>CM041786.1:138707127-139907127 GCA_023375725.1 Nephotettix cincticeps
GCTGGAAGTAGGAAGTAACGGTATGAGAGGAGGTCGAAAGTTACATTGGAGAACAGTTCCCAGAAAACATTAAAGAAGCTCAAGAGGCTTTGAAATAACCCAACTCATAACTCATGTAGCGCCGATGGTGGAAATAGTACGGTGGTGCCTAGGTGGTCTGGTAAATAACTCGCTTACTGGCGTCAACTCTGCAGTGGTCTGGAAGACAAACTAATATAACATAACTATAACCAATATAACTAATATAATATAACAGCTCAGAAGAAATTAAATTCATTTACTTGGTTGGGAAAATTGAGTCCTTGTTTAAGAGGGTATAAACTTTAACCCTCCAAGTGCTATGACAATTTTATTTTCTTTCATTTTCACGAAACTATTCATAAAATACCAAGTATACACAAAAAATACAATAATGCCATTCCTTATAACCAGTAACCTTAAAAGCAAAACAGGTGTCCACTGCAATCCCAATTAAGCCTACAAATTCCGTCAACTTCCACCCAAGCCGGTCACCGTTTATTTAAGGTGGGCTCTCCACTCCACTATACCACACATTTGCAAGCCAAATTGGGATTGCTCATGGTCGGGATTCGAACCCTCGTCGCTCCTAATGGCTTCAACTGTTGTCCTCGTCAGCACAACAGTCTAACCAATGCATTACAAAGGACCACCATCAGAGAAAGGACTTATTTAGCTCTAGCGGCAAAACAACGAACTCAAGCGTCAGAACGGGGAACTACACGAGTAGTTGCATGTTGCATGTATTATCTCGCAGATGGCAGCACCGTGACGGTAATTGTTGACTTCGATAAGGCTATACAATTGCAACTCGCTGACATCTCACAGTAAGATGTTAGCACCTGGAGGGTTGATGGTAAAACTATTATACAATATACACCTACCACACACAATATAGACAATACTTTCATATTCTTCTTGTAGTTACAAGAAGGTATTGTAGTTACAAAAAAAAGGAAAAGCAGGATCCGCGTAAACATTTGCCAATAAATAAAAAAGGTAAGTTTGTAAAATAATTCACAGAGTTAAAGTGGTCATGTCGATATCCATAAGTCACGGGTTAAAATCCGGATCCCTTCCCCATAAAACGTTGAAAATAGCACTGGTAATGAATATCCAACACCCCCGTTGCAACAGTCCTGCATACTCAGAAAATTTCCAAATCAATAATATAGTATTAATAAATGTATGAGAAGTTTTATCAATATCTGTCGATACATTAATATGATAATTATTTGCCTATTCTCCATAGGATTAAAATGGGAGAGAGTATGTAAGCTTTCTGAATTTGAATTTTGTCTCGCTTAACTTGAATTAGGACGAATTCAATCGATAAATTTGCAAAACAATAAGAAACGGGGGTTTAATCCCACACATCTGAAAACCTCGGGAATGGATTACAGAAACAAATCGACCTTGAAGTTATTCTCAGTGATTCTGAGAACCACTGGTTTACCGCATTCTAGTGTTGGAAAACGGTATTAATTAATTGTCCCCAATTAGGTAAAGACAATCGAGAGTTTGCCAACTCTATTGTCAACCTATCTAGAGACTGAGAGCAACAATGGTGAGTTGTGTTGGGTGAATATGCGCAGTGAAGCCAGTTGCGAAAGTGTACAACGGTCTATAGAAAATCACGGTAGAAAAATAGCGGAGAAACGAGGAGAATTGTCAGATGTACAGCTTCATTCATAGTTTCTTCTTTATGTTCCGATTTCAACCCCTTGGTTCAACTCAGGGTCATTTATACCTTGATGACTCCGTGTGAACAAAGGTATTATCAAATTTACAAAATGAATAAAATAGTTTAATGAATATTCAAGTATACTTAATCCCTCAACAACGTGCAGACATTGAAGAAAATGTTTTCCAAATACATGCTAAGGTAAAATGTCAAATGCCTTAGAGGTACAGTATTACAATCTCTCAGGGGGAAAGATGGGAACCCTGTTATATTATAAATTCATTTAACAACAGGCCATTGAAACCATTTCCTCCTGTACGTTTTTACTCCTTTCTAAACATGGATAACGTTTTTAAACACTCCTTTTTTTAAACACACGACGTCTCTCCGTTTCAACTTGACCTGACACTTTTCTCAAATCACATTCATGTACACACAGTCGTTTCAAAAGTAAGTTTCACTATTGTTTATATTTGTATGCCTAGCAGGGAACTTATGACCAGTTGTGGTAGAAGCGATGTAAAATTCCCTGTGCGTCTGCTATGATTACGAGCTAGCCATTTCTTACGCCAATTTCGACGTAAGCAGTTCAGATTGTTGAAAACGTTTGAAGAGACATTGAAACTCAGTCTCAGCCCTCTCAAATTGTCAGCATTTTTTGACGATCTGCATCCGACCAAAGTGTGTCCATCTTTTAATTTATCTTCGATTCTCAGGTCTCGTGAATTACACGTCTAATTCGTTGTTCGTAATGTGCTGTTCTTCTGTCAATAATTAATTGGCGCCAACGAGAAATCATGGACCTGGTTATAACGCCGAAACGAAATTCACGATGGACTTTAGTTTCACTTTAAACTTTTCGGTAAAAATAAAATAATACTATATACTTCACAATCGGCTGTTGGAGTAGGTAGCTTCATAGTGAAAAAATTGTATAGCTTACTTTTCCGACGACCTTCGAAAGAGTACCCATTCGTGGTCCACGGATGTAGATCGACTCGCTGGAGCCAAATTCTACGTTGAAGTGAAAGTGTCTATATTTAGTCTCCTTGAGGCTGGAGCCGGCAACCCTTCATTACCATTACCTCGCCGCACCAGGTATTCCAGTTACCTCCAGGTTATGTAACGGCCATCACTACAGTTACCTCCGTCACTTACCTCGGTTCACAACCCTAGAAACTGTTGACAATGTCTCATGTGGGAACATGACATTTAACAAACTATAAAGCAACAATAAACGGCGACAATGTAGACAAGCAATAATGAACAAACAAAATAAAGGGTTATTGTTGAAGAAACATTAAACCAGTTGGAAAACGTCTAGCTAAACACCGAGGAAAACAAATGAGCTATGTTGAGAGTAAACTGGTTGTGACTAATCTGAGAGAAAGGCTCAATCCAAGATTGGGATACAGCCAAGGAAATGAGGTTGGAACTGAATGACAATTATAAATACACAAATCCAAAAAAAGAGCCTGTGTTAGTAACTAGCCAAAGATATCAGTTTTATCGACGTTAATTTAAAGAAAACAAGCAAGCATTACGAATAAAAGTAGAATGAGTATCTGCATTTGTATTTTTATGAATACTCAGCTTACTTAAGGTACTAATAAATTTTTACACTAACTTGTTAAACACAGAATCTTTAAAATTCATAATAGCGTTGGTTATTATTTACTCAATATCCTTTTTTTCACTTTCCAACGCGTCTGTGATTTTAACTACACAACGTTTCTGGAGCTGAAGAAACTCCCCCCGTTTTCAAGTATTTACCTAATATTTTACATTACAAATTAAAACTTTAAGTTACAGATATTAATTATATCATGTTGTCAATAATACTATACTTATCATGCACAATATTGCAACTATTTATATGTAAATTTAGGTAATCATTGTGTAGTTAAGAAATATGCATAAAAGCTGTGGAAAAGTCCAATAAAGGATATATATATTTAAACACGTCAAAAACTATTGACACCTGAAACAACTAAAATTTAAGACCAAATCAATACGATTATCGAAGGATAAATGTCGATGGATATTATCGAAGTAAATTGTGATTAGTGTGGTTGTGCTTGAACTAGCTATGTGTATTGTTGCTTTGAAACTAGTTTTTGTGATGTTGCTACACAAATTGATGTTACTTGTAAATATATTTAGGGTTGTGATAGTAATTTGATAGCAGTATAACAATTTATAGGCCATAGTACATTTTCTAGCTTCTTGAACTTGTTTGCTGACGGTCAATCATTCTAACAATCTCCAATCGTCCATCACCCGCTCGACAGGTGCCACAATTATTGTTTGTTTACTTTCTAATTTGTTTGTCTAACTGAAAACCTTGGTCTTGTAAATTCCGACGATAGTAATTTGATAGCTATAACAATTTATAGGCCATAGTACAATAAGACGTCAATCATTCTAACAATCTCCAATCGTCCATCACCCGCTCGACAGGTGAGGTACTTTCGTAGTCAGAAAACCTTGGTCTTCCTAACCTTCCGACGATAACGACTTAACTATAAGATAATAAGAAAGCGTAACCTCGCCCAAGGGTTTTCGTAGTCAGAGGTCAAAAATTGAATAAACCCGGGCTAAAACGTGCGTCGGGCCGTAACAACAGATACGCCCTGAGAACAATGGAGTTGGGTAATAAGGCTTCTACTGGAGCCGTATAGAATAGCCGATGCTAGTTGAGGTATTGACTCAGACAGTTTTCATATGTGTTTTTGGATATCTAGTGTAAAAGTCTTCACCTAGGACCCTTCTTATATTTCTGTAACCAAACTAAACCAACACTGGAACACTCACCCAATCATCTTCGTTGAAGAAAAACAACAGTTTTTAACCGGAATATTTGTTAAAGAACATGAGGTAATTTGTATAACATTCACTAAAAAGTGGAGGGATGGAATATTTCTATTTGTCACAAAAATCCTTGTCCAAACTCGTTGTGATTTTCCTAGAGGGTTCTTAAAACTCAAGGACGTTGTAGAAGAAGAAGCTAATACTGAAGACCTTGGATTTATGTACAATTAGTTTGTCCATCGTAATTTGTTCACAGTGCTCAATAATATTCCTAACAGGCTCACTATCTCCTGGATTTCCTAACCACCCTAGTTGATTAGTAAGTTTAGTGTCTCCAGGATTCTTAAAGTAAAAAAGCACATCAATTTCCACGAAGAATCAAATTTTTGTTATAAAGTCACAAAAGTATTTCCACGAATCCGAAATATTTGGATTCGTAGAATCCAAATATTTCATTTAATCAAGAGATTTCACCCTTTTTATTCTTTGGTGATTCTTCTTTTGCAGAGGGCGTTTCTGTAACCATGACTACAGCCGAGGTTAAACTGTATCACAACCACAATAGTGACAATGCTCCATTGTGTCAGGAACAGCTTTATGAGGTTATGCTCCGTTTCCAACCGGAAGCCGCAGCTTCGTTACCATCTTCCGCCTGAGGGGCACAGAGTAAGAAACTACTAAACGAGCCGGTCGTTGATCAAGGTGTAGATAGTAGTGAATGTATCTGTCGGTCTATTGAGTGAGGCGTTGAATAATTTCAGAGGTGATGTACATGTCTGATGGAAAAGATAGGAAACTGACTAAATGATCTGTTTAATAAACCTGAATAGCTGTAGAGGTGTTTCACTTCTCATATTTGAAGGCACAATATCTTTACTGGGATGTTGGCGTGTACATTAACCCAACTACGTGGAGGTCACGTATTGTGGATAGCGGTGGATGATGGATATGTGGATTGACATCCGCACTATGACACACTACGTTAACAAAACCACTCTTTATAATTTAACGCGTTTAAAATTCAGAGCCAAAATTGTGGTTCAGATCCCACGTTAAGCTGAAGGTACCTTAGGACTTATTTCCTATATGGAAATACGCTTGTTAATAAAAGTCTAGAATTTTTAAAATTCAAACAAAACCAATTATTGTTTTAATTTGAACTAACACGTGATCATTATCTGAACAGTCATAAAGTCAACTTTGACCATCGACATACAGGCGAATGTTATCACAGAAGGCCAAAGTTGTTTTTTGTTTGCTAATTAATTAATTTCTATGTACGAAAACTGTTTATTTTCCCAACCATAACACACATATGATTGTCAA
Source organism: Nephotettix cincticeps (assembly GCA_023375725.1). NCBI lineage: Eukaryota > Metazoa > Arthropoda > Insecta > Hemiptera > Cicadellidae > Nephotettix > Nephotettix cincticeps. Next base: position 138,712,967 of record CM041786.1, read on the forward strand.
AACCTTCCGATAAAAAAGAAAATAGAGCAAAAACTTCTCGTTCTATTCCAATTCTCAGCAAAACTCTCCAACTATGAATTAATTAGTAAACAAAGTTGATCTAGTTTTGGTTGGACACAAAATTCAAAAGAATACGTTTTACATAAAAGCCAAAAGTAGCTTGAAAACAAAAATTTCTAATAAATTAAAAGTTATCTCTTAAACATGTTTGATGACAATTGTTTTAACGCAAGAATATATTATACTCAGTTTCCAAAAGAATTTTTGGCCTTAGTTTTTGTAATTTTTAAATAATTTAAAGGTTCACATCTAAGGCCTATCAACTTTTGTATTAGGACAAAAATCATATTTCTTGGAAATAATATGTGACTTAATAAGGGTTCATGTTTAAAAATTTAAACTACTAAAGAATAGAGACTAAACTAAACCATCCTAAGTCACAGTTAGGGTAGGTTATTGTAAAATATACCTACAAATTTTACTATATAATTATGTTGTACTGTAAGATGCTTATAAAAATATGTTCAAATTTACCTTTATAATAAAAGTAATTGCAGGGTTGAGAGTTTTAACTTTATAAACCTGATTGACCAAAATTTGTTTGTAGACCATCACAGGAAGACATAATTTGTGTTATTAAAATGATTTATTTGGATCGTAGTTTGAAAAACTAAAACTACCCCAAAGAGTGAGTATGGTATTGTTATACTACATCAAATACTACTTTCGGTAATGACTAAGATTATTAGAAAATCCCCGATGATAAAATAATTAAAATTCCGTGAACATTTACTGGACTACTGGATACCCGATGTCTTACGGGTAAACTGGTTCACTACCAAGAAAATCAGCCAATATAACATAAAAAACACATTTGTGGTTATTTCGATATAGTTACGTCACTCTCCGTTATACGCTGTGACGTTCAACGCAATGAGGCGAGCCGCCTGGTATAACCTGTGATCTCAACCTGATGACCTTGACCCCAATGGTAATGTAACCTCTGTGTAGTCGTCCTACCTCAAGTGGTTACCTCTTCTCTGTAACGAACCAAGATAACAGCCCTGTCATCAGTAGCTGCAGGTTGATATACAAAACTGCCTGACTCGAAATCCGGAAGTCACCGGTTCGAATTTAGTCCCATTTGTAATAATTGTGCTAGTAATTTATTCCATAACTAATTAAACGTCGGCTTTAGCTAGCACATTAAACGCCACTGGTATACATAAAACATTAAGACTTTAAATTCTCATTATAAATTATTAGGTAATAACTTGAAAACGGGAGGAGTTTCTCCACCTCCAGAAACGTCGTGTAGTTAAAAACACGGACACTTTGGAAAAGTCCAATAAAATTATTGAATAGGATGCCAAGGTAACCAGGATAAAAAACCACGCTATATAGACACTTTAAAGACATACAAATAGATATCACATAGAAAATTAAAGTACAAGAATTGCCCAAGGTATTACATTACATTATAATAACCACAAATATTTAGAACCACTTCAAAAAACTAATTAATTAGTTACTTTAGTTGATTTAATTTAATGCATTGAATCAATTCATAAATTATAAGAAAACGTTATCGCATGCCCCATTAGGCCTACGTTTGACTCAATATGACGAGGGACATCCTAACTACTCTTTCTAAAAATGTTCTGTCATTCCTTGTGAAAAATACAATTGATTGTATAGCCTACTTTAATTAGAAACTCTAGAATCCTTTTTACTCTAAAACCAGAATACTACATATTAGTTTAATTATTATTATCAGGTTCTAGTTGGACCACAAGTCCCGACGTATATGAGCAAGTAGGCAAACAAGTTGGACATGGTTGGATGCACATAATTAGAATACGGGTTTGCCTGTGGATGTCAACCCAGATTTCACATTTCGGGAATGTTTCAATTCAGATCCTTAATTACACATTTGGCTTAGCCAGTATCAGAAATAAATCAGGCATTTATGAATGGTGAATATGTACTTTTATCACATTTGAAAAGGTAAATTAAAAAAATGTACTAATCATTGTGCACAATTTATGACATAATTTAAACTTTTTACTCTCCTTCAAACAACATCTACGGTTGATTAGAATTTATAGTTATGTTGACGAAAATGTTCAGACAAATTTGTTTTCCTACACCCACTATGTAAAGCCGTACTTTAATCTCTGAAATAGAGCACGAAACTAATACTTTTATTCCCGAGGGAGGAAAAGTATGTAGTTTTTAGTCCCAAGGGAGAAAAAGTAAGTCACTCAAGAATAACACGGGAAACCCGGGAACACCCTGTAATAAATCATCAGAAATAATTGTAGCTGATAGTTTTTGTACTCGTAATTAATTCTTGAACGGTATGCTAATAGTTTGCATTGAGTGATTTAAGGTTAGTTATGTTAGCAACTTGGAAAATTATAGTTATTCAGGTTAGCTAATAGTGAGTGATTTTTAACTTGTGTTACTTATATGTGTAGGTGGAGGAAATATTTATGTGCATCATGCATCCCTCACGAAAGTCCTTCGTGGAAAAAGTTTCACTTTAACCCCTTTTTGCTCAAAATATTCCTCAAAAAGATAATAATAAATAAATAATTATTATGATTGAACTTTTTGTCACACTTCATCAGAAAACAAGACTTTGGGACCTAAAGTACGGTTGGAAACTAGCTGTTATTATAAAAAAACAAAATATATTCCATTATTGTCTTTTCTAATCACTTTTCAAAAAAATTTTAAATTTTAACACGGCGATGGTTATTACCATTTATTACTATTCTAAATAATATTTTTGTCTTTTCCAACGCTTCCATGTTTTTACCTATTATATAATTCTAGAGCTCTCCCGTTTTCAAGAGATCACCTAAGAATGATTTCCGTCTCCGCCCGCTGGCTCGGAGGCGGAGTGTGGTGCATTTCAGATAAGTAACTTTACTGACTGCATGCATTTATATAACTTTAATTCAGATTCATTTAGTTATTATGAACATTTTTAGGGAATCGCTTGAAAATGGGAGCAGTTTCACCACATCCAGAATCGTTTGTTGTTAAAACGCAGACGCGTTGGAAAATACTATTAAGAAAAAATAAAAATTATCCGTGTTTCTAAATTTTGAAGGCAATCTATTGTAAATTCCTCCAATCACCGAACATATCCTTAGATCTCGATGTGTACAAATAAAATTCTGAGAAAGACCTCACGTTCAACGAGGAGTTAAGAACACCGCGGTTATTTTTATGAGAACAGTTTGTTTGTTTTGAAGATACAGTTTCAGGAGGGGAATCGAAAAAAGCGTGGGCAACCCACCTGGACGGAAGGTGTAAAAATAAAGTAGGAAAGTTAGTTTTGGCAGCTTTTGACTTTGGCAGAGACGCACAGTCCGGTGCCAAAGTGACAAACTCCTTTGAGATACAGTTGAGAATGGCCCATTGTCGTCTATCGAGCGAGTTTGTTATTTTAGTCGTCTTTGAGACTGGCGGAATCGTCGTATGTTTTGCGAGGTTTATTGCCCACGTGTGAAACCTTTTTGCTTCACTTCTGAGCCTGGCCATTGTGACTTAAATGCGGAATTTGGTTCAGAAAATTCTAAATATGTGGAATTATCAGTTTGAAAAACTCATTTTCTGACATGAACAAAATCTGTTTATAGTAAAGAAGATTCTCTCAGAGTAAGTGTCTAGTGGCCCTGTAAGGCGGAGTTGTTTTTGAAAAATATTTTTATATTCATGTGTGTGTGTGTGTCTGTGAACACGATAACTCTCGTAAAAATGGTCCCCGATCGAGACCAAATTTGCTAGAGACGTGTATTCCTACAAATGCTCGGACGAGTTCGTAAACCAGACATATCGGTCAATGGGAACGGGTAGTTTGGGGGGGTTTTGTACCCAAAATGGGGTTTTTGCGTTTTTCACATGTAATTTTTAAATATTTCTCATTTTATATTTCACCATTGGAATCAGCTTAAAAAACTACACAATTAAGTTCCTTAAAGTTTTTCTCTATCTCCAACGGTTACCAAGATATTAAAAAATCTAAACACAGTACGTTGTATTGTGGGGCTCCAATGTTAATCGTATGGAGGATAGGGAAAAATTAATATTTCCTATAGTAATCAATATTTTTGGATAAAACTTGATATTTAGCTTCATGTGGTTGAGATCTATCCATTTATGCTTAAAAATCATAGTTTATGTGTTTATCATGGCAGCAAACCTGCATACTCTTTCCCATATTAATCATATAGGGAATAGACAAACTCCTTTATTTATGGACAGATGTTGATGAAAGTTTGTATAAATGTTAAGATAAAAATTATTCATGGTAGAAATAACTTCTTTCAGTGTTCCTCTCAGCAGCTAACCTGCACACTCTTTCCTATGTTAATCCTATGTAGAATAGGCAAATAATTCTCATGTTTATGGACAGATTTTTATAAAACTTATATTAAACTATTGATTTTGAAATTCGCTGAGTACGCAGGTCTGCTGCGACGTGGGTATTTTACGTGATACTACAGAACGTATGTTGAAAGATTTGATAATTTGTTATTGAGGGATAGTCAACGGTTAACATGAAACATAGCATTAATACGATTAGGCCCTATCTTAAAAATGTTTACAACTGATGCCAGAGGAGAAGAACTAGTGCTTGCCGATTATTGAGTCGATTGTGTGCGCGGACACATTAAGAGCACATTATTCGTATTTGTGATGCCTTAAGCAGGAATAAATAAAACGTATAAAATTTTCCTCGCATTTCACGGTCCGATCGACAAAACATATGTATTTTCGGTGTTATCGAGTAAAAGTTGCTATTCAAACTTGTAGACCTGCAAAACAAACATGAGTACAACTTCTCCTATATCTGATACCACGTAATTACATATTATGTAATAAAAAATAATCATTATAATCGACATAATTTCGAGTTCCAATTGATTTTTAGGCCCCCTCAGTGAGTTTTCTGTCCTTCAACATGAAGCTTAATAGTTTTTCGTAAAGATTCAGTGCCATAGGTTTAACTATATCTGAGCTTTCAAGGCCAATGAGTTGGAGCCCTAGGTTTTTAGAAAGGAAGTGGGCGTATCTTAAGGTTATTACAGATACTCACAGATCAGACGTGGTTTTTATCGTAATTTGCGAGATTGGGCGCTTAAGAACGGAGAGCTGTGATTTTCTTCAGTTTAGGATATTGGGCGGATTGTATCTTATTGTTATATATGTTTATGTGATACGTGAAAATAAAAGGGCCGATTATAAAATTTTTTGGAGAAGGAGTTAGTTATTTGTTCAAAAATGCTGTTTCTTATATACTATCTTTAAATTACATTCTCCTTTGTCTTTTTCCGAAGGCTGAGTTAAACTTGTTACATTTTGGGTATTTATTTATTTATTTCAGATCTAATAGGAGTCGTAAAAATATTGTTACTGTTACTTTTATACGCATTTATTAATTCTTAAATTTGAAAAAAAGGCTTTTTTTGATTTATACGTTTTTTTGTGACGAATAAAAAACGGCAACACTTCGCGATTCATGTAAGTTGGTATTTGTGTTGATCTACTTGTTTGGTGGTTTAAAGCTGAGATGTATAAGCTGTTTATGCAAATAAACTGTATCAGTGAACTGAAATAGTTTCTCCCTTGTGTCAAGTACAAACAAATACAGCATTTGATAAAACCACTCTCTGTTGTTGATGTTAATATCCTTTAAAGACTCCTTTATTTTTTTAGTGGGTTTGTTGCGCGATGTGACTCTACATCACATACCAAATTTCATGGAAAGCGGTTGAGAAATAATGTATAAAATGTTTTTTTTTACAATTTTCTCCATAAGAGTAACATTATACACCCTAGACAACGTACTGCATTTGATACGAATAGGGACGCATATTTTCGTATAGGGGTAGAAAGTAAAAATGAACACTGTGCAATCTTATTACTAGCCTATTTAAGACATTCTTCTAATAGCTTAACCGTTTTCATTATCGTTGTATTAATATTTTATCAATAAAGTATATTTTAATTTAAATTCACACGCTCATTTTGGGAATTTCTTAGATTATTTTGTAAATAATTCAGCAATTGCACGTATTTTTGTTTATAATTAATGCATTGTCTTTCTCTAAAACAACGTGTTTTTAGTATTGTATACGCACAAGACACCGAATGAGAGATTGGTTATATATATATTGTTTCCAGTAACATTTTGTGGAGAAATCTCTATGTTTCCATAATACTTTTTAAAAAAAGCAATAGAAAATAGTTCTCATTTATCATAATGTCAAACAATATTTTAATTATATTATTTTTAAAGAGCGTTTTGTTTATTTTGTAATTAGTGATATTTTTTATAAAAATACACTTTAAAAATTTCTTTACTCATAACCCATAACTCATAACATGTCTTGAAAAGGATGATTAATGAAGCAAAGTGTTTATTATTATAGAATATAATTTATATAATTCAGAAGAAAACAACTACAGAAATGATTAAGCTTGCTTTAAATTTGTACGATATATTTTGTTAGTCTTCAAAAATGAGCGTTCAACAATTCTAATACATAAATACAAAATTATATTAATTACTATCTAATTTAAAACAATACTCACATAATTTCAAACCAGTCGCAAACTCAACTGTGAGTCTTTGGAGACGAACACTAACAAAAATGTGTATCCGATGTGCATTGTACAAAAACTAAACAGTTTCACAAAAAACCCACCACCTAAACACAAAACACATGAACGCACAGGTAGAACAGAGGTTAGGTCCGTCTGTACTCGCGAACCGGCCGCCAACGTCGAAGAAATCTAACTGGCGGTGGCACAAATAAAAACAGCTGTTCAATAATGGGAGGGAGGGTGGGAGAGATAGGAGGGAGGGCAGCGAACCCGTGATTGTAGCGATCCTTGTCTTCGCTCTTCACTCTTCAAATGTCTTTGACTGACTGCGCTGTAGATGTCTTTGATTTGACTGTAATGAAAGCAAAGCAGTAAAAACCGTCAAATTCAAAACAAACTGGTTTTGATCCAATGGTCCAAATGGTTTCAATAATGATTATTGTAAACACAACTCCTAAACATAATTAACTTTCAAAAAAGTGTAGCAAAATCAAAAGTTAATAGAAGAGGAAATATTGTGACACTTTCCAAGGCATTTAGATCGGTACACGAGTTTGTATATCATTTTCATTGTTCAAAGCTAAAAAATCTTTTTGGTGTTAAACTGTACTTATCTCGGTTAGTTAGAAATGATAAGGGTGTAATAAATAATGTAGTGTTATTTTTGAACCGCTGAAGGTAATTAGATTTTACTTGCAAAAAAATACTTGAATGACAACCCTTAAATGACACCCTCCCTCCCATTATTGAACAGCTGGTTTAATTTATGCCACTGCTAGTTTGTTTCTAGATTTCTTCGACGTTAGCGGCTGGTTCGCGAGTGCAGACAGACTGACAAACTTCTGTTGTAAAGGGCACTTCAAACGGCGTGTTACATGAAATGTAATGTTCAATAAATATTTCCTTCGTAATATTTTTAAATGTGAACTGATTTTAAAATCATTTCCACTTCCGTTTGAAATTGAGTAATTTTATCACAGAAACTTTGAATACCGTATACTATAATCTATATTTCAAAAATACACCGAAATTATATTTATTATATATTTTTATAATGAAGAAACTGTCCAAATAACAAGGCAGGCTCTAATTGTAATTATTAGACGAAGTCATAAATACTAGGACAATCTGAAGATAGAACTCATTTATTTGCTGAGATCATAACTTCAAAGTCACTTCTTGTGCGTTGACGTTCATAACAATGACAGTTTGAGATAAGGAAAGCTATCATGATGGGAAGCACATCAAAGAGGAGCAATGCTTACGATTATGGTTTAATAAATCTGGAGTAATGTCTTTCAGTTTGTCTAATTCAGTTGTAAAATACCCATTAGTTAATGGGTGAAAGAAATCCTAACCATTCTTTGTTTCAAAAGTCATTTTTAAATTGTTATTTCTATTGTTATTGTGAAACATTTATATTATGATGAGTAAAACAAAGTTTCATGACGTTTCGGGATCCGGAATCTGAGACCGTCATCAGGTGAGCTCGAACCTAAAACACATCTGTGCCTACATAGTCCGTACTAAGCCGGTATAATGCTGAAAAATCTTCCGAAGCAGTAGTTAATTATAGTAATGAGTTAACTAGCTAGATTTAAGATAATTAATAAGATAGTTTAAGCTAATCTAGTGCTGAATACAACCATATTACGTCAACTACATTTTATTATTGTTCACGACATTCAATTTCCTTGACCTAACCCACTGCCTCTGGGAGTAGAAAGCTGATTAAGACCGAAGTGTGAAGAGTGAGATTTGAGGTTATGTCATCGTCTATATCCGGTATCCGGGTCAAAACGGAAGTCATTACATAAGGCGGAGGGAGATCTCTTGTCACTGTCTCCAGTGCCTCCCGTATCACGGCGGTGGCCGCCTTGTAAAACCACTGGGAAACCCATGGTTGCGTATCAATACGGCATTGTGCCATGGAAATTTGAACAACAAAGTATTGACCTTCATTGGAAAATCTATATCCGACGTATGCCATCTATTTCATTTTTTATTTAGATCAAACAATTTACTAAAACAGTGTAAACACTGTAAACCATAAACAAATTAGTAAAAATAACCAACATTCAGTACAAAAAATTCAAAAATTGAAGTGTCTGCACGAAGAAATTAGTTTGCTGAAGTCAAATAAATTTAATACCGTTGGAAATTGCTTCACATTACCGTGTTTGTAACATTTTTAATTAAACGTTTCAAAATTTCTCCCTACAATTATCACACTTCTAGGACCTCATACCTATAAATATACTATTCTACACAAAAAGACGATCTGATGCTGGATAAATCTTTATAACCGAGAATAGACCTTTGCAAAATCATAAGAAAATCACATTAGTCAGTTGTTAATCTTTACACAAATCAAAAGAAGTAAAAGTATGGTAATTTTAAATAGACAAATTTCAAATAATTTGACATTCTTAAAACGTTTTCACACACGTTCTAAGATTTTAAAAATGACTTACTGGCAAAATATCATACTATATTATTTACGTGAATGACCTCGTTTAACAACAACTTAAAACGGAACCTTGAGGAACGCCTGAAATAATCTTGCGACAATGATTTTCAATCTGTCCTGTAGGGCAATTACTTATATTTTTTATTTATAAACTATATTCAAAGCATTGCCGCAGTTCAACTCTCGTATTACAAAACAGACGAATTCACCGGAAACCAAACGCGACGGCAGCGCAGTCTTGTGGGCCGAGTCAGCACCACGCCACTCGGCCTTGGCCTTCTATCAGTTCAAGGTCGTTGTGATAACGGCCGCTGGAGATAGCTCACGTGGGGCGTGCTCCCGATGGAGCTCCGATATCACGTCAGCCACGCGTAGCTGAGGTCGTGGGTGACGTGCAGATACCGTTCTGGCTACAACGATGACAATGGCGAACGCAAACAATGAAGGGAAATATTTACCCTTGGTGTTTTATCACTTATGAAACCATAACAGATGGCAAAATATTTCATCTTAGCGTCCTAAGAACATTGTTAATTTTGAGACGTTATTACTTGTACGATTGTCGAAAACAGGTGGTTAATGTATGTAGCTAAAGCTAAAATGATTATCTAGGGAATTGCATTATACTAGCCACAGTACCCGTTCTTCGCACGGGTAAAAAAGGCATAGAGGTGTTCGTAGGCTCTACTGATACATTTAAGGTACTGTTAATTAATTATTCATTATTTACAAAATGACAAAACACGAGTATCTACAACATGACAAAGTAACATCTCTTAAATATTGGGAGAGGGTAAGGAATAAGGTAATAGAGACAGTCATCGGGAAAAAACTTTAAATCTACCATTCCACTATTTCGAACTAATAATTCACTAATTTCGTTCCAGTAGTTTATCTGAAAATCAACTTTATTTCATCTTCTTCCCAAACTGTCAAAATATAGTGTAAACGGATGTTGGCATTAGAAAATGTAAACATGCTCTTTCTTCTTCTTCTTCCCGAACTGTCCAATTTTAGTGATCACAGCTGTTGACATTCAGGTAACTTTATGTTTTCATTCTTTGAAAATGTAAAAATTGAAACTTAGGACGTTCATGGGGCGTAGCCCGAGGGGATTTTAAGGGAACTAATATGCCTATATGTTGCATGAGTTTAAGATCTAACTTTCTGTAAAATTTCAAACCGGTCGGTTCAGTATTTTTCGCGTTTACTTGCCACAACAAACCCACAAACAAATCCACATGTAACACTAATACCTTGACGACCTCTTTACCTCTTACGTGATACATCAATCATAATATAACGACAATTTAGTACCTAGTAATGATGTAATGATGAAAGTTAACATTGTTATTGTGGGACTAAAATTCAACATGGTGGACGTAAAGCAAATTCCCAACGAACTAAAATGGTTTTGTCAAGGATATTATAACAAAATTGATGCTCTATCCTCTATATTAAAAAGCAAAAATAGTAAGGTATCACTGTTGGCTACTAACAAAGACTTACTTTACCTTTCTAATAATATAAAACTGATAAGAACATCAATTCAGTATTACTATCGTATTTCTTAATATTGTTAAAATACCGTATTAAAAATGTATTATGTTAAATAAACTAATAAGTTTTCTTCCTAGGAAAATATATCACTTTAAATTTTAACAATTTTTCAGGATTTGTCATCCACACAATAGGAATATTTTTTATTTTCTCACATGATACAGTTTTCAATTTCATCGCCCCAATGGTGATGTTTGAATGATGAGGTTAGTGTTTTTAAAAGTTAATTTTTTCTTTAGGCTAGTTATCAGATTGTTCAGATTGGAAAAGTAATAAGAAATTTGTTTCATCCCTTAAACTTCCGACATATGCCATCTATTTCATTTTATTTTCATCAAACAATTTACTAAAACAGTGTAAACCATAAACAAATTAGTAAAAATAACCAAAATTCAGTACAAAACATTAAGAAAGTTGAAGTGTATGCACAAAGAATTTAGTTAGCTGAAGTCAAATAACTTTAATATTGTTGAAAATTGCTATCACATTAATGTATTTGTAACATTTTAAATTAAACATTTCAAATTTTCTCCCTACAATCTGAAAACTTCTAGAACCTCATGAACCTATAAATATACTATTCTAAACAAAAGACGATCTAATGCTGAATAAATTTTTGTTATAACATTAGTCAGTTAATCTTTACACAAATCAAAAGAAGTAAAAGTATGGTAATTTTAAGTAGTGTTACAAATTTCACATAATTTGACATTCTTAAACTTGAAAACACTAACACAAAAAGGTTCATAAAAATGTTCATAATATATCGATTTAGTGTAGTTAAAATCAATACCATTAAGTGCCGTATTTACCACAGATAGCATTTATTTTAGACTGGGATGGTGGCGTCATCCTGTAATCCAGCTACTTGGAGGACACGAATTGTGGATAGTTGTGAGCGATAGTCGGTGGGTGTAGTGTTATTTTGTGTGGAATAACGTCCACACTATTGAATACTACGTCATTCAACAAAAGACTATCCTCATAATTAGACCAATTCGTAATTCAGAGGGCCGTGGTTCGGATTCCACGTTAAACTGTAGGTCCCTTAGTTGCCATCGGCTGTGGGGCTATTGTTAATTAACAGCCCTGTCTAAGGAACATGTCAGCCTTAGTCAGTAACAAGACTACAAGATCGCGCCACAATCATCTTACATTCAATCCTAATTCATACTTGGCTTAAAATACCTACCTTGTGTTATGGTCGCCATTTCAAATAATCTAATCTAATCCAAGCAGTAAATTTTACTTTTCTCGCAACCATTTACCGATGACTAACAGTTAAAAATACTATAACGTGTTGGTTATTTATATATAGTAAAATAACTATATAGCTAAATTGTCTGAATACTACACCCTTTCATTTGCCACACCCTTGAGCTATTCGGCACAGAGGAAGGTCTTACACGATCTTCCGGAGAATATTTTTCTGTTTTTCTCCTATACGATAGCAGGCCTACAACAAGAATGCATTGTTTTTGTCTATTTTTCAACTTTAAGTTTGCAGTGAATAAATATAAAATAATATGTATTCACTGCAAATAATAATACCTGATGATTTTGGTAGTCATGCGTAGGAGAGTAGCACGCATGTTGTTTTCTAGTGCTTTGAGATCCTACAGAATTCTTGTGCTGTTGAATTTGTGACTATAAGAATGGTTTAAATTTGAAAGATTTCAAGCCACCAAATATTTTGTTTTCAGACGCTCACAAGCCTATTTTTCACTCAACCTTTTCACCTGTTTTTTATGATGATAACGGATGTATTAAAAAACGACCAACGACCAAAGCCTATCGGAAATTCCAGGAACTCTGCTCCTTAATCGACCTGAACCTGGTGTGAGTCATGAGCACGAGGGCAAAAAACGACAGAATGCACCTGGCGGAACATGAGTCACGTGATAGATCCGAGATGAGTCACTTTTGAAACTGACCTGAGAACGGTGGAGGCACAGGAGCGAAACGTCGGTTAAAATGAATAAATGATTTTTTTCTCATAACAAATAATACAATAAATACACCAGAACTTATGAGAAATTTAAACTGGCCACAAGTTACACTAAACAATAATTAATTACATCTAAGAAAACATTTTAACACTTAACCTAACAGTCTAGCATCATGTAAAAAACAATTTATTAGCCTGCTGAAGCATCTGCTAAAAACTATCTGATAGATTTTTTGTTTAAAAAATATAAATATATTATTATAATACGGAAAAAATAAAAACGTATAAGAAAAAAAGATATAGCAAAAAATAAAAAGTATAATTAATTACATTCAGTAGTTACATTAAGCAATTTTTGAGATATCTTACATCCTGTTGAGAAAAAAGCCAAGTGATTGTGTTTTTTGCAGAAATGTTTTAGATTGTTGGTGTTTTTTATTTGGAGTGGAAGTTGATTATAAAATTTCGGACCCAGATATTGATATGAATGGCGGAAAATTGTTCTATCTACTTTAGGTAATTTAAAATCTTTATTAACAACGCCTCTTGTGTTGTAGAGATGATTTGGAATGATGTTATTTCTGTTTCCACTCCGCATGGAAAATAATCTAATTACCTTTTTAAAAATAAAAAGGTGCTCAACAAGTAATATTTCCAGCTGCTGATACAATAGAAAAGAACTTGTTTGCTTAGATTTATGAAGAATGATACGTAGGAAAAAATTTTGAGTGGTCCTTATTTTGTCTATTAATGTTTTGTAAGTTCCTCCCCAACATGGTAAAGCATACTGTAATCTTGAATTTATAAGAGCAAAGTAGATGGTTCTTAAAAGTGGAACTTTACAAAAATTTAAAAAAAAATAAAATGTTCTAATTTGAGATCTTAATTTTTTGTGCATATCTAAAATATGAGGTTCGAAAGTAAGCTTTTCATCTAGCAAGACAAGGTATTGCAGGTTTTCGAATGAAAAATTACAGGAGAAGGAAGGTCAAAACCAAAGGAATCAAAATTTATAAATTTGGTTTTACCCACATTTACCTGTATTTTATTTATATTACACCAAATTACGGAAACGTTGGGGAAATTAGGAAATCATTGTGTGAAGTGGCAACACGTTTAATTTGGAAGTATCTTCATCAAAGCCAACATATACAATTTTGTTTTTCATTACTCATAACTCCATATTCATAAATTGTATGTGACGTTTTGTCAAGTGTATAATACTGTAGTTGGTATTTATGAAAATAAATAATTAACGTAACGTAATTAAACTGACAACTAACAAAAAATTATCTTGTTTGATAGTATAGGTAAATTAATTAACTTTTATAATAAACCACTTTAACCTTGATTTATTGCCTCCACTATTTTTATAAATACTACTATTTACTAGATTTTATAAATAAATACATATCAAAATGTTATTCTTCAATCAAATTCGAAATTCAGGCAAATCGGTGTATCCAAAGTTTAGGATGATAGTGTTTTTTTGTATGAGTGGGGATGGGGATTGGTATCAGCTCAAAAGTTTAACTATTCTTAAACTTTATTTTAAGTCAATCGGTTACTGGGATATACAAATCAGTAAACAAAGTACATTGTCTTATGAAGATCTAATGGAAATCTTATACGTACAGTTGGTATATATTGATGCCTAGTTTATTATTTAAAATCTACGAACACATTCTATATGTGTTATTGATAGACATCGATACGTCTTAGCTCGTGGGTGATGGGTGGATATAAGCAATCCGTCAGACCAAAATTTGAAACGGACGTGACGTCATATGATTTGATGGATAGCTGTTTAAATAACTGAAGATTTTCTTCAGACAAATTCATGATCTGAGCTAATTTTCGAAGGGACGTTAATACATTGTATTATTATAGAGAAGGAGTAAATTTATAACTTTCTTATATGGAAGTTCATAAATAATTCATTCATCAATGGAAAATTATTTTAGTAAGCAGGTCCTTATGGGGGTATTTACAAATGTGTATAATACTAATTAGTTACGGGTTCATTGGTTTTCACTGAATGAAGGTGTCTAAGAGGTGAACGGACGGCCACAACCATAGGGCCTACAGCAATCCCTTACCTCAGCAGAAATGTTGCAAGGTGTCACCTGCGGACGGTCGGTCAGCTCGCCTTGTTCAGGTGTTAGGCTCCATGCTAACCATACTACCTTTTTAATCGTTCTAAGTGTATTATGTTCGTTTTTGTAGGGTTATATTCTTGTATGTAATAGGCGTACTGTCTGCGGGCGAAACCTTTCTTTCTCCAAAATATATTTCGTATGATATTGCAAACGACGGATATGATATTAATGTTTAGTTTAAAAAGCGAATATTTTGCAAATTACAGTACATTATTGACATTTTTTTACGTAAGTTAATTAGTAAAAATTAGTTATAAGCTGAGTTGGAAAATTAACGTTTCCTTCCACAGTGTATACGAGTTTTGTTTGTTTATGCATGTAGCGCCACACGAGTCTACAAGTTGTTTATCATTTGATTGTTGTCATTTTGTTGTTCCAGGGTCGTGCTTTTCGTTGCGGTAGCTCAGGCTTATCGCAATGACCCAGTAAGTAAAATAGTTTTTGATCGAAACCAATGGCTGACGACTCCTGTCAGTATATATCATAATCCTGTTAAACTTGCCGATAGTTAGGTCACTCTTCTCCCACCCTCGGGTGAATAGACGTTGTCGTAACCCATGGACAGGAAAAGCAGGGGAAAATGCTGCCGTTGGACTTCCCCCGTTGGCCTTAGAGAGGGATCTGGTGGGTTTCCCCACCATGGGGGGTCGAATATGGTTTCCCACCATGAACGTTGCAGAATAGACCTAGGGTCTCTGGGAAACCCACAGTGTGCAAGGGTACGCACTCAAACATACACGTCAAGTCAAGTCAAGTATTAGCTGTGGATAGATAAGAACTATGGACGGTTCATATGATAGATTAACGTCCGCACTATTGAATACTACGTTTATCCGCAGAAGCCATCCTCATAACGAGGCAAATTCGTAATTCGGAGGCAAAATTGTGGTTCAGTTTCGTTGAGCTGTAGGTCCCCTAGGTCAATAGCTAGGTGTAGGTCAATATAACAATTGACTGTTGGGCAATTAATTAACAGTTTTGTTCAGGGACATGCTAGCTTTAGTTAGCGCCACAACTATCTTACACTCATTTCTCACTCGACTGTGGCTTACAATACCTACCTGGGTAGGTCTCCATTTCAGGAAGGTAATAAATGTAGTAATAAAGTTCAGCTTCAGTTAGCTTATACTAAAGCCGCTACGGTATCTCACAGCTTTTACTCTATACCTGGGATGGTAGCATCATCCTGTAATCCAGCTACTTGGAGGTCACGAATTGTGGATAGTTGTGAGCGATGATCGGTGGATGTAGTGTTCCGCAAAGACCATCCTCAAAATTAGACCAATTCGTAATTCAGATGCCGTGGTTCGGATTCCACGTTAAACTGTAGTTATCTTAGTTGCCATCGGCTGTTGGGCTATCAATTAACAGTCCTATCTAAGGAACAAGATTGGTACATAATTGTTACATGGAGACGTCCTGTAATTCAGCTACTTGGAGGTCACAAATTAAGTATAGTAAAAGATGAACGGTGGATGTAGTGTTCTCTTGTGTGAATTAACATCCGCCCTATTAAAATTCTACGTTAATCTTCAAAGACTATCCTCATAATTAGACTAATTCGTAATTCAGACGCCGTGGTTCGGATTCCATGTTAAACTGTAGGTCCATTAATTGCCAACGGCTGTTGGGCTTTTAATTATCAGTCTTAGGAACAGTCAGCTTTAGCCAGTAACAAGAGTACGAGATCGCGCCACAATCATCTTACACTAAATCCTCATTCATACTTGGCTTAAAATACCTACCTTCGTCGCCATTTCAATAATCTAATCTAATCTATATTGTATTTGGGTTATCAAGACAGAACAGTTTAAGAGGTCGATGTTTGTAACCGAACAAAAAATTGTAAACTTAAGACTCAATTATTGTTAATACACGATATGTAACAATGCTATTGAATGATCTCGAAATAGACGTTCCGACGCCATACAAGGGATAATTCTACATGAAAGACGCTGAGATTCCTCTTACACTCCGGGCCACAATTGTTTCGAATGATTGAAAGTCCCCCTCTTCGTTCGACACTCCGCGGGGGCTTTCAAAAACAACGTCCTCGCCAAAGGCAATGTCGGTGGGTTTTTGTTTTCAAAATAAGAGCCGGCAATGCAAAACATGTCTTGCCTCCGGACAAAGCAAAGGTTGACACCAACGAGTTGGGGTGTTTGATGGCGAGTGTCAGGACTCAGAAGTCTGAACCTCAAACCTGAACCTCTTCATGAGTCTAGGTTCTGTTGTTAAATAAAATAAATTTACTCTCATTTTTTAGAACTTTTTTCCTGAATCAATATTACAAGTCAAATTTTTAGTTTATTGGGTCCTAAGAGGCACCGATTCTGTAACTGTTTTATCTAAAAAAATGTTTTGTATAATGAATTTTTTGAAGTTTTTGCTGCTGATTATGCTTTTCAGAGCCGATGGAATGTTGTAAATCACCCATTTTCTATGATATTGCAAATTATTTTTGGGCCTGGTTATATAGCTAAGTTGGTAATTTTTTAATCAATAATATATTTCTGCAGAAAAGCAATACACTTGTATAACAACTTGAGGAGTAATAATTATAAATTCTTTAAAAAAAATTGATACGTCTTGTGGTTATGAAAATGTCATAATACGAACCTACCTGTTTTAAATTTTAGATATTTCTGTTATAACTGAAGATGCTACCTTAAATTTCAAAGCCGTAATGTACAACAGAGTAAACACAGAGGAAATAATCTATGATTCGAATTTCAAAGGTGACCTCTTCAACTTTTCATTTGCAAACTGGCAGAATTAAATTTTGTAAATATTAATTGTGTTGTGTTGTGTTCTCTTGTGTAGATTAACGTCCGCACAATTGAAAACTACGTTAATCCGCAAAGACCATCTTCATAATTGATCAGTTTGTAATTCAGAGGAAGTGGTAAGGCCCTTAGATATGACATTGTCTATTGGGCTATTACTTAACAATTCTGTCTGGGGAACATGTCAGCCTTAGTACAAGATCGCGCTACAATCGTCCTACACTCGTTTCTCATTCATACTTGGCTTAAAATACCTACCTTGTGGTATGGTCACCATTTCAATAATCTAACCTAATCTGATCTCATCTAACCCAGCGGACCCTGGTCAGATTTACGTACGCCCAAGTGGCTTAGGGCAACATTGTCCGGGAATGTTTCACTGACGGTTTTAAGCATAAGGTTCGCTACTTTATCGAAACTAAGAAAGAACGCAGCCTGCTCGTGGATTGAGGAAGAAATTTTAAGTAGCCTTATTGATCTGGTTAGTAAACCTATTGATATATAGGAAATTCGAAAATACGAGTATTAATCAGAATAATACAAATTGACAAAGGTCTTACCTGGGAAGACCATGTAGATTACGTATGTGCCAGAGTCTCTTCTGGTATTTTTGCACTGCGTAATTTATCAAAATTTTTCTCCCAGGAAGTACTGCTCATGGCCTATTTTGGCCTTATCTACCCCCACATTTCTCATGGAATATGTGTCTAGGGTGGCTGCGCGAATCACAGACTTGGGAGGGTCTTTCGATTGTAGAAAAAGGCAGTAAGAATCATTTCAAAATTGAAACCCAAGGAATCATGTAGAGACGCTTTTAGGGAGCTTTTAGGAATACTGACGCTGCCCTGCCTCTACGTTTTCGAGGTGGCTGTCTATTGTAAATAAAATTGCTCACTTGTTCAAAACAGTGACATCCACTCTCACTATACGAGGGGCAGGGCCAGTCTCAGAGTGCAACGGCATAGAACTGTGGCTTTTGAGCGTTTGCCTTTTCAGTTTGGAATCCAAATTCTTAACAAGCTCCCGGAAGGCGTCAAACATGCGCGAAATCAAAATCTATTCAAAACCCGAGTGTCAAACGTTCTGTACTCGGTTGAGGAGTTCATGATGAGTCGCTGGGATTATTAAAATTTTAGGAGTTACCGCGAATGGAAATTCGGTACAGATGGTGTGTTAACGTGTGCAGTGCAAAAGTGAAAGTGGAATGCAGCGACTGAATGAATGAATGTAGGACTGATTATTATATGTTGTATTTTATAATTAAGTTGACGTTTGTAATGCAATTGTAAATTGCTATTTTGAAAAATAAAGATTATTATTATTTTCCTAAGTTCGTCTTAGAAAATACCCACGATTGAGAAGGATAAAATGTAACACCCCCGTCGCAGCAGACCTGCGTACTCAGCGAATTTCCAAATCAATAACATAATACAGTAATAATAATAATATATAACTAGTTTTATAAAAATCTGTCCATAAACATGAGAATTATTTGCCTATTCTCCATAACATTGACATGGGAAAGAGTGTGCAGGTTTGCTGTTGTGAGGAATACTGAAAGTAGGTGTTTCTACTATAAATAATCTTTATTTTTAACATTTATACCAACTTTCATGAACATCTGTCCATAAATAAAGGAGTTTGCCTATTCCCTATATGAATAACATGGGAAAAGAGTATGCAGGTTTGCTGCCATGATAAACAGATAAACTATGATTTTTAAGCATAAATGGATGATCTCAACCACATGAAGCTAAATATCAAGTTTTATCCAAAAATATTGATATAGGAAAAATTAATTTTTCCCTATCATCCATAAGATTAACATTGGAGCCCCTCAATACAACATACTGTGTTGTCTCGTGTCTCTTGTCTGTGTGTCTCGGCAACCGTTGGAGATAGAGAAAAACTTTAAGGAACTTAATTGTGTAGTTGTTTAAGCTGATTCCAATGGTGAAATATAAGATTATAAATTTTTAAAAATTACATGTGAAAAATGCAAAAAACCCCATTTTGGGGTACAAACCCCCCCCCCAAACTACCCGTTCCCATTGACCGATATGTCTGGTTTACGAACTCGTCCGAGCATTTGTAGGAATACACGTCTCTACAAAATTTGGTCTCGATCGGACCATTTTTACGAGAGTTATCGTGTTCACAGACACACACACACATACATATATATATATAAATTTTAACGACTATTGTTTTTTAGACTCTGGGCACCTAAAGAAGAAAAAATAACATGGTCCCGGGCTTATGTCTCGCCATGAGACCTACGGTAATAGCTTCTTCCCTATGGGAAATTCGCTAATAACGCATTTAACAATCTAATGATACAAGTTATCACTGGATCAGTACAATGTAAACATGTGGGTAACTGAGTGATTATAGTAACTTCTTCATAATGTTTAACGTTACCAGTTTAATTTCTAACTACCAAGCTTATTTTGATTTTGGTCATTTTCATCGCACTTTAGTGTTTTGCAGTGTTAACCTCAATTCATATTGAGGTTGAAATACCCTGAAATATAGGGTTCCTGTCAAATGATATCCTGGCCTGCTAGCCTGGCCATGGCCCATCTTCGAACTGAATAGATGACTCTTTCATAAGCGAATCTTTCCATTCTGCACTACTTTTCGCAACATTTCACAGACTGAGTGCGAATTCTCGTCTGGTCTTATCATAATTTACGACTGTAATTTATTTAACGTGCCGCGAACAAAACTTCTGTGTCGACTCTTGAATGTGTTTCTTGTGGAAAATTACAAAATATTTGGTCGTCAGTTGGTATTTTACTAGTAGAACATTTGCATGTTTAATACACAAATAGAATATTATTACATGAATCTTTTGACCTTGGTGAGTTCGTTTTGAGTTAATTAATATCCTGGTTAAAAGGTATCAAATTACTGAAGAGTAAACGGTATCAGTGGACTGACATATACTTCCCCTTAAGTCAATTTATGAACGACAATCTTTAATAATTATGATATTTTCTAAAATTTATCCAAATATTATTTACTAATTTATTGTTTCAAACATAATCATCTAATTTCTGATAATTACAACAAGAAATGAAAATATAAACAAATAATTGTAAGACTAACATGGGGGCAACCCCCGCCCGCCGTAATACCAAATGTTTTTAGTGGGTGATGTGACCATACGCTTACCAAGTTTCATGGAAAACGGTTGGGAAATAAGGAAGAGATTGATATTTTAATATTCTCCATAAGAATAACATTGGACGCTTTCTCAGACAATGTATTGAGTTTACCACGGACATTAAATTTAACATTTTGTTGGAACTGTAGACAAATTAATTATTCAACATTCTAAATTGTTTAGTTTTATAAGCTGGTGTTGATGATGGTAGTCATGGTAGGTCATTTGATTTATCTCGTAAAGGACTATAAAACATATAATTTCTATCGTTTAAGCTGTTTTTGAGTACTGTAATTTTAATTTTACGTGTGTTTTGTGGGTTTGAGGGATAAAAAACCCTTAAACTTTTTGAGATAACGTGGATTGTTACATCCCCCACACACATACAGACAGACATCACTCTAAAACCACTATTTTAATTAAGGGGCGCTATAATGGATATATCCACCAGAAACGTAAATTTGAAAATGCTAACGATAATAATACTTACCCCTATACAGAAGTATAGGGGGAGAAAGTAACCTACACTTAACGCCATCCATAAAACATCCTAGTTAGTACATTTAATTCCAATAACATGCGTTGACCTCAGTTTAGACAGTCTGTAAAGAGTAGCCTAATGAAAAACCTGTTCTGAGGGTGTGAGATTCAGTATTATAATTTGTGAAACATCTTAAGAGTCTGCATCAGTGGTAGCCATCTTGGATTTTAGTTCCGTAAGGGCAATGTTAATTTCTGGCGGAACATACCTTCACTTTGGCGTCTGTAGTGGCGTCAATTATCGAAGTATCGATGTAAAACTTTACAAGTACGTTGATGAGATGTGGTTCAAGGGCATGACCTTTCAATATGCTCAATATGTTCAAAAATTTTAACTTGATATAAAAACAAAAATCCAGGAATATTTTGTTTTTGAATATTTGTTGTTTGTTTTGTTTTTATATCAAGTTATATTTTGAAAAATTGAACATATTGAATAGGTCATGCCTTTAAGCCACATCTCATCAATGCACTTCCAAAGTTTTACATTGATACTTTCATAATTAACGCCACTACACACGCCAAAGTGAAGGTATGTTCCGCCAGAAATTAACATTGCCCTCACGGGACTAAAATTCAAGATGCCTACCACTGATGCAGACTCTTAAATTGCAGCTGTCCTGGGTTTGACAGCTGCTTTGGTTGAAAACTGTTGAAGAATTCCAATCAACCACGTAAAATTGCTCATAGTATCACAGAATAAAAACAAAAGTTCGCTTTCAGACGTAAATGCGTACAAAGGAAAACAAACGAAAGTTGCAGAACAGGCGTCATTATCAACATCTGGTACAGTAATACGATTCAAATATTAATTGTTGCGATATTCATTCGTAGCATGTTCTTCACGAAACGGAAACTAGTTTTATGTGAGTTAAACTATGTTCGATCCACTTTAAATCATCGAAAATTACAACAAAACCATATAAGTTGTTCAGTTAAATCCAAAAAAACGATTAAGCTTTTTCAACTTTAGACTGGGACGGTGGAGACGCCCTGTAATCCAGCTACTTGTAGGTCACAAATTATGGATAGTTGTAAAAGGTGGACGGTGGATGTAGTGTTCTCTTGTGTGTATTAACGTCCTCACTATTGAATACTACGTTATTCTGCAAAGACCATCCTCATAACTAGACAAATTCGTAATTCAGAGGCCGTAGTCCGGATTTCACGTTAAAATGCAGGACCATTAGTTGCCACCGGCTGTTGGGCCATTAATTATCAGTCTTGTCTAAGGAACATGCCAGCCTTAGTCAGTAACAAGACTACTAGATCGCGCCACAATCATCTTACACTCAATTCTCATTCATACTTGGTTTAAAATACATACATTGTAGTATGGTTGCCATTTCAATGATCTAATCTAATCAATACGCAGGTATAATATGCCTTCGTGTTATATCATGTTATGTTATATTAATGGACATTTTTAAGAGTTTTTATGATAACTTTTGACTAGAAGTTTTTATTCGATAATTTTTTATACGAAAAACCTTGTTTTGACTTCCTGGACGACTTAAAACTGCATTAAAAATATGCTTCTTCTAAATCCTGGACTGATTCAGCACAGATTTCGTTTTATGGATAAGATTACATTTACATTTAATTTCTATTGATTTCACTAATTTTCTTCAAAACAGTTCTACTTTCCGGAGTCTGCACATTCTTGTATCATCACCCTCTATGTCTTTCATATATACTTTTAGTGTCATGGTCGGGCGATTATTGAATCTTCACTCAATCTCGCCAGATCCTCTAACGTCCTACTTTCCACACGCACTAAATCACAGATATATTCCTGGTACCGCATTAAGAAAGAAGTATTAATCTCTACATTCACTGTATTCTGTTTGTAGACTCGATAGTTACTGTCTGTAGAATATTAATAGACCATCAGTTTTGACTTCCTGTGTTTCACGATAAATATAATATATTCAATCAATATGAAAACATCTGTATTCAAGGTGCATAAACCATAAGAATGACTTTACATGATTTCTCAAACTAATTACTAAAAAGAGTATTCTGAGCCTGTTTCCGTTTGCTCTGAGGTCTGTAGTGTTCTATTGGTGGGGTATTGTCATTCCTATCCTAAATCTATATCATTGTTATTTCTAAAAGGATAAGCCGATACTCGTCAAAATTATACGCACCGGAAAACCACACATAACACCTAATCCACGCTGTAGGAAAAAAAAAAAAAAAATTATCGTAAAGTTGATATAAGATCATTTTCATCAGATTCTGTCTGATCGAGTATTGTACTTTAATCAGGTTTTATAATAGATACAAATAACGTTCATTTAATGATTACGCTATAAGTTAGTATAGTTCGAATAAATCGTTTCTAAATAGAATTTTCGTGTCAGCCTGACACTTAAACTGTTTAAGGCGGTTTTCTATCTTTTTAGCATTTTTTCCTCAAACGCAAATCAGTACCGTCCTTTTCTTAAAACTTTATCATTTCGCTCACTAGAGATCGCCATCCTGGACAAATCTAACTTAATCATTCATTAACTCATTTGTTGCCATATCAACTATTGTATTTTAATGTCCTTCATAAATGACTAACCTCATAATGAATTACACTGGAAGAAAAAATATCACTTTTGACATAAACGAATATAATAAAAGAATAAAAATCCTAAAAAGACTTATAAAACAGTTATACCAATTAAAATACATTCTTTAAATTCGGATTAGTACTTTCATAAAATTAAAATTACAAATTTAAACAGATAACTTTTAAGATAAATCATATCCAAAACAAAATAACTGGTCAGAATGACTTATATTAATACATTAATGGACAAGGGTACTAAATTCTTTTGCGGTTTTTTAAGCTTTTTTTTTAGTTTTCACGTAACTCTTATAATCCTGTCTTTTACATTAAAATGTAATAACCACCTGTAATATATTATATCTTTATATTAAACTATTTTTGAAAGTCATCTATGTATAAATTAAAGATATAATGATGATATGTAATAAAATTATAGGTAAAACGAGATAAGTAGTAGATTCCTAAGCTAAATAGTATAGAGAGGTAAAAGTACAGGTAAAACGCCTAAATATACAAATAAGAAAACATAAATGTTTCTGGTATAGTTACTCTATAATACTTAAAAAGCATAGTCCATGACTTTAAAGGCCTGTGTTTATTTAGCTTTTAGTTGAAATAGCGATAAGTAAAAATATTATAAATAATATGAGCCAATGTATCTTATCTGTACTATTTCTATTTTCTTTTTCTGTTTCGAATAATTAGATTCATTAGATAGATTATATTTCTCTTTATAATACATTTATTACATTTAATTATTGTTTTTTAAACACTTACCTGGATTACCTAAGAAATAAGTTCATAATACACGCAACGAGATTGATGAAGAAATAATAAAATTATCTAACATATTTTCAAAAACTCTTGTGACGTTATACTGAGAAAATAGTAAGAAAAATATATGTAATGATATTCAATAATTAAATCCTATCATAAAAATGTTTTAGATAACAGAAATGACTAGAACGATCAATATTACCGTTCGCTCGTCTTCATGTCGAGCATGAATGTACGCCAGGTATGTGAATGTAATATCCTTGAAGTGGTTTAGGCATGGTATATATGCATATGGTTTACTGACGACACGATTTTGATCAAAAAAATAACAAAATCATAAAAACTTGACCTATTCTAGACCATATATTTCAAGACCTTGTGCCTGAAGATGGCCTAATTATGGCCGAAATTATAGTTGCGCCATTCAACTAATAAGATTGATATATAAAACTATGTAAACTTTTATTTTAATTATTTTCTTTACTGGAAACTAAAATTCAACTATAAGATTTGATAGTTGTTTCATAAGATAACAAGCACATAGATGTCTCAAATAATCAACTAAATCCATTGGCGGCCATTTAAAATTTTAAAACTTACTTTGAAAACGATAAAAAATACAAGATATTAAAAAATAATATGTTTAAGAAATTTTATTACAAATCGAATGACACTAAAATTTCTTATTCTTTGAAAAAATTAAATTAAATCAGCTTATTTTATGGAGCAGTTTTTCCTAACTTTTTTCTTTCTTTTACCATTTACGCGGTGGTGGCGTATGGCCTCTGTATGCTAACATTATAAGTGTTATTTAAATTCAAAAGTTTTTAACTGCCGCCATGTTGGAAATTTAAAAGCAAACTAAATG
Organism: Nephotettix cincticeps; assembly: GCA_023375725.1. Lineage (NCBI taxonomy): Eukaryota > Metazoa > Arthropoda > Insecta > Hemiptera > Cicadellidae > Nephotettix > Nephotettix cincticeps. The sequence goes on from CM041786.1 coordinate 138,738,428, forward strand.
ATATGTGAATATTTTTCGCTTTGGCCAACAAAGATGTGTGCAAAGTTTAGTTCCTGTTGCTTAAATAGTTCTTGAGATATAACGGGTTTTGGAAAAAATACATTACATATTTTTATGTTTTAGACATATGTTTAAGGACATTTTTTGTTTATTTTGATGAGTAATATCAAACCTTGAAGTTTGTACGCTGCACCCTGGGTATACATATCATATGAGTTTATAAATACGATAACTCACGTAAAAATAGTCATATCATGACCAATTTTTGACAGAAATGTGTAACCCTTCTTTTAAGAGTTCGTAAACCAGATACACCGAATCATCCGCAAGGGGATATGTTCATCCAAAATGGGTTTTGCGTTTATACATGTTATTTTTTTAAATTATTGTTTTTTAATCACCAGTGGATTTACCTAAGAAAAAACATTTAGAATGTTGACAATCTGCAAGGGTTGAAGTTAAGCTGACAGATCTTGGTTCCTACAAATCCTACAAACTGTACAAAGGACGGGCTTACAGCTAGTACTGAATAAATATTGTAAACTAACTCGTCAAAAATATTCAATTATATTCAATATTATACTCAAAAGTTTAATCCCGTAAGCTGTTGCGTGATTTGTCGACTACTCTGCCACGATCCAGGTTAGCCGTGGCCCCCGTGGGTTCAGTCGAGGGGATGTACTCGTATACCTGCCAAGCGGGCGCTACAGATGGCCAATTATCGATTCTTGGAAATTGGTGGTTTTGGCACTTGGTGGTTTTAGCACTTGGTGGTTTTGGCACGACACGATTTTGACGATTCAAACTAAATCCTTTACTAAACCATCTAACAAACTATTGACCTAAACTTCGTAGACCTAAAATACCCCCGTCGCAGCAGACCTGCGTACTCAGCGAATTTCCAAATCAATAACATAATAATAATAATAATATATGACTAGTTTGATCATTATCTGTCAATAAATACGAGTTTTATTTGCCTACTCTCCATAGATTAACATGGGAAAGAGTATGCAGGTTTGCTGCTGTGAGGAACGCTGAAAGTAGGTGTTTCTAGCGTAAACAATTAATTTTTTGAGCATTTATATCAACTTTCATCAACATCTGTCCATAAATAAAGGAGTTTGCCTATTCCCTATTTGATTAATATGGGAAAAGAGTATGCAGATTTGCTGCCATGATAAACACATAAACTATGATTTATAAGCATAAATGGATAGACCCCAACCACATGAAGCTAAGTATCAAGTTTTATCCAAAAATATTGATTATTATGGGAAATATTAATTTTTCCCTATCCTCCATAAGATTAACATTGGAGCTCCACAATACAACGTACTGTGTTTAGATTTTTTTAATATCTCGGTAACCGTTGGAGATAGAGAAAAATTTTAAGGAACTTAATTGTGTAGTTTTTTAAGCTGATTCCAATGGTGAAATATAAAATTAGAAATATTTAAAAATTACATGTGAAAAACGCAAAAAACCCCATTTTGGGGTACAAAACCCCCCCAAACTACCCGTTACCATTGACCGATATATCTGGTTTACGAACTCGTCCGAGCATTTGTAGGAATACACGTCTCTACCAAATTTGGTCTCGATCGGACCATTTTTACGAGAGTCATCGTGTTCACAGACACACAGACACACACACACACACACACACACACACACACACACACACACACACACACACACATATATATATATATATATATATATATATAAATTTTAACGACTCTTGTTTTTGGACTCTGGGCACCTAAAGAAGAAAAAATAACATGGTCCCGGGCTTAAGTCTCGCCATGAGACCTACGGTAATAGCTTCTTCCCTATGGGAAATTCGCTAAAACTGAATCACAGTGCGTTCATAAAACTTTGAATTAACGATCGAATAGAAAAATGTATTTTCCATAACAACTAGAGTAATTTTACAATTATTTATATTATTACACTTTACTTTAATACTTTTAACTACGATGGTGACCTAACCAGGTAGGTATTTTTAGTCAATTTATCAGTGCAATTTTGAATCAATAAAGAAAAAACTACTTATCTATGTATTAAGAATCTTCTACGTATCAAGTTATTACCGGTACTGAGATATATAAAGTAGTAAACACAGTTGGCTGACTATTTACTATATGATATCCGCTAACAATTTAATAACCATCCACTAAACATCCGCTAACCATCCGCTAACATACGCTAACAATCCACTAACAATCCGCTCACAATCCTCTAACCACCCGCTATCAATCCAATAAAAATCCACTAACTATATCCTAACAATCCACTAACAATCCGCTCACAATCTGCTAACAATCCACTAACAATCTACTAACAATCCGCTAACAATCCGCTAATAATCCACTTACCATCCGCTAACAATCCTATAACATACGCTAACAATCCGATAAAAATCCGCTCACAATCCTCTAGCCACCCGCTAACAATCCGATAAAAATCCACTAACCATCCCCTAACAATCCGCTAACATACTCTAACAATCCGATAAAAATCCTCTAACCATCCGCTAACAATCCACTAACAATCCGCTCACAATCTGCTAACAATCCACTAACATACACTAACAATTTATTAACAATCCGCTAACAATCCGCTAATAATCCACTAACCATCCGCTAACAATCTGATAACATCCGCTAACAATCCGATAAAAATCCGCTCACAATCCTCTAACCACCCGCTAACAATCCGATAAAAATCCACTAACCATCCCCTAAAAATCCACTAACAATCCGCTCACAATCCTCTAACCACCCGCTATCAATCCGATAAAAATCCACTAACTATATCCTAACATCCACTAATAATCCGCTCACAATCTGCTAACAATCCACAAACCATCCGCTAACAATCCACTAACAATTCGCTCACAATCCTCTAACCACCTGCTAACAATCCGCTAATAATCCACTAACCATCCGCTAACAATCTGATAACATACGCTAACAATCCGATAAAAATCCGCTCACAATCCTCTAACCACCCGCTAACAATCCGATAAAAATCCACTAACCATCCCCTAACAATCCGCTAACAATCCGCTCACAATCTGCTAACAATCCACTAACCATCCGCTAACAACCCGCTAGCATCCCCTAACAATCCGCTTACAATCCGCTAACAATCCACAAACCATCCGCTAACAATCCGCTAACATACGCTAACAATCCACTAACAATTCGCTCACAATCCTCTAACCACCTGCTAACAATCCGATAAAAATCCACTAACTATATCCTAACAATCCACTAACAATCCGCTCACAATCTGCTAACAATCCACTAACAATCTACTAACAATCCACTAACCATCCGCTAACAACCCGCTAGCATCCCCTAACAATCCGCTTACAATCCGCTAACAATCCACAAACCATCCGGTAACAATCCGCTAACATACGCTAACAATCCACTAACAAGTCTCTCACAATCCTCTAACCACCTGCTAACAATCCGATAAAAATCCACTAACCATCCCCTAACAATCCGCTAAAAATCCGCCAACAGTCCAATAACATACACTAACAATATACTAACAATCCGCTAACAATCCGCTAATAATCCACTAACAATCCGATAACATACGCTAACAATCCACTAAGAATTCGCTCACAATCCTCTAACCACCTGCTAACAATCCGATAAAAATCCACTAACCATCCGCTGAAAATCCGCCAACAATCCAATAACAATCTGCTAACGATCCGGTAACAAATTAACTAAATCACTAACTTTAACAATCTTCATCGAAATTCCGCAATACATCGACTAACAAAATTCGCTTCAATTAAATGCTATTAATCCTGATAAAACACTTATCGAAAATAACAATGTAAAAAAAATAGCTCAACAAGAGGAGCTTATAAAAAAGTGCCTATAAAAGAAGCTTATAAAAAAATAACCGCCAACATTCCACCACTGAATAACTAATAAAATAATCCAGCTAAATCCTGCTAACAATATTAAAATCAGAGTTACAAACCATTACAATAAACATCACGCTAACATCCGAGATTCCACCCTCAAAAGCTAAAAATCGGAATAACTTCTGGTTACTTCCAACATAACAATCCACTAAAAAGTACAGTAACTCTCAACGCTTGCTAATAATAAGAAATTAAAAAAACCTAGCAAATAACAATCATACAAAATACTACTAACATTAACATCCGCTAAAAAACTAAAAAAATAACATACGAAAAAATCACTAATTAATGTAATAACAATCTCCATCTGCTAACAATCAACAAATTTAATTTAAAATGAACAATTGAAAACTTTAACTAATTTGTATTATCTTTAAAATAAAAATATTGACACTTATACTCAATAATTTTATTTTTTTTTCAAACTAAATGTATAAAAATTACTATAGATTATTAAAAAATCTCTATATAAAAATAAAAAAACACAAGAGAAAAAATGCCTATAAAAATTTATAAAAAATAAAAAAATAAAAATAACCTAATTTCCATTGCTTGCCTCATCACATAATATTAATTGATTTTATTGTTATGCAGAGTTATCAATTATTTGTTACTAAGGACTTAATTTATAGCGACAGGTGTATTTTGTTTTTAAAAGAAACTTAGTTCTAACTTCTGGTTACTAACAACATTATTAAATAGTAGTTACTCTCAACGCTTGCTTAGTGTATATGTATATTTAGAAATTATAATAAAATAAAAAAAAATAACTTTTTGAAACATAAAGATCATTTTTATAAAAATTAAACCGTGTATAAAAAGAAAAAATACAACTGTAATTAAGTGTAATACTCTTATTAAAACAAACGATTAATTATCCAATCTTTTAATTTATACTAGAAGAGTACTCTGTTGGAAATTGGTTGAACTACGTCGTCGGTCTGCTTTACCGACTAAGGTTAACGAGCATAGTTCGAACGTGCTCCGCGAGATCGTGACATGTTCCCCGTTTTGACAACAGCCGAGTAGGAGCCCAATCCCGGTCAGGACGAAGGTCACCATGTTCCTACTAATTGTGCGCTCTTGTATCATGCATGCTTCAGAGGCATGGTGGATTCTGGCCAGCAAGACCAACAGGAAACGCCTAGAGGCAATCCAGACGAAGTCGCTGAGACGAATCACACGACAACCGTGGTTCGTCAGGAACTCAGTAATTATGAGGACGTTGGGAGTCCCAACTCTTGACCTATTTAACAGAACAAAAGCCAATGGACTGTTTCAGAAAGCAGCCGAGTCCAGCCTAGAGCACATCAGGGAACTCTGTACACGGCATGATGTCGCAGAGGTCTGGAGGCCCAGGCCCATCGCCATCCTGGATGACCCGCCGTAGGAACAGCATGACCTGCCCAGCCAAAGCCTGTCACAGCAATGTGTTGAATCTTCTTAATTTAAGTTTGTGTTTATTATATTTTGATTAACATCTGATATTTCACTTGCTCCGGCCCTGTTCTGATTTGATTGTTTTAGCCATTCCAAGAGGTAATCCAGCAGCTACAGCGGCAAACGCTAATGCTGTGGTCGCTCAAATGAAGTCCATTCGCCCGTATGTAAGTTGCGCATACACGTCTGGACGGATGGGGGAAGGTGGGTTTAGTTTGGGTAAACACCGCTTAACGGTGGAGTCTCCACATAACCCTCGCAGGAGCGGGGTACTCATAAAGAGTTACCACCTGCCCAAAAAAAAAAAAAAAAAAAATTCAACATCTTACATTTTGATTAACATCTGATATTTCACTTGCTCCGGCCCTGTTCTGATTTGATTGTTTTAGCCATTCCAAGAGGTAATCCAGCAGCTACAGCTGCTGGAAAAAATAATAAATAATAATAATAAAAAAAAATAATAAACGCTAATGCTGTGGTCGCTCAAATGAAGTCCTTTCGCCCGTATGTAAGTTGCGCATACACGTCTGGACGGATGGGGGAAGGTGGGTTTAGTTTGGGTAAACACCGCTTAACGGTGGAGTCTCCACATAACCCTCGCAGGAGCGGGGGTACTCATAAAGAGTTACCACCTGCCCCCCCCCCAAAAAAAATCATTGGAAATGTGTGTCTTAGCTATCGATTTTTTTTTTTTTTGTGGGCGGGTGGAAACTCTTTATGAGTACCTTCGCTCCTGCGAGGGTTATGTGGAATAATAAACATGGACCTTTCCTGTTGGTCTTGCTGGCTAGAATCCACCATGTTTCTGAAACATACATGATACAAGAGCGTACAATTAGTAGGACACATAACTCTCGCAGAAGGGGGTGCTCATAAAGAGATACCACCTGCCACAAAAAAACATCGGGATATTCAACCAACACATATGTTTAAAAATATCTGTCTCAGCTATTGAATAATATTTGCCAGTATGGATTAAAACTAAACATACTCGTCAAGCAAATAAATCAAGATGTTTAATTAATTTATTTTTTAGCTAGGATCACCATAAAATGTAACTTAACATAACGTGTACGATAAATTGAGAAATTAGGTTCTTTGTGTTTTAGAGATATTTCTTTTCAAATTAATAAAGTATTATTTTATTTTACTAATTATTTGATAGAAATAGTCGCTGCTGGTTGAAGATAATGAGTACACCAACCACAAAAGCAGTTTTAAGGACCCTAAAAATATTGTTTAGCGTAATAATATGTGTAAATGTTTAAATGTGTCAAATGTGCTTTATTGACTGTAAATGTTTAAATATGTCAAATGTGCTGTATTGACTGTAAATTTTTAAATGTGTAAAATGTGCTGTATTGACTGTAAATGTTTAAATGTGTCAAATGTGCTGTATTAACTGTAAATGTTTAAATATGTCAAATGTGCTGTATTGACTGTAAATGTTTAAATGTGTCAAATGTGCTGTATTGACTGTAAATGTTTAAATATGTCAAATGTGCTGTATTGACTGTAAATGTTTAAATGTGTCAAATGTGCTGTATTGACTGTAAATGTTTAAATATGTCAAATGTGCTGTATTGACTGTAAATGTTTAAATGTGTCAAATGTGCTGTATTGACTGTAAATGTTTAAATGTGTCAAATGTGCTGTATTGACTGTAAATGTTTAAATGTGTCAAATGTGCTGTATTGACTGTAAATGTTTAAATGTGTAAAATGTGCTGTATTGACTGTAAACGTTTAAATGTGTAAAATGTGCTGTATTGACTGTAAATGTTTAAATGTGTAAAATGTGCTGTATTGACTGTAAATGTTTAAATGTGTCAAATGTGCTGTATTGACTGTAAATGTTTAAATGTGTCAAATGTGCTGTATTGACTGTAAATGTTTAAATGTGTCAAATGTGCTGTATTGACTGTAAATGTTTAAATGTGTAAAATGTGCTGTATTGACTGTAAACGTTTAAATGTGTAAAATGTGCTGTATTGACTGTAAATGTTTAAATGTGTAAAATGTGCTTTATTGACTGTAAATGTTTAAATGTGTAAAATGTGCTGTATTGACTGTAAATGTTTAAATGTGTAAAATGTGCTGTATTGACTGTAAATGTTTAAATGTGTCAAATGTGCTGTATTGACTGTAAATGTTTAAATATGTCAAATGTGCTGTATTGACTGTAAATGTTTAAATGTGTCAAATGTGCTGTATTGACTGTAAATGTTTAAATGTGTCAAATGTGCTGTATTGACTGTAAATGTTTAAATGTGTCAAATGTGCTGTATTGACTGTAAAGGTTTAAATGTGTAAAATGTGCTGTATTGACTGCAAATGTTTAAATGTGTCAAAAATGTGCTGTATTGACTGTAAGTAAGACTATAATTACGAGACGAGGGTGACGGGATGATGTGACTGTTCTCACGAAACCGTCAAACTATAAAGGATGTAGAAAAGGTAAAAATTGATACTCATTAGTTATATCTATATCAAGCAGCTCCCGATCTTGGAAAATACAACATAGGATAATTAATTGTTTATAGTACGAATATGTTAGAGAGTGTACCGTAATTAGAATATATTCTAAATTTTCTAAATAATAAATAAATAAAGACCAATAATTTTGCTCAACTGTGCTCCCATAAGCTGTTTTAGTATTGCTAGCTAAATAAATAAAATTTAATTTTAAGCAAGATCATGGCAATGGGCGACATATCAGCTGGACAGGCTGGTGAGGGAGAGCATATCTATGTATCGCCAGGACCAAGCCAGGACCAAGCCAGGATCAAGCCAGGAGAAAAGAGGACCTCCGTGCTCACCGAGAGATGGACTCTGCCCTCCGCTCATCGTCTTTACAAGAGGAAGACACATCATGAGTATGATTCTTGCTTTATACTAAATAATTCTTTTGGTCTCATTTACCGATAAAAGCGCATAATCAAGTAAAGTTCTTTATTCTGAAAATATTAGTAATAAATTCACATTTTCAAAAGAAATAAAGTAATCAATGTAAACAGTTGTTTTAAAGTTATTCAGTAATTCAAATAATTCAGGTAACGAGTTTATTAATTTAGGGAAAATCTTTGAGTTTTGGAGAAGATGTTACTGTACTGTAATTTAAAAAGTTTTCATGCGTATTGAAATATGCTTTTAAATAAATAGTAAGTATGGCTTTTGTGTTTTCTGAATTTGTTTCAGGATTCGAAGTACCAGCTTAAATGTTTAATGTAATCTCGGTTTACATGTAATCGTAAATATTTACTAAAAATATACTTTACTATGATTAATTGCCTTCTATTTCACATATTTTTTATATGAGCTAACCTATTCAAAAACAAAGACATTTCAATTTTTTTAGGAATACAATAGGAAGTATACACTGACCTACTAAAATATTTAAACACTTGTTCCTGACTTCAAATTATGTTTTACTCATTATGGTGACCAGAGTACTTGGTGACTCAAGTGCCTGGTGACTGAAGTACACGGTGACTGAAGTGCCTGGTCACTGAAGTATTTGGTGACTGAAGTACCTGGTGACTGAAATACCCGGTGACTGAAGTGACTGGTGAATAAAGTGTCTAGTGACTGAAGTACCCGGTGACAGAAGTGCCTGGTCACTGAAGTATCTGGTGACTGAAGTACCTGGTGACTTAAGTACCTAGTGACTGAAATACCTGGTGAATTAAGTGCCTGGTGACCGAAGTACCTGGTGACTGAAGTACCTAGGGACTGAAATAAATGGTGACAGAAGTGCCTGGTGACTGAAGTAACCGGTGACAGAAGTGCCTGGTGACTGAAGTGCCTGATAACTGAAGTGCCTGGTGACTGAAGTACCCGTTGACAGAAGTGTCTGGTTACTGAATTACCCGGTGAAGTGAAGGTATGTTCCGCCAGAATTTAACATTGCCCTTATGGGACTAAAATTCAAGATGCCTATCACTGATGCAGACTCTTAATAGTAAGAATATAGACATTTTTTATCGCTAAACAATTCTAAACTATAAACGAAAATCAATTCATTTACTTGAATATTAAATGAAAATAGAAAACATATGATAGTAAAATATCTGTTTACATATTTATTTTTATATTTCTCTAAGAGTTTTTAATTCTCTTCTCTCTATACCGAACGTAATTCTGATTAGTTTTCCACCAAATGCACAAGCGCGGTTATTTAATAGTCTACCCAATTACAATTCATTCTAGATAAATCTGATGTAGACAATATTGATGTTAATTTATTTTATAGGCAGTTTTATTTCGTTATACTTTTCCTATCTTGGGGTAAAATAGTAAGTCGTTGAGGTATCAACAACATTGAGCAGTTAAGATAATTTTGAGTTATTGTTGAAATAAACATATTCTATCAAGTTAGTTTAGAGCCTTTAACTCTATAAATAAACCCGAACTATGCCACTAAATGATACCAAAATATATCTTCTAAATTCCTTTTTTCCAAAGATGTAAAAAGAATTTTTTGCCATCAGCTAAATTCATTCATTTACGTCATTGGTTGAAAAGACGTCTTTTTGACCTCATCGCATATGTGAAAAGCAACTGTTTTCAAAGTAGTACGATTAAATTATAATTTCAAATCATGTCCGGTATAATTTGGCTGAGAGAGTGTGATGAAGATGTAAACTAACTGTTTTTCTATGTTTTATGGCCCAAATACTTTGAATTAATAATTTAAAACCATGTGCTTTAAACCATACTTTTGCATTATACTTAGCGTACAAATTGATAGCTTCACACAGACACATAATCCGAATATATTTTAATTGTATGATTATTATCTATTTAAATCTATTTTTTATTTAAAATGAGTACAATAATTGAATTTACATACTTAGTTATAAAATCAATGGTATGATATTTGTTTAAGTCAAATGTTCAATTTAAATCTCTTAAATCATTGAGGTCAAATGTTTATATACACACCAATCGAAGGCTAGCAGCGACGGCCGTGATTTAGGTACTTCAGTCACTAGGTACTCCAGTCACCAGACACTTCAGTCACAAGGTACTTCAGTGTCCAGATACTTCAGTCACTAGGTACTTCAGTCACCAGGCACTTCTGTCACCGGATACCTCAGTCACCAGGCACTTCAGTCACCATGTATTTCAGCCCTAGATACTTCAATCACCTAGTATTTCAGTCGCCAGGAGTTCAGTCACCAGGTGCTTCGGTCACCAGGCAATTCAGTCACCAGGTACCTCAGTCACTAGGTACTCCAGTGACCAGGCACTTATGTCACCGGGTACATCAGTCACCAGGCACTTCAGTCACCAGGTACTTCGGTCACCAGGTATTTCAGTCACTAGGTACTTCAGTCACCAGGTATTTCAGTCAATAGGTATTTCAGTCACCAGATACTTCAGTCACCGGGTACTTCAGTGACCAGGCACTTCTGTCACCGGGTACTTCTGTCAACAAGTACTTCAGTCGCCAGGTACTTCAGTCACCAAGCACTTCAATCACCAGGTATTTCAGTCACTAGGTATTTCAGTCACCAGGTACTTCAGTCACCAGGCACTTCAGTCACCAGGCACTTCTGTCACCGGGTAATTCAGTGACCAGGCTCTTCTTTCAACGGGTACTTCAGTCACCAGGCATTTCAGTCACCAGATGCTTCAGTCATCAGGCACTTCTGTCACCGGTTACTTCAGTCACCAGGTACTTCAGTCACCAGGCACTTCTGTCACCGGTTACTTCAGTCGCCAGGCTCTTCAGTTATCAGGCACTTCAGTCACCAGGCACTTCTGTCACCGGTTACTTCAGTCACCGGACACTTCGGTCACCATGTATTTCAGTCCCTAGGTACTTCAGTCACCAGGCACTTCTTTCACTGGGTACTTCAGTCACCAGACACTTTAGTCACCAGGTATTTCAGTCACTAGGTACTCTAGTCACCGGGTATTTCAGTCACCAGGTACTTAGTCACCAGATACTTCAGTGACCTGGCACTTCTGTCACGATTGCAGTATCAATGCAAAACTTTGGAAGTGCATTGATGAGATTTGGATCAAGGGCATGACCTTTTCAGTATGTTCAATATGTTCAAAAATTTAACTTGATATAAAAACAAAAATCCAGGAACATTTTGTTTGTTTTGTTTTTATATCAAGCAAAATTTTTGAACATATTGAACACATTGAAAAAGTCATGCCCTTGAGCTACATTTCATCAATGCACTTTTAAAGTATAACAACGATACTTTGATAATTAACGCCACTACAGACGCCAAAGTGAAGGTATGTTCCGCCAGAATTTAACATTGCTCTTACGGGACTAAAATCCAAGATGGCTACCACTGATGCAGACTCTTAACATGTGCTTTTAATTATTGTGAGCTGTCTTGTAAGTTCTCCTCTAGCTTGTGATTGGATGAAATGTATACCAGGCATTTCAGGCAGTTTCATTTAGAAACTAATACTCTGTTAAAACTTTTTACTCGGAAAATCAGAGTTTTTTTCTGAATAAATAATATATTTTTTTTAGTTTTTACTTTATCTTCTTATAAATAGTAGGATATATGGAGAAAGTATTGTTTACATCAAAGCTTTTGACTTTAAGGCGAGAGAGGGATAGATACCTGTTTTCCAATTTTTATGAAATTAGACATGCAAAAACATGGTCTGGTTTTTACATAGCTTAAGTGCACTCGTGTACCTAATTTTTATAAAAATCATACAATCAGCGAGAGGTTGTACACAAACAGACAGAAAGACATTTGTCCGAAAACTACTTCGGATATATCCACTGTCAACTCAAATTTAAAATTGTTATGAAAACTATTCTTTCTTCCAAAGTATAAGGGGGAAAACTAAACAAATTAGTATTTTTAATTATTAGCCTATCACTGATAGTTTCAGAGGAAAAGTAAATCACCGTTTGTGGTAAGTACAGTACGTTGTCTAATAGCACTGAATGTTATTCTTAAGGAGTTTACTTAAAAAATAAATTTATTTCTTATTTTTCAACAGTTTTACATAAAACGTGGTATGCAGCTTTTAAAGTACTATGACACCACCCTCATAAAACCCATACAAAGATTGTCGTATTGCCTTGGAATGGGGTGGGGGGGGGTTGGGTATCCCTCTGGATTTTTTAAAACTATTTATAAAAAAATTTATTTTTCATTTCTCGTTTAATTCTTGTTTTAGTAGTTTTACTCTTAATTAGAATAAATAATAAATAAGCTATTACTAATCTACTTAAATTTCATAAGAATAACATGGGTAATGAGTAGGTAGGTTTGCTGCCGCAATCAATAAAAAATAAATTATTTTACATACAGTGTACATCTTAACTATATGAGACTGTACACTTTATTTATCACAATATTTCAAACAATAAATTATTTATATTTGTTTGCTTACTCCATAAGAATAATATGGGGAATGAGTAAGTAGATTTGCTGCCACTCGACTTACAATATTAAACTGTAACTGCAAGAAGCTGTACACGAAATTGTATTTTATCTAAATATATAAAAATGACGTGTTAGTTACACGCATTATAACTCGAGAACGGCTGGACCGATTTTAATGATCTTTGATTTTTTGGATTCGTCTCTGTTCTGGTCATGCTTTAGGCATATTCAGTTTCCATAAATTCAATTAGTTTCCATTTTATAGCGTTTTAAAATTCTAATGTTAACCTTATGGGGACTACGTTTGTTTACAAATTCTACAATAAATAAACGGTACCAGTGGACTGACACATACTTTCTCCCTTAAGTAAATTTAAAAAGACAATCTGTAATAAAACTATCATGTTCTACAAAGTTATTCTAAATATAATTTAATAATTTATTGTTCAAATTGTATGGGGGGACCCCCCCCCCGGTAATACCCACCTTTTTTATGCTGGTTTTGTTCGGTGATTTGACCTTACGCTTCATACCAAGTATCATGGAAAACGGTTGGAAAGCAAGGAAGAAATTGATTTTTTTATATTCTCCATAAGAATAACATTGGGCGCTTTCAGACAACATACTGCGTTTATCATGGACAGTAAATTTAACTTTTCTCTGGAACCGTTAGTCGTAGACAAATAATTCAAAATACTAATTTGTTTAGTTTTTTATGCTGGTTTCAATGGTACCAGTCAAGTTATACTTTACTTTTATTGTTTTTGCTGAAAATTCAAAAATTTGATTTTTTGACATTTAAAAGCGCATAACTTTTGAACCGTCATTTTTACAGACATGCGGGTGGTGTCAAACTATTTAGTACTCTGTGCACTATAAACTATCAAATTTTAATCAAAATCGTTAGAGCCGTTTTTGAGAAAATTGGATTTTTCATGTTTTTTAAGGGTTTTTAGGGGTGAACTACCCTTAAAAATCAAAAATTCAAAAAAATGAAAAAAATGCCTGGAGATACGGTGACTATAAATATGCATGCCAATTTTCATCTAAATCAGACCAACGGGGTAGGCTGTGGCGCTGTACACATCCAGACACACACACACACACACACACACACACACACACACACAGACACACGGACGGACAGACATCACGTCGAAAACCACTTTTTTGGATTCAGGGGACCCTAAAATGGATATATCCACCCTCAACTCAAATTCGAAAATTTTGACGAAAACAATACTTTCTCCATATACTATGTATAAGGGGAGAAAGTAAAAATTGATTTCTTAAGCTACAGCTGTTGTTTTACTTTCCATTAGCAATATGCTTTACTATCCAATGCCATCTGAATCATTCATTAATGTAAAACTATAAGTAAATATGTACTATACAAAATGAACAGCATTATTCGCCACGTTAATAGTTACGGTTTTTGGCAATTAAGTACTGTATTTATATTTTTTAGTTTTCTGAATGATTAACAGTCACGTGTTTATATGTTTGACAAATAAAAATAATTACAATGTTTATACATATTAGGTTTATTATAATAATCAGCTGTTGATTATTTAAAGCTTACAGGACGAAGCCGCAATGTTACTAACGCAACTTCAGAACATGGCCAATCTTAAAGTTAATATGTATTTTTTCTTAGGCGTTACGAAGTTCGCCGGATCAGCTAGTTATTTCATAAAAGTGATAAATACATTTTTACCTTTTTACGATGAGGAAAACTAAACAATAGAATTAATTAAATTGTGAATTGATCATATCAAGATTACAAAAGGTAATGCAACTTGACCCATTGAATTTTTCTACATTTGCATCGTCTTGACCTCACTTCGGAATTCAGTCCTTGAGTCTGTTTACCTCATTTCACATTGACGCTACTTTGAATGAAAACTCGTATAGCTCGACCATTCTCTGCCATTCTCCGGTTGTGAGTCTGAAACACTTACTCGGTACGTAGAGGAACATTATGATCAACCTAAGTGATATAGGAGCTTAGTAGATTTGGGACGGAAGTCTTTCTTGATAATAGTTTTTTTTAATTCCAAAAAAAATTTTATACACTTTTAACAGTTCTACTTTCAAAAAAGGTTTTAAGCGTTAAAAATAGATTTATATATGTGTATTTACTATGTGATTGTCAATAAAACATGTGTATGAAGGTTAAAATGTTTTTATTGGCTTAAAAAATACAGTTAAATAACTAACTACTGTGTTAAAAATAGTATTTTTATTGCCATCAAAACAAATAAATCATTAGCAGTTTTAAAAGAACAAATAATTTTGTGTAAAACTTATTATTCCAATAGAACTAACGATAAGGTTCTAATAGGATAGTCAGTTTTATGAAATGTACCTAATGAAATGTACAAAATTTGTGGGTAAAAATATATGACTAATTATAATTTAGAGTATGATCCATCAATTTGTTAACTCAATAGAACGCGTTTGTGATTAAATATTTTTAAAATTTTCTTTTCAATTTTGGAGATTTGTATACTTAATGCGTTCTTTTGGTAACTTATTAATTAGTTTCATGCCTTCCTGGGATGGATTGGTTAAAAAACATTTAGTCTGTGTTGTTTTACACTTAATTATTTGATGACGTGTTTTTGTGTTGCATTGATGAACAATCCTTCCCACACATCGATTCATTTTTGGGAACAAGACATTATCGATACAAAATAGTAAATATATTGGAGGGTGACTAAATGCAAAGTTTGAAATTAAATTAAATCATATGGATTTTACAGATAATCAAGACTGGATTGTCATAGCTTTCTGAATCATCTCAATAGAAAACCACTTACTTATTTGAATTTTGTTCTATGTCATGCGGTTCCTGAAATACACAGAGTTAGTCAAAAGTGTATAAATACCCCTCAGGGCTATCTTTCCTGATTCCTGCTTCAAGGTTATGCAGCTCGGTCTTAGTTGTTCATTTTCTCGTTTGACCTCTTTATAGATTTTTTTAGTTTCATTCATGAATTTATTAGAACGGTCAAATTTATCAGAAAAGCACTCCAGTAATTTTCTAACGCTTATCTGTTATTTTTAGAGACTCATATAATGCTGTATTAATAAATATTAAGATGTATTAAATATATAAACCGACTCTAACACTAGTTCCAATATATGTTCCATTAAACGTATCGTTTCTTGTTCCAGGAAGCAAGATGGGTTCCGAGCAACATGAAGCGGTCATCTCCGGCATCGCAGGGAAGTTCCCGGAATGTGCTTCTGTGGATGAATTTAAGGAAAAACTGTTTTCTAAATCAGTATTAATCAAACCTGATGAAAAGGCTAATACATTTACATGTAAGAACAAGTTTAACCTCAACCTACATGCCCTATCAAATGCATGTTGCTTTTCTCTCTCATTTTAATGAGGCATACGTCAGGTATATCATGGGTATTGCAAACAATTAATTATAAAGATACCTTGTGATTACTATAAATTCAGTCTCATTGGACCCATTTCATTTCTTATTCATTCATTTCTTCAAATTGATGATCGTCAGTTAATTGCATAAAGAGACATGAACATTTAAAATATACTTTTAGAACATGCAATTGTGACATGTATTTTCATTGTAATTTACCAACATCGGTTTCTTTTTTCTAAGTTTTTGTAAGTATATTCCTGCATCATGAAAATGGTTGCTTCAACTTATCGTGATATTTAAAAAAACAGGCAGCACAACGTTTGATAAACTATACACGGCTACTTGCTAAGAAAAATTGTTTTTTAAATTGACAATTTATGATTTTCTCCTAAACAATAACCTTCCTCACATATTCAAAAATTTTTAGGGGATAAAGAAGTCTTTTCGAGAGGACATTTAGATGACTTCAACCGCTTTGACAATCAGTTATTTGGAGTCCCAACTTCATTGATGAAACATTTGGACCCCATGTTTAGCGCTTGTATGGAGAAAACATTCGAAGCGATTCTTGACGCTGGTATGTCTTAGCATAAAACACAGACATGGTTGAACCTAAATAAAATAGGTGAATTAATTCACTGCCTATTATTTTCTATTGTACTTTCCAGTACAGTAAGCTAATATGCATATGCATAAAAGCCAAATACCATTAGCTGACTAAATGTTCGAAGTTTAAACAAATTATTGAAAAAAAACTATTGTAAATTTAACTACAGATAGATTTTACAGATTAACTACAGATAAGACACTTTATTTCATTCATTAGCTCTTGATGCGATGTTACTGTACAGTTTTTGTACAAAAAGTCTGGCACAGATTATTAATAAATTACACCTAATTAGCCTAATTAGCTTTATCAACACCTATTACAATTTTAACAGTGCTAATATTCTGGTTATCAGGTAATTTACTTTTAAAATAAGTCTTTATTGTTTAAGCAGTCTAACGCATAATTTAAAGAAGATATATTCATTTCAAAATTATATATTCATTAGCTAAAATTATTTATTATTGATTAAAAATACGTAGTTTTATGAACCGGGATCGATTTCAAACATCGGTCTTTATGGTATTAATTGGGATTATCGTATTTTTGTGGTAGAGCCTATTGTAAATAATTCTAAGAATTCAGAACTTACAGGGAGCTATTAAACTTTAAATAATCCTTCATAAATGTCTTATGTAAAAATGTCATAAACTGAGCAAAGTCGACTTTCCTGTGGAAAATATTTATAGATAAAAGATCTGTCTGCGAGGACTGCTTCTTGTGACCAACCTGTTGCTTGTACAGCAATAAAGATAATAATAATAATTATTAAATAATCTAAATATATAAAACAAAGTCGTGTTAGTTACACGCATTATAACTCGAGAACGGCTGGACCGATTTTAATGATCTTTGATTTTTTTTAATTGTCTCTGCTCCGGTCATGCTTTAGGTATATTCAGTTTCCATAAATTCAATTAGTTTCCATTTTATAGCATTTTAAATTTCTAATGTTAGCCTTATGGGGAATAAGTTTGTTTACAAATTTCCTAAAATCCAAACATTTGATTTCTTAAAACAGCTGTTGGTTTACTCTCCGTTAGCAATACGCTTTACTATCCAATGCCATATGAATCATTCATTAATGTAAAACTATGAAGTAAATATGTGCTGTACAAAATGAACAGCATTATTCGCCACGTTAATAGTTTACGGTTTTTGGGAATTATGTACTGTATTTTTATATTTTTTTAATATATATATATATATATGTGTGTGTACAATATTTATAATAATATTTTTGTTTGCCCTAAGCAGTTTATTTAATATCTAATAATGCCGCTAAAGGTAAGTGACGTCATAGATCATGTTACTAGATTGTTTTTGTATGGTCATATATTTATTTTTCCACGTCATGATGCTAAACTAAAAACGAAGACAAGCATCTTACTTCTCATATCACAAACCTTTGTTAAGTATAACTAATGTTCAACAAAAAATAAAATTAAATGGATAAAAATATTTTTCGTCCCAGGTGTAGCCTATAAATAACTAGCTGACCCGGTGAACTTCGTAACGCCTAACAGAAAATACATGTTAACTTTAAGATTGGCCATTTTCTGAAGTCAAATAGCATTGCGGCTTCGTTGTGAAAGTTTGAAATATTGAACAGCTGATTATTATAATAAACCTAATATGTATAAACATTGTATTTATTTTATTTGGCAAACATATAAACACGTTACTTTTAATCATACAGAAATTAAAAAAAAAATATAAATACAGTACATAATTCCCAAAAACCGTAAACTATTAACGTGGCGAATAATGCTGTTCATATTTATTTATTTAATCGATATT
Organism: Nephotettix cincticeps; assembly: GCA_023375725.1. Taxonomy (NCBI): domain Eukaryota; kingdom Metazoa; phylum Arthropoda; class Insecta; order Hemiptera; family Cicadellidae; genus Nephotettix; species Nephotettix cincticeps. The sequence goes on from CM041786.1 coordinate 138,757,009, forward strand.
TCCCCATTAGGAGAGCGATTGAACTTAAATACATGATTTTAATTTTGAACGTTTTCCTTCTTCCTCTTCCAGAAACTCTTCATTCTCTCAGAATGTTTTCTCTTCCTTTCTTCTGTCCACTTTTTGTTAGCTTGTTGCGTTGTTCTTTGCTCGAACTTCACATTCATGATTTTATTCCGGCACTCGTTGCGGTCATCGAGATTTTCTATCCTGATCTCTTGCATATATATATATATTGATATATATGATATTGCATATATATATTCTATGCTGTTCTATATATATATATATATATATTATTAAATATTACCATACGATAAATGGTGCAATAAATTTAATTTTCTTTTTCTATTGAAAATTCTTCTACTTACTTGTAAATTTGTTTTTTCTATGAGTTTAATCATAATTTTTCCAATTACATGTCGTTAGTCAGTTTTGTTAATTTAGAACCTCTTAATAATGTTGTTTTAACATTTAAAGCAGTTTCATTTATTTTTTTTAATACATAATGAATGATTCAAAATGTGTTAATTATTTAAAAAATGACCGTATACTCAGTTATGTTGAACTTTTGTCCTTTGGGAAAGGAAATGATCTTAGCGATCAGGTTATGCTTTTGACACCTTGTCCTGGAATTATGATCCACGACTAGCTTGACTGCTAATCTTTGGGAGTCATTTAATTAATCACAAAATAATAATTTACTAAGACAAAAAACTTCAATACTAGAGGATCTGTGGATTTCCCGTCACAAATGTAAAATGACGACTAACTTAAGTGTCAATATAGGTCCCTATACGGATATCAAATAAATTCTTTCAAACTCTCCCGATGAGTCAAATATATTGATCATGTAAATAAGACTTCACACAACTTGAGATTTTTGTATTCATAATCTTCCTATTAAATTTCCTATTAAAAAATCTTATTTATGAAGGGAATCAGAGCAAATTTAGAAATAATTTAGAATTTTAGTGATTTAGAAATCTTAGGAAAAACTCAGGCTAAAAAGGAATTTTTGCAGAGACACATGTAACTGTATAGATTGAGAGTAACGTAATTTTTTTATGAAACAGGACTGAACCCTCATGCACTGAGAGGCCACAACGTTGGTGTGTTCGCCGCCCCCTCCCAGAGTGACTTGGAGTCGCTCGACATCACTTCTGGAGATAAACATTTTATCGATGGCCAAGGGATGGTGGGCCAGGGGCGGTGCATGATGGCCAACAGGATTTCGTTTTCATTTAATTTTACCGGTGAGATTGTCGCCCATGGAAAATTTCGGCTTCAAATTTAGCTCTGAGTTTTCACTGTAGGATATGTACAATATACATATACAATATTGTTTGCCATTATAAAAGGTATTGCCATAGCTATTTGTGTAAAAAGAGCGCAAAGTAAGTCATATCACACGAGAGGCTTAAGGTAGCATGAAAATCTAAATTCCAACTCATAGTAATGTAAGCATAACTCCCTAAAATGCAGTATAAAAATAACATTAAAAATTACTTCCTTGATCTTAACTCCAACTTAACCTCACTTCTTTCATTAACTCAACCTCACTCTGACACCATGACGTCATATTAATAATCTTAACTCTATCTTTATTCTTTTCCCTTCAATCTAATTTTACATTACTTTTTATCACTTCAGCTTACTCCACACAATTTTTATCGCTTATATATGATCAAGTTTCTTTTTTATGATAGCCACTTAAAATTTAACTCAAATTGACTCTTTGTGTTGAGTTCTAAAGGTCGATCTAGCCTAGTTTGTTTGTGCAGGCCCAAGCTACTCCATGGAAGCCTCTTGGGTGGCGGGCAAACAATGTTTGGACATAGCAGTCGACATGGTGTCCTCCGGAATCCTAGAAGCAGCGGTTATAGCATCTGCCAGTCTCTTGTATTGCACTCTCTTCGACAATCACATGCGCGAGTTGGGAGTGCTGACCAGCGACGGTCTCTGCCAGCCTTTTGATGCCGAAGGTTTTAACTTTAAATATTGTAATTTATAAAATTAGTAAATTATATAATGATTTATATCATAACTTCTATGCTCCATCATTGAAGTACATAGTAAAAATAATTATTATGGAATGCATAATTAATATGAAAAAATAGCCCACTAAGAAAATAATTATATACAAAAAGGTGGATCCAGATAGGATACAATGCAATCCGAGATAATGAAATCTATAAATGTTTTTTCTAAATATTATTATTTCTTTAGCAGCTTTATATAATGTTACTGTATCGAGCACAAACAGAACGTCATCATTGTAATAGTAGATGCAAAGCTCCTTAGAACACTATTTATTTACCAGTGAAGATAATATTATATGTTTACATTTACATTTTACATTTAAAATTTAATTTTAATAAAATAAAATAAAATTATTAAATGAAATGTAATAAAATTTAAAATTTTATTACATTTTAAAATTGTAATTCGGTGGCTACACATAAATAAAATTAAGTTTTACATTTCTTTTCTTAGGAAAAAGGTACAATCCTTGATCCTAGATCCAGGATCGAAATACACAATTTTCTTTATTAAAAATGAAAAACCTAATTGTAATGACGTGTAGCCAACCAATTATAATTTTAATTAACACCACCATGACAAATACCTACCAATAAGAATTACTGTACTTCGTTTTATTTCAGCACACGGAGCTGCCAGAAGCGAAGGTGTAGTTGTATTTATCATCCAAAGACGAGAAAACGCTAAACGAATATATGGGACTGTCAAGAAATCAAAAACAATATTGGCAGGAAAAAAGTCTTGTGGTTTCATAAAACTTGATCCTTATATTGAAACGTGTTTAAAAGATTTTTATACTGACATAAATGAAAGACCCGAAGACGTATCATATATCGAAGCCCACGGAGTCTCTACCAAGGTAACTCGCCATACTTATAGTTATAGTTTAGTTGTTTAGTTTGTTTATAGTTAGGCTAGATTATATTATTGTTGTTCATTTGAGGCAGTGATCAACAAATCTCTGGGATCACGTGTTGTGCTTAATCAAGTAAAAACATAATTGTGGTAGCCATGACCTTGAAGTACCCCAAACGCAAACTCTTTGAGTCGGACATTCTTGTAACTTAATTTAAGAAAGTACTGTTACTAAGGTGTGATCTTAAGATCCTTAATAAGTATGAGGTGACACAGTATTGATCTTAAAAAGTAGACCGGCATGAAGCAAGAACCAGATTAGTAGACCAGACTCTCTAAAGCTTGGGCAAAATCTAGAGATGTACCAGAACAGTATCGCTTGTTTTCTAGGTATTATTTAAGGGCTCTAATGAAATCGTAATGTATTCCTAGAACCTGTGAGTTACTTTGAAAAAAAAACATCATTGAGCTGAAAGGTGCTCTAAATATTAGGTAAACATGCCTAATATAACCTGTTAAATGGTAGAGCGATTGCGCCTAAAGCTGAGCTGAGGTGGTAATATTATGTTTCTTTTGTCAATTAAAGGTTCAAAGATAAAAATATTTTTTTAAATAAATCTTAGGTAAATCGGTCGATAAGGTGAAACTTGATTTGTTGACGTCCCTGGTTTTGTAATTACAGAGTTAAAATTTAGAAGTTTTAATATGTTTTAAAGATATAAATATGTAATCAGCAAAAATCTATGTCTACGTGTAGCAATACATAACGTAAAATGACCCTAGCTTTTAGAGTAAGTACTATCTGATATTCTATGCTGAGTGCCATCACAAGTACTACAGCAATATGTGAAAATACTTTTTGTGTTAAATATAATTTTAGACAAAACTTCAGTAAAATGGAGATGGTTTTCAACATATTTGTCATGAAAAGATGCTAGATTTTTTTAGAGGAGCTACTTTTAATAAAATAAGATATCTTAGATTTTTTACCGTCATTGGATTTGGTTGTAATAAAATAATTATCAGTTTAGTTATTTAGTAATTGTAATTGACTACTTAAATACTAACCATTTTTACTTTCTCCCCTTATACGTAGTATATGGAGAAAGTATTGTTTTCGTCAAAATTTTCGAATTTGAGTTGAGAGTGGATATATCCGTTTTGGGGTCCCCTGAATCCAAAAAAGTGGGTTTTGACGTGATGTCTGTCCGTCCGTGTGTCCGTGTGTGTGTGTGTGTGTGTGTGTGTGTGTGTGTGTCTGGATGTGTACAGTGCCACAGCCTACTCCGTTGGTCCGATTTAGATGAAATTTGGCATGTATGTATATTCACGGTATCTCCAGGCGTTTTTTTTTCATTTTTTTGAATTTTTGATTTTTAAGGGTAGTTCACCCCTAAAAACCCTTAAAAAACGTGAAAAATCCAAATTTCTCAAAAACGGCTCTAACGATTTTGATTAAAATTTGATAGTTTATAGTGCACAAAGCACTAAATAATTTGACACCACCCGCATGTCTGTAAAAATGACGGTTCAAAAGTTATGGGCTTTTAAATGTCAAAAAAATCAAATTTTTAAATTTTCAGCGAAAACAATAAAAGTAAAGTATAACTTGACTGGTACCATTGAAACCAGCATAAAAAACTAAACAAATTAGTATTTTGAATTATTTGTCTACGACTAACGGTTCCAGAGAAAAGTTAAATTTACTGTCCACGATAAACGCAGAACGTTGTCTGACAGCGCCCAAATATTTCCATAAGAATAACTCTTATGGAAAATGTAAAAAAAAACAATTTCTTCCTTACTTTCCACCCGTTTTCCATGAAACTTGGTATGAAGTGTAAGGTCAAATCACCAAACAAAACCAGCTCAAAAAAGCTTGGTATTACCGAGGGGGGGGGTTCCCCATACCATTTGAACAATAAATTATTAAATGATATTTAGAATTACTTTGTAGAACATGATAGTTTTATTACAGATTGTCTTTTTTAAATTTACTTAAGGGAGAAAGTATGTGTCAGTCCACTGGTACCGTTTATTACTATTACATCATTAAACAGAACTTTGTTTGCTTACAGAAATGCAATAGATTTTTAGTGTATAATCTTCAACCGACACCTACGATTATTTTTATTTAAATTAGCTAATGAATTTCATCATTTACTTCAGTAAAAACAAACTAACTGTTATTTATCAAAGTACAGTAAGTTGTTTAGGTCTGTTAACCATAGAAGTAGCAAGCTTTTTACTTTTAACTATAACATAAAAATAATTACAGTACTTAAAAATCTTTTGGAAATATTAAGTATTTCCAAACGTTACACTCGTCAGTGTAGTGCTTTAGCCAATACACCCACCGTGCTTAGGAGTAGAATGCCTTACTGGCAGTTTAGTGAACTGCTTGAACAGGTTCGGTTGCTTGCCCCAAGAGGGAAAGACTATCACGAAGTTGACCGTGTGCCTTAAGTTCACTAAATTGACGACAGATGCCTTCACCTGCCACTTCTTATTGAATTTGTAAATGCGTCGTAAATTACGACTTTACCAATTCTAGGGTTAAATTTGTGTGATGTTTTTTTTCTTAACCACTTTTACATACTCACATTTTAGTCACTTTAACTTAACAACCAGGTGTTAATCATAAACTCATCCCCAAAATATTTATTCCATGAAAATTATATGTTGTTATTTTTACCTATAAATTGCATATTCATTCCACCAATACTGTTATACATTTTCGTGTACGCAAAATGTCAGTAAAAGATGATCACATCTTGCAGTTGAATTGTACTACCCTACTGTATTAGCATGTCAAATGGTATGTAAGTGAAAAGCGAAACTTCAACAGTTACTACGTAATTCTGTTGATGCTTCCACACATAACCTCCAATTGAATTTTAATCTTGCTCTAAAACTCTGCATACTGCGTCCTAAAAGTTTATTATTTAACCAAAGGGTTTAAGGTAGTTATTACAAAGATTCAGATATAGATTATAGATTCAGTTTGACTTTTCTATTTAAATTTGGAAAAAGTCAAAATTGAGACAATTTTATAATTTGCTTTAAATTATAAAACTCAGTTGAAATGTTTGTAGAGTCGTGTTATAGCTAGGCGAATGTTGCATAGTTCCAGCCACCAGCGTCAGTCCCCATAGAAACCCGTGAGTACAAGAGACCAATTCTCTCTCATATACCTGGACGTTCGTTCGGGTCAGGGCAAACACGCCCGGCCTTGTCTATGACTAAGGCTTCCCTACTCCCTTCTCTACCACTGCTACCATATAAATGTCGGTTAAGAAAGGGTAGATATTCGTTCTAGTTTGGGTCTACATGCTCCCGACTTAGCTCAGGTCTTGGTATTGAAAAAAACCTTCTTTCGTCAACCAATAATCCGAAACCTTCCATACTCAATAATGTAAACAACCCAAACTACCCGCAACCAACACCCCACCACAACCATATAATCACAAAACCTGTCCTTGGCTGAAGAGGACACAGTCCAATAGCAGCTGCATTGGGCTCCCAGTCCACTAATACCTGGGTTTCTGGAGCAGACCTGGTGGACTCCCAGTTGTGTCGGAGGTGGATTTGTAATGGTCCGACCTCAGATACTCAATCTGAAGAAACAATGAAAAATGTTTAGGATACGGATGCCAAGGAGCTGAACGCTCTGGCAAGCGTGTTCTGCTCCCACAAGAAGACTTCCCAGCTGATCGGCTCCATCACCGGCAACGTTGGCCTGACTGACGCCTGCACAGGACTGGTGGCCATGGTCAAGGCGATCCTGGTCCTGGAGACCGGCGTCATCCCTCCCACCGTCAACTACCGCATCCCCAACCCCGAGGTACCCGCTCTGCTCTCCGGTGACCTCAAGGTAATTATTATATGATCTAAATGATTCGGCATTCTCTTTTCCACTGCTTTAGTATTTTATGTATGTGTAGTAAATTTCACCAATCGAATGTTAGATAGTAAAGATCGTGAGTCTAGCTTGACCAAAGCTTAACTGGAATTTGTATCTAAAGGATAAAATAAATCAAGGTTTTGCGAGACTCGCCACACTTTTCCCAAAAACAAACAGAACAACCATGTAATATGATCGTATATATAACATATATTAGACATTGCAATGTATGTTCTAGAGTATGCAAAATAGCCATATCATTGAATTAACTTCACAAAATTCAAGTATACCGTACAATTCTCAGAACGCTCCTTGATTTGTAAGACATGCTCAATTTCACAAAGAGTTGGGTATACCTTTAATAATAAGCTTTAGTTCATGAAATATTCAGTGAACAGATTCATTCAATCTCAGAAGCTTTTTTCACTGAAGCTATCTCTTTTAATGATGGACATGTGTAACAAAACCGAAGACTAAAATGCTTCCCTTAGACATAATCGTTAAAGCTGATATTCAAATAATGCATTACTTTCCAATTTTAATTCTTTTACAGCGTCAATGTGAAGTGTTTGTATGCTGTAAAAACGTCTGTGAATAATGTTTGTATCGTTAAACCGTAAAAAATATAAATTAAAAAAATAATCCAGGCATAAAGAGTTAAAGAGGCGATGTTTGTATTTACCGTATTAACCGCAATTTGATTTTTCCCCGAATGTTTTATCCATTGAATTCGGTAAAAAAACTGTTTCGAAAACTAAATACACACACGGGAAGTTCATGAAAGAGCTCAGTATGGTGTAGAATAAATTCCCCATAAAAACAACATTGAACATTGGAGCATGTGAGAAAACTCATGATTCTGGGAGGCAAATAAAAAAATTAACATTTTGACCATTTAGAACATGGTATGCTTGAAAAGTAATTTAATGAAACTGTTTCCGAGATTATAATGACACATCTACACTGTATTACTTCAGTACAGGGATTGTCACACCGCGGGACTGTTAGGAAATAAAACTAAATTTAGAATTATAAAAAATATTTTTTTTTATTATGAAATAATTTGTAAATATATTATATTTCCTTATCTAAGGGACATTTCCAACATTTTTATTAGTATTTAGAAAACGCGTTTTAGTAAAAAGGTTATTCCAGGGGATACAAACCCCCCTTTTTACTGGGGATATTCAATACCAACGGATATGTAACAGTGTACCCCTACTCCCAAATTACCACAAGCCGGGATCACTTGTGGCCCTGCTGAAAATTGTTTACAAACCAATCGGCTCATTGAGAAATCATATTGAGGACCCCTGCTTTAGTAATACATATTTAAACTATTGTGAATCTTGAGGTGGTTCATTCTGTCAATATTTTCGAATGATCGTAATTTTCCATAGTGACCACTCTCCAGTAAAAATGTTGATAAAATAAAGCGTGTCATAGCTGTAATTTTTGTTTGTTTATTTGTATCTTTCTGTTCTCATACTAAAGAAACGACATTGTTAATCTTCTTCAGCCGGTGACTGAGAGCACGGACCTGCCGGGAGACCTGGTGGCCGTCAACACTCTTAGTGTGGCCGGAGCCGTCAGTCATACCCTCCTCAAACGCCATGATAAGGTGAAGAGGACTCTGACAGGTCAGGAGCTGCCAGAGGACGGCCTGCCGAGGCTGGTGCTGCTGCAGGCGAGGCACGAGCAAGGAGCCAGGGCGGTGTGTGACAAGGTATATCTCACCGTATACCTAAGAACTGCCATTATCATGCATTTATGATACTTAATTCCAAACTAAAAATGTTTGTACTCTCTTCTTCATGGGAAACCGGTTACATCATAGAGATGTATAAAGGAAATGATTCCAGTCCATCTAAACAGCTGTTCTTATAACTAAACTATGGCGTCACCAACCAAGTTAAATATGTAAAATTTAAAAATTACCAATCCGCCTAATTTTGTGCCTGCTACTTTAAAATATGAATAATTTAGTTAAATAAACAAACTATTTAAATAGCTAATGTTAAATACAGCTCTATGTTTGTTAAATATTTCGGGGTTGATATAAGTTTTTTCCAGAAAAAGATTCAAGGTTTAGAATTTTGATGTACAACCTTTGAAACAAACCGGCCCTTTTATCGAAAACTTGAACTCATCATAATTTGTCGTGGCACAACGAACATTAGTAATATGAGGAAAACGAGCGTTGCAAATGCTTGGGATAAGGTAGGTCTTGTGTTATGTGTCATGTGTCATGTGTCATGTTGTGTACTCAACAACCGCCGATGATCCACATGCCCAAAATTACTAATCATTTTCTCCAAAATGTATGTATTTTTAAAATATCTTGTTTAAATATCAACGTTTTGGGTTTTGACATGGATATGTCATAGCTCAGCTTGGCAATTTGCGGGACCAAAATTTGAATCAGTGACGTCATATGGTTATATGACAGCTGATTAGAGGAATTGAAAACATATCCATGATCTAGTATATATCATGAAGTGGACTTGTGTGTTTTTAACTTGAAAATGAGTCCCCAAGACTGCTGTAAATTGTAACCCACTCGTCAGGTTCTTGGCAGATTATGTTAATCAAAATATCTTATTAATATTAAGTAGTACTGAGGCTAGAAAATCATGAAAAACTGTTAATTTACTACTAACGAAATGAGTAAGACTCCTTACAGCCTTCTGACATTAGCGTCTCAGTATGACATTTTGTGTCCACACAATAATGTTTTATGTTTCAGGTGTCCTCGATGGCTGTGGACGTGGAGTTTGTTTCCATGGTCAATGACGCATTCAAAACTCCAATTCCCTCTTACTTGTGGAGAGGATACTCCGTAATTCCTACTGTGGAGGAGCAACCAGTGTCTAACACAAAAGTACGTTTTGATGACGTAATGGTAGTTCAGTATCAGTGGTATTTACCAATTTACATACTGTGTGTTCATACTTATGTTGGCCCACCACGTATTTCCTTATGTAAGATAGTACAGAAAAAAGATATTTACCGTCACAGCAGACGGCTTAGCCTAAGAAAGCAGGGCTACCCCAGGATTCGTTAGTGACAGTTACAGGGATACTTAGGGTCTGGCTCAGGTAATGACACAATTATAAAATATGTAAACTATATAATCTACTGCTTTATCCAAAGTCAGAAGCGTCTCATCATTGCCAGACTCGGGCTGATTTTAAGACACCACTTTATCTTACCTGCTCATGACCTCTATCCCCACACTTGTAGGAATACCTGAAGGTGTCTGTCAGTTGATTCAACCATGGCTGACAATTAGTTTAATTAACTAGTCTGCACTTGATATTAATTTACAGGGAGATACTGATAATTGCTGGTCTATAGCTACTTACCAAATTATATACCTCTCTTACAACTAAGTCAATAAATACTTAAATTTAACTGTGTCAGCCAGATCTACTCTGCAAAACCCACGCTATAGTGTTAGTGACCGCCTAAGCCTGTCGATCATGCTGCACTTGCTGGTGGCTATTAACTATGACTGAGGCGGTGACGGGTCCTGTAAACTAGCAATTGCATACAATGATTAAAAACATTATACACCAAGATAATTAAGAAATGATAATGTAATACAAATAAATAAATATTTTAATACGGTATTTTATAATTTAATACCATAAAATACATGGATCAAGTAAAGTATTTCAATGTTTTATTTGTATGCAAGATACATGATTGTTTGAATGACTAAAGCATTTATTCTTCTAGGAATATGACCCCCGTGAACGCCCTCTTTGGTTTGTGTTTTCTGGAATGGGATCTCAATGGAATGGGATGGGTAAAGAGTTACTCAAAATTCCGTTATTTCATTCATCTATTGAGAAATGTGCCAAGCTTCTGCAGCCTAAAGGATTAGACTTACTTCACATCTTAACAACTGACGAGACTTCTACATTTGATAACATTTTAAACTGTATGGTTGGGATTACAGCTGTCCAGGTAATTGACATACGTATCTAAATAATTTCCAAAATTTATATATTAAATAGAATGGCGTAACTCTCTAAATTTACACAACAATTAACATGCTCTTTAAAGTTGCAAAAAGTCAAAATTATAGACTATCTGTAGTATCTTATCTTCACTTTAATATTTATGGCTAAACCGTATTCCTAACATGTCATTGACTTTGGGGCTATTAATTAACAGCCCTGTCTAAGCAACAGAAAGTCGGTAAGAATACTACAGGATCGCCTCACAATACACAATCATCTTCCACTAAACTATAATTCATACTTGACTTGGTTTTAAGCACCTACCTGGGTAGGCTACTTTTTATGGGAAAAGTATAACTATAAAGTAAAGCATTGGTTGTGTTAAAAGTTGTTATACATTTTCAATTTTTTTTGTTCATTTTAACTTTAATAATTTTATAAAAAAATAATTTGAAATATAGTGATGAAACATGGCTATTTTCAATTAGAACTCATGATGTTTTAAAAACAAACAAATCAAATTAAACCCTCTGTTAAGAAAAAAATCCATTTTAAAAGGATTCACATGAATTAATAGTAAAATAGAAATAAAATAAAATTAAAATTAAACGATATTAAATATCTAAAGTTTCAACAACCTAATTTTTAAAGTAATTTTGTGTTAAATTAACCGATTCAGCAAAAATTTAAACAAAAGATTATCAAAAGCTATATACGTTAAAATTATAGATCTAGTTTAATTTATAATTCCCTTTCATTTTATTACCTGTTCGAAAGGTGCAAAATGGTTTTGTATAAATTGTAAATTAAATTTGTAATGGTATTCTGTATTAAGAGCCTTCATGAAGGCGAGGTTTTTCTGTCAGGAAAAACAATAAAATACAGTTAAAATTTCTTGTATATATATTTTTTGCTTGTATTAATAGAAATGTTTGGTCCATTGGGGATGAGGCCTATGGTTCATATAATGCACAAACGTAGACCCCTTTTGAGACATTCATTGTTTTAAACAAATAACTTTCAAACCATCAGAGATATAGTGACACACCTAGTGAAATAAGGCACATTAGATTATGTAAAAATGGAAATAGGATAGACCTTCAGGCCATATACGGTATAAATACTACCCATATTTTAAGACTATCCTTAAGTTTAAAATCAAAATTTTAAGCTGTTAGGACACATTATTATTAGATTACTGCATGAAAATCAGAAAAATTAACAGTTAATGTGAGCAAATAACATATTTAAAACAGATTGGACTGGTGGAAATTCTGAGAGAACTAGGAATAACTCCAAATGGAATCATTGGCCACTCGATTGGGGAGCTTGGGTGTGCCTACGCCGACGGCTGTCTAACAGCGGAACAGACTATAATGGCTGCTTACTCCAGGGGCAAGGCAAGCTTAGACAGCCTCGACAATGATTACATCAAGGGTTCTATGGCTGCTGTAGGTAAACATCACTGTCATTGTACTATACCGCACACATATCTTATACCGTCACTGTCGACTTGATAGCTTCGACAATAACTACATCAAGGACTCCATGGCTGCCAGTGGTGGTCAGTTTAAAACTATATTTTATTTATTGCTAATGCTCAAACTTAAACTTCCTTTCATGGTTTGGCTATAATAAAAAGTTAAAATTTTGTACACTGTTGTTGATTGGGTTATTTTATGTTTTATGTTATGTTTATGTATTTATTTTATGTTTTGCTGAATCCATTTCAGGACTTGGCCATGAAAATGTCAAAGATAGACTACCTCCAAGCATCGACATAGCCTGCCACAACTCCAACGAGAGCTGCACACTCTCAGGACCTACCGAGGACATCGTCAGCTTTGTAGAGGAGCTCAAGAGTAAAGGAGTGTTCGCGCGCGCCGTTAGTGCCGGAGGGATCGCCTACCACTCCAGATACATCAGGGACGTCGCGCCCAAGCTCTTGGAGTCGTTGAAAAAAGTAAACAAGTAAAAAGAAAGTGTGTATGTGCCGGTGAACATGATAACTCTCGTAAAAATAATCCAATTGACACCAAACTTGGTCTCGATTGGGTATCCTACGTTTACTTGGGCCAGTTCGTAATCCATATATTTATATTGGTCAATCGGAACAGGTCAACACCCTAACGACTATTTTTTTTTGCTTTTTTGTGTGTAATTTAATTTTTTTATATAATGTTTTATATAATATATTTTATATTTTTTGAAATTGTCACTGCAATTGGTTACAAATGAAAATGTTGCTTTCTGTTTTTTTTATCTGGAAGCATTCATTAACAATATAACTTTATAAATTGACACTAATAATCCAACAAGATTTGAGTGCTGATTTCTCATGTCACTGTTTAAGTCGGTGTAAATTTAAACTACTTGGCTTATCCACAGACTGGTCGTTTAGATATTAATATTTCTCAACTTGCATGCTTATCTATAACTCCTTGCGGATCACATGATTCAATATCAGATTTTAATTCCCTCGCACTATTATAACAGTCAAAATCTGGACTATTAGATATCTGGAAATACTGTGAATGGGCTATAGACTGTGTGTGACACACTGAGCTCAACTTCCTTGTTCAGTTTTTAAAGGTCATGCAGTTGTGCCAATCATACTATCAGATTAAATTAAAGTGCATTCAGACTTCCCACACTACAACTTAAATTCCAGATTATTTGCAGATGAGACCTAAAGATTCCACAGATCATAAAATTCTCAACATTTTTTTTCTCTGATATTCTTTATTTGTTGATTAGACTCGATGCATTTCTCTTGATTTTATTTATGATAATTTCTACCTAAGTTTAATTACTAATAATATGCCGTTAATTTTATTTTCCTAATATTCTGTTAATATATTTAATTTCCTAATGATTTCAACTTAAATGTAGTTCTCTGTTATTTACCTGTTGTATTAATTTCCAAATATGTTTTACTGTTGTTTTAATTTCAAGATTTCAGTCAGCTGTCCCAGTTCATATAATTATACACTCTTTGTGAGCGTGTTATCCACTTTTAATATACAGTACACACAAATTACTTCATTATATATTTATTTCCACCAGCTGATCCCAGAGCCGAAGCCTCGCAGCAGCAAGTGGATCTGCACCTCAGTTCCAGAGTCCCAGTGGGACACGCAGGACGCAAAGTTCTGTTCTCCCGAGTACCACACCAACAACCTCCTCAACCCGGTGTACTTCCAGGAGGGCTTCCAGCATGTACCCTCTGTTAGTATAGTACTTATGTTATAATCGATATATAGATCCATTTGGTATGCTGATCTATTTGATTAGGTTTTACCAATAGATCCATAAAAACTTCAAACTTAATGTTTATTATACAAACCCCCACGTAATTCTTTTATAAAATAGATAAATTGGTATAACTCGGTTAATTTACTTAATTTGATAAATTGTGTATTTTATATTACTTAGGTAAAAGCCAATAATAATAGCACAATACCGTGTAAAACAACCGTTATTGCACTAAACCTGCTTACTCAGTAGGGCCCACGACTCGATTTCTATTTTAAAGTTCTATGAAATTTGCTTTACTCGCTGCCTGCGTTCTCGTTTGGTTAATAGAATATTTGGTTTGCATGTAAGGTGATTAGTGAGGAAACTAGGCCTACTGTATAGCTATAAAAATAACCCTATATACAAACCTTATCTGTTCTGCCAATCTTTGTGAGTAATCACACTACAAAGCCAATAGGCTGATACAAGAGAAACATGGCTAACCAAAGATTGGCTCTAAACTCTCTTGTGCATTCATAAAATCAATGGACAAACTTTTAAAATGACGATTTTTTCAGAACGCGATTCTTCTTGAGATTGCTCCTCATGGTCTACTTCAAGCGATTCTGCGACGAGCAGTTGGTCCAGATGCTGTCAACTTAGCTTTGACCAACAGGGCAGCCAAGTCCAATCTGGGACATCTACTTAAGTGTTTTGGGGAGTAAGTCCAATATTTCTTATTAACATTTAAATTAAATCATTAAGTAATTGAAATTTGTTATTGACTTTATTTAAATACATTTTATTATGATGGTGACATTAATTATTTCTATCAAATATACAGAGTGAGTTTTATGTCCTGGCACAGCTGGATATAATTTTAACGGGCCAAGATATCAATATGTGAGACCTTATTCTTAACTTATATAACACTTCGCCACTTTTTTGTTGGTAAAAATATTTTGTATTCTGAACATTGGAGTAAACCAGTGTTAAGAACACAAAATATTAATAAAACCTCATACACCATACACACATCTGGGTACTAACTGGTTGTTTGACGTTAGAGTTGTCAGTGAACAATCATGTTTATGATATTTATGGTTTTTTTCATAAAACAGATTGTAAATAAAATTGACGTAAATAAACCCAGCTGGTTAGATATTTTTGGGCGGAATAAGGCCACAACCTGTAAATTACCACCCGACCAATTGTCGTACAGTCCCCGATCTTCTTTAACAAATATATCTTGCCAAAATCAGCCAACTAATTTGAGAAGTGTCACCAATGATATATGGGTTTATTAGGTTAGGTTAGGATATATTAGCCAAAATAAAGAATTCTGAGTATTACAGGATTTGAAAAATTAATGGAGCCATGAGTAGGAAATTACGGAAATAAAAGTTTTTGCATTTGTAATTCATGTATGAACTTAATGCATGTGTAGACATTTTTGTTACAAACATGATATTCGTTTGCTTCTATCAATTTACTTTAGGAAATAAATAAATGAAAATATAATGTGATCTCGTATTTAAATTTAAAGTTTACCCTAAAAATATCGTACTTAAAAGTAAGTAATTTCGAAAAGAATTAAATTTGAGAACAATTAAGTCCACCTAAGTTTGGTGGGTATATTTTGACATGGATATTTCCCAGCTCAGGGTGAGGAGGGGGTGGGGTGTTGGCAGATTTGTCAAACACTAAAATTGCAGCGGACGTTTTTAACAAAAATACTGCCATATGGTTATAAGGACAGCTGTTAAGATTAACTGAAAACATTTCCTTAAGACATTTCCCTGATTTAACCTATTTCGCACAGGGAAGTAAATACCTACATAATTGTTTTAGGTTGTAAGGCACATTACTATTGATGTTTAACTACCCACTTAGCTTTAAAACAAGAATAAAGATGATTGAATAGAATGAATCAACTCCTGATAAACCAATTTAAGTTCTCCATAGTTAAAGAATTTTATATTTTTACAAGATAAATTAAACCTAGTGGTTGTTGAGGGAGGAAAAACTATACAAATGTTTATACAGTAGTTCTATAGGATGGAGTAACTAAGTGTCAGAGTTGGAGCTAGTAGGTCAGCAGTAGGTTGAAAAGTAAGTTCATGTTTTTAATTTTATTGTTTGTTATGTTTCAGACTTTACATAAATGGCATAAGTTATGATGTAAATGCTCTTTACCCCAAAGTAGAGTATCCTGTGTCCCGTGGAACACCAAGTCTCTCAACCTTAGCTACATGGGACCATGACTTTATACATTTTGGAGATAGTATGAATCTAATAGCCAAGGTAAACAATTGTAGCTATATGTCAAATCGCACGAGAGGTTCATATGGCAGCACGAAGCGTCAGCTGAGTGATGCCAGAACTTCGAGGGTTTGCACTCGTATTACACTAAAGATTATTCCTACAATAAAAAGTCATTTAGGTTATGTTTGTTTTTCCTTCTGGGGTAAATGTTTAGGTTTCCTCAGTTTCATTGCGCAAAACTGGAAGTTAGTGTTGAAGGAACGTCTACCGTCTATCAGCTGACTGAGCGCATACAATTGGTTAGTTTCATATAGATTTGGAGAATTCCGTGCATGTGATTGGCCGGTTACTTATCTGCCCTAGGGTGGATATGAGATCATATCCACCCTAGAGTGGACAAGTTCTGACTATATGTTCTGCCAACAATCCAAAAAATGTGCCCAATATCATGCGGTTGTAGGAAAAATAATAAACTCAAACTATGAAGCTACTATAAACTATCAACAATAATGAAGTTATACAGTCTCTGGGGTAGGGGTGGTGTTTTCTACCTATTTTCAACAGGGAAGTCAATACAAAAATTTTTTCTTCCATTTTATATCCACATATATAGGTACAGTATGAAACAAAAATTTTGGCTTCTGTGGACCTCAAAGCGAAAAAAACTTGGTCCTGCGTCTACGTCTTCTTATAAAAACTACGGTAATAGCTCCTATTTGCTTAAGGGAGTTTGTAGAGTTAAAACAATGATCAACATTTAAGTTCCTATGTTTAAAACAAGATAAGATTAAAGGATAGTGGTTTGTAATACTTGAAATACAAAATTCTGTTTTTAGGTTTCCCGCAAAAATAGATTTACAGTGACAACAAATCTGAGTCCAACCAATTCTGAATATCTGCTGTGGAGGGATCACTGCATTGGTGGAAAAGTTGTGCTCTCGCCCTCTCAGATATTGGTAATTTATTATACACAAAACTTTGTGAAAAGTTTGAACAATTAATTGACATTGGCCTTCGATCGGTTATTATGTAACCAATTTAATAACTCATACAATACAATATAATATCAATACAATGTAATAATTGGTTATAAACTCTTTCATAAAAATGTTTGAATTTGAATGGAGAGACAATATACCAGTTTTGAGACTCACGGAATAAAAAAAATTGGGTTTTGGATTGACGCTTGTCTGTCATTCTGTGTACAAACCCTGACACACCACTGGTAGTCTATTTTTTATGAAATTTGATATACGGGTGCACTTTGACCATCAGGCCAATTTTATATTCTTAAATCTTTTATTGTTGAGTCTTTTTATTTCATAATTTTTCCTCTTTATAACCGCTTTAAAATGTAAAAACACAAGATCAGTCCGCTCAAAATCCGCTTTAGCGATTTTGATTAAAAAATCATAGTTTATAGTTATTAAGGTCCCAAATAATACGACTCCACCCTTATGTCTGTGAAACAAATGGTTCAAAAGTTATGGGATTTTAATTATAAAAAATCAGTTTTTCAAGTTTTTAGCAGAACAATGGTTTCCTAAAACGACTCGACCACGAAACTAAGAAAATACCCATTTCAGGTTTTTTGGGTTATATAATGTAAAAATAACTAGTAATATCATAATACCAAACAATGCACTGACAAAAATCTAGTTTTATTTATATAGATATAGAATTTATTCAAAATTTCATAATGTTTATGTTACTTTTCAGATATACCCATGGCAAAAAATCTTGTCATGGAAATTTCAAGAGATAAACCAGCGCTACACTATACTAAAAGATGTTATAATAAGAGGAACCGTGGCAGTGGATGAAACTGGTAAATAAAACAGGATTTTATCTATATTTTAGTTTAAACTAACACTGTTAGAATGATTTTCTATCTCAACCGTGGATTTAAAGACTGGGATAAATAACTTATTGGACTTTTTCTAACACATCAAAACGTTTCTAGAGCTGACAAAATAATTTTAATAAAACATTAGGACTAAACCAATCACTGTCCATTTTATGTCCTTTATTTTAATCTCAGGACTGGAAAAGATCACTGCTCCGAAAAATGTTACACATTAATTCAGGCTAGACTTAATGGGCTGGGAAACGCGCTGGTCTAGAGGTAGAGTGCAGGGCTTTGGTTCCCCCCAAATCTATTTGGAGCCTGGGTTCAAACCCTGCCAATGGCCAATGTCTTTCCGCTAAGTGATAATGTCACAACCCATTAGGTCTGGCCTGAAGTAATGTGCAAAACGGTTCCGGGCGATGACCTCGCCAAAGTCCTGGACTGAGGAAGGAGGACAGAAAAAAGTCCTAGTAGGCTGTGACATTAAAATGTATTTGATGGGAGAACCCAATTGAGAACCTCATGGTTGGGGACTTCTGGACTAGCGTACTACCCATTGCAAATGTAGTACTGCAATCCATGGTACTATCCACCTCTCCCCCATCTATTATATTCGTATTCAAATGTCTAAAACCTAGTACTTGATAAATTATAAATTTGTTGCCAGCAGGTTCCCTCATATCAAGATGTAGTGTTTTATACAATAATCCTAAATTTACCTAGGAAATTTACTCTTACTGATCAAGTACGATATAAATCTTTATTTACAGAGTGTAAGCTACAAAGCTCGTTCTCTCCAGCAACATTTAATTTTGAGGTTTTCCTTGAGACGGATGGACTCAGTCAGAAGACAATTATTTTGACCGGCAAGTTGGTAGAAACTGAGGATGAGCCCAAACCCTTCACATCTTCTTGTGGGAAGGAAGATCCATCATCCATGGAAGTAATCTCCAAGAAAGAAATTTACCTCATTCTTTCCGAGCTGGGTTGTGATCTTGGCCCGCAGTTCCAACTCATAAATAAACTACGGTTTGGAATAAAAGGTACTTGTTCAATTGTAATATTACCAATTATGTTGAAGTATTGCATAAACTTTACTTGGACATTATCGATTATCTAGTTTACATAAATTTTATAATATTTACAACAATCCATACCCGTTTTTTGCACGTATAAAAAAGTCTGAGAGGAGTTTACAAAACGATAAATACAAGTATCTACAACATGACAGAGTAACGCATGTAATGTAATAGTGTAAAAGTATAAGGAATAACTAGAAACAGGCATCGGAGGAAAATTTAAAATCTAATTTTTCCTGCACTACTGATTAATTTCGACAATGTAGTTTGTTTTAAAAACTAACATTCTTTCTTCTTCTTCTCGAGCAGTCAAAATGTGTAAACACATGTTGATATTAGAAAATGTAAACATTGAAACCTAGAACATTCACGGCAACACTTTCCTCTTCATCCCAAGCTGTCAAATTAAAGCGTCCACAGCTGTTGAAATTCAAGTAATTTTATGTTGAAATCCTTTAAAAATTTAAATATTGAAACCTAGGATGTTCATGGGACGTAGCCCGAAGGAATTTTAAGGAATGATGATGTCTAAGAGTTGCATGAGTTTAAGATCTACCTTTTTGTACAATTTCAAACCAGTTGGTTCAGTATTTTTCGCGTTTAGTTTCCATAAACAAACCCACAAACATACATAAACCACCTCTTCTGTATAATATTATAGATTTCAGATTTTCGATGTGTAGGCATATTATATGTAATGGTAATTGTTGAATTTTTATATATAGTGAACTACTTGGTATGTGACTGATGGCATACCTATTCTTACTTGCTTTTTCTTTTCACTGATCCAGTGTGTATTAAACCTCATTTTGTATATATTTTTCAGAATCCGTAGCTCTAGTGAAATGGAACGGAAACTGGATAACGTTTTTAGATTCGTTAATCAAAATTGCTGTGATCTTTGAGTCACGAGGTCAAGGGACGCTTATGGATGTAAAGTACTTCCAGCAGCTATCTGTTGATGGCAAACTTCTGTCGTCTCTTCCTATCGGTGAGTAGTAATGTACAAACATAAAGTTAAAGTTGCTGAATCTATTAAATTAAATTAAACACTTTGTGAGCATTTTAGGGAATTTCCCATAGGGAAGAAGCTATTACCGTAGGTCTCATGGTACCGTAGGGCATTATTTTGGGACTAAGGCTTGAATCAATGAATAGTGTAATAAAAATAGTCGTTAAAAATTTTATATATATAATATATATATATTGCTATATTTAATTAATAGTAAAAATGGTCCATAGACCAAATTTTAATATGACTGTAAGTAAGCTACGTACAAATTGGTTGTGATCAGGGACGGAGTTGGAGGTGCTGTACCAGTCCTGGTGTCACAGACTGGTGTGTCAAGGTGTGGAGCTGAATGGCGTGGCACTTGGACCATTGACAGCCTCGGACACTGCCCCCCTGGCTTGGGCGGAGTCCAGGTTCCAGCCATACTTCGTTGATGATCTAACGGTGAGATAAACCTTGCTTTGCATAAACAGAAATGTTACTGGTTGAAACTCGCATCTATTGCCACTACTACATATTCAAGGAGCAGTCCCCAAACTAAGCGAATTTAATTTGACAAATATGACGTATCAAAATTACATAATTAGGAGTTAATGGTTAAAAGGTATCGGAAAGGATGTAAGTGTATAGCTTATAAAGGCTCTGCATACTGCCGGGAATGCCACAAGCCCCTCTCTGAGCGATCAGATCACAAATGTCACGTGATCGGACGTGAGTCGTGACTGCTGACTAGTGAACTACACAGCTACTCTTCGCCATCTACCACTGGAATTATATACACTTAATGTAACAAAAGTTAATACATATTACAAAATAATACAATCCTTTGTCTTATTTACTTTGATGATTTTCAGGCTGAGGAATTCTGGTCATGCAGTTTTGAAACAGCGACAGAAGATATGTTTGGAAACCGGAGGGAAGGGCCTTGCATGGTCAACGTTCTGGTTCTCAGTTCAGACGGCAGTTCCTCCTCCCGATATACACAGTTGCTTGGAAGAAACTTCCGAAACTGGCAAAAACTTGAAGTAAGTCTTTTTCTTGAAATTAGTACTTTTCTACTACTTCAGCCAAATCAATGAGGAAATATAGTCCCGTATATGTGTTTGCAGAATATGTCAGAGACAGACGTGAAGAGGGCTAGTCAGCAAGTCGGGGAGATGCACGGCAAGGCGGTGGTGGTGGTGGGGGATCAGAGCGCCGTAGCCAGTCGGCTCAGCCTCTGCTATGACACAGATCACCTCTACTGTGTCAGCCACATCAGTATATAGTACTGTATATGTTGCAGCTGAAGATATCAGTGGTAGACGTGGAGGGAGCTAGACAGCAAGTCGGGGAGATGCATGGCAAGGCAGTGGTGGTGGTGGGGGAACAGAGCGCCGTAGCCAGCCTGCTGAGCCTCTGCCATGACACAGATCACCTCTACTGTGTCAGCCACATCAGTATATAGTACTGTATATGTTGCAGCTGAAGATATCAGTGGTAGACGTGGAGGGAGCTAGACAGCAAGTCGGGGAGATGCATGGCAAGGCAGTGGTGGTGGTGGGGGAACAGAGCGCCGTAGCCAGCCTGCTGAGCCTCTGCCATGACACAGATCACCTCTACTGTGTCAGCCACATCAGTATATAGTACTGTATATGTTGCAGCTGAAGATATCAGTGGTAGACGTGGAGGGAGCTAGACAGCAAGTCGGGGAGATGCACGCCAAGGCGGCGGTGGTGGTGGAACAGAGCGCTGTAGCCAGCCTACTTAGCCTCTGCCATGACACAGATCACCTCTACTGTGTCAGCCACATCAGTATATAGTACTGTATATGTTGCAGCTGAAGATATCAGTGGTAGACGTGGAGGGAGCTAGACAGCAAGTCGGGGAGATGCATGGCAAGGCAGTGGTGGTGGTGGGGGAACAGAGCGCCGTAGCCAGCCTGCTGAACCTCTGCCATGACGCAGATCACCTCTACTGTGTCAGCCACATAAACAAGGGGGCACCCCAGCTTGATCGGGTTCTGAAACCTATTTACAAATGCCAAACTGAGTCTGGGCCACTAGTTTTCCATAAAAAGGTAAGAAATTATCTTTCCAAATATTTGTAAATGATTCTAAATGATAGGAACAACAGTAACATTTTTATTATACTACCATGTAAGATATTAGACATCCTAAAGCTACGAGTAATCCTTGTTGTTGACGTAGTATTTTCTTCAATGTTGTTTTACCAAAAGTATTTATATACATAAAAACATTTTTATTTGAAAAATTCAAATTAACTTTACTTTCATTAATTCAATCATTTTTGAAAATTTAAAACGGCTTTGGTTATTAATTATTCAATATTGTTTATTTATTTAAAAATTACTATCAACTATTCAATTGGGCTTTTCCAACGCGTCTGGATATGAACTGCACAACGTTTCTAGAGGTGGAGAAACTTCTTTTATGTTCAATGTATTACCTAATAATTTTTACTAAAAATGTATAGTTCAATTTTTACATAAATGAATTATATAACGTTACCAATAATACAATACTTTTCTATCATGCATAATACAAAATACATATTGATAATTTAACCAATAACCATAATTCTCCGCCTCCGAACTAGCGGGCGACAAAAGATAGCGTGCATAAAAAACCGGGGTTGGGGCACTACTGCCCCCTCCATTGTCCGACCACCGAACTGACTGGGCTCCCGCTAGGAGCACTAGTAGTGTGACGCCAACCTATTTGAAATAAAGGTTTACAAGAAAAGGAACCTGCAGGACAATTAATGTTCGTCATACATTGTAAATAAAGACATTTTATTTCGTGAAACAAAAAAAAACGTAAACAAGGCAGCAACTACTGTATTATATATTATAAATAATGGCATTCCTAAAACTGTCCGGCAGTTTTAAACGATACTTACTCCATTTTTGTTGGATCATCATTTCCAGTCACCATTTTGGATCTGCCTTCGATAAGGATTAAGGGCTGTGGAATTTCAGGAGTGACTTTTAATCTTTTATGTAGAACTTCATCAAAGTGCTCTTACAACAATGTTTCACTCTTATAACTGCAGATCCAGATTAGCAAGCTACCAATGCAACCAATATAAATTTGAACTGTATAAGTATATAAAGGAGTGAAGGTTTGGGACTTAAGAAGAACATTACTTAGCCTAAGATTTATACTTTTCATGTGTTTTGTTACCAGCAGTTTTTTTATGGGCTTTACTAATAAATTGAAAAAAATTTCAGGTGAACAACAAAGGGGACTTTAGTGTATACAAAAGTGACTCGCTGGATTGGCTTAGTGGATTTAAGAATTTCGTTGGAGCAAATGCGAACAATTCCCAAACAATTGTCTTTGCAACTCATAAGTTGACACCAAGACAAGTATTGCCCGCTCTTTCAAACGAAGCCTTTGCAAAAAAAATAAGGTAAATCACCCGTTGAAATTATCATACACTTACAAGGCATATTAATTTTTTTAATTGTTTTTAAATATGACATAGAAAATCAAAAATAAAATGTTTGTATTTACTTTCCTGTAAGAAATAGGTTAGATCCTGAATATGTCAGAAGGAAATGTTTTCAGTTCATTTAAACAGCTGTTCCTATAACCAAACTCTGACGTCACTAACCATACGAAGTTCTAACTATGACATCACTTTTTAAGATTTTTGTCAAAACTGCCAACATCCCCCCCAGAGCTAAGACATATCCATGTCAATATGTAAATTTAGTAAATTACTTTTAAAGTTAATTCTTGAAAATTTATAAAAGAACTTATATTCCAGGACAGTTTTTATCCAAGACGACGACGCTCCTCCATTCTCTCTGTCGACGTCCCTGTACTCATCCCAGTTGGCTCTTGGTCTCTCAGTGAACATCCTCTCGGGAGGCTCCTGGGGCAGTCTCAGGACCCTCTCACTCCCCGTTAGTCCTTGTACAGTCAACGCAAATAATCTTGTATCTAGGTATGTGATTCACACTATTATATTTTATATGTAATTTTTTTAAGGGAACTAATAAAAACAAGGGTATATTTTACTTACTACTTTACTGAATAGTTCTATTGAATGAAGATATTTAAAAATTACTACCAAAGTCTGTTATAGATATTAAGTTGTAATTTCTGATAATTTATTTTTTAATTTATATAATTTGGAGTGGTATTTAGCTATGGTTTACAGACTGAACCTCAACTGGAAGGAGCTGTGAACATGACACAAGCTGATTACACTATTTGGCCAGAACATCGTTCCAGTTTTCACTTCTTCGGAAGTAAGAGTTGGACCTTTTTAGTCTTTTCAAATGATTTAGTTTTAAATGATTCAAAGCTTTAGTGACAGTATTACTGGCCGTAAGATCGACGTGAATACTGAATATAAGTGATTATCTGAGAATGAAAAATACATAATTTAATTTTATTATATGCTATACTCTTCCTCGTTTCCAGTGCTGTAAAAGATTTGAGGATGACCTGCGTTGGACTGAATACAAGGTTTATTACATTCAAACAGAAGCCATCTACAAAAGAGGTAACTAAGAATGAAACTACAGTAGTAACAAACTATTAATTTAAAATTTAGTAATAAATTACTTAATATTAAAACCAAGAAAATCCTTAGTAACTTACACTAGGAGTAAAAAACTATTTTTCTTTGTTTTCTCAATAAGTAAAAATTAAGATAATTATGAATTTTGTCTTTTTGAAAGACTTTACAACATGGGAATTAGGGGTTTATCTCTTAATTGGATTAAATCATATCTACAATTCAGAACTCAAAGCGTCAAAATTAGCAATGACATACAATCCGGAAAATTAGAAGTAAAATTTGGCATTCCTCAGGGCTCGGTTTTGGGTCCCATCCTATTTATTTTATACACAAACAGCATTACTAAAACTTTCGAAAATTTGAATCTAACCATGTACGCTGACGATGTGGCCATCCTATTTGAAAATAAATCGTTGGATAATCTTGAAATTGACAGTTTTCTTAAATTATCAAATCTTTACCAATATTTTAATTACAATAATTTACACGTAAATCCAAGCAAATCAAGCTGCATGCATTTTTCAAAAAGTAACCGTACTGAATTCAGTCCTGGAATAATTATGAATGATTTTGAATTACCCTTAGAATCGGAAGTAAAATACTTGGGGATAATATTTGATCGGTCATTTTCCTGGACACCTCATATTAATGCACTGTGTTCCAAGCTGTCCTCTCAATTGTTTTTGTTAAGTAGATTTGCGCAATATCAAAATTTATTTCTCATGAGGTTGATATATTTTTCCCTCATTGAATCAAGATTACGGTATGGAATTATTCTTTGGGGATCTACATCACAATCAAACTTTATACGCGTTTTTAGGCTCCAAAAAAGAGCAATTCGAATTATAGCCGGAACCCATAGGAGATCACATTGTAGAGTTTTTTTTCAAATCGGTAGAAATTTTAACGTTACCTTCCATTTATATTCTTGAAGTTCTAATGTATTACAAATTTAAATCAACCACAATAGTGACCGGTACCGATATTCATAATTATAACACAAGGTACAGGCACCATCATAGACAAACTCCACACAGGTTAGAACTAGCCGCTTCACTTCCTCAGAATATTGGACCAAAATTACTAAATAAATTACCTGAAAATATAAAATCAATTACTTCTGAATCAAAATTCAAAATTCAACTAAAGAAATACCTTTTGGAACGTGCCTGTTACTCTATTAGTGAGTTTTTGGAGTAGGCCTCTAACGGAAATATTGATGAAAAAGGGAATTGGTTTGTTGGTCTGCAGAATTTTGTTTTTTACCATTTTTCATTCATTTTTTTAAATTTATCTATTAATTTTTACTGTGGTGTAGTTGTGTTTTGTGGTGTTTAAGTTTGACGTTTGTAATGCAATTTATATTGTCTTACTACAATAAAGAATTTTTGATTTTGATTTTTAATTCAGTAAATAATTTATATATATACAGTTTTTCTAATAAATATTGATCGCCCCTTCTGAAAGTATTATATTATATTTAATCAATGGTTCGGAAGCTTAGCTTTTTCATTCACCTCAAGGTTAAAACTTAAGATAGTAACCAAAAAACACTTTAGACCCGTGTTATAAACTATATTTTTCGTCAGACTGTAAGAACTAAACTTTTTACAGACAAAAGAGTTTCTTCCATCTTGACTTTACAATTACAAACAATCAGCCGTTTGTCTGTTAATCAACATAATCGATTTTCCTTCCATAATATCGATGACATTCCATTCTTAAAATAAAATTTATGTTTTGATTTATGAAAACAAAACTTAGGTGTTTTAATAACTAAACTAAATTCCAATGAATGGAAGGGATTCAGATCATTTTTAGATCCTGTCATACACTGATTTATCCACTGAATATCCCCATCCATCCCTTTATTTCGATTAAGGGAACCCGCCGATTTCTGACGGGGTTTTTGGCTTGGAAGTGTTCATAATTAAATACAACAAAATAGCTACCCCAATGTTGCTTAAAGTCTTTTTCTATCAAAAGGAAACAGTTTCCTTTTAAACTTCAGTTCATCCTTATATTCTTGGGCAAGCCTCTTTTAATTTTGAATACACAGTCTGAATTCCAGCAGTCTGAACACTACTGCCACCATTAGACACTTGTGCAGTTATTTAGTCGGAGAAATGATTTTAAATGTATTTTAAAATACAAATAAGTATGTTCTAACTATTAAACACATCTCTATTTGAGCAGTCTCATAGTGTTTTTTGGAGGAAGGAAAGTCTTAGATTATATCTAGCCGCCCAGGAGATAAAATATGGATCTTTAATCATCTTGTGTAGTAGTAGTGGTTCTTAAGTGAAGTTCAATCTATGAAATTTGGCAACAAGTTTGTCAAGTTATATGACGATGAATGATGGTCAGAGTAAGGATATAAACTCTTACTCATTATTTCCTAAAGCATCAAGCAATAAAAAATTCTGTTTGTCATTACCATTTGGTATGTCATTCAGTTGGAGATTTATTTTCCTGAATTCTGACTAACAAACAAGGTTCGTAGTTTGTTAGCTAAAATATTAAAAGGGGTAATAATTCCTGTTATACGTTTCCTATACCTATGAGACATTAGTCTTCCTTACTAAGGTTGCACCAACATTCACGTTACCTGGTCACGAGAACTGTCTTAAGGAAGAGTTCTAGGTTTTCCATTTCCTCTAGTTCTTGAGACTACAAGTGTTTATCTCCCCAGCCGGAGCTGAGCTGGGTGGACTACTCTGGCACCCTGAGGGACCAGAGAGTGATGGGTGTGGCGTACTTGCAACCCGAGTCCAACTCAGTCCTTCCGGACTCGGTTCTCCAATGGCCGGTGCCCGCGGGCTGGACCTTGGAGGACGCTGCCACTGTTCCTGTCATCTACTCGTTGGTCAGTTCTACAACAAGCTATAATATTATATAGAAGATGTGGTTTCTGTGTGTTCGTTAGTTTTTTGTGGAAAGTAAACGCATGTAGATCTTAAACTCATGCAACTCATAGACATATTCATTTACCTAAAATCCCCTCGGGCTACGCCCCTTGAACGTCTTAGGTTTCAATATTTACATTTTCAAACAATATCCACATTAAAAATTACTTAAATGTTAACAGCTGTAGACACTAAAATTTGAATGTTAGGGAAGAAGAAGAAACAGCTGCCGTGACCGTCCTAGGTTTCGATGTTTACATTTTATAATGTCAAAATCCCCAGTTAAACACTTCTAAATGCGAGATTAAAATTTTCACATTACAAAGAACTTAGATACCTCCTAATATTTTTATAGGCAATACTATCATTTGACAGATTCCTCCAGATCAATCCGTTAAGTATTTAGGTATTTATCTGGATCAAAAGCTAATTTGGAATCTACGTGTTAATTTAAAATTAACTCAAGCTTATTCTCATATTGTGTTCCTTTTCCCACTTATCAATAGGAAATCCTCGCTTAAACCTAAATATGGATAATTATTATATCAAATTATTTTACTAGTACGTTAATTTAGAAAGTTAACATCGTACTAACATATTACTTTCTGTGAATCGGGTGATGACTGATTGAACAATGTCCAGGAGGCCACGTAATATAGAGTATCTGAATGAAGAAATAAGGAATACAGTAGTAAACTTTGTATCCAGCTGTTTTCTTCAAGTGGCTACCTTAAAAGTGCATACTGATAATTAACAAAACTACATACTGATATAATCATTGTGTGTACACAACGAGTTGAAATGTCTTATGCTAATTTATTTTACGTAGGCATATTACTGCATTAGCCACGTGGTTAACGTAGATAAAGAAAAGACCGTGCTGGTTCATGCGGGTATGAGCCTGATAGGCCAAGCCGTCATCTCCGTGGCCCTGGATGCTGGGGCTAGGATCATCGCCTCTGTCGCAGATCAGCAAGAGGCCTCGCAACTAGTCAAACTGTTTCCTGCTGTAAGTTTATATATTAAACCTTACTACTGACAAAAATGTACTTCATTGGAGTTTAAATGATTTATATTGCATTAGTAAGTTTGTAGTGATGTGTTGGGGGAATATTATATTTCGTACAAGAGTCGAAAGTAATGGTATTTACACTTCAAGCTAGTAATAAAAACACTATTTAGACTTCTGCTATGAATAACAGTATATTTCATCACATTTACAATTAATTAATTTGCATTTGGTCTGAGTCTAACATTTATTTATATTTACTAATTATATTTCATATTTTGAAGGTAAAGGCTACCGATGTATTTGTTCTGGGAAAGGAAAATATAACACTTGCCGTAAAGCAAAGAACAAAGGGAAAGGGAGTTGAAATAATCTTCAACTGTCTGAGAGGAAGCGACTTTGAAAAGACTCTCAAGACTGTGAACATGTTTTGTCGCATTATTTATCTATCTGAAATAAAAAGCGACAAAAGAGAGATAACTGGTAAAGTATAATTTTCAGTTTCTACCCTTATAGATAGTTTATGTGGAGAAAGTAATGTTTTCGTCAACATTTTTGAATTTGAGTTGAGAGCCTTTAAATGGATTATTTTCATTTCTCCTTGAATCAAAAAATGGGTTATCTGACTGATGCCAGTCTATCAGTTTCTATGTTTGTGTAAAGCCCCAGAGACCACATCTTTAAGGTCCAATTTCTATGAGAATGGATACACGGGTTCACACGGGTCATATCCCCAGACAAATTTTTAAATTGTTCATGTTTAAATGATAGTTTACTCCTAAAAACTAAAAAAATGTTAAATAATGCCAATTTCAAGATATATGTTGTAATGACTTTTATTGAAATTTCATTGTCTATCCAATACTATAATACAAGCAAGGTTTGTATATATATATATTTGCACTCAGATCTCGAAAACGGCACTAAGGATTTTCTTTAAATTTTGGAAATAACTAATTTCCGAGTATGAAATAAGTTCTAGATAGGTCTAATGTCTAGGAAAATTCCGGTTTTCCTGTAATATCAATTTAAAAAACTAAAAAAATTAACATTACGCTTATGGAGAATCAAAATATAAACAATACAAATCAAAATATCTTTTTATAACCGTTTGACAGTTGTTGATTGAAGAAGGTGGCAAACAACATGTGAATAGAGGTTTTGCATTTGTAAAATTATATTCAATTAAATAAATTACTAATAAAATATTTTTTTAAATTTTCTAGCAAAACAATTAATAAAATTAAAAAAAAAATGTTTGACCATCTTTATCAAACCCACTTAAAAAGCTAGAAATGTATAATATTTCTTGAAAGTCTCACGAGCCCCTTCACAAGTTAAAAAAATCAGTTAATCCGGATCTAATTCTCCAAGTCGTCAGGATTAACGAAAGTCGGATTAAAACAAATAATCCTAAACGAAGAAAGACAGTGATTTTTTGGGTACCCCTTGTATATAATGAAACACCTTTTGCAGATAAACTTAAATAGTATGTATTTCTGAATTTAAAAATACATATTGTACAAACAGTACATACAGTAGTTACATTTGAACAAAAATATACACTTGGTATTTACGTCCATACAAAAAATGAGACAACGAAAAAAGACAAAATTACTTTGAACATGAGGGTTGAGGTTCGTCCTCAAGTGACTGAACTGGTTTGAAGAAGGTTGAACTTCATTTGCCTTTCTTTTGTGTTAATTTCACATTAAACAACGCAACTAAAACGTGCAGTTCAGACTCTGTGGAGCACTGACGGCCTGACACGAGCAGGAGAAACACATCAGTACTGAGCTACTATTGGCTGACAGTAAATAATGGTAACGGATATGCCTTGCGCTGTGACCGCCCGCACTCAAACGCACACTCTCATTAAAGAGTCGTACAGTGACGATTGTATTATCTAATCATTTCTGTGCATTAAAACTGCGACCCAATGGCTGTCCGGATTAAGCGAAGTCCGTATTAATGGGGTCCGGATGATAACTATGTCTTCATCTTTGGTGATAAATAATAAAATTCACACATATTCTTTAACAAGTCATTTGAAGTTTCACTGAAGAATGCACTGTGCCCACTGTTTTAGCTACAGTTTTTTGTTTGACTTGTTTTGAGTGTACTCAAATTAAAACAATGTTTATTTCTATCCAGTCATATAAAAAATCGTGTGTTGAGTATGGTCTTCTAGTATTTGCGTATGGTTACAGGACTGGGCAATTTCTTTAACAACGTTTCTGTCTCTGGAATCACTTTGGACAGTATCAAAATGTCCAGTGATGAGTGCAGAACTGAAATCAAACAAGCTTTAGAAAATGGAATAATTAAAGGAGTTGTTAAGCCTTTGGCAAAAAGAACGTTTAGTCTTCCAGAACTTCCAGATGCCTTGAGGTAAGGAAGGTGGGAACGATGCCTTGAGGTAGGGAAGGGTCTCGATAGTGAGAGATTTACTAATATGTTGGCTAAGTCTCTTCATTAGAAGCTAATCATTTTATTATTCTCACGAATAAAAATGGTCGAAAAAAATAGTTACTTGTCCAGAAAAATAGAAATAATTTTCAAACAAATTTATTTATGAAAAGTTAACAATGGGTTATTAAAAGTTTAGGAATGAAAATCTTTTCAAACTAATAAAATTTTAATCTAATTTAATAAAAAATTATGGTTTTAGAAATTTGAAAACTAACAATATAACGGTAAAGACTGTATTGACTTCAACAAACGTCAGCGAAACAAAGCTACAAGCTGGATATAAGGAGAGCAAGTTTGGTAATCTCCAAATAATTGTAGGTATGTATTCCTTGTAATATTTATTTTTATTGTGCTCAGCTAGAGTAGATTATAATAATAACTAAACTAACTATAAATAAACTAAACTAATAATAATGTGGACTGATATACCTTCAGTACAACAGAAAAATATCAACATATATGTTGGTAAATTTTGCCATAGTTTAGAATTATATTTATTAAATAACTTGTCTCTGTTTGCCCAAACCATTTCGCAAATGATGCAGTGTACGTATGTAGTTAAAACGTTTTAGTGCCAGTATTAGTACTAAGCGTATTAATTGTATTAAAATATAATGAGGATATAGTTTTGATTATTTTAATGGGATTAGAGTTTGTTGAGTGATTTTGAGAGCGTAAAAAGTAAAGTTAAAATGGTAAAACTTGCCAACAAATCCCACTTCTAAAGAGTTCTCAGAATATGATTGGAAATGATTAATATTTTACAGGAGAAAATGAAAAACTAAAACTGACACTAACTGAGCAGCTGATTCGTGAAGGTGCAAGTCAAATCATTTTACTAATTAGCGAAGAATATAAAAAAAGTTTCCATATGAAAAAGATCAACGACATTCTTCAACGTAAAAAGACCTGTATCATCACCTCTTCACCGTCTTGCTTGGACTCGGTTGAAAGTGCTTCCAAATTTCTAGAGGAAAGTCTTCACATTGGAGAAGTCTCATCAGTATTTTGTGTATGCATGGTAAGGCACATTCCATCTGATTTTCCCATCAATTCCTTTTTTTAAACTAGTAATACCCTTCCTGAAACTCTGCTAAGCCTAAGTCTTCTAACCGAAAATATAAATACAACCTTTTTATCCATTGATTAAATATGATGTATAGATGTAAACAAAAATCTTGAAAATATTTCTACAAAAATCGTTACATTGTAAATAAACTATAAGTTTATAAAAAACTTTTTAAAATAACTAATCGTTTTAGATTAGGCCAATAGTATTTCACGTTATTAACATATCCTTAACATATCCTAAATGAGTAGATGAGAAAAACAAATAAAGAGACTGGGTAAGACAACACTATTTCAATGTATATTAATGTATTCTCAAAAATAAATATATTGATAGATGGATAGGTAAACTTATTATATAATTAAAATTAGGCTACTCTGCTGTTTAAGTTTAAAAAATGCATGTATATATATAACACCGAATAGCGCTCAGTTCCCAGATACTTAGTAACTAGCTGGTATACCAAAATTTTATTACAAGCTGCAACAAGAGACAAATTTAAAAGTATGCATTTTTCATCAATGGGCGCATTGGAAACACAAAATTTATGAAAAGAAAACACTTAAGAAATTCCAGGAATAATCTACTCAATTCCATCGTTCGTCAGTACGAACAATGGAAATTATTATAAATGTGTATTATAACCCGGGAACCACATGTTTAATTCAAAAAACAAACTTTGATTGTCTAAATGTTGATCTTGTTTATTGTTGAGGACGAGAACGGGTCCCGGATGAAGAACCTGGACTCGGCCAGCAGACGGGTCCTCCCTGGGCTGCAGCAGTTCGTCTCCCTCCTCGGCCGCGGGACAGCGGTGTGTGATTCCCGAGCCAGCAGCGGACTCCCGGTCTGCAGCATCAGGGGCGAGGCGTCCACGGATGCCGCCAAGGTCGTCCCCTACCTGCCTGGCCTTCTGGCCGACGCCCAAACCTCTACCTCCATATACGATGTTGCTGATAGCTGTGGAAGACATGAAAGCAAAGGTATTGTGTACAGAAATCACTTGAAACAAGTACTACACATATTAATTTGGTTTTCATCTTGCTCTCTATATGATCTTTTACTAGATTCGGAGAGTGAATTGTTTATTTTAATCTAGTAAATTTGTATCATGCTGCAGACTGGTCTGTTTTTGCCAGTATAAAGGTTATTTCACAAGCGAAGCAAGATTGGCTATCACTTGCAATTGTTCACAAACAATTATTGTATTTACTCTTCCTCTAGAGAATAGGTTAGATCATGGATATGTCTGAAGGGAATGTTTTCAGTTCATCTAAACAGTTGTCCTTATAACCACAATGATGTCACCGTTTCAAATATGTTGCCAAATTGCCAATACCCCCCGCCCCCCAGAGCTATACAAGCTAAAAAAAGTAAATATATATACCTTTTCTGCCAAAGTAAATATGTGTGTACATAGTGATTATACTACTAAAATGAACGTATAAATGGAAGCTTACACGCGGATCCTGTCTTATCTCCTCTGGCTCAATAGAGGAGCTGAATGGAGAATGGATCATGGAGAGAATGAAGTGCTATGCCCCAAGGACGACGGACTAAGTGTCACCTCCTCCTCATGAAGCATAGAGGATGTTGCTCTTAGTCCACCGTACTTGGTGGTTCAAAGCATCAGCTTCCTTCCAGTAGCGTACTGTGTTGTCCTGGTCTCAGTGGAGGAGCTAATTCATCATTGTAAGTATGAAGAGTTTATCCCTAGGTTAATAAGACAAACAACCCTGAATCCGCCGCATTCTGGTGGTCGGTGATAGATCATAACCTTGTACCAGTTTGTCACATTGATAAGCCCAAATA
Organism: Nephotettix cincticeps; assembly: GCA_023375725.1. Classification (NCBI taxonomy): domain Eukaryota; kingdom Metazoa; phylum Arthropoda; class Insecta; order Hemiptera; family Cicadellidae; genus Nephotettix; species Nephotettix cincticeps. Next base: position 138,791,025 of record CM041786.1, read on the forward strand.
TTTCCAGACGAGGAAGACCCTCTCTCATTCCTGCCAGGCAAAGTGGAGGAGTTATTCCTAATCGGAGAGTACGAGGAGTTTCACCCCAGGTTCGTGGAGCAGACAACCCTGAGTCCACCGTACTCTGCGGTCAAACGCAACGTCTTACCTTTGTTCGTCATCCCTGGGCTAGGAGAGCTCTCAATACAACCCCTTCTAAGACGACTCATGTACCCGACCTTCTGCTGCAGGCTGCCTGTGGAGATACCGCCTGTTCAAGAACTGGCTGAGATATTAGTCCAGGTATTCAATCCAGACAGTCCACACTTCTCGCTAGATCACAATTATTTAAAAAGTATAACACAAAAATAAAATAATAAATATGAATGCAAACGAAACAGTAACAGTTGTCTAATATTTAGTACAAACAACGCATACAAATCAGTACTAGATATCAGAAATATTTAAAGCCTTGACAAATTAGAGATCATGTATACGGCGACCTTATCAGTGTCTAATGTAGCCCGCCCAACGTGTAGTATCCGCTCACAAACCCTTCCCTTAACCACTGAGACACTGTTCTCCTCAGCATTAATTGTTTTGGAGGTTAAATTTCTGTACACAATACATGTACTAATGAAGGTTGAGGAACTGATTGAACTAAATATTAAACAGGAAATATCGTAACCAAAATGTAACCTGTTCCTAGTTGGGTACAACCAGTTCATTCGTACACGTGAACTGTTTCTCCCCATTTGGTGCCTTTTTTCTTCATGCAAAAACAGAAATATCTCTTTTGTCCGTGTTGTTTCCACCTCCGTTGATCCTTTTTAATAATAACCTTTTCATAATAATATCATCTAAATGTTGAAAATGATGAAGTGTTTGGTGTTATTTTTATAAAAACAATTATTGGTGTTATTTATATAAATACCCCCGTCGCAGCAGACCTGCGTACTCAGCGAATTTCCAAATCAATAATATAATAATAATAATATATGACAAGTTTTATCAAAATCTGTCCATAAACATGAGAATTATTTGCCTATTCTCCATAAGATTAACATGGGAAAGAGTGCGCAGGTTAGCTGCTGTGAGGAACACTGAAAGTAGTCATAATAAATAATATCTTAACATATACCAACATTTATCAAAATCTGTCCATAAATAAAGGAGTTTTTGCCTATTCTCCATAAGATTAACATGGGAAAAGAGTATGCAGGTTTGCTGCTGATAAAACACTCTATGAGTTAAGCATAATTTCTACCACATATAAATATAAATTTTTAACCAAAAATATTGGTCAATAGTGAAATATTAATTTTTCCTATCCTCCATAAGATTAACATTGGAAAAATACTGTACTGTGTTTAGATTATATCTCGGTAACCGTTGGAGATAGAGAAAAACTTTAAGAAACTAAATTGTGATTTTTAAGCTGATAATGGTGAAAGATAAATCTAAAAAATTTTTTAAATTACATATGAAAAACGCAAAAAAAAATTTTTCAAAAATAGTTATTGACCGATATCACGAACTCGTAGCTTTTAGATGTCTCTACCATTTGGTCTCGATCATTTGTCTGAGATATGTGAAGAAAATTTTAAAAATAAATTGTGTAGTTTTTTAATTTTTTAATATAAAATTAAATCTAAAAAATTTTTAAAATTATAAAATATAAAAAACATTTTTATTTACAAACTTATTTATAATGTTTATAAATATATTACTTCGATATATATATAGGCCTATATATATACATATATATATAAAAATTTTAACGACTATTGTTTTTGGTCTCTAGGCACCTAAAGAAGAAAAAATAACATGGTTCCGGGCTTAAGTCTTACCATGAGACCTACGGTAATAGCTTCTTCCCTATGGGAAATTCGCTAAAACAATTAAAATGTATAACGTTAATATTTATTTTTCATTTAAAAGTTTTCCAGATGATTCCATGTAACTCCTAAAAAGGAATATCTTAACGACATTAAGAGGCTCTAAATTACCTATTCAGTCTTGGATCTTCTATTTATTAATTTTAAATATTTATCGGATTCACTATTTGTAATCAATTTTCTTTTTTTCATACCCAAAGGATATAGTTAATATTCAAGAACAAGGTCCCTACAACGTCATTGGGGAGTCTTGGGGTGGAGCCCTAGCTCTGAGTGTGGCCCGACTTCTGGAAGTCTACGGGCACGAGGTGAACCTCATCCTGGTCCAAGGGGTCCCTGCCACGACACAGGCAACCCTGAGGTCCTTGTGTGGGAGGTTTGGAGCTGCAGACCCGGGTACCTGCATCATTAACGCAGCTCTCAACAATCAGTCTGAGGTCTGTTTCTCTAGAAAAAGAAAATGCCATCTTTAATGGATATCTCTCACTACCAGTACAGTAGTTTCAGTTTGGTCTCTATAATGACAGTCGATAGATGATTCAGAATGACAATTTGTGTTCGTAACATTTTAAAAGTACAAAGTAACACGTAAAAATTTACTTTTGATGCGCGTATAGTAGGGGGGCTTTTTTACTTTTTTGGGAAATGTCTAAACTATAGTATGTTTTGGAAGATAGTCTTTAATGATATATTACCCTTAATATTTTACAACATTTAAAACAAATTTATTGAAGCACGTGTTTGTAGCTGTATTAGCTCAATACGATTATCTTTAATATAATGTGAAAAAATCTGATGTACAGCTATGTTATTTAATCTTAGTAATTGGAAATAGAGACTTTCAAAGTTGCTGCTGAAACTAGAGCCAGATATGTGGGAGTCTTCATCCATGGCTGTAACTGCCCTCAACAATTTACTTAACTCTCATGTCACAATATATGATGTGCAGGTAGTTAAACATGATGTTTGGAGGGAGAGGCTGTCAGAGTTGCTGCTGACACTAGAGCCGGATATGCGGGAGCCTGTGTCCATGGCTGTAACTGCTCTCAACAAATAGATCAACTCTCATGTGACAATATCTGATGTGCAGATAGTTAAACCTGCTGGATGGAGGGAGAGACTGTCAGAGTTGCTGCTGACAATGGAGCCGGATATTCGGGAGCCTGTGTCCAGGGCTGTAACTGCTCTCAACAACCTACTTAACTCTCATATGACAATATCTGATGTGCAGCAGGTAGTTAAACATGCTGCTTGGAGGGAGAGGCTGTCAGAGTTGCTGCTGACACTGGAGCCGGATATGCGAGAGCCCGTGTCCAGGGCTGTAACTGCTCTTAACAATCAGCTTAGTTTACTTCTCAACTTCAAATTTTCGAATCAACTATTCAGCGGGAACGTGATTCTTATTAGTAGCAAGTGTGGACTTTCTAATTCTCTACAAAATATATATACGGTAAGAATTTTATAAGTTTACTAATTATTATTGAACCTATTGAGTAGTTAGCTCAAACAGTAATAGAAAATATACTGCATTTTAAAAAGAAAATGATTGAAATATTGTGGGAAGGATCATAAAACTATAAAAATATAAAAATAATACTGTAGTTGAAAAACAAATGCAAAAACAGTTGCACGGCTGCTGAGCACATAACACTCTAGACAGAACACTATTGCCAGATTCTTATGAACTAGCACCTAACATTATTTGAAGTATCAGCGTATCGGGAAAAAAATGAAATATTTTTGCCAGTAACTGTACCTCTTACCCTTCATATAATTACCCCTCATACCTTATTTTGCACTACAGTTGTTATTAAATAGTCCCATTTGAGAGTGTCATTGAGTGTGATCTGTTTGCAGTATTGCCAACGGCCTCACCAAGTCGTGACGCTTGATGTCACCGACCACCGCCTCCTGCTGGCCAATGACGTCACCGTCACTGCAGTCAACGACAACATGGCCTGCTTTCACTAGGGCTTGTTGTAACTGTGATCAGTTATTATTTAATTAAATGTTTTTGTTTCAATTATCAATCTTTTCCCCTGGTGTTAATACTCATATTGAAGTGTACCCTATTTGGGAGAAAATTTAAATACAAAATAAAATATAAACGTTGGTTGTTATACAAAATTAAAAGTAATTATATGAATTTTTTGCCACATTAATACGTACCCTGTTTTCTTACTCAAAAGTCTTAATACCTTTATAAATGACTAGATTACTTCTGTATGTAACCAATACCAATACAATAAGTAAAAGCTCTAATATATACCACCAGCTTACACACAAACCAGCTACAAACCAGCTTAATAAATTACATAAACATAACTATCCACAAATTGTAGATGGTTGTGAGTGATTGTCAGTGGGTGTAGTGTTCTCTTGTGTGGATTATCGTCCGCACTATTGAATACTACGTTAATCCACAAAGACCATCCTCATAATTAGACTAACTCGTAATTTAGAGGCCAAGTTCGGATTCCACGTTAAGCTGTAGGTACCTTAGATATGCCATTTCATTGTTGGGCTATTAATTAACAGTCCTGTCTAAGGAACATGTCAGCCTTAGTCAATAACAAAACTACAAGGTCGCGCCACAATCATCTTACACCCGTTTCTTATTCATACTTGGCTTAAAATTACCTACCTTGTGGTATGTTCCCCATTTCAATAATCTAATCTAATCTTATCTAATTTACAATGGTGAATCTAAACGCTGGTAATATTTTTATCAAAATATTTGAATAAAATGTATCAGAAGGAGCATCAAAGTAAATATAATATCGGAAATTATATTCAACGAATAAATTTGTTCAAAAGATTTATAAGCTCCAACATTTTTTCATTTACAATAAATTGTAAAAACGTTAATAATTCTGATTAAATTGAGAGTAAGAATAATTACATAATTAGGATACCGTGAATCAGCAAAAAACTAATTCAAAGAATTGAAAACATTCACAGTCTATGGGCAATACATCTTTAATACAATTATTATAGCACAAAATCATTTTAACAGCTCCAAAACTGGTTTTCATTCATACAATACTAGATACAAAAAAACTATCATTACTGATCACCATAAATTAACTTTTTACGAAAAAAACTTATATTGGATTAAAATTGATCCCCAAAACATCAAAATGGGTGAGAATTGTGATCAATTTAAAAATAAATTTTAAGGTATTTGGTAGCTAAAACTTTATACCCAGTTAAAGAGTACCTTTTTCTACCTCCTCATAGAAGTTCTTGGACTTTAATATAGTGGGTGTATAGTAGCTTTGTAATAATTATCTTTTTTATGTATATTTCTAAGGTAATATATTTATGACACAATTCAATGTAAAATGTATGTACTAAATGAATAAAGATTGATTTGATTTGATAATCCACTGATAAGTATCAGCATCGCCCGAAGACGTGATTATGTCAGTATGTCTTCCGACTGATATATTGAATATTCAAGATATTCAATGGTGCAATGTGGAGTGCGTCTCATGGACTATTGTTGTATTCCCTTTTATTTTCTCCCCTTATACGTAGTACGGTATATGGAGAAAGTACGGTATTGTTTTCGTCAAAATTTTCGAATTTGAGTTGAGGGTGGATATATCCGTTTTGGGGTCCCCTGAATCCAAAAAAGTGGGTTTGGAGGTGATGTCTGTCCGTCCGTGTGTGTGTGTGTGTGTGTGTGTGTGTGTGTGTGTGTGTGTGTGTGTGTGTGTCTGGATGTGTACAGTGCCACAGCCTACCCCATTGGTCCAATTTAGATTAAATTTGGCATGTATGTATATATTCACGGTATCTCCAGGTGTTTTTTTCATTTTTTTGAATTTTTGATTTTTAAGTGTAGTTCACCCCTAAAAACCCTTAAAAAACGTGAAAAATCCAAATTTCTCAAAAACGGCTCTAACGATATTGATTATAATTTTATAGTTTATAGTGCACAGAGTACTAAATAATTTGACACCACCCGCATGTCTGTAAAAATGACGGTTCAAAAGTTATGGGCTTTTAAATCTCAGAAAAATCAAATTTTTAAATTTTCAGCGAAAACAATTAAAGTAAAGTACAATTTGACTATCACCATTAAAACCTGCTTAAAAAACTAAACAAATTAGTATTTTGAATTATTTGTCTACGACTAACGGTTCCAGAGAAAAGTTAAATTTACTGTCCATGATAAACACAGTACGTTGTCTGAAAGCGTCCAATGTTATTGTAATGGAGAATATTAAAATATCAATTTCTTCCTTATTTTTCAACTGTTTTCCATGAAACTTGGTATGAAGTGTAAGGTCAAATCACCCAACAGAACCAACTCAAAAAAGCTTGGTATTACTGGGGGGGGGGTGTTTCCCCCCCATACAATTCGAACAATTAATTTACTTTGTCTCTCTTGTTTTTATTTTCAGAAATGGGATGATTATTTTTGAAACATTAAATTATTAAATGATATTTATTTAGATGAACTTTGGAGAACATGATAGTTTTATTATAGATTGTCTTTCTTGAACTTACTTAAGGGAGAAAGTATGTGTCAGTCCACTGGTACCGTTTATTTTAATAGAAGAGCCGATCCCAACTACGGTATACGACAATCCGGGGCTGATTAAAAACCGTTCTATTTTGTAACTAGTGAAATAATTAATGCTAAATAAACAGTAAAAGTGGACTGACACGTACTTTCTACTTAATCGTAGACTAAAGATTTTAAATATTTATTTGCTCTGTTTTTAAAATAATTATTTTGCCAGAAAAAAATTACCTTTAAAAGTCCATAACTTTTGAACCATTAGATTTACAGACATACCAGGTTGTGTCATATTATTAGGGACCTTAATAGCCAAAAAAGAATAAATTTCAACCTGAATCAATTGATTGCATTTTGAGAAATTTATTATATTATTTATTATTATAGTATTTTCAAACTTTTGGGGTTTTAATTGAATAGCTTTAATAGAAAATAAAAAAATACTGGCCTTGAGATATATCATAAATCCACCCATGTACCAAATTTTATAAGAATTAATTGGACGATCAGTGTGGTCTTAATGTTTGTACACAGACAGACATTAGCCCGAAAACCACTTTTTGGACTCACAGGGCGGTGTGTGGGATTCGCACCCAACTAAAACCCCCCGCCTCAGGCTGTTGACCACTTCGGAATAAACTATTAAGGCATGAACCTCAAAGTGGAGCCTCGAGCCTCGTATTTAAAGCTCAACGAACTACAACTCCAATTTAGCCTTCTGAGGGAAGATCCAGGTTGTTACGGATCTTCAAGTTTCTTTCTCTTGAGAACTATCTCCACGAAGGACGTGATGAGAGTCCAGTTCTCAAGAGATGTCACCATTTTTTCTACTGCTGTCTCCAGCGAAAATTCTCCAATCTCCAGCAGAAGCTGCCTCCTTAGAACTGCCCACCGGTCACACTGGAAGAACGTGTGAAAAGCGTCATCGCGTCCCCGTAAATACAAGCCAGACTGTCCACTTTGGCCATCTTGTGAAGATAGGCTCGGAACAACCCATGTCCGGTGAGGAACTGCGTGATGAGGAATTTTACTTCCCCAAACCCACGATCAACCCACACAGATAGGTCTGGAATGAGTCTCCGCGACAAGGCCGCTCTAGACTCATTTTGCCACCTCTCTTGCCACTGGTGCATGGAGGCCTTCCTGGCGACCCGTGTCGCTTCCCTGGCGCCAAGTTCGGACTTGGTGATATAAACACTTCTCCTTTCCTGGGCCAACAGGTCGATCGGGACAACACCAGCTACCACCAGTGCAGCCGGCTCCGACACCATCCGGTAAGCTGAGGAGGTCCTCAACGCCGCTCTCCTTTGCACCGCTCCCACCTGTTTACGGTAGCACTCCCTCTTGAGAGCGTCCGCCCAAATCTCACTTCCGTAAAGAAGGATTGAGTTTGTGATGGACAGAAGGAGTTTCTGCTTCTTCGCTGATGGGCCGCCAACATTCGCCATAAGACGACTGAGCGCGGTCGTAATCCTTGCCGCCTTCTCTGACACATACTTTATTTGTTCTTTGAAGGAAAGCTTGGTGTCAAGTCTCACCCCCAGGTACTTCACGGCTGGCTTGGAACGAATATATTCCGTGTTGACACGAAAGTCTACCATAGTCGGAATCTGACGTCCTGTCATCATGACAATCTCCGTTTTCTCAGTTGCCAAGCTCAGGTGGTGATCCTCCATCCGAGTAGAGACATATCTCATCGTTTCATTAAGTCTCTACTGGGCGCACTTGGACGTTTCTAGTGACAATAACCGCACCAATGGCGTCTGCATAACCCACCAGAAAACATTCTTCAGGTAAGTCCAGTCTAAAGATACCATTGTATGCAATGTTCCAAAGATCTGGACCAAGGATGGAACCCTGAGCGGCACCAGCGGTGATAGTCTTCCGAAGAGGAACCTCCAACGTCTCAAAGATTAATTCCCTGTCCCTCAAATAGTTTCGGATGATCCGAAGCAGATATTCAGGAACGTGGAACATTTCCTCCAAAGAACTCAAAATGACGGATAAACTTGCACTGTTGAACGCGTTTCTCATGTCTAAGGTGACGAGCAACGTGTTACAGCGAAAGTAATGATTTCCTCGCTGAGCGTTTCTGGCAGCACCTACAACCTCTTGAATTGCTCCGATGGTAGAACAACCTTTCCTGAATCCGTGCTGCCTGTCTGACAGCCCACCGGCAGCATTGACCGCAGACAACAGACAGGGCTTTATCAGTCTTTCAAGAAGTTTTCCGGCTATGTCCAACATACACGAAGGGTCGAAATGCCGAGGGAGTGCTTGGTGATAGCTCATCAGGGATTGTTTCTCTGTACCCTGGCCTCCTGAAAGTGGAAGTGGAACCAACATTGGCAACGTGAAGTCCGGTTCTGGAGGCGAGCTCAAGGACTTTTCTGCCTCTGGTGTCGGTTTCTGGCATACCTCACTCAACGGCCCTGGCGTTGAAATCACCAGCAACAATGAACTCGCCACCAGCGCTCACCAGAAGGACTTCTGCCAGCTTTGCCTGAAATGCCAGCATAGGGTCGTTCGGAGTCAGGTAGACGCTCACAACAGTGAACCCACCACTCTTCACCCAAACAAAACCTCGACCGGCCCCGCTGTCAAGAACATGGAAGTTCCGGGGGTCTGAAATCCAGATGGCCGCCGTACCTAGGGCGTCCCGAAACCAACCAGAACCATCTCTCTCGCAGTACTGCTCAGAAATAATGAGTAAGTCCACTTTCCACTCTCTCAAGTGTTGGGATAGGAGGTCGTTTGCCAGGATGCTCCTATGGAGGTTCCCTTTGTAAAATTTTCATTTTTTTCTATGGCCTCTTACGGGATTTTTCCAACTCCTCTCAGAAGACCCGACAGTTTCTGGTACCAGGAACGTGATTCAGAGACTGAAAATTCCGTTCCTGGCAGAGGAAACACCTAGATGGAGCAGTGCAGGTGGACTTTACGTGACCACTCTCCCCACAGTTGATGCACAAGCCGGCCGCCCTGCGATCAGGTCCAGAACAAGGAGCCTGGTGATGGCCATACCCGAAGCACCTGAAACACCTGACCACCATAGTGCGAAGTCGGACCCGACCGAGCACCCACCCAACCTTTAGCCTCCCACGCTGAAGCAGGTCTGTAGCGCCATGACTCCCCAGCTCAACAACGGCAAGCCTCTGCCCCCGCCCGTTCTCTGCTCCAACGAACACTTTAGCGCCCTGGGCCAAATCCCCTAATGTCGACTTCAAGGCCTCGGTGACCTCTTCCGCAGTGGTGAAGCAGTCCAGATCTTATCTTCAGATATATATACCCTTAACGGAAATGAAAAAATTGACAAAAACAATACTTTCTTTATTTACTATGTATAAAGGGAGAAAGTAAAAACTATGTTTATACATCTCCTATACCCAACTCCACACCATAAATTTAAAATCCTTTTGTGTGCTCACTTATTTAATTTACAGATTAAAATATAAGAATTAGGCTATGAAATATCTAGAAACTACCGAATACAATTCAAACTATGGTTACCTACAAAGTCCGTCTTCCTCCACCCCTTGTACAGTACGAACCTCACGAGCTCCTTTTGAAGTTATACAACATTAGCAGTGATCCCCAACCCTTGTGGTTCAGTCCCACATAACCCTACTCCATAGAGCAGGGTAACGTTTTACCAAAAATACCTTTAACTGTTAGTATATATTATAGGTCATTTGTTATATACTAATTTCCCTAATTTAAATTATGAGTGAACCCATACAATCTTTCTTTAAACGCAAACATATCACAGAACTCAGTTTACTTCTCGTATTAAACATGAACAGATAATATTTATATTATTAGTTTGTATAAAGTATACTAAAAATATATTATATTATATATTATATGCTAGTCTTATAAGTAGTTATAATTATCATATATATTAAAATCTATTCTAGAAGAATTGTGAAAAATGGCCATATCGTTATTGAGTGTCCAGTAAAAATATTTTTACTTTATCGGATTATGAAGTATTAAAAGTACTGTCAAAAGATTTCATTAAAACCATTGATGATATTGTTGTAAACCCTTTTCACACAAATGATACCTAACCAAATTTTAAGTAAATTCAATTTATTTTTGTAACAATAGCGTTACACTATTACTAACATCCCGACATGGACAGTTATGAAGTTGCAATGTTCCCGTGTAAAACGCCATCTAAGTTATTTGTGTACGCCCCAAATGGGCAAACAAAAAATATTGTTTACAAAAAAGCTTTAGAATAATCGAATGCATGACAGTACAATAAATTATCACTTTGAAAAAAAAGTGTTTTATTATTTGTAATTTAAGTTACAATCTACATATATTAATTTATTAACATACTATACACTGGCATGCATGCATGCATGCATGCGAGAGTATGTGTTTACCAGGTTATAAGATGGTAATTGAGGTGACCAGGTAAGGCATGATCTGATTCAAATTTTTATGAGTTTAATACATTACTTATACATGACTAGGCATAAAAACCCTGGAATTCAAAAAATTAATAATTAACTTATATTATGTTTAATATTTGCAAACGATCCTTATTCTAACAATTTTTTTACGTACATCGCAGCAACGCGCGACGGGTAAGCTAGTATATATATATAAATTTTAACGACTATTGTTTTTGGACTCTGGGCACCTAAAGAAGAAAAAATAACATGGTCCCGGGCTTAAGTCTCGCCATGAGACCTACGGTAATAGCTTCTTCCCTATGGGAAATTCTCTAAAAAATGTAGTGTTGCCTTGTCGCATATATAGACTAATACCTCGTTTATCCGGTTTTGATGGGACCAGGGACATTTGGATAAGCGAATTTTCGGATAAACCGTTTTACCGATTTTTGGAAGTAAAAGCTAAATAAACGCCTTTAGTTTTTTCCACAACATACCCGTAATACGGGGTTAATTTACGGCTGTGATTCTTCGATTACAGTGTTTATACACAGTTGATTTTTTTTAAACCGACATTATTATGAATTTTCGGCGGAAAACGTCACGCAGTACAGGCCGAATACACACCACGCCGTTTAGGTTGTCGCAAATCGCACTGTTCTCTTCCAGCAACATTTTTTATTTTTAGCGAATTTCCCATAGGGAAGAAGCTATTACCGTAGGTCCCATGATGAGACTTAAGCACGGGACCATGTTATTTTTATGTCTTTAGGTGCCCAGAGTCCAAAAACGATAGTCGTTAAAATTTATATATATATATGTGTGTGTGTGTGTGTGTGTGTGTGTGTGTGTGTGTCTGTGAACACGATAACTCTCGTAAAAATGGTCCGATCGAGACCAAATTTGTTAGAGACGTGTATTCCTACAAATGCTCGGTCAAGTTCGTAAACCAGACATATCGGTCAATGGGAACGGGTAGTTTGGGGGGGTTTTGTATCCCAAAATGGGTTTTTTTGCGTTTTTCACATGTAATTAAAAAAAAATTCTAATTTTATATTTCACCATTGGAATCAGCTTAAAAACTTCACAATTTAGTTCCTTAAAGTTTTTCTCTATCTCCAACGGTTACCCATATATTAAAAAATCTAAACACAGTACGTTGTATTGTGGGGCTCCAATGTTAATCTTGTGGAGGATAAGGGAAAATTAATATTTCCCATATTAATCAATATTTTTGGATAAAACTTGATATTTAGCGTCATGTGGTTGAGGTCTATCCATTTATGCTTAAAAATCATAGTTTATGTTTTTATCATGGCAGCAAACCTGTATACTCTTTTCCAATATTAATCATATAGGGAATAGGCAAACTCCTTTATTTATGGACAAATGTTGATGAAAATTGGTATAAATGTTAAGATAAAAATTATTTATGGTAGAAATGACTACTTTCAGTGTTCCTCACAGCAGCTAACCTGCACACTCTTTCCCATGTTAATCTTATGGAGAATAGGCAAATAATTCTCACGTTTATGGACAGATTTTTATAAAACTTGTCATATATTATTATTATTATATTATTGATTTGGAAATTCGCTGAGTACGCAGGTCTGCTGCGACAGGGATATTTCTCTTGGAACCATTTCGGATAAACCGGAATTTCGGATATGCGAGTACCGAGGTTTTAGTGTACTACTTTAGGCGTACAGTAAAGGTTGACGCTACAAGAGGCCCTGGCTTACAGTTTTCGTTTCTTAACTTCTTATAATTTAGTCATCCTGTACAAGTATTAATTATTCAATATCTTTTATTGGAATTTTCCAACGCGTCTGTGTTTTTTACTACACAGCGTTTCTGGAGGTGGAGAAATTCCTCCCGTGTTCAAGTGATTAGGGCCTACCTTCACTTGAAGTTATATAGAAATAACCCTTTGTTTGTAAAAATGTAAATATCGTTAGGCACTTGAAAACTGAAGTAGTTTAACCAACTCTCGAAACGTTTTGTAGATTTTAAACACAAGACGCGTTGGAAAAGTCCAACTGTTGTTGATTTAATGATATAGTTAATATCTGTAGCATTAAACATTCAATTTGTAATGTAAATTATTAGGTAATCACTTGAAAACAAATGGAGTTTCTCCACTTCTAGAAACGATGTGACGTTAAAAACATAGACGTACTTTAATACAAACAATTAAATATTAAGATAAAAACATATAATGGTTAGTTTTGACTTTTAAGATCAAGTTTTTATTAGTTTAGTCTGTTTGTTATAAGAAGTTTTAAAGAATATGTCTTTGTACACGAAATTTTTTAATTTCATCTTTAACTTTCTTTTTGTGAGCACTTTTGATTATTTACTTCGAAGCTTAAAAAATTATCATTTACAAGTCTGCTATTCATGTTATGATATTGTTATGCGCTCAATAATCATTATAATGCTTTTTTACAATGGAAGAAAATGTGACACTCTTATTTGAGCACGAATTTAACTTAATTCAGCAGGAATCTTAATACATTGATTCAATACAGCATTTAATTTATTTAGTGTCCAGCAAAGATAACGAAGGCTCATTAAAATCTGAAGGAGTTTTGACTTTTAACTGGGAGTTGATTTTTGAAGCCGCAATCTTATGATAAAATCATTAAGTACCTACTTCTAGCTTGTATAAATGAAATTAGCGTCAACAATATGAATACAAACATATTTAATTTTCTACTTTCGAACATTTCAGTCAAATGTTCAACCGGTATAGCAAATAATCTGTTCTGCTTTAGCTTGTTGATAGTGATGTTTCATCATACTGGCAATCCCTCTGAGACCATAAATCTTTTTTTAGACAGAATTTCTTCTTTTTCTATGGATATTATTTAATTTTCCTCTTTTTATGACTAAACAAAAACTTAAATGTCTGTCTATTTTGCTTATTTTTGTTTAGTTTGAAATTATCATTACATATTATGTTTTCAGTTAAAATCTTGAATTGTGTTATACATTAACATACTTATATATTTTTGACATGGATATGTCCAGCTCTGAGTAGGGGGTGAGATTTGTAAAGATTTGTAAGATAAAAAATTGAAACAGGTTTCCATAGAAACTTGTACCAGAGCTATTGTATTGAACAGATGTTTAGATCAACTGAAAACTATCCCTTTGGACATATCCATGATCTAACCTATTTAGCACTGGGAAGTAAATACAAAAATTTTACACTTGGTCTTGACCTCGCATTGTGTTTTCTTGAATCTAAATTTACATCGTAACTACTGGAAGGCCTTATCACGACTCTTCTCTGCCAGTCATCGACCTGTGAAGTCGAAGCTCGATTTGGTATGTACATAAACATTTTTAGCGACCTATGTGGTATGGGAGATTTATATTAAACGTTTAACTACTAGTTCAACTAGATTGCTTTTAGTACTTAAAACATAATTAATTATTCTCATATTAAATACGAAGCAAACTAAAAGCAGTATGATAATACTTTTTAAATAATTGTAAGCATGTGCGTATAGAACATGTCTATATTCTGTCAAAACATAAACATATGAAATAACTACAAATATCATGGTTAATAAAACCTAAATTCTGATATGATCTATAAACTACCTTACCTGTCCATAACGTATTCATACAGTGACTCAGTGCCTCTTGTCATATCATGCTTGTCTTCGTTTATTTATCACTTTTGGCATATCAATCTTTTTTAAAGTTGGATCCACTTTACTCGCTTTCCCACCAAGGGCACATGTGTAAAAACTAAAGATTTTACAGAATAACAGTCACTCTACAGTGTACAGTGCCTCAAATACTGGATTTTACTCAGTAAATGCAATGATAAACCACTGGGAAAGTTCTTGCTTAAAACACCAAAGTTTAAAACTAAAACGTTTCAAAACCAGAATCTAACTATCATAAACATATTTATCAGCAGCCTTTCTGGATAAATTGTTGTTAAACCTTTTCGGAAATATATTCTAATCAATTTTATCGTTAGAAATTATATTTTTAGTTGAACATAAAGCTAAAGAGTGAATTTAAACATTTTATTTTATCCACTATAACAATGCAAACCGTATTATACATTAAAACAAGTTCTGTCCGGGCAAACGTTATTTCTGTCCAAGGATTTATGATTGTTTGTGAGTATTTGGCCACCAGAAATGGATTGGAAAAGGCCTAAAAGCTGTGGAAATTCCGAATATCGTTCTAATACCCTTCACAGTGCCCATGTTGTCTTTAAGCACAGTGTGTTTTAAGTAGGTGCAGTTAACCAAAAAAGCTGTTTCAGGTTATTATTGCTTTCTCCCCTTATACATAGTATGGAGAATCTATTTTTCGTCAAAATTTTCGAATATTTTGAGTTAAGAGTGAATAAATCCCTTTTGGGATCCCCTGAATAAAAAAGTGGGTTTCGACGTGATGCCTGTCCGTCCGTGTGTATGTATGTGTACAGAGCCACAGTCTACCCCGTTGGTCCAATTTAGATGAAATTCGGCATGCATGTATTCACCATTTCTCCAGGCAATTTTTTCATTCTTTTAATTTTCTTTTTTAAGGGCAGTTCACCCCTAAAAAACGTGAAAAATCAAAATTTCTCAAAAATTGCTCTAACGATATTGATTTTGTAGTTTACAGTGCATAGAGTACTAAATAATATGACACCCCTCGAGTGACGGTTCAAAGGTTAGATTCTTTTAAATGTAAAAAAATCTATCTATTTAGTTTTCAGCGAAAACAATAACAGTAAAGTATAATTTGACTATCATCATTGAAACCAGGCTTAAAAAACTGAACAAATTCGTTTTTTGAATTTTTAATTTGTTCTACGACTAACGATTACACAGAAAAGTTATTGAAATATTTTTATTTGAACCACATAAACTGCGTTTTCATTGAGTAAAAAATAAATTTCATAAGCCAAACTAAAAAGCTAATTAACATGTAAAAAATTGCATGATACAAACTTTATTAAATGGTTATCAATAAAAATTAACATCTAAAAGCTAACTAATGTCATACTTTATTCTATCCGAGTGAAGCCCGGTCTCCCGGCACTTAATGTTGAAACTAGATCCTAATTATTATATTTATGAACGTTATGGTGATATGCGACCAGTTTCTTGT
Organism: Nephotettix cincticeps; assembly: GCA_023375725.1. Lineage (NCBI taxonomy): Eukaryota > Metazoa > Arthropoda > Insecta > Hemiptera > Cicadellidae > Nephotettix > Nephotettix cincticeps. The sequence goes on from CM041786.1 coordinate 138,806,969, forward strand.
TCCAGGAATTACGATGGATTCCGAGCAGCGCGAGGCCGTCATCTCGGGAATATCAGGGATGTTCCCGGAATGTGATTCCATGGAAGAATTCAAGGATAAGCTGTTTTCGAAATCAGTATTGATCAAACCTGACGAATCGGCTCATGCATATACGTGTGAGTCTTATCTCAAAATGAATATACGTGATTCCATTTTCTTTCATCTTCGTAAGGCAACCGTGCAAGGAAGCTTTGTTACCTACTCTTTTCTAATTCCAGTTGCTTTATAAACTCTTATTTCCATGGACCATCTATCTCGGTCCCTGTATATTATTCATATCCTAATAATTCATTATGGCTATATATTTGATAAACGCTATTGTCGTGGGTCTCGTTGCTTCAATTTAAGCTAAAACTAGAACAAAATTACTATTTATAATTCTTTTCTTTTTTTCTAAAATAATACATTTATTTCTATAATTAATTATTTATAGTTATAAGTATGACTATTTCATACGAACTCTCCACTTAGTAACTAAGTTTAACTAAGTCAAGTAACTAAGTCAGATTATTTTTGTTAGTTAAAAAAATATCAGTTAGTCAATAGATTGAACTTTGAATTTTCACCTATTTTATTATTATAGTTGTACAACGTAAAATATTATTTTAATGTAAACCAAATATTACTAATTATTACACATTTTCTAATTTAATATAATTTATATCTATATTTAATAACTAAGCTGAGAATTGTTTTTAGTGAATTTCCCATAGGGAATAAGCTATTACCGTAGGTATCATGGCAAGACAAGCCTAGGACCATGTTATTTTTTTGTATTTAGGTGCTCAGAGACCAAAAACAATAGTCGTAAAAATGTATATATATATATCTTCTTATTTAAGGCAAGGAGGGCTACTATTATAATTGTTACTAAGTTGAAAAACATTTAAAAACACAGTAGGCCTACCCTTTTTTTAAAATTTATTAAACTGACATGTTTCGTACCATAAGGACATTTTCATAATATTTACATTTATTGTCAGTTTAATAAATAAAAAAAAGGTACTGCGTTTTTAAATGTTTTTAAACTTAGTAACAATATATATACAGTATATATATATATGTATGTATATATGTGTCTGTGAACACGATAACTCTCGTAAAAATGGTCCGATCGAGACCAAATTTGGAAAAAAAACGTGTATTCCTGCATTCACACGGACGAGTTTGTAATCCAGACATATCGGTCAATCGGAACGGGTAGCTTGGGGGGGTTTTGTATCCCAAAATGGGTTTTTTGCGTTTTTCCATGTAATTTTTAAAAATTTCTAATTTTATCTTATACCATTAGAGTCAGCTCAAAAACTACACAATTTATTTTCTTAAAGTTTTTCTCTATCTCCAACGGTCACCGAGAAATTAATAAATCTAAACATAGTACATTGTATTTAGGGGCTCTAATGCTAATCTTTTAGAGGATAAGGAAAAATTAATATTTCCCTTACTAATCAAACATTTTGGATGGAACTTTGTATTTAGCTTCATGTGGATAGGAATCCATGCGTTAATGCCAAAAAAATCATGGTTTGTGTTTCTCACAGCAGCAAACCTGCATACTCTTTCTTATGTTAATCTTGTGGAGGATAGGCAAACTCCTTTATTTATGTCCAGATAATGATAAAACTTGGTATATGGTCAGAATAAAAATAGTTTATGGTAAAAATGTCTACTTTACTGTTCCTCAAAGCAGCAAACCTGCATACTCTTTCCCTTGTTAATGTTACGGAGAATAGTCAATACTCTAATTTATCCACAGGTATTGATTGATCAATCCCTGTACAACCCGTACAAAGAACGGCTATTATATGTATATCAAATTGTTATAAAAATATGATTGTTCGTAATGTAGTACCATCAAGATTTCGTAATATGCTCACAAATTTTCAGGGGATTCTGACATTTTTTGGAGAGGACATTGCCGGGAGGTATACCGATTTGACAGAGATTATTTCGGAATACCACCTAGATTTTTAAAATGCTGCGATCCCGTGATTGGAATTCTTCTAGAGAAAACGCTCGAGGCGTTTCTTGATGCTGGTAAAACTTTTCATTAGAAACTACCATAACTGTTAACTGCTAACTGTTACTTGTCGATTGAATGTATTTCACAAAATAAAAACAATTTTACCACCTTTTCTTCTTGGTGTAAAAACTACTTGCCCCTAGTCTTAATCTTCGAGATAAAGTAATAAGTCACAATATTCAGTGATCTTTACTCTAAAACAAGCACTGTCTGGGCAAATCTTTTCTGTCGAAGAATTTATATAGTGTTTATTATATTATTTATTTGATTATATTTTTATATTAGGTTATTTACTTTATATTAGTTGTTGTAGCATTGGCACTGGAAATCTTTTATACCAAACTAGGAGAATCGTACAAAGGAATTTCAGACTTCCAAAATTGTATAATCTATAATAGATATCTTGATGTTACAGTTAAAGGAAAAACTCTTGCCAGTTCTAGAAATTAAAATTAAAATTTTCTCCCAAGATAAGAAAGAGATAAATATAAAGATAAAGATAAAAAATCTGCCAATTCCATTAAAATAAAGTAAGCATTACTTAAAAATTAGACAACAAAGGGATTTCCGGGATATTATTCTGGACATAATTAATAGTTAGTAAATGTTTGCATATGGAAGCGAATATTTACCCAGTTTTATTTGTACATTACTTTTACTAGTTGTGTTTTTGTCGAGGGATGTCGCTCACTGAGATGCACGCATATCCACAGCTGTGTAAGGAGTTTTAGTGGGTAATCCTCACCAACACATGCAGGAGTACCAGACCGTTCCCAGCTCATTAAAATAAAGTGTCGTGCATAAATCATTCGCCTGAATCATGTAATTATGTTACATAGTTATCTTCACACCTCGTTTGACAATCAATTATGGTATTTTAGGGTAGATCTCTTGAAGGTACTGAAACCAGGTTACAATAGCAACACGTAGTAATAATGTATCAACAGTAACAATTTTTTACAGTATGATACCTTTAGGTAGTAATTTAAAAAGATGTTCTTTAACAGGAATCAACCCTAACTCCATGAGTGGGCACAACGTTGGTGTGTTTGCCGCCCCCTCTCAAAGTGATCTGGAGTCCGTTGAAATAGTGAGCTCAGACAAAGGAAAGGTGTTCTTTGCATACATGGTGGGCCAGAGTCGGGCAATGATTGCCAACAGGATATCATTTTCATTCAAATTTACTGGTGAGTGTCTTTGGAGAGCCATGAAATAAATTAAGATTTTCCCTCATTGTAACATTGGGCCTAACCGTTATTATTTCAAGTCCTTTATTTTTTTGAAAGTGTATGTTAGTTCACTGACACTATCTTTTAACTTCACTTTTATTCACCTTATCTTACCATCTTTGATCTCACTCTACCGTTTTTCTACAACTAATTCCATCTAATCAAGCTATATAACTCAACTTAATCGCTTATCTTTGATCCAAATTTCTTTAGTTTTTAATCCAACGTTAGTTGACCCCCAACATTCATATATGCTAAATACCTCACCTTTGACCTTCACAACAATTTCAGTTTTTCCCCCCCATTAAAAGGACGTTTAAATATGTTTTAGCGAATTTCCCATAGGGAAGAAGCTATTACCGTAGGTCTCATGGTGAGACTTAAGCCCGGGACCATGTTATTTTTTTGTCTTTAGGTGCCCAGAGATATATATATATATATGTATATATATATATGTATATATATATATATATATGTATATATATATATATATATATATATATATATATATATATGTGTCTGTTAGCACGATAACTCTCGTAAAAATGGTCAGATCGAGACCAAATTTGGTAGGGACGTGTATTCTTACAAATGCTTAGACGAGTCCATAAACCAGACATATCGGTCAATGGAAACGGGTAGTTTGGGGGGGTTTTGTACCCAAAATGGGGGTTTTTGCGTTTTTCACATGTAATTTTTAAAAATTTATAATTTTATACTTCACCATTGGAATCAACTTAAAAAATTACACAATTAAAGTTTCTTAAGTATTTCTCTATCTCCAACGGTTACCGAGATATTAAAAAATCTAAACACAGTACGTTGTATTGTAGGGGTCCAATGTTAATCTTATGGAGGTTAGGGAAAAATTAATATTTCCCATATTAATCAAATCCCCAATCTGTGGTTGAGATCTATCCATTTATGCTTAAAAATCATAGTTTATGTGTTTATCATGGCAGCAATCCTGCATACTCTTTTCCCATATTAATCATATAGGGAATAGGCAAACTCCTTTATTTATGGACATATGTTGATGAAAGTTGGTATAAATGTTAAGATAAAAATTATTCATGGTAGAAATGACTTCTTTCAGTGTTGCCCACAGCAGCTAACCTGCACACTCTTTCCTATGTTAATCTTATGGAGAATAGGCAAATAATTCTCATGTTTATGGACATATTTTTATAAAAATTGTCATATATTAAATTATTGATTTGGAAATTCGCTGAGTACGCAGGTCTACTGCGACGGGGGTATTTAATTTACTGACGTTACAGCTTAATCATAGTCTTTAAAATATTCGCCCTCAACTAACTCATCTTTGAAATGGCTAAACACTTCATTGTCACTTTCAATTTACATTGACCTTATCTTTGACTACCTACCTCATTATTTAAAGTAAGCATTGTCTGGTTTGAATTAATTTGTCCTATTGAGCATGCGCATATTCACAACATTCACCCGCAGCAGCCCGACGACATGGAGTGTTCACATATTCTTCACGCTAATCCAAGCGCCTATCTTAACAATCTTCGTGTTTTTTCTCACCTGACTTCATCCCTAATCTTCTCAACTTAGTCTGAGTTATATCTTTGTTGAGTATCAAACACAAGTATGCTTAAGTTGCTTAGATGTGACGTAATGGAGAAGACGACAAAACTGACTAGTTATCACCAACGGTTCAGGGGACAGAACTATTTACGAACAGATCCATAAAATGACAGTGTAAGATATTTTTTACTCTAGCTAGGATATAACAGAAAATGTGAGTGGGGATATGATTCTTGAAAGAATGCTTGAGGTTAAATTTTCGGTGTCAAAGGGGGTCTAAAACCATAACGACTTTAAGGAATACACAAACCATGAATAAAACGCTCGATTAACTAAAATTTTGTATATTTTAATTAATTATATTTATTTAAATGTTTGTTGTAAGCTAATTATCATCGATCTTAGCTAATATATACTTGTCAAAGTATCCAGGGTTTATACAATTTTTGCAATATAATTTGCTTTGGAAATAATACGCCAAACAATGTCAAGTTGATTTTTCGGTGTCGACCACGTCCTTAGGTAGTCTGTATTGCCAAACGACTAGAGACTAAGCCTAGCCACTGAGGATGCCACTTCACAGCAAGGTCGAAAAGTTTGGCAATACAAACTACATGACGACGCGGTTGACGCCGAAAAATAAACTTGACATTGTTGACACCGGCCGCGAAAGCCTACGTTTGAAGAACGCCATACACATCATATCCATCATTATTTATCTTTCAACTAACTATATCTTCTTTGATTACTTATGCTTGTAGGCCCAAGCTATTCCATGGAGGCCTCATGGGTTGCAGCTATCCAAGCTCTGGACAAAGCTGCCAGCATGGTTTCCTCTGGCATAGTGGAGGCTGCGGTTGTAGTCTCTGCTGGAATATTGTACTCCACTATTCTTGACGAGCAAATGCGGGAAATGGGCATTCTCACCAGTGACGGTCTCTGCCAGCCTTTTGATGCTGAAGGTTGGAACCTTGTATTGTAGATTTCTTAATTTCATTCGATTACTTTTAGCGAATTTCCCATAGGGAAGAAGCTATTACCGTAGGTCTCATGGTAAGACTTATGCACGGGACCATGTTATTTTTTCTTCTTTAGGTGCCTAGAGACCAAAAACAATAGTCGTTAATATTTATATATATATATGTATATATATATATATATATTATATATATATGTGTGTGTGTGTGTGTCTGTGAACACGATAACTCTCGTATAAATGGTCCAATCAAGACCAAATTTGGTAGGGACGTGTATTCCTACAAATGCTCGGACAGGCTCGTAAACCAGACATATCGGTCAATGGGAACGGGTAGTGTGGGGGGGTTTTGTACCCCAAAGTGGGGTTTTTTGCGTTTTTCAGATGTAATTTTTAAAAATTTGTAATTTTATATTTCACCATTGGAATTAGCTTAAAAAACTACATAATTAAGTTCCTTAAAGTTTTTCTCTATCTCCAACGGTTACCGAGATATTAAAAAATCTAAACACAGTACGTTGTATTGTGGGGCTCCAATAATCTTATGGAGGATAGAAAAAAATTAATATTTCCCAAATTAATCAATATTTTTGGATATAACTTAATATTTAGCTTCATGTGGTTGAGATCTATCCATTTATGCTTAAAAGTCATAGTTTATGTGTTTATCATGGCAGCAAACCTGCATACTCTTTTCCCATATTAATCATATAGGGAATAGGCAAACTCCTTTATTTATGGACAGATGTTGATGAAAGTTGGTATAAATGTTAAGATAAAAATTATTTATGGTAGAAATTACTATTTTCAGTGTTCCTCACAGCAGCTAACCTGCACACTCTTTCCCATGTTAATCTTATGGAGATTAGGCAAATAATTCTCATGTTTATGGACAGATTTTTATAAAACTCGTTATATATTATTATTATTATATTATTGATATGGAAATTCGCTGAGTACGCAGGTCTGCTGCGACGGGGGTATTATATCATATTTTACCAAAACTGCTGATTCTTTTCTGTAGCAGAATGATATACTGTGTTTTTGAACTAGTGTCAGTCTGTCTGGTCTTAGCGTTTTTCATGTCATTTGTACCGACTCCGAGACAATAATGGACTTTTTTTATTTTATTTGTTACATTGGGCACCTTGGCTATATCTACAGGGGTTTTATTTTTTATTTATAGTTGGTAGTTATCCCCCTAAAATTCCTAAAAAACTAAAAATAAAAATTTCCAAAACCGGCTTTTTAACCATTTGGGAGTAAAAATTGATGGTCAAACAGTATAAATTAAGAGCCCGAATAATATAAAACCACATAAAGAGCTAATCAGATATTTACATTGTGGGCTTTTAACTGTAGAAAATAAATTTACTAGATTTTCGGAAATACAATAAATGTATAGTTTATAGTCTTAACTAGGATCCCAAACAATACCACTCCATCCGCATGACTATAGAGTCAGAGTTCAAAATTTATGGGCTTTAAATTGACTTTTTTAACTTTCTAGAAAAATAATAAAACTGTGAAATATTTAAGCTATTCCCACCAAAACCATATTAAAAACAAAAACTCAGCAGAGAAAGGTTCACTGGTAGTTGTGACGACTTAAAGTTTGTAACTATTGAGAGGTGGGAGCTTGGCTTCCCTCAAACTCTCTAATCTTTCAAAATAAAAGGGTGTGCAAAAATATACTTTATAATTTTTTTTACACAATATGTTTAAATGTAACTTTAATATAACATTTGTTTAAATGTATGAAACTTTGTTTTAGTTTACTATTAGAGGTGTAAAGTATACTTATTTCAATGATACAGTTTATGATTGTATTTCAGAACAAAACTTCCATGTGAGTTTAGTTCACATGTTATTCATTTTCGTTATGTTTCAGCTCATGGTTTTGTTAGAAGTGAGGCAGCAGTTGTGTTTATCATCCAAAGACGAAAAGACGCCAAACGCATTTACGGAACTGTCAAGAAAACCCAAACAATGATGGTTGGAGCGAAATGTTGTGGTTTCGTAAAAATTGATCCGTCAATCGAAACCTTTCTAACAAACTTTTACGATGTGATACATGAAAACCCAGAAGACGTATCGTACATTGAAGCCAATGGACTCTCTTCCAAGGTTTAAACTCATCACAAATTCAAATAAATTATAATATTTGTTACTTTAAAAATGTTACATTACGATTGGTAAAACGAGTAACAAAGTTACACGATGTTTCGGGATCCAAATTCTGATTCTGTTCTCATGAGAGCTATAATCTGGTTTAATATAGCAAATAATTCGAACCCATATTATGAACTAATCTTTTAATGCAATAGATTCCAGCTCATCTCAGAATGGAATCTAACTGTGCTATTTCAAAAGGTAGTCTAATCTAATCCAATCTAAACTTTTACATATATCGCTGGAAACCTTCATGCGCGTATTCGCCGTGCGCAACGTTACATATTTTACGTGCACCAGTTGTACGATTGATCTGGCCTGGGGCAAACAGTGTCAGCTTATTTTCGGCATTCATGCTTACACAAACCATTTTGGCAAGGGTCAATAACCCAGTGACCTTCAATTAATTATGCTGAAATAATATGATAAAACAAGTTAGGTCCAAAATAAAACGATACTTTGTGCATGTCCTTTCGTAATTATTGAAGACTCAAATAAACTATTGGTATTTCTGACCACCCTATGTGTGCTCATCACAATCCCTCGACTCATAATGTTTAGGATACGGATGCCAAGGAGTTGAACGCTCTAGCAAGCGTGTTCTGCTCCCACAAGAAGACCCCTCAGCTGATCGGCTCTGTCACCGGCAACGTTGGCCTGACTGACGCCTGTACAGGATTCGTGGCCATGGTCAAGGCGATCCTGGCCCTGGAGACAGGCGTCATCCCTCCCACCGTCAACTACCGCACCCCCAACCCCGAGGTGCCCGCTCTGCTCTCCGGAAAACTTAAGGTAACATAGGTTTGAATTACTTATCGCTCTTTGGTATCCGTTAGAAACTTATTTAGCAAATTCAACATCTACCCAGCGTGTTTTGGAACCCGAAACAGTCCTACAGGTAAGAGTTGAACCAGTACTCCCAGGAGTTCGTTATCATACCCTTTCTTTTGTTTTACATTACGTGTCAAAGTTACTACCATGATAAGGAATATAGGTATACTCCTCATATGTGTGCTAAAATGTAGTCGTAGCTCTTTTACTTACGTTTAATAACAACATGATTAATTATCATTTAGCCGGTGACTGAGAGCATGGACCTGCCGGGAGACCTGGTGGCCGTCAACACTTTCAGTTTGACCGGAGCCGTCAGTCATACCCTCCTCAAACGCCATGATAAGGTGAAGAGGAGCCTGACAGGTCAGGAGCTGCCAGAGGACGGCCTGCCGAGGTTGGTGCTGCTGCAGGCGAGGCACGAGCAAGGAGCCAGGGCGGTGTGTGACAAGGTTAGGGGCTGTTCGGTTAAGTATATTATAAACAGTTTATTTCTCCACAGGACAGTCCTACAGGGCTTTTGTTAAATTAAATAAATGTTGAAAAAATCAAGACCTTTATCAAACGAACGAGAGAAAAAATATTCTACAGAAGTGTTCTATATCCTATTGTTCATCATGTATTAGCTTCTTTAAGCGTTCTATATTTTAGTGATATACTGGGTTTTTCTGAGAGTAAAGTGTTGTTTCAGGAAAATATTGATCGTATTCTTAAAGAATTATATGATTATGTGACCAAAATATAGATGGCTAAACTGGTACGGTACGGTACCTAATGTCACACAATTTTACGATATGATAACAAGTATTTATTGTAGCCTAATTTAAGAACCAGTTATAAAATATTCTGGTTTTATATACTTTGCCTTCTCTGGTGGATCTTTCAGGTAAAATGATTGATTAGGAGTATGATGAGTACAATGGATTTGTATGACTTATGATTTTATTGTTAGAGACAAAAACCGGCTGATTCATTTGTCAGAATAGTTAATTTGTACAATGACAGCTTGGTCCAGTGTTGAACCATGAAACATCTCCCTTAGGATTTTTCTCAAGATCAAAAGGCTAAAATATTATATAAAATAACTACTGTACTTCAAACAAAGTTGTTTAATAATAACATCCTTTTTAATATTAATTGATAGACAATTGACCTGGGGACCCGTATTTTTATGTGTCAGTCTCAGTTTATCAGTGTTCTAGAAGACACATTAAGCAGTTGGTTTTAAATAATTTCGGATATTTTTTGTTTTTTCCAGGATAATAATGCGATTTCACATTTTGCCCACCAGATATGGGCCACCCAACTGAGGTCAATTAAAATTATGGTTTTGAATGTTTTAAGATCATATAAATCTAAATGTTTCAGGTGTCCTCAATGGTTGTGGACGTGGAGTTTGTTTCCTTGGTCAATGACGCATTCAAAACTCCAATATCCAATAATTACTTATGGAGAGGATACACCATAATTCCTAGTCCGCAGAATCATCCAGTCTCCAACATCAAAGTATTGTTTAGTGCTAAAGTTGTAGTTTTACTCACCATATTCACTAATTTGTTCTAAATTATGATCTGTTTCTATTAATTGGTGAGTATAAAATTAAGATTTGGTATTATTTTTTCACTCATTAATTTCAGCAACATTTTTTACGAACGCAAGAGTTTCAATTTAATATGAACAAATGAACAGATCTATTTTATAAATTTATTAAGTATTCTTTAGGTCCAGAAACAATTTTCGATTTTTCCTAAACTTCTTTGCAGATTTCGTAATATTTTTCCTGTAATTTTGAATCGCTCAAAATTACATTACTTACCGCAAAAATAGAAATTACCGTAGTCACATTCTGGGAGGGCAAAAGTAAATTTAATAAATTAAAAAATGTAAACTTATTATTACTATTATCAATCATGTAAATGGGTTGGATTTAAATGTTATTCTTAAATATTTAGACCTATATTTAATCTATTTACAGTATGTATATATATATATATATTATGTATATGCAAGATAAGGAAATCTGTTTAGTACAAAAAATAAAGTTAGGATATACTCAACCATCGAATTTGTAAAGAAACATTTAACTGTTAACTACTAAATTGTTTTTTTTTTTAGAAATTTGATGGAAATCGACGTCCTCTTTGGTTGGTTTTTTCTGGAATGGGGTCTCAATGGGCAGGGATGGGCAAAGACTTACTCAAGATTCCTTTATTCTTGTCCACAATTGAAAAATGTAACCAACTCCTGCGGCCCAAAGGAATAGACTTGTTCCATATTTTAACAACTGACGATGCTTGTATTTTTGATAATATTTTAAACTGTATGGTTGGAATTACAGCTACCCAGGTAATTTGTAAATGTTCAAAATGTTACTCAAAGTTTTAATAACGGTGAATAAATGTTGTAAATTAAACACAACAATTATACTCAGAAGGATAACTCAAGTTTAATAACTAAGTAACAGACTATTTTTATAATTTATTAAAATAAATACTACGATATCTTTATATTATGAGTACCCTCATTGTAACAAAATGTGCTAATAACATACTATAAATCAGTTAAAATTTTTCAACAAAGCCATGCTTAATTCATTTTTTGTAATCTAAACCAATATTAATTAACTCTGCCTTCAGTCAGGCAAAGATAAAAATCCTGATAAAATAATCAGGTTTTTTATTAAGTTCCAGAAAGAGCAATTATTTCTAAATTATAGCCTTATTGGTCTGACTTTGTCAATGTGTTATTATTTTTTGCATAATTATGAGAGTGGCTGTGAATTACTTAAGAAAACTAACTAAATTATCATCAGCCAAGATTTGTGATTTATCAAGTGGAGAGTTAGCGACCTGCAACCATATTCTGCATATAAGGCGGCATTGATCTGAGGATAGTTTCTGTGTAATTGTTCAATAATAGTACAGTAACATCATGAGTCCAATGAGATCGGTTCTAAAATACCGTGGAAGCGCTTCACAGCGCTCTGCAAGCTCGCTAACCACAACGCTGTGCCTCTCGGATTGGTTCCAGGCTTTTGTGGCATCATCACAGTTATTGATCAATCTGCCAGAGAACAGCAATGTCTTCGATGGCAAAGGTTCCAGGGCAATAATTTAGTAATAAATTGCTCCCAAAAGCTGTCCTCTCAATTCACTCGCTGGCTGCTGAGGTCAAGCAGAGGACAGGTCAGGTGGGTCCTTCCTATATACACTGGACACAGTTATTTCAGGAAACATCTACTCACTCTGAGGGTCATTCGTGATGAATGAGAGTGCGATCTATCAAACGCTCTTTGGAGACAACCAAGCATATCACTCTAGACTGTGGCATATTGGGGAGAAAGAGAAAGACCCTTTTCGGTATTGAGCAACCAGGTTAGGTATTTGACGCTAGCATGGGGAAAATCTCCTGGGCCTCGTGGAAGGCACAGGAATCGGCTACCCATCTAAAGCCTATGGGGAACACAATAAGCCACAAGGAAATTTTAATATATATATTCTATATCAGATCGGACTGGTGGATATACTGAAGGAACTGAATATAACTCCAGACGGGATCATCGGCCACTCAGTGGGCGAACTTGGGTGTGCCTACGCCGACGGCTGTCTAACTGCGGAGCAAACCATACTGGTTTCGTACTCCAGGGGCAAGGCAAGCATCGATAGCCTAGACAACGACTACATCAAGGGTTCCATGGCTGCTGTGGGTAGGCATAACTTTCGTTGTACTCCCTGTATAGTGTACACAACCTATCAATGTAAGCCCTTTAGAGTGATACCTCATTTAAATACTTTTTAATAAATATTAGGGCAGCTGTAGGTATTTTAATCTAACTATCTCAACCCCATACTAACCAAGAGACTTTTAAAACTGCGTGGATTTTTCACAATTAAGGTAAGTATTTGTAAAATTAGCCTTGAGAAGCTTATATGAGAAACCAATAACAAGAGAATAATGTGCTTATTCTCAATGAGAATGACATAGGAAAAGAGTAAGTAGGTTTACTGCCACGAGAAAAATACCTTTAAACTTTTCACCACATTATTAGAACATTTCTATATGTAGCTGTCTACAAATTTGAATTAAAATATTTCAAATAATAAGGAAGCTGTACAAAGTTTTTTCTCAATATATCCAGTAATACGTAATATATAAAATTTAATATAATATAAAAATTTGAGCTTCATAAGAAAACGTACTGCGTTTAGTGGTTATATATCTGGGTAACAACTTGGGTTGAGCAAAGGCTCTAAATACAAAATCATTTGTGTTTTGAGTTAATTGCGATGTTTGTTAGTAAAAATCAATTTTCGTATAAAATTTATGTAAAATCGTCAAAAAATCCATTTTAAGTTACGAAAACTTCTCTTTGAAATAATCAATACTTGAATACTTTTTGAACTTATTGGAATAAACTCGCGAGCAAGATGGACAATTTGTATCGCGAAAGGGATCGTACGTATCCCTACCATCTAGCATTTGACTTGAGTACATGTCTTATTTGTACTTATGTGATTGACTTCACATTTTATTTTTAACTTAAGTTACAGATTTTTTCAAAAATCAGTAAATTAGCCAATTTTTCCACAACTATGTCCAGGAAAAAATCCAGGCTGAAAAAAACAGTAATAATGGTTGGTTATAAAACAGGGGTAAAATTCGAGTGATAAATAATATCCACCTTTAAAATGAATAATTTATTGCTTTTTGATAAAAAATACTCGTAGTTCTATTATAGTATATTTCCTTTTTAAACACATTTCAGGCCTCAGCCGTGATAATATAAAGCGGTTCGTTCCTGCCACCATCGACGTAGCCTGCCACAACTCCAACGAGAGCTGCACACTCTCAGGACCCACCGAGGACATCGTCAGCTTTGTAGAGTTCCTCAAGAGTAAAGGAGTGTTCGCGCGCGCCGTCAGTGCCGGAGGGATCGCCTACCACTCCAGATACATCAGGGACGTCGCGCCCAAGCTCATGGAGTCGTTGAAACAGGTCATTCTAGAGAGTGGTTAAATACACACTTTGAATAGCTATTTATACAGACATTTACATCAATAGACATTTTCTATCACGAAAGTAAAACAAAGTTTCACGACGTTTTGGGATCTGGAATCTGATCCCATCTACGTACTACCCCCACCACACCCATACTTGTTTGTTTTCAGCTTTAAACAGGTTTTTTTCGGATAATGCACTAGTTTTGCTACTTTTTACGTTCTAGATCACATAAGGACGGAATCATATTCCACATCCCGAAACACAGTGAATCTTTATTTGGGAAATGTCCTTAGTAAAAATATAAAAATTTCAAATAAGGAATGGACAGTTCATTTTGTTTAATCAGCTGATCCCCGAGCCGAAGCCTCGCAGCAGCAAGTGGATCTGCACCTCAGTTCCAGAGTCCCAGTGGGACACGCAGGACGCAAAGTTCTGTTCTCCCGAGTACCACACCAACAACCTCCTCAACCCGGTGTACTTCCAGGAGGGCTTCCAGCATGTACCCTCTGTGAGTGAGGATCTCACGTTATTATATGCCAATGGCTGTCGAGATTTTAATTTATAGTTCTTTCTAAGGTAAATGTTAACCTAGGTTAGTAAAGAGACTACAAGATCACATTCCTCATATACACTTGGCTAACACCTAACTGGTTAGGTAGCTATTTTAGAAAGGTAATAAGATATATTATATAATCTTCATTAAAAGTAATAATCAATGTTATAATAGCATCACTAAATTTGATCTATATACAGTGTGTATTAGAACTCTTCAACAACTTTTTGAGGAATATTTTCTTGGCTCATATAAAACCTAAATTTTAAATTGAAAACTCCCAGACGTCCTCAGTTGCTCACACGGCCACCATTTTATGTTAAAAGAAAAACTTACCTTAAAACCCGTGAAACGTAAATATCTTAGGTTTCACAATTTTCTCTCCTTTTCACGGGAAAGTGTCACAAAAAGACATTGTTTCCCGCCACAGGAAGACAGAGAATTTTATTTTATTCGGGTTTTCTTAGGTAAAAAGTTTAAAAATAACAAAAAATATCATAATTATTCTAAGCAATGTACAGACAAAACTCTAATTTTATATGTATATCCCTCCATCCCAATCTTACATGGCGCTTTGACTCATAATCTTTTGAAATGTTATCTTCTTTCAGAACGCGATTATCCTCGAGATCGCTCCTCATGGTCTGCTTCAAGCGATTCTGCGACGGGCCGCCAGTCCTAAAGCCGTCAACTTAGCTTTGACCAACAGGGCAGCCAAATCCAATCTGGGACACCTTCTAAAATGTCTTGGAGAGTAAGTTTTAGTTAGTTATATTATAAACAAATATCCAATACTATAATACGAGCAAGGTTTGTACATATACAGGGTGTTCATTAAAGTCGGGGACAAACTTCGAGGGGTGATAGTACTCATCAAAATAAACAAAAAATCACCTATAACCATTTGTCGAAAAATCCTTCGTTTAGCCGCTAGCCGCCATTTTGTATTTTTTACAAAAAAACTATATATATATATATCAAGAAATATTTAAGATACAGAAACCAAACTTTGCACACATATTTATTGGTTAAAGAGAAAAATATTTACAAAGTATCATTTAATTTTCTTTTATATTTTTAGAATGGCGGCGGTTAAAAATATTTTAATTAAAATAACAAAAAAATATTAACTTTATAAAATTTTTACAAGATACAAAAAAGGTTGGAATTTTAATTTCAAATCGAACGGTACTTTGGTGAACGAAATCCGTCTACGAATAACCGAGAAAATGCACTTTTAATGTTAGAATACAGGGTCCGTGCGCCACCGCGGCGCGGCCGTGGCTAAGAAGCGGAGTTTAGATGGCACAACGCCATCTAAACTTAGCCACGGTCGCGGACTTTAAACGGCGTTGCTCATATGGCAAACGCCGTGGTCCAGCGGTAGCGTGTTGGCCTCGTAAATCGAAGGTCGCGTGTTCAATCCCCATCAGGGGCAATACATTTTGTTCAGTGCTATATTAATTATGGTGTATTAAATCGGTTTTATTTAAACCACAAAATTGTTTTCATTGAGTAATAAATGTGTTTTAATTTTTCAAATTAATTTTTATAGTATGTATTATTCTAAACAAGCAAAGCTCGGTTACCAGGTACTTCTTCTTAAAATGTAATAAAACTAAATTATAAAATCAATTCTACATAGATTGCGTTATGATGTGATAAATTACAGTAATCGAAAGGGGGTGAATAAAGAAAAAATAATTATGCCAACTAGTTTACTCTATATTAACTCTTTCTGAGATAGTAACTTCAATTTTCATTTCGCTATCTATATTATATATTTTATGTTTGTGCTTATTAATTTTAACCTGTACCTTCAGTTCAACAGACAGGATTTTAGATGCAGTGGATAAAATAAGTGTTAATTTTAAAAGGTCATAATATTGAAACGCTTCCATATAAATATATAATCCTTTATATTTCTGTAAAATACAGTATTCACACCAATGTTTAAAAGCCTTTCAAAATAACATAAGATCTAAATAGTACTAAAAAACTCAAAAAAATAAAGAAAGAGATTTGCTGGACATCATACTTGTAGTATTCATAAATATTTTTAATACCGACAACATTTCAATCCAGTTTCTTAAAATAAATAAATAACAACATTCACGTTCAACGTTCAAAACAAAGGTTTCAAGTCTATTGCGAGATGAGGTTCTGTTAATAGTTTCAGTTTATAATATTTGTATTTTGACATGGATATGTCTCAGCTCTGGGTTATGGGGGGGGGGGGGGATCGGGGGGGGGGGGGGGGGGGGGGGGGGGGAGGGGGGGGGGGGGGGATGGGGGCGGTGGGGATGGGTGGGGGGGGAAGGGGGGGGGGGAGGGGGGTGGGGGGGGGGGGTGGGGCGGGGGGGAGGGGTGGCCTAGATCAAAATTTGAAATAGTGACGTGATATGGGTTATAAGGACAGCTGTTTAAAGGAATTGAAAACACTACCTTTAGATATGTCCATGATCTAACCTATTTCCCATATGGAAGTAAATACAATAATTTTTATTTCATTGTTAGTTTTACCTTTTGTTCCAGACTACACTTGAACGGTGTTATATTTGACGTGAATGCTTTTTACCCAAAAGTAGAGTACCCTGTATCCCGCGGAACACCAAGTCTCTCAACCTTAGCTACATGGGAACGTGACTTAATACATTATACAGAGTCTAGGAAAGAATTAGCCAAGGTGAAAATATTTTATTAAATTCGGTTAAAATGTATTTCACTTAGCCTAAGATATCTGCGACTCCAGAATAATGTTAATAGTTAATGACATTATATTAATATGTAATAACCGTTTGCTATATGTATCAAACAAAATGTAAAAACATTGTTTATTCGATGTATCATGACAAAAATCACCTTGATCCATACATACTCTGTGGAAATGTTGACAAAATGCCTTCTTTCTTTCAGATCTGTTTATTTTATTTTGTACAAGTCATTTCAGTTGACCTGTTAGGAAACACAAATTTTTATTGATCCTAAAACTTCAACTGTAAAAGGAGCAAAAAAGGAAAGAAAATAGTCCACAGGAGAAAAAGTGTTACTAACAGTAAATTTCAAAATGTTCCATTCCTTCCTGTCGTGAAATATTAATCTCCTTCAATTGTTTTTTTGAGTGATAAGAGTATGTTAGATGAAAAATCCGTTTTACAGGATCGTTAATAGTTGGGAAGACGCACATATTGTAAAATATTTGTTTAAAATACACAAAATTATAAAGCTTAAAAAACTAAAGAGGTGAAGTTTTGTAATAATCAGTTGTATGTTGTGTTATTTGCCATGATTCAATTATACTAACAAATAATGTTGTCATATACACAAATATAACATTATTACCACATTATACGAACTATACAGAAAAATATATGTTAAATTTTCAACATTGACAAACATAACAAGTTTTAAAATCCGAAAGCTAATTAAAGAACAATAAAATAATTTTTTTTAACGTTCTAAACAAGAACAGTGTCAGAAAAGTGTTAAATAAATAGGTTAAATTGCTCTATTTTTAGATTAGCTGCCGAAATAGATTTACAATGACAATGAATGTGAGCCCAAATGTTCCTGATTATCTTCTGTGGGCGGAACATCGTATAGGAGGCCTACCAGTACTACCCATCTCTCAGATATTGGTAAAACTTGTAAGATTAACATTTTTTCTGATAAGAATGCTTAACTACTGTTCACTTCCAATATATAAAGGGTGTTCATTTAAGAGAAAGCGTTAAAAAACTACTGAAGTTTATGATACAGAGGTATTAAATTAATAAACTAGTCATTCCATTGGTTATTAATTATAATATTATAATCCTGTTAGACATTTCCAACGTTTCTATGATTTGAACTACACACAACATTTTTGGAGCCATTTTTTTCATTTAAAAAATATTCTTCGTATTATATGATTTGAATTTAATACATTCTTTAAAGTAACAAATGTCATCTAGATAAGCAACATTTGAGTTATTGTGTGAACTAATTATGATTGTTATATTTTTAATTGCTTTGTTTTGTTTAAACCAGAAAATCAGACGTTGGTCTTATATAAATTTATGCCACTATGTAAGGCTAAAGAAGCCACGTGTGTTTGTTTTCTCCATGTAAACGAGGCAACACACTATAATATACTTTTTTTCATTACTCAGTACATTTTTAGACCTCTTTTTTATTCTTTAAATTGTATATTTGAGCTTTCTTATTAAAATCAAATAATGAGCTTTCATAATCCCAGTTGTGAGTGATATTAGATATTTTTCTCCACGTTTTACTATACTCATGATCTATTGAGGTAATTTAACAGAAACCAATATTCCGCTTTTAAGCTATAATAATTTAAAAAATGTGGATTGATTGAAACAAACAAATAGTTTTAATACCTTCTGTTACGTGATTCCGGTCAAAGTTTTAAACAATTGTAGTTTCAACCTGCTAAGCTCTTCTTTAGGCGTTGCCTTCCAGTGCGCCAAATTCATCCAATGGACTTTGACAATATAAAAATACAAGTTTTTTGTGCTTATTATATATTTTTGTTTTTTTTAAATATTATATTAAACTAGCTGACCCGGCGAACTTCATAACGCCTCACAGTAAATACATGTTAACTTTAAGATTGGCCATGTTCTGAAGTCGAATAGCAATACGGCTTCATTGTAAAAGGTTATATATTCTGGGTCGCTGCATAGTGAATAACAATACTGAAACGATAAGACATATTAATAAGATTCCCATAAAACAAATAAATCTGAGTGGATTAATTCACAATTTTCAAATCCAATCCAAACCCAAACGAAACCTAACTGTAATACGGCTTTTATAGGAAAGATATACAACAGCTGATTATTATAATAAACGTTATAATATAAACATTGTAATTATCATATAAACACGTGACTTTAATCAGACAGAAAATAAAAATATAAATACATAAACCCCAAAACCGTAAACTATTAACGTGGTGAACAAAGCTGTTCATTTTTTACAGTACACATTTACTTCATAGTTTAACATTAATGAATGGAATGATTCAGATGGCATTGGATAGTAAAGCATACGGTATTGCTAATGGAAAATAAACCAATCTGCTGTAGCTAAGAAATCAAATGTTTTCATTGTAGACAATTTGTAAACAAACTTACTCTCCATAAGGTTAACATTATAAATTTAAAACGCCATAAAATGGAAACTTATGGGGTTTTCGAAAATAATTTTTCACTAAAACCTTCCCGGACACATATAGAGCAACTTCCTAAAATTTCATGGCGATCGGATGAGTAGTTTGGCAACGCATAAAGGACATACATACATACATACACACATACAGACAGACATACATTCAATTTTATATATAGAGATTATAAAATGGTGACCATACCTCAAAGTAGGTATTTTAAGCCAAGTATGAAGTGTAAGATGATTGTTGCGTGTCCATTGGACGAATTCAATTCACTAGTTCACCTGAAGAGGACTCTCCGTGGGTTGAAAGTGGAATTGTGTAAAGCTACAACCAGAATCACGTGATACATGGCATTCAAACCTTTTATTTATTTAACTGAAGTGATAAAAATCGTGAATTTTACAAAATTTAATGTATTTATTTCACTTTCTAATAACACGAGAAAAACTTCACAGAAGGCTCTTTTTCCACGTTTAGATTTTAGACTTGGAAATGGGCGGGAATCGTGGGAAAATTAAATAAATATCCTACCATTTACTCAATAGCTGCATAATTGTATTTTTATATTGATATTATTACAATTTATTTCATATTCTATCCAAAATTTACTATGGTGCTGGTTATAATTTATTCCATATTTTCTATTGGACTTTCTTTACGCATCTGTGTTTTTAACTACCTTCGCAACGTTTCTAGAGGTGGGGAAACTCCATTTTCAAGTGATTACCTAATAATTTACATTAAAATTGAATGTTTGAATGAATTTTAGAATGTTTTGAGCTTTAAATATTGAATTTTTAATGTAAGTTATTAGGTAATCACTTGAAAACGGAGAAGATTCTCCTTCTCCAGAAACTTTGCGAAGTTCCAACACAGACGTGTTGGAAAAATCAAATATAAAATAATGAAGAATTTTATTAGGTTTAATATTTTTTGCTAGATGTACCCGTGGCGAAGTATTTTGTCATGGAGGGATCAAGATCTAGATAGGCACTACACTATAATAGAAGATTTTAAAATACGTGGAACCGTATTAGTACATAAAACAGGTAGGACAAAAATATTTTGTTTAATTTTTCATAAAAAAATACCTCATTTAGATTACTTATTTAACTTGCACAAATACTCCCTGCTTACAAAAGTATTCTTTTTTTAAATGTCACGAATAAATTTTAGCTTACAACTGTTTAAAAAAATGCATATTGTCCATAAATTAGATAGGCTTTTGATATGCCTCTCGAAGGTAAGCCAAATGTATTATACATTTCATATATTACTATTAATTTAAAATATTTTAGTTACAGCACTGGAATTAGATATATAGGAAAAAGTGCTGTAACGTAGGATCACAGAGTAACACAGATCGCTTTAGCACGGAGAACTAAAAGCTAGCACGAATATAGGCTGAATATTAGAACCACTCTATCATGTCCTCGTATAGTGAATGAAAGAATAGCTAGGATCGCTTAAACAAAAAAATACTGAAAGGTAGGACCATTCTAGCACGAAAGGCAACCAATTTTCACTATCACTAACAGAGGACAAAATGTGATGTTAATGAATAAATGGTTTGAATACCTTACTGTCATAGTGATCCTTATGGTCCTTGTAGGCTACTGCAGTTTCAATTCCTAGATGGAATTATCTTGTCTATGGGATGTCTTTATTTGGTGTTGAAAATCCATTGAAAACAGACAGTGATAAATACACGAACACTCTAGACCAACCTACTGCTGGTTCCACCACACGTAATCCTCGCTACATATTTTGCAAAATTTATGTTTTTAAATGTACAGGTACAAATCGGTGTTATGTGTTCGTATTTATTTGTGTCTGTCTGTTTTCAATGGATTTTTAACTAACATTGAAGAATTTGTGACACAAAGCCTGGATCTTCCAGGACGCCGACAGGCCAAGGAAATGCTTGGAGGGCATAATATAAGAAGGTCTGATACCACGATCAGGCTTAAGAAAAACAATTTAAGGATACTGACAGGTTTTCTAACCGGGCACTGTAGGCTCAAGGGTCATCTGAGTAAGATGGGCATTGTTCAAGAGGGTGACTGTCGCTTCTGTCAATCAGGGGAAGAAACACCTAGACACCTACTGGCCGAGTGTGAGACAATAAGTCAAAAGAGAGCCAGAAGCTTGGGAATACACCAGGTGGCAGTGGGAGATTTCCAAAAGTTAGAACCCCACATGATACTAAACTTCATTAAGGCATTAGGACTAGAGGGGGTTCTCTAGGCAAGAATTGGAGACTAGTCTGTGGGGCACAATAGATCTCATAGGTCGCATTGCAATATTTCTGCCAGGTTTAAGCAATATCAGTACCAGTATTTGTGAATTGAAACTGCAATAGCTTGCAAGGACTACAAGGATCGCTTTGAGAGTACGGTATTCAAACTATTTATTTATTATTGAAAAAGCGATTCAGTAGCTGACAACATGAAATATGATGTGTCCTGGTCAAGGGTTCTGTAGTCATAGGCCAGTCCACTTATACAGTTTATATTATAAAAGGTACCTTTTGAGGATAGTTAACAAGTAAAAGCATTTATTTAGATTTATAATGCAATATTTTACCCATACATCTAAAATTTTCCAATGCATTTACATATTATTTTTTGTTAATCCAAGCGCATTATATTAAAGTACCCGTTCTTCGCACGGGTTAAAAAGGCTGAAAGGTGTAGGCTCTACTGATACATTTAAGTTATTGTTAATTAATTCTTCATTGTTTACAAAATGAAAAAAACACGAGTGTCTACAACATTTCAAAGTAACATCTGTCATATATTGGGAGAGGATAAGGATTAACGTAATAGAGACAGTCGTCGGAAAAAAATGTTTATATTTACTTCCCTGTGTGAAATAGGTTAGATCATGGATATGTCTAAAGGGAATGTTTTAAGTTCATCTAAACAGCTGTTCTTATTCTTTTATATTTAAAATTCAATACAATCGTTCTGGTAGTTTCTATGGAAACCTGTTACATGTTTTCCATCTTAAAATCACCAACACCCCCCCCCTAGAGATAAGACATATCCATGTCAAAAACTTAAAATCTACCATTCCAATTTTTCAAATAATTCACTAATTTAGATCCAGCAGTTTATCTGAAAAATGAACTTTATTTCTTCTTCTTCCCGAACTGTCAAAATATAGTGCAAACGGATGTTGTCATTAGAAAATGTAAACATTGAAACCTAGGACGGTCACGATAGCTCTTTCTTCTTCTTCCTGAACTGTCAAATTTTAGTGTTCACAGCTGTTGACATTCAAGTAATTATTTTATGTTTTCATTCTTTGAAAATGTAAACATTCAAACAAACATACAGAAACCACCTTTTCTTTATAATATTTGTTATTTACAGAGTTTAAGCTACAAAGCTTGTTCTCCCCAGCAACATACAGCTTTGAAGTTTGTCTTGAGAAGGAAGGGAAGAAACACTGTCCAATTATTCTGACAGGAAAGCTGGTAGATCCTAGTGACGATGAACCCAAACCCATTAAAGTGTCTTGTGGTAAGGAAGATCCTTCATCCATGGAAATAATCTCCCAGAAAGAAACTTACCTAATTCTTTCTGAACTGGGTTGTGATCTCGGCCCACAGTTCCAACTCATAAAAAAACTACAACTCGGCTTGAAAGGTAAGCAATATTGCCAAGTATATTGAATGGGTCAGTAAATATTGCATACACATCATTGTTAGCAGAACCATCAAATTAGTTTTTCATTAATATTGTGATATTTAATTCCAAGTAAATATATTTTGTGAACATATTGTACAGTGTAGACCTATTTTAACATGGATATGTCTTAGTTCTGGGGAGGGGTGTTACAAATCCTTCAGACCACAATTTGAAACGGTGATGTCATATGGTTAGTGGCCTCATATGAATTTAAGGTCAGCTATTTGGAGGAACTGGCAACATTCTCTTTTGCCATATCCATTATCTTATTTTTCCACAGGAAAGTAAATACAATCATTTTATGTATTGGTAATTGATGAAGTTTGATTTGAAATGAAACAGAAATTAAGTTCTATGATGTGGAAGAAATTCTAATACAATTTAGTCTAATGTTTTCAACTGTTTGGTTTGTGACAGGAGATACAATGACATTTGTTTTTTGAACTATCAGAACGTATTAAACATTCTTTTTTAACGTATATGTTTCAGAATCTGTGGCTATAGTGGAATGGAATGCAAATTGGATCACGTTTCTAGACTCACTAATCAAAATTGCTGTGGTGTTTGAATCACTAGGTCATGGAACGCTTATGGATGTCAAGTCAATCCAGAGGCTAACTGTTGATGGCAGACTTTTATCCTCTCTTCCGCTCGGTAAGAGGTTAGGTGCCCGTGAAAATGCAGTAAATTAACTGCACCTTACTTATCACCTTTTTTACCAGGCATTTTATTATATTTTTAAATTTTCTTGAGCCTTTTCCTTTTCACGCTTATAAGAACAATGTTAAATTCTTACATGTGATGTCATTCTGTACCAGAGAACCTTGTACTTTGTGTTATTTGAGAGGGAATTATAAAGTCTAGTGGTCTAGAGAGGTTTATTAAAATTTTAACCACACATATTGCTTATACTCGTACATATATGTTTATTAAAAAAAATAACCATTTTCAAAATAATCCCAGTTTTAAAATTTTCGTTTAGAGAGTATGTTTTCATGTATGTAAGATTTAAGTATCACTCTTAAAATAAAATTTTAAGATGGCGGAAGTCCTGAATAATCAATTTAATCTTACGTATGGGAGTTGAAATAATTTTCTTAAGTGGATATGTTTAAGCTCAATAAGGATACATGTTGTTTTTATACTATTTTCTATAGTTAAATTGGTCGTGATCAGGAACGGAGTTGGAGGTGCTGTACCAATCCTGGTGTCACAGACTGGTGTGTCAAGGCGTGGAGCTGAACGGCGTGGCACTTGGACCACTGACAGCCTCGGACACGGCCCCCCTGGCTTGGGCGGAGTCCAGGTTCCAGCCGTACTTCGTTGATGATCTAACGGTAAGAAAATCCTTAAACTACATTCAGCATAATTGTAGTGTCAATTATTGTTTAGTGGTAAAAAATACACAATAAACTGCAATTAAAATCCTAGATGACCTGTATACTCAAACGCCGTATACTCGTATAAAAAATTATACGAATGTACAGAATGTTTCAGAAATCCTTACATATACCTACATGTATCATATGTGAGCTGTGCGAAAGTCCTCAGTTAATCACATAGCCGACATTTTTCTCTCAATTACCATTGAAGGAAGTTGTCATAGTTGCCTGACATAATAATAATAATGATTACTGAGGGGAAAATATTTAATTATATACAAATTAAAAATGGTGGTAAGTTTTGAACAAGAATGACTTTAAAACCTTTTGTTAACAAAGCATCTCTGAAATTGTAATGCAAATTTTTATGGAATATGGATAAGTTTGTCTACCTATGAAGTATTTTTTTTTAATTTGAAGCACAATAGGGTATTTCTAAAGTAACTACTAACCATGAGTTTGTCTACTGGTATTAAGATGTGCAATGAAAGGTGGTTGAGGGCATAAAGTGTCTTAACTCCCACTGGGTCTGGACTCTGTCCACACAGCTCAAGTCTCTGTCTTGGGTCTTATTATTGACGTCTATACAATTGCAACACAATTTCAAAGAAAAATGTTTAGTTTTAAGTTTACAAAGGTGACAGTGTGTAGTACAAATTTTGTTACATAAAAAAATACCAGACAAATGTAAATTCCATTGGTACTGTATTTTTACTGTGTTTCAGACTGAGGCATTCTGGTCGTGCAGTTTGGAAACAGCTTCTGAAGACGTGTTTAGAAGCTGGAGAGATGAACCTTGTGTAGTCAACATTCTGGATCTCAGTCTTGATTATAGTTCCCCATCCCTTATTGCAAAGATGCTTGAGAAAAATTTCCCCAACTGGCGACCGTTTGAGGTAAGGATTTTAATAATTTTTACTTCCTCAACCCACACTTGGTATGAGTAAAAGGATTTTTCTTGTTATCTGTCCAACTTTCTGTGTGTCTTTTTTTGTACCTTAACTAGGTGACATCAGATTTTTGAAAGTTGGTGTGATTGGGTATTGGCAGTATCTCGATTAGTTTTTAAAAGTTAGATTTTAAACTGTTATTAATTTTGAATATACTCTGAGTAACTCAAATGATAAAAAAAACCCGCAAAACAACAAAACAACTGTTGTAATTTTAATTTAAAGGTTTATAGTGATTAGGGTCCCAATAAAATCGAACCACTCTCACGACTCTTCATATTTATATAATGATCACCTCTTCTGTGTCGGCCACATCAGTATATTCAGTATATTTCAGTATTCAGTATATTCAGTATGCACTGCTGAATCCACTAATGTTTATGTTGCAGCTGAAGATATCAGTGGTAGATGTGGAGGGAGCTAGACAGCAAGTCGGGGAGATGCATGGCAAGGCAGTGGTGGTGGTGGGGGAACAGAGCGCCGTAGCCAGCCTGCTGAGCCTCTGCCATGACACAGATCACCTCTACTGTGTCAGCCACATCAGTATATAGTACTGTATATGTTGCAGCTGAAGATATCAGTGGTAGACGTGGAGGGAGCTAGACAGCAAGTCGGGGAGATGCATGGCAAGGCAGTGGTGGTGGTGGGGGAACAGAGCGCTGTAGCCAGCCTGCTGAGCCTCTGCCATGACACAGATCACCTCTACTGTGTCAGCCACATCAGTATATAGTACTGTATATGTTGCAGCTGAAGATATCAGTGGTAGACGTGGAGGGAGCTAGACAGCAAGTCGGGGAGATGCATGGCAAGGCAGTGGTGGTGGTGGGGGAACAGAGCGCCGTAGCCAGCCTGCTGAGCCTCTGCCATGACACAGATCACCTCTACTGTGTCAGCCACATAAACAAGGGGGCGCCACAGCTTAACCGAGATCTCAAACCTGTTTACACATGCCAAACTAAGTCTGGTGGAAAACTAGTTTTCTACAAAAAGGTAAGATAATTAATGATTCCAATCATGCAATAAAAAGAACACCCTAAGACACAAGGTATGCACTACTGAATCAAGGCTTCTAGTTTTCAATAAAAAGGTTAGATAAAGTTAGTTTCTAAATATGTAATAACACATACACTAGTAAGGTTTGTAAGAGGGAGATGAAAGGTACTTAATACCTTGAGAAACAAGTAATGGAACCTCAAACAATCTTGGGTTTCCTTTAAACTATACATAATATCCCTTAACCAAAAGTCTACATCATCATTGTTTTGCTTCCTTTTATTTTCAACAACTAAAATTTTATAGTAAAACTGCTAAAATATGGATACATAAGTACAATAGTGGGTTTGCAATAATAGTAAGCATTAATAACAATGCCATGCAATAAAAAAACATAAAAACAAAAAAAAGGCAGTAAGGAAACTGGACCTTGATTAGATAATGGTAAAAATTAGAATTCAAAGATAAATGAATACAGCAAAAGGAGCAATACAATCACACATAGCAATACCATAAAAGGTATTTTATGATAACTGTAATACACTTTGTCAATTGCGTCAAGAAAAAATACTTAAGATAGGTATATAGACTTATTAGCTTCTTTATATCATTCAAAGTCACCATAAAAGATAGAGTAAATAATTTTTATACTTAGATTTACATATTTTTAGGTAAGGCGATAATAATAAACATAATAGTTGTATTTACTATACAAAAAATTGCGTAGTACTATATTTTCAATGAAATTACAAAACAGACATTAGAATTTTAACGGAATAAAGGTAGAAAGTAAGGAAATAAAGGTTAAGGAGAAGTTCATGAAGAACAATAGCTAGCTTAAGTAAATATATGTATATGAGTCTTCATAACCTAATAAATTTTCCAAAAATTTTAGGTATACAACAAAATGGACTTCTGTGTATACAAAAGTGATTCACTGGATTGGCTCAGTGGATTGAAGAACTTCGTAAAAACAAAGGAGGGCAGCTTCCAAACAATTGTTCTCGTAACTAATAAGTTGATGCCAAGACAAGTACTAATTGCTCTTTCAAACGAACCCTTCGCAAACCAGATAAGGTAAAAAAGTTCTTAAATTAAAAACAGATATGCAATGACGATCATATTGTTATTAACTTTATAATAAAAATGTACCTACCTGTGTAATTTAAAACAAAATTCAGCATAATAAATCGGGTGTGTTACAATTTCATTATAGTTCGTTAGTCACCACCACCATCTACCACGTGGGGTGG
The DNA here is from genome assembly GCA_023375725.1 of Nephotettix cincticeps. Classification (NCBI taxonomy): domain Eukaryota; kingdom Metazoa; phylum Arthropoda; class Insecta; order Hemiptera; family Cicadellidae; genus Nephotettix; species Nephotettix cincticeps. Next base: position 138,834,799 of record CM041786.1, read on the forward strand.
TAAAATATTATAATATGTTACATTTTATTATTTATATTGCAGGACAGTTTTTATCCGAGACGACGACGCTCCTCCATTCTCTCTGTCGACGTCCTTGTACTCATCCCAGTTGGCTCTTGGTCTCTCAGTGAACATCCTCTGGGGAGGCTCCTGGGGCAGCCTCAGGACCCTCTCACTCCTCGTTGGTCCAGTCACTCCTTGTACAGTCAACGCAAATAATCTTGTATCCAGGCATGTTAATGTCCACTTAATGTTCTTCATGTTTATTTCCTTTTTTAAGAGAAATGCTGATTGAATAGTGCAAGAAACAAACATATTACAAAAGAAGCAACATATTAAACGGTGAAAAGGCCTCATTTAAAGAAGGGTTTCACGGCGGTCCTGTCATGCACATGTTTTCAAACGAAAGATAAGACAATAGATTTTAGAAAATACTTTGGACAGTAATTGAATTGATTGTTGTAAAATACAAATAACAGTTCATTTAATGAGCTTATACAAAATTTACGATGAGTTCTTCTGGTTTAAGATGTAAAAAAAAAATTTTACAGTAAATGTTGTAGAAGTATATGATATTCATATAATTTTCATATAAGTTTTAGTATAAAAGAATAAGTCATAACAACTATTCAAAATTTTGTATTTTAAATTCTTTAAAAACATAATAATCTTGTTAAATTTTGACAGAAATAGATGGATGAAAAACACATTTCTTAATCAAATATCTTAACAGTCTATAGAAAAATTACATTACATCCATAAAATTACATTACATTCATTTATAACATTAAATTTCTGTCAATTGGAGATACATAAAAATTATTAAACCTTTTGGAAAGTTAAAATTAGTTTACCACTATTAATTCAATTTCATGCTTCAATTATAATCGTCTAACTCGTGTCGCCAGTATTTTTGTAAAAAAATTCAGTTTTGTTATCATGGACCTGAATTTAAATTTTGAAATTTAATTTTTTTTTATGGGCGGCACAGATGTATTAATACACAAATCCTTCATTCAAATTACAATTAATTATAAATTTGTATTTTTCTAGTTCCATAAAGGATTTGAGGGTGAACTGCATTGGTCTAAATACAAGATATATTACATTCAAACAGAAGCCGTATATTAAAGAGGTAACTTGGTGTAAAATGTTATAAAATTAAAATTAATTTTGGTTAGCACAAGTATTAGTTAAGACAACGTAAATCCTTAATAACTTCCAGTTCTCTATATTCTCACTAAGTACAGTATAAAGTATAATCAAAATCAGTTATAGCAACCTGTTAAATTTAACATAAAAATTGAACAGTGCTAATTTAAATAAATACAGTAAGTAATATTTTTTTAATATAGCTGCTAGGGGAAACTCATAGATCTATTGTAATGTTTTAACCATTATTTTAGAGTTTTTGTTTTTTGAGAGGGTTGAAAAATTCAACGCAAATTGCTGCCAAAATAGAAAATAGCTAAATTTTTTAGTTTGATATAGTAAATGACGAATTTTAAAAGGTATTATTCCATTGGGGGAAGGGACTAAGGTAATTTTTAGTCCCTGTCATATACTGATTTAAATGTCCCTAAATGGCATTCTGACCTATTTATAGCACTTCAGAGGTCTTTACAGGATACAAAAATGAAATTATTAAATTAATTTTGATAATTTTTTTTGCTATTGAATGTGAATAGGAGATTCTGTTCTCTTGGTTTTCCTCCATCTTTGAGCTTTGATAACCAGTGTGAATATCAGTATCAGAACTTCAGGATGAATTGATTGTAGCTTCATATTCTCAAGTTAACCCGCACTCGGACATGAGACCGTGCCCTGGGAGTTGTTGCTTCTACCTGCAAGACTGTCTGGTCATCATGAATCCAGTCTTTACAGTGGTTGTACAAAGGTCCAACAATGGTTTAGTGTGTGGCCAGCATTACAGGCGCCTCCAACCCTATAATGACTTGGACATAACTCATGGGAGTAACTCTTGTGTTCTAGTGGTGGTTATTAGGTGAGATTAATCTAAGGTAACAGCTAGTGTTAAAATCCATCACGATGAATAGTAACAATCAGGCGGTTCTATATTAGGAATCAAAAATTTAAAATAGATGTTTTCCAAATTCATTTCTATAGGATTCAATCTGACTATTTCTAACTTTCCTATACTTTTTGTGGGGAGGAGGAGGTAATGCTAATGCACACCGCAGAGACCCGGTAGTGTGGGACTCCCATACACTAAACCCTCCCCCTCATATCCTAGGACTAGCCTGGAACTGTTTTGCACACTACTTCCTGCTAGATCTTTTGATTATTCCGATTTCTTCATCGGGGCGAGCACAGTGTTATTGACGAAGTATGGATTGGACATAGTACTTGACGTAGTTCCAGATATACTCTCTCTGGAGCATAGCTCCGCAGAAAGTGACACTGGCTGTGCAATCCATCTCTTACACTCGAAAAAAAGTGTTCTGTGCCGTGTCTGTGATACCGGGGCTGTACAGACATGTACATCTGCCAAATTTGTCCATCTTGTGCAGATAGGAGCGAAAGTACCCGTGTCCTAATAGGAATTTCGTCATAAAGAAATCTACCTCACCGTGCTGTCTACAGCCGTCCACCCATGGGCGGATGGCAGGGATCAACATCCACAGCCTCTCTGTCTGCCTCGGTACTGCGGCGATGGATCGCCTGTCTCTCCCTCGCAAGATGGTAGATGGGGATAGCACCAGCAATAACCATTACCACTGGTTCGGAAGGCAGAAGTGACCCGCAAGGCACCTCGATGCTGAACGTTACAACTCTGAACTGCACGGACGACAGCAACAAGCGACGCTTGCAGGGACGCGGGCCACCGATGTTAGGCATTAGCCTGCCCAGGGCTGCAACTACTTTTGCGGCTTTGTCAGCAGTTCGCTTCACCTGCACAACGAAAGACAGTTTGTTATTAATCATGACTCCAAGGTATTTAGCAGCAGGTTTGGTCTCAAGATTTTTGTCTTATATCTGCAGAGGAAACACGGTTGGGATTCTTCTCTTCGTTAGGACCACGATCTCTGTCTAGCTAATCGCCTTCCTAACAAATAGAGGAATTCCAACCCTGTACTTTTCTATAATACAGAAATTATTATAAATGACTATAATCATTTGTTTAACACGTTTCCTAATAATTTCTTCCATTTTAGGTTGTGCTAACTTTTAAGGTACCTTATGGTCAAACGAACTGTCTTATGGAGAGTTCTATTTTTCCATTTCCTCTAGTTATTGAGACTACAAGTGTTTATCTCCCTAGCCGGAGCTGAGCTGTGTGGACTACTCCGGCACCCTGAGGGACCAGAGAGTGATGGGTGTGGCGTACTTGCAACCCGAGTCCAGCTCTGTACTTCCGGACTCAGTTCTCCAATGGCCGGTGCCCGCGGGCTGGACCTTGGAGGACGCTGCCACTGTTCCTGTCATCTACACGTTGGTCAGTTCTACAAAGATATTACATAAGTACATATATAGATACAGTAAAACCTTGTTAATCCGTACCCCATTAATACGGACTTCACTTCATCCGGACAGCCATTGGATCGCAGTTTTAATGCACAGAACGCTGATTAGTAGCATGCGATCGTCACTGTATGACTGCGCCCGGCGATGTGAGGTTGCGTGTGCCGAGCGCGGGCGGTCACAGCGCAAGGCGTACGTGCCGTTACCATGGTTACTGTCAGCCAATAGTAGCTCAATCACACGACTGTGTTTCTGCTGCTTGTGTCAGGCCGTCAGTTGCTCCACAGAGGTCAATTGCACTGCACATTACAGTTGCGTTGTTTAATTGTGCGTGGGTTTGTGTTTAATTGCGTGTTTGTGTGTTAATGTAAAATTAGAAATGTCTTTAAGTAAACCAGTGGATTGTAAAAAACGAAAACTCGTGTCTCTGTCTCTTCATGATAAATTGAAAATTATTAAAAAAAATTGAAGATGGAGCTACTGTTTCAAGCATTTGTACAGAATATAAAATAGCAAAACAGACAGTCTCAGACATAAGAAAGAAAAAGGACGACCTGAGAAATTTTTTTCTTAAGTTTAGTGTTGAAAAAGAGGCAAGTTCAATGAAAAAAATGCATCTTCCTTCAGATCCATCCCTGGACGATGCTGTTTATAAATGGTTTTGCCAACTTCGTTCTTCTGGAATGACTGTACGAGGGATTGAAATTCAAGCTGCTGCAGAAAGATTAGCTAAACAGTTAAACATTACAGACTTTAAAGCTAGTACAGGATGGCTGTTCAGGTTCAGAAGGCGCCATAACATCACAAACAAAAAAGTCTGTGGAGAAAGTCTCAGTGCAAATGTTGATGAAGTTGAGCCATTCAGAATGAAATTCGATGAACTTTTAAAAACTGGACAAATACAGCTGTCACAACTCTACAATTATGATGAGACTGGGTTGTATTGGAGAGCATTACCCGACACAACCCAAGCCTCTAAAGCACCACCCTCTGAAAAAAACACACCAGGAAGAAAGACTAGTAAGGATAGAGTTTCTGCATTGTTATGTGCAAACGCTGATGGAAGTCACATGCTGAAACCTGTGATTGTGGGTAAAAGTAAACAGCCTCGGGCTATAAAGAAAGTAATGGACAAGCTACCAGTGCACTACTTCAGTTCAAAAAGTGCCTGGTTTACTTCAGACATCACAATGGAATGGTTCCACAAAAAAGCAGTGCCAGAAATTATAAAACATCAAACGGAAGTTTTAAAAATTCCTAAAGATGAAGTGAAGGCCCTAGTTTTACTTGACAACTGTCCTGCACATCCATCAGTAGAAAAAATGACAAGTGAGGACGGAAAGATTAGATGTATGTTTTTGCCAGCCAACACTACATCATTAATTCAGCCTATGGATCAAGGTGTTATATACGCAGTTAAACGCCTGTACAAAAAGAAGCTTTTGCATGAAATTTTGGAAGTCAAAGAACCAGCTGAAGGAGAAGAAGACAGAAGAGGTGAAAAGACATTGCAGAGTACAACATCAGATCGATGATCTTCAATTTCGCAGCGGCTGTGAGAGAGCTAAAGCCATCAACGATAGTAAACTCGTGGAAGAAGCTTCTCACTAATAAAGATGATGAGCCGGACACCGCTGGGTTGGAAACTGAAGATTTCCACAACGCTCTTGTCAATGGTGGTGAGCGTGCAGTTACCCTAGATGACATTGAGCTGTGGTTGGAAGAAGATGATCAAGATCCAGGCCACCACATTTTGACAGAAGAGGAAATTGCTGAAAGCGTAACAGTGGCAGAAGAAGATGACGACGACGACGATGAAGCAGATGACATAAATCCCAAGCCTAAACTAAGTGAAGTGAAAGATCACATTGATTGTGTCATTAAGTATGTTTCGGAAAGTAGCAATGAGCACGTCTCTGGATATTATGAACATTTTAGACATTTGTGCCATCTCATTGTGCAAGAAATTAACACAAAAGGAAGGCAAATGAAGATCAACTCCTTCTTCAAACCAGTGAAACCAGTTCAGTCACGTGAGGACGAACCTTAGCCCTCATGTTCAAAGTAATTTTGTCTTCTTTGTTGTCTAATTTTTTGTATGGACATAAATACCAAGTGTATATTTTTGTTCATATGTAACTACTGTAAGTACTGTTTGTACAATATGTATTTTTATATTCAGAATATAAATACTATTTAAGTTAATCTGCAAAAGGTGTTTCATTATATACAAGGGGTACCCAAAAATCACTGTCTTTCTTCGTTTAAGATTATTTGTTTTAATCCGGACTTTCGTTAATCTGGACAACATGGGCCCCAATTAGTCCGGATTAACGAGGTTTTACTGCACTTATAAGTGGCTTACATACTACTAATACTTTGTTAAGTTTATGGTCTGATCTGTGTACACCAGTTTGAGAGGTTTTCTAGAAATTCCACATTTATAGGATATCTTAGCAGACTAAAAGGCAGATAATCTCTATATTTAGCTTATTGCCTTTTATTAAGAATCTCTACTTCTACGTTCCAATGACAGCCTTAAAATAATAATTTCAGGATAGTTATTAAAATAATAATAATGAATCCGTAAAAATAATTACAGGAGAAATGTTGCGGCTGTGCAGAGAAGATATTCTCTTTGATATCTCTTCAGTCTACCGCAACAGTGTATGTGTGGTGGCTGGGGTGATTTCCCTTGATTTTCTTGCTTTTTAAAGAAAGCATATTGTTGAGGGAAATGGTAAACTGTGTGCCAAAACCCGAAGGCAAACTATGGCGACGCACTGCATATATTTTGTGGACGGTGGGAGGCCGAACGGGTTGAGCTTGATCATATCGCCGATCAATCTCGTTGCTGTAATGTACAGCCCCAGATCGTAAACTGCTATGCCTGTTTTTAACATGAGAGTGCTTAGACAAAAGAGGGCAAAGCAGTTGTACTTGTAATACACCGTTCCAGCTGATCAAGATGAAAATACGTAGTCGTAATGCTGTCTGGGAGATGTAGGAAGGCCCACTACCTCTTGAAGTATTGCAGAAATGCGCTACCGAGAGGTAAACCCATCACCCGGAGATTTTTAGTGGGTGAAAGTCCCACACACAAGCGAAAATAGCGTATCCTGACGGTGTAAAAAAAGTATTTTCCTATCGACAAAAAAGATACCAAAATGTTATAACAAATAATTGACAACTACAATGAGCTGAGGTGAGCTACAATGAATTTATGTTAATTGGTTTTACGTCCATAGGCATTATACTGCGTTAAATATGTGGCTGATCTAGAAAAAGGAGAGACCGTACTGGTGCATGCGGGCATGAGCCTGATAGGTCAAGCCGTCATCTCTGTGGCTCTGGATGCTGGGGCCAGGATCATCGCCTCTGTCGTGGACCAGCAAGAGGCCTCGCAACTGCTCAACCTGTTTTCTGGCGTGAGTTTTTTTTTAACAAATAACATTCTATGAGGACCCCAATAAATAATAAAGGGGTTTCATTATTTATTTTTTTACCTTATCTGTTCACCCAATATGCCTGTGAAGTGAAATAAAGACCTGAATTAAGCCAGCAACCTTTGACTTACTGGGTCAGAGGGTTACCCTTGAGCTACCATTAGTAAAAATTAAGTAATAAAGTTAAAATTCATAAATTTTACTTATTTATTGACTTTGAGGTAAATTTTACATTGTATTGGTGAAGTCAGTATGGGGAAGCAAAACTAATTAAATCAATATGTTATATGTTATATCATTTTTCTTATGATACCTAGCTGCATATAACCACCCCACTTCAGTTATTTTCCCTTTTCGGCCAATCAGCAATCGATATATGTTCTCAAATGTTGTTTTACAACGTAATGAACTCCTGTTATGTTATGTGTAGTCACTTCAGGGTTATGTATAGGCACATATAATAAACATTTTTGTATTTACTTCCCTGTGGGAAATAGGTTAGATCATGGATATGTCTAAAGGGAATGTTTTCAATTCTTTGAAACTGCTGTTCTTATTCTTATACCGGTATATTAAAAATGAAATACAATAGCTCTAGTTGTTTCTATGAACAACCTGTTTCAAATCTTCCAACTAACAAATTTCCAACATCCCTCCTCCCATAGCTAAGCCATGTCAAAAACAAAACACAATTCCTCACGATATAAAAAGTATTTTATTAGAATATTATAAATTACCGTACATTATAATTCCACTTTCTATCATTGTCATTTAAATCGATTGCAAATAAATGGCATCATTGGACTGGCACATACTTTATCCTTTAGGTAAATTTAAAAACGAAAACCTTGAATAAAAATTGTTTTTTATAATTTTTACCTAAATATTGTTTAATAATTTATTGTTTCAAAAATAATCATCCGACTACTGAAAATAAAAGGGAAAAGTAGTTAAAATAATTATAAAAATTTTTAGGGGTGAACTCCCCCCCACGGTAATACCAAGCTTTTTTGAGAAATTTGGATTTTCATAGTTTTTTAATTGTTTTAGGGGTGAACTACCCTTACACACACACACACACACACACACAGACATCACGTCAAACCCCACATTTTAAATTCAGGGGATCCCAAAACTATATCCACTATAAGGGGATATCCACTCTCAACTCAAAATTAGAAATTTTCGACAAAAACAATACTTTCTTCTTATACTACTAGTAAAACTGGTACTACCCCTACGTTTAGCTATATACATTTGTCTGAACCTAATTTGTCAAATTGGTAATAACATATACTAATCATATTTCATATTTTAAAGGTAAAGGACTCAGACGTATTTATTCTGGGAAAGGAAAATATCACCTTTTCTATAAAGCAACGCACAAGGAGAAATGGAGTTGATGTTATCTTTGATTGTCTGGGAGGAAGAGACTTCCAAGACACTCTCAAGACGGTGAACATGTATGGTCGTATTATTTATTTCTCAGAAATAGAAAACGACAAATGGGAGAAAATTGGTAAAGTATATGCTTGTATAAAATAGATTTTAATAGTCGCAGTGAACCAGAAAAAACTTACCGTTAAGCGTCATAATGAATTTATCGTATAGGTGAAAGCTCCAATGTGCCTTTATCCCAAGAAAACCTTACAATACCTTAAAATTTTCCAGCATTATTGCTTTCAGTGAAAATTGATATCTTATATTATTATACTATGGGATATCAAAAGATTTTTGTGAAAACTGGCAATCGATATCGCATATAAAGTTTGTATTTTTTAAGTATAGTTTTTGTTACAAAATAAAATATTAATCTAATTTTTATGATAAAATAACTCATTTGAGAGATAGACACTAAAAGATAGTTTGTATGTAAGTGTCATCAATTTCATTGTCTTAAGGAGCAAACAAATTGAGAAGGGAATATTTTGGCTAGTTGGAGTAACATAATAAATAACAGAATAAAAATCAGAACAACAGAATGACTGAAAGAGTCTCGTAAAACTTTCCAAAATGCTCCCCTCCCTCTGTTGTTTGCAAAGGGGATATCAGCTGTTCAACTTATGTGAGGCTAATGTTTGCAACCATGTTATCAAGGCCACCTTTGTAGTTAACAAGTTTAAACTATGCAATAACTTTCTTTATTGGTGATAAACAGAATTCACAGAAATTCCACTCTAAGTCATATGGATTCGGAGTTGTAGCTTTTACACAAGCATGATAGATCAGTATACTAGCTTTGGTCAGGCTAGCCTATATGTAGGATCATGTATGCACAGTGTCGAGGGTATTGTATGTCTACTATTTGTAGACATAGTATTACCCTTGACGTCCAACCAAAATCATCCAAAACTTTGATTCGTGGAATGATAGACAAACTCCTAAGCTAGGAATGTTGTCTACAGCGTTATCCATGAGCTGGTGACGTTGAGCAAGATAAAATGTGCACTAATATTACTGTTGAGGCATCAATATGGTAGCTAAAGTTGAAATATTTAAACATACACCAAGTTATTTATGTTGTGGAGAGAGTTGAGCAAAATTACAAGCATTTCAATGTCATCATAATGCATTTATAAAATATTTTAGTGATATAGTGATTTCATAAATGCACTAAATAACGGCCTTAGTTTTGAGTTTCAGGTAAACGGTGTTTATTTCGATCTATTCTTCTATATCTTGAACCGGTGTGTTGAGCGGAGTCTTCTTGTGAATTATTGTGGTTCCAGGACTGGGAACATTCATCAAAGATGTTTCTTTCTCTGGAATCTCCTTGGACAGTATCAAAATGTCCAGTGATGAGTGCAGAACTAAAATCAAAGAAGCTGTAGAAAATGGAATAATTAAAGGAGTTGTTAAGCCTTTGGCAAAAAGAATATTCCGTCTTTCAGAGCTTTCAGATGCCTTGAGGTAAGGAACGGTCTCGATAAAGGGTTCATGTTTTTACCATATTGGCTAAATCACTTCATCAAAACTATCATTCCAAGAAAATAAACAATTAATTATCCGCTCACATTATCAATTTTTGTCATTTGTTAATTAAGTCATGTAACTGACAACACTTGTTAAAAATGGTTAGAGAATTTTTATTTTAAGACATAGTTTTAAAAACATTTAGATGTAAAATGTTAGGAATGGGTTGGTAAAAATGTAGGAAATGAAAAAAATTATATATAATAATATATATAAAACAAATTTTTGTTAACGTATTTCTGAATAAAAGTTATAGTTTATTACAGCTATGCTATACACCGAATTAAATAAAGTAAATAAGAAGAGTAAGTGGTTATATCAGTAGTTATAAGTATTACAGGTAGCATTACAGCAAATTAATGTTTATTGTAACACTGTAGATTAATATAATTGTCTCCTATTTATAGAAAATCTTTGACACAGAAAAAAACTTAACTGCAATTATAGAAATATAAATTAACATCCAAGTGACAAAGATTTTCTTCACTTTCAGATACTGTATTTATTTTTAAATGCTTATATTCAATCACTACATTAGAAGTATACCTTTATTAGTGTGTATTACAGATTTTAAACATTTAACCGTATTTAAATTAAATAGAACATTTTGATTATCAGATATTTGAAAACTAACAATATAACTGTAAAAACTGTATTGACTTCAACCAACGGCAGCGAAACAAAGCCACCAGCTGGATATAAGGAGAGCAAGTTTGGTAGTCTTCAAATAATTGTAGGTATGTCTATTACTTGTAATATTAATTCTTATTGTGTCAGGCTGGAATAGTTAATACTAATGTTGACATGTATTCCTTAACTCTTAATTAAAGAAATATCAATTTATATTTTGTTAAATTTTGCATAGTTTAGAATTTTACTGTATTTATTTAACAACTTGTCTCTATTGGCCAAAACCAATTAGCCGTGAAGCTGTCGATGTTATTTTGTAAATGATGCAATATATATAGTTGAAACTAGTGAGTACAAAACCACGAGTGAGAAGTAAGCTAAGTAAGTAATATCTCATGATTGGCTTTAAGGCATAATACAATCGTTGGGTACACTATTTTATCTACTGCCAACAATATTTAGACTATGGTACTTTGTCTTTGGAAAATTCATTGAAATACGTTATTAAAACATTCTGGAGTTAAATTGAACTCCTCATTGCTAAAATCACTCATTTGGTTAATGGTTAAAAACTCACCTCTGATGTTAGCAACACTATCTTCACCTAAAACACACTATCTTTAAAAACTATCTATTGAAATCAGCTGATAAATCAAATGCTCAACTTTGATTGGTCTAAAACCTGTATCGTTATGAACTTATGCAACGGTTTTCAATTTCCGTTTAATTAATGAGCTTATTATTTATTGATAATTTTTGCAATGGTCGTAGATAAAGGAATATCGTTTTCATTTCATTTTAATAAAAAAAACTTGCATGACTGTACAATTTATGTGGTAAAATTTGCAATGATTCCCATGACTTAAAATTTCTCAGAATATGATTGGACACAAATAATAATTTTACAGGAGAAAATGACAAACTAAATCTGACGCTAGCTGAGCAGCTGATTCGTGAAGGTGAAAGTCAAATCATGTTACTAATTAATGAAGAATATAAAATAAGTTACGTCATGAAAAAGATAAACTACATTCTTCAACGTGAAAAGAGTTTACTCATTACCAATTCACCATCTTGCCTGGACTCAGTTGAAAGTACTTCAAGATTTCTAGAGGAATGTCTTCACGTTGGAGAAGTTTCATCGATATTTTGTATATGCATGGTAAGGCATACTTGTTAAACTTCCATCTATTCTATTTTTAACCTGTGATGTTCTATTATTTACGTAGGAGGAATGTTTATACACAAATCCACGGGAAAAATGTGGGACTAACACCCATTAAACCTCCTACGAGCCGCGGGAACCTTTATTGTAAGACTTCATGGCTGAACCCGCGTGTCTTGCGTCCTAACGGAACACGAATCTATCCTCAGGAAAACCTAGACGTCACCTAAGCATCACTCTTTTCTTTTGGTCCAAATCTCTTTTGGACTATCCGTCCAACCTTTTCCAAACCTGCTAAGTTTCCACTGTAGTGGCTGCAGCAGCCTGCTCCCTGCCAATTTCCGGAGGAGCAAAATCGGTTTCACTCCTTCTCGAAGTTGAAGGGAGATCTCATATCCAGGTATGCAACCTATTTTCTCCTCAAAAATATTTGAAAAACGTATAAAAATGTCATCTACAGAACTTATTATGTGGACTGGTGGTTCCTCACTTTTACAATTATTTAAAAAATCGAGTTCCTGAAGATTGATCTGCAACTCTCGAATCCACTGACGCCCTAACAGAGAATCATGCCCATTTGGAACTATGTATAGCTCTCCAAAAAACTGCTTACCATTATAAGACACTTCAACAAAGCTTTTCCCTAACGGCTGAATTATATTACCAGAATAAGACCTGAAAACAGTGGTGGATTTTTTAAGTGGAACATTCAGCTAAGTTTCCGAAAGTCATTGACAGACAAAAGACTATACTTTGCACCTGAATCGACCTCAAACCGTTGGTTTTTGCCATTTAGCTGGACACTGATGAAATACTTGTTACTATCACCAATATCAAATAAATCCACAATCGTAAGAACATTGTTTATTCCATATGGTTGATTATCTGAGAATCTGTCATCATTTTCAACGTAATTTACAGGACATTTGTTTGAAACTCTGTGATTTTCCTTTATTAGTGTTGTTATGCAAACCTTTGCACAATGGCCCTGATTGTTACATAATTTACATTTTATCTTTGACTTGTCTACTCTACAATCACTAATTTTGTGACCATTGCGACCACACCTTATACATAGATTTTCTATACCCAAAGCTTTGAAGTCAATCTTATTTCTATCATGTTTTGAAGACCGGGAAGCCGTAGACGAAGAGGAAAATCTCCTGAGTTGGTTTACTGAATCGTCAACTGCATTAGTATCGTCCGAACAAGAATTACTGGAGTAAGAACTGGAATGTTGAGTAAAAACCTTACTATCAACTTTTGAAGCTTCGAGGACTAACGCTTTTGAAAGAACATCATTAAAAGTAGTGATATTTGACTGCAAAATGTTTTCTCTGACCCAATTATCACGAAGTCCCCGAATAAATTGAGCCCGGAGGAAAATATCAGTGACAGACACAGCCTTCTTGCAATTTTTTTGTGTACAGATGACTGAAAAGTCACAATCAGAGAGAGCATGGTGAAGTGCAGACACAAAATCAGATATTGTTTGATTTTCCTGTTGAAATAAACTCAAAAAGTAGTGTTGGGCAACCACCACATTCTTTTTGGGAACTAACATTTTCTTAAATGCTTCTAGTAATTCATCTAAATTAAGATCCTTAACTGATTTTTCAGGACATAAAAATGCAGCTAGATTGTTATAGTGAGTTGACCCAATGCTAACACATAGCAATTGAGCTATTTGAGCTTGATCTTTGACACCTTTCATTGTATAGTAGTTTTCAAATCTTTCAAGATAGAAATTGAACTTTTCCTTTTTTGGTTCATAGTTTTCAAAAGGTGCCAAGTTAGAAAACATACAATGATCCTTTGATTTGGGTTCTTGCATTTTGTCTAGCATTTGCTAAAACATATTTTGTTGAACTTTTAAAAACTGGTCAAATTGATCTGGATCCATTGGAATGTAAAATGTAAAAAAAAACAAATTGAAAACAAAAGATTATGTTACCAAGTTATGGAAAAAAAACTTGAAAAAAAATTTAATAATGATTAAGTTATTGTTTGGTTTTTCCTCGTCGCCAAGTGTTATATCCTTGAATTGTATGTACATACCTGTCTGTAACTGATAAAATAAGGTACTTTTCAAAAGAACAATGGAATATCTTTTATTCATTACAATTGCATTTTTTGAAGTCAATGTAAACACCAACTAAATAAACATAAATAAAACAACAGATGATTTGTTTTAGTCTTTGACTCTAGGGGATATGTTGGTAAGATACAACATCTAGTCTGTGACTTTAGCCAAAATTACTGCCGTTTAATTCTTCTACGTAGCTCACCAGAAATACGTAATGAGGCGTCTCAAGGCAGAGCAAGCTGTCGTAAGTAACATTCTAAAGGTCAGTTTTCCCATAAACATTTTTCCAAGGAAAATACAGTGTGCTTATATCAAACTAAAGCTAGGAAAATGGTGATGTTTTTGACGTATTTGACGTTTATGAATACTAAAAAAAAAACAATTTGATATCTCTTTAAAATTTACAGATTTTCTAAAAAAATATAGTTTTTGTATTTAAAATACCACTATCGAAACAAAAATTCTACTGTCGACATAAAACCACTTTAAAAAATGAAAACTTTACTAGCTTTCAGTAAATTCCGTCTCGATTATCATCAGACAAAAGAAAAATGGAGGACTGATAGTTTTTCATTCCTCCTTTAGCTTTGTCAATAAAAAATAAAACTTTTCACTAACGGCTGAATTATATTACCAGAATAAGACCTGAAAACAGTGGTGGATTTTTTAAGTGGAACATTCAGCTAAGTTTCCGAAAGTCATTGACAGACAAAAGACTATACTTTGCACCTGAATCGACCTCAAACCGTTGGTTTTTGCCATTTAGCTGGACACTGATGAAATACTTGTTACTATCACCAATATCAAATAAATCCACAATCGTAAGAACATTGTTTATTCCATATGGTTGATTATCTGAGAATCTGTCATCATTTTCAACGTAATTTACAGGACATTTGTTTGAAACTCTGTGATTTTCCTTTATTAGTGTTGTTATGCAAACCTTTGCACAATGGCCCTGATTGTTACATAATTTACATTTTATCTTTGACTTGTCTACTCTACAATCACTAATTTTGTGACCATTGCGACCACACCTTATACATAGATTTTCTATACCCAAAGCTTTGAAGTCAATCTTATTTCTATCATGTTTTGAAGACCGGGAAGCCGTAGACGAAGAAGAAAATCTCCTGAGTTGGTTTACTGAATCATCAACTGCATTAGTATCGTCCGAACAAGAATTACTGGAGTAAGAACTGGAATGTTGAGTAAAAACCTTACTATCAACTTTTGAAGCTTCGAGGACTAACGCTTTTGAAAGAACATCATTAAAAGTAGTGATATTTGACTGCAAAATGTTTTCTCTGACCCAATTATCACGAAGTCCCCGAATAAATTGAGCCCGGAGGAAAATATCAGTGACAGACACAGCCTTCTTGCAATTTTTTTGTGTACAGATGACTGAAAAGTCACAATCAGAGAGAGCATGGTGAAGTGCAGACACAAAATCAGATATTGTTTGATTTTCCTGTTGAAATAAACTCAAAAAGTAGTGTTGGGCAACCACCACATTCTTTTTGAGAACTAACATTTTCTTAAATGCTTCTAGTAATTCATCTAAATTAAGATCCTTAACTGATTTTTCAGGACATAAAAATGCAGCTAGATTGTTATAGTGAGTTGACCCAATGCTAACACATAGCAATTGAGCTATTTGAGCTTGATCTTTGACACCTTTCATTGTATAGTAGTTTTCAAATCTTTCAAGATAGAAATTGAACTTTTCCTTTTTTGGTTCATAGTTTTCAAAAGGTGCCAAGTTAGAAAACATACAATGATCCTTTGATTTGGGTTCTTGCATTTTGTCTAGCATTTGCTAAAACATATTTTGTTGAACTTTTAAAAACTGGTCAAATTGATCTGGATCCATTGGAATGTAAAATGTAAAAAAAAACAAATTGAAAACAAAAGATTATGTTACCAAGTTATGGAAAAAAAACTTGAAAAAAAATTTAATAATGATTAAGTTATTGTTTGGTTTTTCCTCGTCGCCAAGTGTTATATCCTTGAATTGTATGTACATACCTGTCTGTAACTGATAAAATAAGGTACTTTTCAAAAGAACAATGGAATATCTTTTATTCATTACAATTGCATTTTTTGAAGTCAATGTAAACACCAACTAAATAAACATAAATAAAACAACAGATGATTTGTTTTAGTCTTTGACTCTAGGGGATATGTTGGTAAGATACAACATCTAGTCTGTGACTTTAGCCAAAATTACTGCCGTTTAATTCTTCTACGTAGCTCACCAGAAATACGTAATGAGGCGTCTCAAGGCAGAGCAAGCTGTCGTAAGTAACATTCTAAAGGTCAGTTTTCCCATAAACATTTTTCCAAGGAAAATACAGTGTGCTTATATCAAACTAAAGCTAGGAAAATGGTGATGTTTTTGACGTATTTGACGTTTATGAATACTAAAAAAAAAACAATTTGATATCTCTTTAAAATGTACAGATTTTCTAAAAAAATATAGTTTTTGTATTTAAAATACCACTATCGAAACAAAAATTCTACTGTCGACATAAAACCACTTTAAAAAATGAAAACTTTACTAGCTTTCAGTAAATTCCGTCTCGATTATCATCAGACAAAAGAAAAATGGAGGACTGATAGTTTTTCATTCCTCCTTTAGCTTTGTCAATAAAAAATAAAAAAAAGCATAGGTCAGGGACTACACAGGATAAAATCGAAGTAATTGTGGATATGAACTAGACTTATTACATGGTAAATATGGAAAAAAAGGTAACACCAACTTCTAATCAATCACTTTGTATAGCTGAAAGAACTCTACAGATTCATACTTAATAAACATAATTCCATCCAGCTCTCAATCCCCAGATATTTAGTAATTAGTTAGTATAACCATTAAATAGAACAATATTTACATTTAAAAGTAAGCAACCTTATTTCACCTATCACACACCTCAAATGATGAACAGATTGGCAAGAAAACGGTTCACTTGAATTAATCTGTGCAAAGCGTTCATTGGTACGAACTATCCGTTTGTATTCCGATGTGTATTATAGATGGGTATTACTTAGCCAAGGAACCGCTCTTTTTAATAATTTAGCTTAAAATTAGATCTATCAAATATAATCTTGGCTAGGACGAGAACGGGTCCCGGATGAAGAACCTGGACTCGGCCAGCAGACGGGTCCTCCCTGGGCTGCAGCAGTTCGTCTCCCTCCTCAGCCGCGGGACCGCAGTGTGTGATTCCCGCGCCAGCAGCGGACTCCCGGTCTGTAGCATCAGGGGCGAGGCGTCCACGGATGCCGCCAAGGCCGTCCCCTACCTGCCCGGCTTTCTGGCCAACACCACAACCTCTGACACTATATATTATGTTGCTGATAGTTGTGGAAGAAATAAAATTAAAGGTACTAGGTATATAAGTTTAATATTTTAAACAATAAAATATATAATAAGTTTTAACCCAACATGCCGTTAATATTGTCCTTTACAAGAGGCGGTGGATGAATAGTTTATATTCTAAGTGTTGACATTGCTAAAATAAACTTATAAAAGGAAGTTTTTAACGTGGATAATGTCTCGTCGCCTCCAGCACAGTGGATGAACTATAACATCATGGTGAGCAGGAAGGGTTCGCCACAGATTCATAAAGTAAATAACCCTGAATTTACCGTACTCTTAAGCTCGCATGATTTCAGATGAAGTGGACCCTCTCTCGTTCCTCCCAGGCAAAGTGGAGGAGTTATTCTTATTGGGTGAGTACAAGGAGTTTCACCCCAGGTTTGTGGAGCAGACAACCCTGAGTCCGCCGTACTCAGCGGTCAAACGCAACGTCTTACCTTTGTTCGTCATCCCTGGGCTAGGAGAGCTCTCCATACAACCCCTTCTGAGACGACTCATGTACCCGACCTTCTGCTGCAGACTCCCAGTGGAGATTCCGCCTGTTCAAGAATTGGCTGAGATATTAGTCCAGGTATTAAACCTGTTCTATTTTAAGTTTTTTATTTATTTTCAAAAAGAATGTGTATATACAGTTACTATAATACGTAAAACAAAGAATATGTCCCTCTGCATAGACTATTGATCTGTGCAGTTCCGGGATGTAGTCCACACTGTTCCACCCGTACGATGCTGTTTTTCTTCATACAAAAATAGATATATCTCTTTTGTCCGTGTTGTTTGCACTTCCGTTGATCCTTTTATAGATAATTTTTAATAATAATAACATCCTAATTTTGAAAAGAATGAAATGTTGGGAGCTATTGTTAATAATGAAAAAAAATTATGACCTATTACGTTAGTATTTTTCATTTAAAATCTAGTTTTCCCTCTGAGTTTTCCAGATTATTCTAGGGTAATTTTTTTGTATAGCATTTATTTTTTCAATATGATCAGTATATTATTATCTATATTACTTTTGTGCAGGTTTTACTATTTGTAATCAATTTTCTATTTGTTAACTCACAGAATATAGTTAATATTCAAGAACAAGGTCCCTACAACGTCGTAGGAGAGTCTTGGGGTGGAGCCCTAGCTCTGAGTGTGGCCCGACTTCTGGAAGTCTACGGGCACGAGGTTAACCTCATCCTGGTCCATGGGGTCCCTGCCACGACACAGGCAACCCTGAGGTCCTTGTGTGGGAGGTTTGGAGCTGCAGACCCGGGTACCTGCATCATTAATGCAGCTCTCAACACTCCGTCTGAGGTCTGTTTCTCTAGAAAAAGAAAATGCCATCTTTAATGGATATCTCTCACTACCAGTACAGAATTTTCGGTTTGGTCTCTATAATGACAGTCGATAGATGATTCAGAATGATAATTTATGTTCGTAACATTTTAAAAGTACAAAGTAACAGGTAAAAAGTAAAAATATACTTTTGATGCGGGTAAAGTAAGGGGGCTTTTTACTTTTTGTGAAATGTCTAAACTATAGTATGTAATTGGAAGATGGTCTTTAAAATTATATTATCCTTAATATTTTACAATATTTAAAACAAATTTATTGAAGCACGTGTTTGTAAATGTATTAGCTCTATACGATTAGCATTAATATAATGTGAAAAACTCTGATGTTCAGCTATGTTATTTAATCTTAGTGAATGGAAAAAGAGTTTGTCAGAGTTGCTGCTGAAACTAGAGCCAGGCATGTGGGAGCCTGTGTCCAGAGCTGTAACTGCTCTCAACAACCCACTTAACTCTCATATGACAATATATGATGTGCAGCAGGTTGTTAAACATGCTGTTTGGAGGGAGAGGCTGTCAGAGTTGCTGCTGACAATGGAGCCAGATTTGCGGGAGCCTGTGTCCAGAGCTGTAACTGCTCTCAACAACCCACTTAACTCTCATATGACAATATATGATGTGCAGGTAGTTAAACATGCTGCTTGGAGGGAGAGGCTGTCAGAGTTGCTGCTGACACTGGAGCCAGATTTGCGGGAGCCTGTGTCCAGGGCTGTAACTGCTCTCAACAACCTACTTAACTCTCATATGACAATATATGATGTGCAGGTAGTTAAACATGTTGTTTGGAGGGAGAGGCTGTCAGAGTTGCTGCTGACACTGGAGCCAGATTTGCGGGAGCCTGTGTCCAGAGCTGTAACTGCTCTCAACAACCCACTTAACTCTCATATGACAATATATGATGTGCAGCAGGTTGTTAAACATGCTGTTTGGAGGGAGAGGCTGTCAGAGTTGCTGCTGACACTGGAGCCAGATTTGCGGGAGCCTGTGTCCAGAGCTGTAACTGCTCTCAACAACCCACTTACTTCTCAACTTCAAATATTCAAATCAACTATTCAGCGGGAACGTGATTCTTATTAGTAGCAAGTGTGGACTTTCTAATGCTCTTCAAAATATATATACGGTGAGAATTTTATAAGTTTATTAATTATTGAACCCATTGAGCTGTTAGCTAAAACAGTAATAGATAATATACTGCATTTTTAAAAGAAAATGATTAAAATATTGTGGGAAGGATCATAAAACTATCTAAATATATAAAACAAAGTTATGTTAGTTACACGCATTATAACTCGAAACCGGCTGGACCGATTTTAATGATCTTTGATTTTTTGTATTTGTCTCTGCTCCGGTCATGCTTTAGGCATATTCAGTTTCCATAAATTCAATTAGTTTCCGTTTTATAGCGTTTTAAATTTCTAATGTTAACCTTATGGAGACTAAGTTTGTTTACAAATGTTCTACAATCAAAACATTTGATTTCTTAAGCTACAGCTGTTGTTTTACTTTCCATTAGCAATATGCTTTACAATCCAATGCCATCTGAATCATTCATTAATGTAAAACTATGGAGCAAATGTTTATTGTACAAAATGAACAGATTTAATCACCACGTTAATAGTTTAAAATTTTTGGGGATTATGTATTTATATTTTTTACCTTCTGTCTGATTAAAAGTCACGTGTTTATAATTATGTCGGCCAGATAAAAATAATTACGGTGTTTATACAAATATTACGTTTGTTATAATAATCAGCTGTTGAATATCTTTCCTATAAAATCGGTATTACAGTTAGGTTTTGTTTGGTTTTGGGTTGGATTAGAAAAATTGTGAATCAATCCACTTAGATTTATTTGTTTTTGGGAATGTTATTAATATGTCTTATCGATTCAGTATTGTTATTAACTAAGCCGCGACCCAGAATATCTAATTTTTCACAACGAAGTCGTAATGCTACATGGCCAATCAAATAAACATGTATGTACTTACTGTTAGGCGTTACAAAGTTTGCCGGATCAGCTAGTAAAAATATAAAAAGAATATTGTAGTAGAAAACAAATGCAAATACCCCCGTCGCAGCAGACCTGCGTACTCAGCGAATTTTCAAATCAATAATTTAATATATGACGTTTTATAAAAATATGTCCATAAACATGAGAATTATTTGCCTATTCTCCATAAGATTAACATAGGAAAGAGTGTGCAGGTTAGCTGCTGTGAGGAACACTGAAATAAGTCATTTCTACCATGAATAATTTTTATCTTAATATTTATACCAACTTTCATCAACATCTGCCCATAAATAAAGGACTTTGCCTATTCCCTATATGATTAACATGGGAAAAGAGTATGCAGGTTTGCTACCATGATAAACACATAAACTATGATTTTTAAGCATAAATTTATGGGTCCCAACCACATGAAGGTAAATATCAAGTTTTATACAAAAATATTGATTAATATGGGAAATATTAATTTTTTTAAATCCTCCATAAGATTAACATTGGAGCCCCATAATACAACGTACTGTGTTTAGATTTTTTAATATCTCGGTAACCGTTAGAGATAGAGAAAAACTTTAAGGAACTTAATTGTGTAGTTTTTTAAGCTGATTCCAATGGTGAAATATAAAATTATAAATTTTTTAAAATTACATGTGAAAAGCGCAAAAAACCTGATTTTGGGGTACAAAACCCCCCCAAACTATCCGTTCCCATTGACCGATATGTCTGGTATACGAACTCGTCCGAGCATTTGTAGGAATACACGTCTCTACCAAATTTGGTCTCGATCGGACCATTTTTACGAGAGTTATCGTGTTAACAGACACATATATATATACATATATACATATATATATATATAAAAATTTTAACGACTATTGTTTTTGGACTCTGGGCACCTAAAGACGAAAAAATAACATGGTCTCGGGCTTAAGTCTTATCATGAGACCTACGGTAATAGCTTCTTCCCTATGGGAAATTCGCTAAAACAGTTGCACGGCTGCTGAGTACACATATTGAACACTGTAGACAGAACACTTTTGAGAGATTCTTATGATTTAGCACCTAACATCATTTAAAATATCAGCTTATTGGGAAATAATTAAAAAATGTTTGCCAGTAACTGTAACTCTTACCCTGCCCTTCATATCTAATTTTGCACTACAGTTGATGTTGATATTAAATAGTCACATCTGAGAGTGTAAATGAATGTGATCTGTTTGCAGTATTGCCAACGACCTCACCAAGTCGTGACGGTTGACGTCACCGACCACCGCCTCCTGCTGGCCAATGATGTCACCATCACTGCCATCAACGGCAACATGGCCTGCTTTCACTAGGGCTTGTTGTAACTGTGATCAGTTATTCTTTAATTAAATGTTTTTGTTTTAATTCTCAATATTCTTTCCCTGGCGTTCATACTTTTATTGAAGTGTATAAACCCTGTTTGGGAGAAAATTTAAATATAAAATGAAATATAAACGTGGGTTATTACACAAAATTAAAAGTAGTTATAATGACTTTTTGCCATAGTCATGCGTACCCTACTTTCTAACTCAAAAGTCTTAATACCTTTATAAAGGACTGGATTACTACTGTATGTAAACAATACTGGAGAGTAATCTCTAATATATACCAAACCAGCTTGAAAAATACATAAACAGAACTATCCACTAATTGTAGATAGTTGTGAGCGATGGTCATTGGGTGTAGTGTTCTCCTGTGTCAATTATTTACTTTTTTTACTTACTTGATATTGTAAAATATGTTGTTTTCAACATGGGTAATTTTGAGTAATACTAGAGACTAGAGAGGAGATAAAATGTCATAGGGGTTGTGACTAGTTCATGCATAGATTAGATTACTATTTGAAATGGAGGCCTACCAGAAATCCTGTAATCCAGCTACTTGGAGGTCACGAATTGTGGATAATTGTGAGTAATGTTAAGAGGATATAATGTTCTCTGGTGTGGATTAACGTCCTCACTATTAAGTGCTACTTTCACCCAAAAAGATCATCCTCATAAATCAGACCAGTTCGTAATTCAGAGGCAGTGGTTTGGATTCTACGTTAAGCTGTAGGTCCTTTAGTTGCCATCGGCTCTTGGTCTATTATTTAACAGTACTGACTAAGTAAAATGTTAGCCTTTGTCAGTAACAAGACTATAAGATCGTGCCACAATCATCTTACACTCAATTCTCATTCATACTTGGCTTAAAATACCTATATTGTAGTATGGTTGCAATTTCAATGATGTAATCTAAACTATTTTAGGCCAAGTATGAATGAAAAATGAGTGTAAAATGATGTGGCACGTGATCTTGTAGTATTGTAACTAACTAATAATGACATATTCCTTATGCAGAGTTATTATTCAATAACGCTATTGTCAATGGTATACCTAAGGGATCTACAGTTTAACGTGGAGTTCGAACCATTGCCTCTGAATTACGAATTTGTGAAAATGTGAAGATGATCTTTATAGTCCACTTATATTATAGATTGTAACAGCCTATAGATAAAATATTCACTGGGACAATAAAAACGAAAATATCTGATCATGGCCCAATATCCAGTAGACTTTAGTTTAATAATACAAGAGGACAATGAAGTATTGTGATGCAGTTTTTGTTAGATTAATGACAGCTTGCTTGAAAAAGAAGTAAAGGCAGAAAACTGGGAGTTTAAATTAATCTTTTTTTAGAAAATCTTTATTGTTTCTGAGGCATATATAAATATTCATAAATGCAATAGCTGCATATATAAACAAAAACAACCTTATGTTATTACCTGTGTTAGTGGATTTCACTCAATCTATCATTTTTATCGAACAGGCGGATGAACGGTCTTGTATTGAATAATTACACTTAGCAGCACTATCACTTTAGTCTTCTTTCAATTGTTTATAAAAACGATTTTGACATAAACGGTCATTAAAATCATTTTAAATATAATAAAAACTAAAAGGTTTACCCACTTCCAATGATCATAAAACACAGTAGAGTAGCAAATCAACAATATTTAAATCTAGTACATAGGGCCATAGTTTATTTGTAAAATCTACTTTATTAAAACAAATTTTGTGGTGGTATGGAAGTGTATTATAAATCATTGACTCTAGGTATAAGTAAAACTGTTTAAACATTGTCAAATTTGGTTTTGGAATATTAACATTCATTCTATTTCTTAGTGCGGCTTTCCTACTTGAAACTGTTTCTAGAACAGGAATAGTCTTAAAAATATACAAATTTCATAAGGGTAAAATCCCAAAAGCCTTAAAAAGGTGAGTTGAATGTTCTATTTTGTATATATTTAAAATCAGTCTGACATAGGCTTTCTGTAAAGTAATCAGAGGTTTAATTGTTGATATATAAGTTCCTCCGTACAGTGGCGTAGGTACGGGGGGGGATAAGGGGGATATATCCCCCCCCATAACGATCACGTTTACTAATAATTTCAAAACATAATATCCAGAAATACCACCAAATAGAAAAAGAAGTGCGTTGTTGTTACTGTATGTTACATGTAGAAATATAGTATACGAGAGTATTCGAATTAAGAGATCTTCCCCGACTGGTCTCCCGGTCATCCCTCCCGCCATCAAGATCGCTCAGTCGCAAAATCTTATAACGTATACTGTTGGTCTAACCTAAACACCAAACAGTTAAGATCTTTACGATTGTGATCTATGACGTATTATCTCATATATTTTCCGTACCCTCTACGTTTTGTGTTCGGCATTCGTGTTTTTTGTCTACTTTTCCCTTGTTTCATTATACAGTAATAAATAGCGTAAACACAAAAAAGTCATGTAAATTGTATCTAAAAGAAACCCCGAAAGTGATTAATTAATTTCACGGTGACTTTGTTCGAGTCGAGACAGTACTAGATTATTGTGGCATTGGTAACGATAGGAAAAAAGGTGTTTGTACGTCCACAGAATAGCTAGAATAAATTGTCTTTAGTAAAAATTGCTGTTCAAATAAGTAATAAAGGATTGAAACATTTATGTTCTATATAAATTAAATTATCATTAATATAAAGGAAATAAATTAATATTGTGAAAATGATAACAGTGTTATAAATAAACCTTTTTTTAACTACATGTCATTGTTAATTTGTCTGTTTGAAAAAATAATGTTAGGGATATTCGGCAAAAAATATTTTTTATGGTATTTACTTTATATCTTAGTTAACTCATCGAAATGTCCATTAAATACCCTACAGTACATACTCTAAATAGGTTTTCACTCGCGGGGGGGTATTTATATCCCCTCCCATGAAAAAACTGTATCTACGCCACTGCCTCCGTACATGGCTAATCTATATTTTATTTTGAAATTTATTTGAGTATATATAGTTCTAAGAAGAAGACGTTGATTCCATTCATTTCAAGTACTTAATTTCTTTAATTTGATCGATGTATGGACAGTAACGATTTCTATTGCTGCATTTAATGTTATGATAATTTATTGATTATGTAAATGGCATTTCCCTTGGAAATATAAAGATAATATATTTTGTCCTTGGGCTGATGACCATCAAATTATTATTAAATCGTCATCGTAAAGATTTCACGTTTGACTGAAATAATTCAATTGAATTTATAATATAAAGCTGTGTCATCAGCAAAAGCCACCAGAGAACCCCTAAAGTGACTATTACACAAGTAATAAAGAACAGTTATAATTATAAATACCCCCATCGCAGCAGACCTGCACACTCAGCAAATTTCCAAATCAATAACATGACAATAATAGTACAAGTATGTGACAAGATTGCTCAATCAATACCTGTTGATAAATTAGTGTATTTGCCTATCCTCTGTAACATTAACATGGGAAAGAGTATGCAGTTTTGCTGGGTTGAGGAACAGTAAAAGTAGGCATTTTTACCACAAACTATTTTTAATCTGACCATATATCATTATCTGGACATAAATAAAGGAATTTGCCTATTCTCCATAAGATTAACATGGGAAAGAATATGTAGGTTTGCTGCTGTGAGAAACACATAAACTATGATTTTTTTTAGCATAAACATATTGATTCCAACCACATAAAGCAAAATACAAAGTTACATCCAAAATTATTGATTTAAAACGGAAATATTAATTTTTCCTTATCCTCCATAAGATTAGCATGGGAGCCCCTAAATACAATGTACTGTGTTTAGATTTTTTAATATCTTGGTAACCGTTAGAGATAAGAATTAAGAAACTAAACTGTGTGGTTTTTTTAGCAGATTCTAATGGTAAAAGATAAAATTTTAACATTTTAAAAAATACATGGAAAAAACGCTAGAAACCCATTTTTGGGATACAAAACTCCGCCAGACTACCTGTTCCGATTGACCGATATGTCTATGATCACAAACTCGTCCGAGCAAATGTAGGAATACACATCTCTACCAAATTTGATCTCGATTGGACCATTTTTACGAGAGTTATTGTGTTCACACACACACACACTCACATATATATTTTTATATATATATAAATTTTAACGACTATTGTTTTTGGCCTCTGGGCACCTAAAGACAACAAAATAACATGGTCCCGGGCTTAAGTCTTGTCATGAGACCTACGTTAATAGTTTCTTGCCTATGGGAAATTTGCTAAAAAAAAAAACACTTTAATATGTTTATGGGAAGTGTTCAATAGTGGTTGGTGGGAGAAAGGGAGGGAAGGAAATGAACAATGATAAGTCTAGTCAGGTGAAAAGAAGAGAATGAATGACAAACGATTTTGGATTAAACCGTACTGAAAAATTTCTTTATTACTCATATCATACAGTACAACAAAACAGCACACTGTACAAGACCAATTTAATTAAAATTATAACATTAGACAATATTACTAAAAATCAAAACTTATATGATTTTTAATAAACGGCACTAGTGGATTGATACATACTTTCCCCTTAAGGTAATTTAAAAACGACAATATTTAATAAAAATATATTATTCCTTGACGTTTATCTAAATATCATTTTAAAATTTATTGTTTCAAATATAATAATATAAAATTTTCAAAATAAGAAGAGAAATACAAAAATTAAATTAAAAACTGTTTGAATTTTATTTCATGCTGGGACACCACCCTCCAGTAATACCAAGCTTTTTTGAGTGGATTTTGTTGTGCAATGTGACCTTGCACTGCATTCCAAGTTTAATGGAAAACAGTTGGGAAATATGTTGGAAATTGATTTTTAATATTCTCAATAAAAAAAACATTGGACTCTCTCAGACAATTTACTGGTTTACCACGGACATTAAATTTAACTTTTCTCTGGAACCGTTGGTCATAGAATAATGATTCCATTTTATTAGTTTTTTAAGATGGTTTTAATTGTAATAGGCAAATTATTAAAAATAATATTCACTCTAAACACGACTATTTTCAATTCAGGGGGAACTAAAATAGATATTCACTAGACACTCTAATTCAAAAATTCTGACGAAAACAATACTTTTCCTTTAAACAATCGTAAAGGGGTAGAAAGTTAACATTAAGGTGAAAATCAAATAACTTATTTTATATAGTAATAAAGCCCAGAGGTTATGAAAAACCTATGTGGGAAAACATATAAATGCATACATATGCGAACTCGGAATACAGGAACACCTGGCCAGCCACCAGTAACAGAAATAACACTAACTCTCGGACATTCATTTGAAATGTGTAAAATCAAATAGACTTCTTCTACCACCAGCTAGCTACCTCCTTACAACTGAAAGATGTAAAATGTATGGGACTCATCGTTGTTTCCACTTGGTTAAAAATGAAATATTTATTAATGTTATTTATCCTATATATTTATATTTTACTATATCTTGTATTGTTGTTCCTATATACTTTATGTAAAAAATTTTCATTGTTAAAACTCTTTGTTCTAAGACTACAAAACTATTTATTATTACCAGGTTATTACTTTATCTTATGTTTCATTATACATTCAAGCTTTCACAAAATAAAGTCCCGACAAAACTGTTGGGACTCCTCCGATAGTTTTGAGGGCTTGGTGAGGCCATGACTATGTAGATGTGTATCAAATAAATAACCATACTTGCATTCCTGCATTTTCTCCCTACATAACATAAAATTAGTATTACACTTACCAACCAAACTGTTTTAATGTATTTCCTAAATTATAATTATTATTATTTATCGAAGATAAGAAAACTGAATCATTGCATACTTATTATAGTGGTTCAGCGTGTTCCACTTTGAGATAAGCAAAAGAAACAAAATGTGAACATAAGAAATGATATGTCTTGATAAGCTTGACAAACCCATTAGTCGTATCTTATACCTTATATTAAATTAAAAAGGAAGAGCATTTGATGTTACAACTAAAATCTTTAGAGCCAAAACGCAGCATGCCAGCTTCACAGAGTTATGTAGCCAGTACAACCTGAAACAGACAAATCGTATAATGTACTTCACATATTAAACCCTTAGTTATGTTGGGATTAGCGATATTAGAGTATTTTTATACTATAAAATATATAAAAAAATAAAAAATATGTATGTTATTGAGTTTTATACGGATGAATTAGTGTTTTAACGTATTCATTTTATAATGAAATTAATTACTTAATTTAACAAACATGAATTAATGTATAGTATGACAATACTTGCCACTTATGTCTCCTACGTGCTTCAGGAAGATTGTCCATCTTCTCGTTCAAGCAATAATATCGCACTCCGAGTGCTGAAATCAGGAAGTGTTCTCTGGGATCCATGTCCCTCATGTCGAAGGGGAACACCTTCCGGTCAACCTCCTCCAGAGAGCGCCACAGGTCCATCACGTTGTCGCTCTTGAACTCCCATTGGCGAAGCGTGAAGTAGTCCAATTTTGGCACTACTTTCTCTAGTTTATTGTAGACCTTAGTAAGCCTGAATCAGATAGAGATTTTTAGCGAGAATAAAGCATAATTAAAAGTATTTGGCGACCGTGTGTTGCTCGTTTATAAACGTGTTAAAAAATAGCTTCAATAACAGAGCAGTTTTAATTATGTAGAATAATAAATTTGGAAACATATTAATTCTAAAAGAATCTTATGCATTAAACAGTTATCATAAAAAAATTTACTAACAGTTTTATATTGGTAAATTGGTCCCAATTAATTTTAAAATCCTCCATTTTCTTTCTTATAATGTAGAACTTATCACGATCGAACTTGAGAAAATTATTTAACTGGAATACAGTGATTTAAATCATTTATTTTAAAACTAGAACCGTTTTGATGGACTTTAGAATGTGTTCCATAAAATCGAATACTCAAAACAATCGCTGTTTCGCAAAACCCTTCGAAAGTTACAAACGATATTTTTTATCGTACTATATTTTGTTAAATGCTTAATTAGAATACTCAGTAGAACTGCCTCTAATTTATTATTAGTGTAATTAGCTAGGCGATCCATGTGGTAACAACAAATATTTATTCTCTCTGCCACATCCCTCATTATTTAATATCTTTTGATTGACTGTTCGAACGTGTATTTGTTTTTAACTACACGTCTCTGGAGGTGGAGAAACTCCTCGCTTTTTTAAGTGATTCCTCAATAATTTACCGTACCTAAAAAAATCAAAAAGTTACAGATATTAATTACATCATGTTGTCAAAAACACTATACTTATCTATCACACACAAAAAAACTATAGTAAATAATTATAATATTTGCTTAAATAAAATACATTTACCACTTCGGAATAATATTTGAACCTCAAATTAAGTATTTAAATACAATGACTTCAACTCCAATTAGCCTTCTGAGGAAGATCCAGGATGTTATGGTCCACTTTCTCAACCTCCACATGGACATGTACCAGTTCTCAAGAGATGTCACCAAGCGGCTCCGGCGAAAATTCTTCCGATCTCCAGCAGAAGCTGACCCTTAGAACTGAGATCACACTGGAAGCGTGTAAACGCATCATCTTGGATACAAAAAAATATGTAAATAATAGATTAATAGTAAAAGTTATATTTTAATTTATTTTAAATTTGAGTTTAAATATAAATTCTGTGGATCGATAATATTGTGTGACGACTCTGTGATCTGCTGAGTCAACTCTTTTACTGTCAACTTACATTGGTTTACCTCCAGTCAGCTCGGCCAGCTTGTCGAAGACCACACCCGGGACCCTGTGAAGCAGATACCATGACAGCTGGTAGAAGTAGTCATCTTCCGTAAAGAACAATGATGGGTACCACACGGAGCGGGTAGGCGGGAATTTGTCAAAGTAAGTTTTAAAATAATCTCCAGACCATGTGTTGTTAATTCCGGGCGCAGTTGGCGTTTGTGTGAAGTTGTAAACTCTTGGCGAATACTTCATGCACTTCCTGTCAACAAAGAATCTCTCTACAGAGCTAGGTTTCAGTGAATCTTCTATAGACTATTAGAGATACTATGGATTTGTTTAGTTCTGGTCTTAGCAACCGTCAGTCATCAGTGTAACGGTATTCTGTATTATTTCGTTTACTCTTGATGTGTATATTATGGAAGTGTAGTTAAAAAAAGAATTTATTCAATGCTGTTAACTAGTCTTTTTATTAGGTATTATACTCTTACTTCTTGTCAGCTGTTCTCCATGCAATGGCGATCATGCAGTTGACAACGAAGTCCACCGGAACAAGGTCCAGTATTAAGTCCTGGCCACATTTGATGGTATGAAGAACGCCATGTTCCGCTCCCACAAATAGACCCATGGGTCCGTTCAGGTTGTCGGTCCAGCCCCTCACAGGCTCCCGGTATGTTGAGACCACTGCGAACATGACGAGATCAGCTGGCACCGTTGTCATGTGGGTACTACCGATCGATCAAAAGGTACTCTTGAGTCCAAACTGATTTCTCATTCATACTTAGCTTAAAATACCTACCTGGGTAGGTTGCCATTTCACTAACTAACTTGTGGAAGTGAGGAATTATGGAACACACCAAATATACTGACCGATTGATGGTCTAAAGATGCAGATGGGAAGGTCGCTTGCTTCCTCTTTAATCATTTCCTCACAAATTGCCTTACTGAACGTGTATGTGTTGGGCCACCCTTGTAATAATCTGAAATTACAATATGATCATTAGTAAGCTATAGGTTAGGGCTATTACTAAAGGTGTAGAGGATAAGTATCACTATCACTCCTATGGGGGTCATGCGATTGATCCACAGCGTGATCAATCCTACGTGTTGTTACGTTATTCCACAATGCTTTATTTCTGTAAATACCGACCTAAATACAGTTATATATTCATACTACTAATTACCAACCTAACTCAACTTCACAGAGTGGTATCTGGGGGCGTCTCCCTGAACCACCCCCATCAGAAAATGATAGAGACTTTGGACCAAACGCCTGGTGGAATGAATGATCTTCCCCACAATTATGGTGATGTGCTTAGGTTTTCTTTGGAAAAAATTATGAATCGTTGCAAGTGACAGTTCAACCTCCCCAAGAATCAAAATTAAAGGGTACACAAACAATGATCATAGTCCAAAAAAATACGTTTTTGGATAATTGGCACTTAAAGTTACTGAATGAATCTATAAACATGTGCAAATATTTCTGGAAAAACTAACAGGGTACTTGAAATTCACATTAGAAATATCAGTATACAGAGAAGTAACGCTCAGGGTCTAATCCACATGACTCGGCGTCCCTGTTACAACAGGAAGTATAGGAAGAGTTTTATAACATCAAACAATGTGTTCAACATTATATAAAAAAGGTTTTATTCCAGATTAGAGGTTTGTAAAAAAGGAGTTTATTATTGGAGTTAACGAGCTGAACTTACGGCACCAACAATATTTTCTCAAACAAGGTGGTGGGGTAAGAACATGTATTGCCACCACTTCATAATAATCGAAACGAAAAAAAACATTTATTACTATTAAACTTAATTAATAACTAACAATTAAATTAACTTAATAGCTAGAAAATCAATTAATAAAAATATTTCAAATGAAAGGTAACCGAGGATTTCCGTAAGCGCAGCGCTTACCGAAATCCTCCAGGAAATCAGGTTGTATGGTGCGTACAACCTCCGGGATTTCCAGGATTTCCAGGGTACTAAGTCCAATAACCTGACCCTTTGGGGTTAAATCGGCCTGAGGGGCTTCCATAGTAGTAGTATAGATGGATGGATGGATTGTGAGGTTTCAGTGGGCTGAAGGCCCACTGCGGCTGTTATAGGACTACGTCCTCTTCAGCCAAGGATATAGTGTATTATGTTAAAACAAACGTTTTTCATTGTTATTAAATTTATGTTTGGATTTTTTTAAATTTAGGAACCACACATTGAAAACTGATTTTATTTTATATTAAACTAATTTTTTTTATATATTTTGAGTACATATGAAATACAGGAAAATTACGATCAAATTCTCTGACTACATACTTTAAAAATGTCCTCTTTGGCTTTAGGACCATGATAATTTTTTTGTGTACCCTTCAATTTGTTAATAACCCAAACTTAGTAACTGTATGATAACTTTAGGCGAATTTAAACAAAACGTAATCAATTTTATTTATTTGTCACAAACCTTGGTGTTTGCTTGGTAATCTCGTCTTCAGTTTTGGATGCAATATAATCAAGAATTTCTTGGTAATTAAAATTCATTGTTGGAATATTCTCTTCAATTACTTTCCTTAAACATTGAGTGTAAGCTGTAGATACATGGACGTAAGCCTGTAAAATGCGTTCTATATTAGAGCCGTTATAAAAAGTATAATAAAATAACTGTTTGAAACACCCCACTACAGGTAACCTATGTTCTAAAAAATATCTTTGATTTTTAGAATTATTTACTTTTGAAAATACAAACTATTTCCAATCATATTAAGTAACATAATGAGGTCTTATCATAATCATTCTAAATAAAAGGATAAAGGAGTATGTAGGTTTGCTGCCATGAGGAACAAACTAATTTAAAATCGCCAACCTATAGTTATAGGCCTTCGATAGATCAAGCGGTGTGCCAAATTTAATCACAATACAAGTATGAATTGTTTAAAAAGTGTAGTATAGTATTTAATTATAAAATATAATTAATATATAATAGTTAGGATGTATCAATTTGTTTTTTTATACAAAAAACAAGAGAAGTGATAGAGTAGATGTGCCGCCATGAGGAAAAAATTATTTTTTTGTCAGCACATGTTATTATAACTTAACTTTTTATTGTAAAGCCGTATACTAAGTTTAGTATTACAGTTGCAGTTTAAAATAAAGAGATAAACACACTTTTTCAATAATAAGTGAAGTATATAATTTTCTTTATCTGTTGTTGATCATGTGTTTTTAAATAACACGTAAAACTAGAATTATTATATTACTCTGCCAAATGAGTGCAGCTAAGCTAACGTTCGGCGACTCCTTATCAAAATAGGTCTCACCCTCAAGTTCTTCATCTTTTTAACAAAGTCTAGGACTCGCCGGCTACCGTAGACGTTGGAGTCGACGGCCACCTTGAGGGGTTCTGTGAAGCGAACGTTGGCGGCACTGTGGAACACTACGTTGACGTGGTCGGCGAGGGTCTGACAATCCGCAAGGCTGAGCCCCAGTCCGGGTGTGGCGAGGTCACCCTCCACAGGGGTCAGTCTCGTGGCGTAGTCCGGCACCTCGGCCTTCATACGGTTGAACACCTGTCACAAACATTGCTCCACTATATTACTGAGGAACACTACGTTGACGTGGACGGTGAGGGTGTGACGGTCCACAGGGCTGAGCCCCAGTCCAGGTGTGGCGAGGTCACCCTCCACAGGGGTCAGTCTCGTGGCGTAGTCCGGCACCTCGGCCTTCATACGGTTGAACAGCTGTCACAAACATTGCTCCACTATATTACTGAGGAACACTACGTTGACGTGGACGGTGAGGGTGTGACGGTCCGCGCGGCTGAGCCCCAGTCCGGGTGTGGCGAGGTCACCCTCCACAGGGGTCAGTCTCGTGGCGTAGTCCGGCACCTCGGCCTTCATACGGTTGAACACCTGTCACAAACATTGCTCCACTATATTACTGAGGAACACTACGTTGACGTGGACGGTGAGGGTGTGACGGTCCGCGGGGCTGAGCCCCAGTCCGGGTGTGGCGAGGTCACCCTCCACAGGGGTCAGTCTCGTGGCGTAGTCCGGCACCTCGGCCTTCATACGGTTGAACACCTGTCACAAACATTGCTCCACTATATTATTGAGGAACACTACGTTGACGTGGTCGGTCAGGGTGTGACGGTCCGCGGGGCTGAGCCCCAGTCCAGGTGTGGCGAGGTCACCCTCCACAGGGGTCAGTCTCGTGGCGTAGTCCGGCACCTCGGCCTTCATACGGTTGAACACCTGTCACAAACATTGCTCCACTATATTATTGAGGAACACTACGTTGACGTGGTCGGTGAGGGTGTGACGGTCCGGCGTGGCTGAGCCCCAGTCCTGGTGTGGCGAGGTCACCCTCCACAGGGGTCAGTCTCGTGGCGTAGTCCGGCACCTCGGCCTTCATACAGCTTTCACGTACTGAAACTGCTATTATTCTGTTTTTAAAAAAGTCCTCAAAAAGATGATAGAACTTGTCTCTGATTCCAACAACACTTAGTTAAATACGTTAAATATAACCCCCTTAGGTTAATTATAATTCCCCATAATTGTCTTTTACAGAAAAAATCCTAACAAAATATAGTTATTGTTGTAAATTAACCTTTAAATTTGTTTCTGTTTATTAAATTACTGAAGTTTTCGAATGCATCATTTTGATTAATGTGTTTATTTACTACACGTGTACCTTGTTCTCCAAAAGCTTATTGAATCGTTCCTTCGGACTCATCCCTCTTTTTGCTCGAATCAGAAGATATATTTTGCCGATGTGCGGGATGGACCTGATCAGCTTTTCAGTCAAAACCTTCCCAATAAACCCCGTGGCCCCGGTGATGAACACATTCGTGCCTCTGTAGAACTCCTGGATCGGTGTTCCTACCTCGCTCTCCGGAATGTCTTCTCTCCTCTTGAAATCAATCTCTCCCAATATTTCATACGGGTCCATGACTAACAATTCATCATAATATTGGTTTGGATTGGCAGTTTCGCGGTACAAGAACCTCGCAGGGGCTGCAATATTGCTTTGAAGGTTCAGAGAATCTCCCAAAAACTCGGCCAAGTCTAACTGCTCTCGGTTAGACATATTCCTGAAATATAGAAGAAGATAACTGAATATTTTCATCTCCATATTGGTTTTGTAAAGATTTGGTACACGTTTTATATGATATTCGAAATTCATAATTGTGTTGGCTATTAATAATGTTATTTTAGTGAACTTACATGTATTATGACCACAACATTCCACCTCAAAACTAGAAAGGCGGAAGCATGGCATTAAGGCAGTTTTTACGGAACGCAAATTGGTACAAAACTGCACGATGGAAATGTATATGTTTATACCATTTATTTATTATTTGACAATGGTAATAGAACCAATGGTACTGTGGCGTGCCCTGAAGTACAGCTACTTGGAGGTCAGTAATTGTGGATGAATAGTTATGTGTGATGGTCGTTGCCTGTTATTTTCTCTTGTAAGAATTAAGGCCCGCACTATTTATTACAACGTAAATAAACAAAGACGACCCTCAATATTAGACCAGTATGTAATTTAGCGTCAACAGTTTAGACCCCAGGTTAAATGGTAGGACCATGTAATATGCCAATGTCTGTTGGGCTATAAGTATAAAGTATGAAGTATGAAGTGTGAAGTGTGAAGTGTGAAGTGTGAAGTGTAAAGTGTAAAGTGTAAAGTGTAAAGTGTAAAGTATGAAGTGTAAAGTATAAAGTGGTGTAGAGTGTAGAGTGTAAAGTGGTGTAAAGTGTAGAGTGTAAAGTGGTGTAAAGTGTAGAGTGTAGAGTGTGAAGTGGTGTAAAGTGTAGAGTTTAAAGTGGTGTAAAGTGTAAAGTGTAGATTGTAGAGTGTAAAGTGGTGTAGAGTGTAAAGTGTAAAGTATAAAGTGTAAAGTGGTGTAGAGCGTAGAGTGTAGAGTGTAAAGTGGTGTAAAGTGTAAAGTGTAAAGTGTAGATTGTAGAGCGTTGACTGTAGAGTATAGAGTATAAAATATAAAGTATATTTTGAGTTTTTGGCGTTTGTGATACAACATCCAAATACTGGAGAAGCGAATTACAATATTCAGCGAGATAATTAATCTTCAAAATCATCTATATCTAAACACTTTAGGACGTAAACCGGCAGGCAAGGCGAATACAGTAGGTAAACCTACAACTTGTGAGGATATGGATACTTAATGCAAATTGGTAAGATTAGATTATTGAAATGGCGACAATACCACAAGGTAGGTATTTTAAGCCAAGTATGAATAAGGATTGAGTGTAAGATGATTGTGGTGTGATCTTGTAGTCTTGTTACTGAATAAGGCTAACATTTTACTTAGTCAGTACTGTTAAATAATAGACTAACAGCCGATGGCAACTAAGGGACCTACAACTTAACTTAGAATCCAAACCACTGCCTCTGAATTACGAACTGATCTGATTTATGAGGATGATCTTTTTGGGTGAATGTAGCACTTAATAGTGAGGACGTTAATCCACACCAGAGAACATTATATCCTCTTAACATCGCTCACAATTATCCACAATTGTGACCACCAAGAAGCTTGGATTACAGGACGACGTCACCGTCCCAGTCTAAAATATTGTGTCATGTTTTATAGGTAGATTTATAAGGTAGATTATATTTCATATTAATATAAGGGCTATATTCGCTATAATAGTTATTTTGTTAGGATGGTATATTGCATAGAGTATAAGAAAATTTTGAATTAATAACAATAACATAATATTTTGTAGACACACCAGTTTGCCTGTCGCGCGTTGCTGCGATGCACAAGATTGATTGTTTAGTTAAGTTTAGGTTTGGCAAACAAATCCTTTAAGAAATTTACATATCTCATATAAAAACTCACATATTTTGGGCTAACTCTAACTTTTCAATTTTAAATAAGCAAATAACTATATATTTAATATTATACAGTAAAGCAAACTATATCAAATCTCTTACAAAATATCACCTGAATAACATAAATATAAATGAAATAGGCCTACTTGTTAATAAAACAAAATAACAACATTTTATACAGCGAAAGGAAAATATAAATAATTTACAACAGTTGATTACCATAGTAAATGTATTGTTTATAAACATTTTGTTATTTTTATTTGGCCAACATATAAACTTATGAATTTCAATGAAACATAAAATATAGAAAAGCCATAATGGCCAAAAACAAAATTATTATTATGGCAAATTATTTATTTTGTACAGTACAAAAAAACATTATAATCTTTACATTTAATGATATAGGCGGAATGGAATTTAATAGCTAATGACAAAATAAACAAACAGCTGTAGCTTTAGACAAAGATTTGATTTTTGGGCAATTTTAAACAAACTTATTCCCCATAAGGTTGACGTTAACACTTTAAAGCTCTTTAAAGTAAAATTATATGGAGTTTTCAAAAAACGTATTATTAAAACCTTCCCAAGAACATATTAAAAAGCATCCTAAAATTAAATGGCGGTTGGCTAAATTTTAAAATTGCTGAATGCGATTGGATAACGCATAAATAAGTTATTCAAGTATGTAAAGCTACTTATTATTTATTAAAGATGCGGGTTTTAAAATTAACTTTTTAATGTATGAAAAGGTTATCGAAACATAGCAACTATCAAGTAAGACCTTAAACGATTGTCAAGCCTTCTATAGTATTCATGTCAATACTAATATAAATACGTACCAAAGCAGTATATCTCAGCTTCACAGCTCGGAGACTGTCAGAGAAGAGTCGTGATGCTAAGGTATGTATATCAAGGTTAATGTAAAGCTATATAAGCAGACACGTGGACTAAGCCACAATACGAGGTTAAAAGCAAATGTGCAACAATGATTCACTAAGTTGCATTTCCGTTTGCATTCTGTATCAATTCGCAGTTCAATAGAGTGTATAGTCATCGCATTCAAAACATTTCAAAAGTCAAAGATAGACGCAAAACAAAATAAATATTTTAACCAAGACAATTTGGATAAGTACATAGGTCTATACGTGTGCCAAAAAGGTGATATTTTATCTCAAAACGCAATCAATTGTTAGTTTTTGTGATTTTGGACCACTAACCGGATACCACTTGGCCAATCAGAATAACTGTCTTCAGTGAACAATTATTATAAATTTAATATATATTTATTAAATTTAATCATCATAATATCATGAGTTTTGTCTATACAATGCTCAGTGTTATTCATTTTTAGGTATTTGTACGTTTCGTGCGTTATTGAACCTAAGTTTTGTGATCAGTTGTTCACACATATTGTACAGGTAAACATAAAATAAATGACACTAGTCAATTTAATTAAATTATAGTATTTGACCGTTCTCCTTTAACTCGCTTTCAACTTTGGTTCGTTATGGTTATTAGAGAAGACATATTTTACAGGTAAACATAAAACAAATGGAACTAGTGAATTGAAGTATTTGACAGTTAATTGAGTCTGAATAGGTTTTGGACACGGATATGTCTGAGTTCTTGTTGGGGGGGGGGTGTTTGTGATTTTTAAGATGGAAAACATGTAACAGGTTTCCATACAAACTACTAGAACTATTGTATTGAATTTTAAATATAAAAGAATAAGAATAGCTGTGTAGATGAACTAAAAGCATTCACTTTAGACTTATCCATGATCTAACCTATTTCCCACAGGGAAGTAAATACAAAATTTTTATATTGTAGGATGGATTATTTACTTTTGATACAATAGCTTTATTTGTTTTCGTTTATGATTCCTAAAGTGTGTCTTCTAATGACAATTTATTCGTTGTGACTTGTGAGTTAATACATTGCATTTGAAGTAAATCCTATCGTGGAAGAACACTTTAAGTGAGAGTATAGCATCAGAATGTTAAACAATGAGTCGAGGGAGATTGATTAGTGGTTGTATCTCTTGGGGACAACTTATGGCAAACTGGTGGAATTTTATTGAATAAGACTTTACTTTTGGCTGTATTTATGACATGTTAGCATAAAGATAATAGTTTTACATCATATGCGATAGTTTATACCTCTAGGCAGGACATTTTTTATATTTGAGACAATGTTGTATGGATAGTTTATACCTCTAGGCAGGACATTTTTTATATTTGAGACAATGTTGTATGGATATTAAACACCTAACCATTAGCTCTAAACCAAATTTCAACTGCAGAAGAATAGTCAAAGGTTTGCCATCACGTCGAGTTTGGAGTCTGTGAGTCCGGTGGACATTTTTAGGACCAAATGGAGCTAGATTTTCTTTAGCTACCTTTCCCAAGAAAGATATTATATATTCCCATCACTTGTCCCCTTCAACCTTGACTCATTGAGCCTCCAAATTCATCCGACGTCCATATTGATTCAGATTAAAATACCCCCGTCGCAGCAGACCTACGTACTCAGTGAATTACCGAATCAACAAAAAGACAATAGTAATATATGACAAGTTTGATCAATAAATACAAGAGTTTGCCTATTCTCTTAATGATTAACACGGGAAAGAGTATGCAGGTTTTATGATGTGAGGGACGATAAAAGTAGGCATTTTTTTCAAAAACTATTTTTATTTTTCTAACATAGCATGTTTTATCAACATATGTTTTACCCATAAATAGAGGAGTTTGCCTATTCTCTATATCAGAGTTCTTAAAGTGTAATCCACAGACCCAAAAAAGGTATGCTAGGAATTTTTTTGGAGGCCGCAAAAAATCGAATTTCCCATAGGGAAGAAGCTATTACCGTAGGTCTCATGGTAAGACTTAAGCCCGGGACCATGTTATTTTTTTTTCTTTAGGTGCCTAGAGACCAAAAACAATAGTCGTTAAAATTTATATATATATATATATATATATATATATATATATATATGTATATATATATATATATATATATATATATATGTGTCTGTGAACACGATAACTCTCGTAGAAATGGTCCGATCGAGACCAAATTTGGTAGAGACGTGTATTCCTACAAATGCTCGGACGAGTTCGTAAACCAGACATATCGTTCAATGGGAACGGGTAGTTTGGAGGGGTTTTGTACCCTAAAATGGGGGTTTTTGCGTTTTTCATATGTAATTTAAAAAATTTTTAGATCTTTCACCACTAAAATCAGCATAAAAAACTACACAATTTAGTTTCATAAAGTTTTTTTTCTATCTCCAACGGTTACCGAGATATTAAAAAATCTAAACACAGTACGTTGTATTTTGAGGCTCCAATGTTAATCTTATGGAGGATAAGGAAAAATTAATATTTCACTTATTAACCAATATTTTTGGATAAAAATTTATATTTAGCTTTATGTGGTTGAGGTTCATCCATTTATGCTTAAAAATCATAGTTTATGTGTTTATCATGGCAGCAAACCTGCATACTCTTTTCCCATGTTAATCATATGGCGAATAGGCAAACTCCTTTATTTATGGACAAATGTTGATGAAAGTTGGTATAAATGTTAAAAATAAATGTTTTTGAAGGTATAAATGCCCACTCTCAGTGTTCCTCACAGCAGCAAACCTGCACACTCTTTCCTATGTTAATCTTATGGAGAATAGGTAAATAATTCTCATGTTCATCGACAGATTTTGACCACTTGACTTGTCGTATATTATTATTATTATATTATTGATTTGGAAATTCGCTGAGTACGCAGGTCTGCTGCGACAGGGGTATTTAATAATAAAAGTATTGTTTTGTATTACAAAGATCTTACATGGCAGGATCAACACATGCTTTTGAGCAGGTAAATATTTGTCCCCTAGTTTATGTACGGGGTTATCGGGGGGATAGGGGATAGGGGTGGGTGTAATTTTAGGGGGTCCCTATTACATACATAATCAACAACGGGGGTCCTTGTGTAGATAAGTTTTGAGACCCATGCTATATATTATTAAGATGGGAAACTAGTATATAGGTTAGGATTCATGATAAACACATCAAATATCAATTTTAATCATAAATAGATATACAGGATATTAGATTATTATTGAAATTAACATAACAAAAAAATAAATAAATTACATGTATGTAATATATATTGAAGTAAGTAAGATAAATACTTACGGTTGAATATTCAAGCTTGTACTCCTGGAAGTAGGAAGTTGGTTTGAGTTAAATAAAATTTGCACTAACTTGATTACTTGAAGCTGATGGTTAAAAATGGTTGTATGTAGAAATTTTAAGTAAAGAAAGTATTATTTAATGAATTTAATTGAAATTGAAATGTATAAAACTATTTCCAACCAATTGAAGTATTATGTCAAATGTTTTAAAAGTCATTTTTCAATGTAGAAAGTTTATAATTAACAAAATAATGGAGATCAATAATTCTGTTGGCACATGTTTGATTTGTATAACTTCTTCTATATAATTTTGGGATCTTAAATCCAAGATGATTAGTAATATTATTTGAAATGCTTTATTATTATTTGAATTGTGTTGTTTTCAGACATAAAACAGCCCTCTAGTTCATTCTTCTGATTCTTCTAATAACCATTACTCAGCTAAGATCAAGTCAAATACAGTAGAAATCAAGTAAGACTGTTCCTTATTTTACAGCAAGACCATTTACAATTATAAAAGGAATATTAATTTTCAATATAAAGAATTTACTGATTTTACAGTGTTTAATTTAAATACCTGGTTGTAAGATAATTTCTAAATTCAAGATTTATATTTCCTTAATTGGCTTCTATAAAATGGGAGTATATAGATTGATGTTAACCACATGAAGCTAAATAATAATTTTCATCCAAAAATATCGATTAGTAAGTGATATATAATTTTTTCTTATCCTTGTAAGATTAAAATTAGACCACCAAAATACAACGGTATTGTTTTTTTCAATATTTAGATAACGATTGGAGAAACATTTAAAATACTCAATTGTGTAGTTTTTTGAGCTGATTACAAAGGTAGAATAAAAATTACATTATACTTTGTAAATAAACTTATAATAATTCCAAAACAGGATCACATAATTTAAGGTTATTCAAAGTCATCTCTGTAATCTAAATACACAACTTAAAATATTGTGTGATAAGCAGCGTTTTCATATTGTACTAACAAGATGACACAGTAATGCTCTGTTGTATTAGCTATTTATTGATTTTAATTAATAAAACATTTGTTAATTTTAATACCGTACAAAAAGTTTATTGTGCAATAAACCAAATTTTGAGACTTTTGAACTAAAACGTTTACTATATTTTTTTTATGTTCCCTATTTGAAAGTAGCCGTAAAACTATAATTTTGCAAGCAATTTAGAGAACAAAAAACGGCTGTTTTCTAAACTTTTAACAAAGAGTATTTACCTTTGTCCCCCCAAAGTAAGGGTCAACCCCCAACACAAGAAGATCGGGATCATTTATAAATAAGTAAAGCATTAATGTGTGATCTGAGCAGTCTTGCCGTCACACCTCAGCCCTGGTGCTCTTGTAATAGTTCTTACAAATATTTAAACATTGGTACGGCCGGCGAGTCGTGTTCAGTTCTATTGTCCCTTTACTACTCCAGTCCTGTACTTTTATTATTAATAATTATTATAAACTTAATAGAAATGTTAGTAGATACCCAAATTAGTTAACTAATAAGTTAGTACTTATTATTATATATTATTAATAAATTATTATTATTATAATATAAATTATTAATAT
Organism: Nephotettix cincticeps; assembly: GCA_023375725.1. Taxonomy (NCBI): domain Eukaryota; kingdom Metazoa; phylum Arthropoda; class Insecta; order Hemiptera; family Cicadellidae; genus Nephotettix; species Nephotettix cincticeps. Next base: position 138,877,038 of record CM041786.1, read on the forward strand.
ATTAGTAATCCCGAGAGGGAATTCCATGCCTGGACCGATAATAATAATTACATGTATCTTGCAGAAGTGTCTGTATATTGTAAAATAAAGTGATTATTAAAAAAAATAAAAATAAATAAAAATAAGTTAGTACGTTATGTTAGTTAAAGTTAGTAATGTACTCTGTTATTTAAATTTCCACCACAAAACTAATAGAGATATATAAAAATACATATACTTTTGTTTTAGAATTAGAAAAAAAATAAAAAAAATTAGAGAATAATATGTATTGCACATTTTTAAATTTAATTTTACTTTAATTTATTGGAATTTGGCCAATAAGTCAACATTGGTAGCGTGCTACACGACTTTTACGTGGAGGTTTGGCAGAAAGTGAAAGTTACCTAACCATAGTGCATGTATATTCCAGCTTTACATAGAGGAATACTCTTTTTTAGCAAACACGGTTGTGTGTTATATTATATGTTATGTTATATTATATTATGTTATATTAATATTAGGATTGAGTTTGAGTCATGCTATTTTCCTTCGTTTTCTTTAAAGTTATCGTATTCTTTGTAGTTTATCTGTTTGTATTGGCTAATAATATTTTTTACATTAGGCTATTCCCATCAAAGAGAAAGAACATTCTATTGTTATTTATTTATTATTGTTGCACTGTATTATTATTTTTGAAATTATAAACATGTAAACAATCTAAGATGCCTCAAATAGCCACTTGGGCTAGAGAGACAAAACAATGAGCTATGCTGTATAATATTTTGAGCTTGCGAGAATAAATAAATTGAATTGAATTATTATTATTATATTATCATTATTATTTCATTAATTTTTTATTTTAAATTGTTACTTTAATAATTGTTAGAATTATGTATATGAACTTTATTTTACAGCTCATAAATTTAATAAGGGTGCATGGAGAAAAATGGGCGTAATATTTTTCACCAGAAAATAACAGGAGAAATTAAGATTCGATTCATTTTAATTCCTAATAAAATTACAATTTTAATCAAAAATTTACATTTTCATATTGGTTTGTACATACAATAAATAACGTTGAAAACAGATTTTTCTTATTACTTTATTTGTACAAAATCCATTATCAGTTTAACAGATATTTCTACTTTGAGACAAGCCTACGTATTCTATACAGATCTTACAAAATATATACAAATTTCTGTTATGCTTTGACACATGTGGTATAAGTTATATTTTATTCCTAATATTTTTTTAAAAAGGAAGAGCATGTGATGTCACTACTAAAACCTTTAGAGCCAGAACGCAGCATGCCAGCTTCACAGAATTATGTAGCCAGTACATCCTGAAACAAAAAATCATATAATGAACAAAATAAACCCTGGGTAAGGAGCGTTAAGTATTTTAAGCATGTTTTATCTATTCATAATAAAACATTTATGTAATTATAGAGTTGAGATGTTTGAATGCATTTCTCACACGATTTAATTAATTGCTTAAGACAACAAACTTTAATTTAAACACATTTACACTTAATTATTTTAATACACACCATTTATTTCTCCTTCGTGCTGCTGGAAGAGTGTCCATATTTTCCTTGATGAAATAATATCGCCCTCCGAGTGTTGCGACTACAAAGTGTTCTCTGGGATCGACGTCCCTCACGTCGAAGGGGAACATCCTCCGGTCGTCCTCCTCCAGGGAGCGCCACAGGTCCAGCACGTTGTCGCTCTTGAACTCCCATTGACGGAAGTTGAAGAAATCAAAATCTGGCATCACTTTCTCAATTTTTTTGTAGAGCTTGTTAAGCCTGAATGGGACAGAAATCTTAAACTGGTATACAGCATAAGTAAAAGTATCTGGTGAGCAAGTGTTGCTCAGTGAAATACTCGTATATTAACTAGTTTTTTACTAGTATTTGATGAGATTAAGTAAAATATTAAGGAATAGAACTGGGAAAGAAATATGTTGTGTCCAAAATTACCCAGGGGCCATGTCCATCAGTTACGGTTTATCAAAAATTTATACACACATATTTGAATGACGGCTCATATTTGAGGTTTCAATTTTTATATATAAAAAAATTAAATAATCCACGACTTAAGTCTGACAATAATAGTGGTAATAAAGGTAATACGGCAGTAATTTAATGTTGCAATAATTCGATGTATAAGATAGCATTATATAAGTTTCAGTATGCAAGCCTATTTATAATGAAATACATGTCGTATCTCATATATAACACCTCACTACTTATATTTCAATTACAACACATCATCGGCCGCTTCAACTCTTTTACTGTCAACTTACATTGGTTTCCCTCCAGTCAGCTCGGTGAGCTTGTCGAGGATCACCCCCGGGACTCTGTGTAGCAGATACCAGGTCAGCAGGTGGATGTAGTCATTTTCCACGAAAAACCATGATGGGTACCACACAGGGCGTTTAGGGGGAAATTTGTCAAAGATGTTTTGAAAAACATGTGTTCTCCATCTGTTGTTCGTTCCGGTAGCCATAGGCCTTTGGGTGAAGTTGTACACTGTTGGAAAATATATCATACAATCCCTGTAAAAAAAATCTTTATAGAGATGTGTTTCAGAATACGGTATTGTCTATAGTAAATATAGCTAATAGTTAATTTAAGTTAACTAATTAAATTTAGTTAATAGCTAATTTATATTACTCAACACAATAGGCAAGGTTTTGACGTTCAATAATGAATTATTTATTATTTAATGAATTTAAAAATACAAATTTCTCATAAAAGCGATAGTATTAAACATAATAGATAGTTGGTCACAGTGTAAACAATGTGACATTCTTACTTCTCGTCAGCTGTTCTCCTTGCGGCGGCGATCATGCAGTTGACCACTAAATCCACTGGGACCAGGTCCATTGTAAAGTCAGTAGGACTTTTCAAGGAATGGAAAATCCCGTAGCTTACTCCGAGAAAAAAGCCCATGGGCCCATTCAAATTGTCAGTCCAGCCTCTCACAGGCTCCAGGTAGGTTGAGATCACTGCGAACATAACAAGATCACTGACCTTCACCGCTGTCACCTAGGAAGTAAACAAGATCATCTGTCAACGCTGTCATGTGGGTAGTAAACAAGATAATCTGTTACCACTATCACCTGGTTAGTAAACAAGATCATCTGTCACCGCTGTCACTTGGGTAGTAACCAAGATAATCTGTCATGGCTGTGACCTGGGTAGTAAACAAGATCATCTGTCACCGCTATGACCTGAGTAGTAAACAAGAGCATCTGTCCCTGTTGTCACGTGGGTATTAAACAAAATCATTTGTCACCGCTGTCACGTGGGTAGTAAACAAGATCATCTGTCACCACTGTCACGTAGGTAGTAACCAAGATCATCTGTCACCGCTGTGACCTGGGTAGTAAACAAGAGCATCTGTCCCTGCTGTCACGTGGGTAGTAAACAAAATCATTTATCACCGCTGTCACGTGGTTAGTAAAAAAGATCATCTGTCCCCGCTTTCACGTGGGTAGTAAACAAAATCAATTGTCCCTGTTGTCACCTGGTTAATAAACAAGATCACCTGTCACCGCTATCACTTGGGTAGAAAACAAGATCATCTGTCGACGCTGTCACCTGGGTTGTAAACAAGATCATCTGTAACCATTGTCACGTGGGTGGTCTTCAAGATCATCTGTCACAACTGTCACGTGGGTAGTAACTAAAATCATCTGTCACCACTGTCTCGTGGCTAGTAACCAAGATCATCTGTCACCACTGTCACGTGGTTAGTAAAAAAGATCATCTGTCACTGCTGTTACGTGGGTTGTAACAAAGATCATTTGTCACCACTGTGACCTGGGTAGTAAACAAGATTATCTGCCCCTGCTGTCACGTGGGTAGTAACAAAGATCATCTGTCACCGCTGTCACCTGGGTGGTATAAAAGATCATCTGTCCCCTGGGTAGTAAACAAAATCATCTGTGACCGTTGACACCTGGGTAGTAAACAAGATTATCGGTCACCGCTGTCATGTTGGTAGTAAACAAGATCATCTGTCTCTGCTGTCACCTGGGTAGTAAACAAGATCATCTGTCACCTGGGTAGTAAAGTAAGATCATCTGTCACTGCTGTCACCTTGGTAGTAAACCAGATCATCTGTCACTTCTGTCACGTGAGTAGTAAACGAGATCATCTGTCACCGCTGTCACCTGGGAAGTAAACAAGATCATCTCTCACAGCTGTCATGAGGGTAGTAAACAAGATGATCTGTCACTGCTGTTACCTGGGTAATAAACAAGATCATCTGTCACCGTTGTCACCTTGGTAGTAAACCAGATCATCTGTCACCTCTGTCACGTGACAAGTAAATAAGATCATCTGTCACAGCTGTTATGTGGGTAGTAAACAAGAGCATCTGTCACCGCTTTCACCTGGGTAGTAAACAAGATCTTCTGTCATCGCTGAACCTGGGTAGTAAACAAGATCATTAGTCACCTGGGTAGTAAATAAGATAATTTGTCACCGTTGTCACCTGGGTAGTAAACAAGATCATTTGTCATCACTGTCGCCTGGGTAGTAAACAAGATCATCTGACACTGCTGACACCTGGGTAGTTAACAAGATAATCTGTCACCTGGGTAGTAAAGTAAGATCATCTGTCACCGTTGTCACCTGGGTAGTAAACAAGATCATTTGTCACCTGGGTAGTAAATAAGATAATTTGTCACCGTTGTCACCTGGGTAGTAAACAAGATCATTTGTCATCACTGTCACCTGGGTAGTAAACAAGATCATCTGACACTGCTGACACCTGGGTAGTTAACAAGATAATCTGTCACCTGGGTAGTAAAGTAAGATCATCTGTCACCGTTGTCACCTGGGTAGTAAACAATATCTTCTGTAACCTGGGTAGTAAAGTAAGATCATCTGTCACTGCTGTCACCTGGGTAGTAAACAAGATCATCTGTTACCGCTGTCAAATGGGTAGTAAATAAGATCCTCTGTCACCGTTTTCACCTGGGTAGTAAACAAGATCTTTTGTCACCTGGGTACTAAACAAGATCATCCGCTGTCACCTGGGTAGTAAACAAGATTATTCGCTGTCACCTGGGTAGTAAACAAGATCTTCTGTCATCGCTGAACCTGGGTAGTAAACAAGATCATTAGTCACCTGGGTAAATAAATAAGATAATTTGTCACCGTTGTCACCTGGGTAGTAAACAAGATCTTCTGTCATCGCTGTCACCTGGGTAGTAAACAATATCTTCTGTCACCTGGGTAGTAAAGTAAGATCATCTGTCACTGCTGTCACCAGGGTAGTTAACAAGATCATCTGTCACCGCTGTCACCTGGGTAGTAAAGTAAGATCATCTGTCACTGCTGTCACCTGGGTAGTAAACAAGATCATCTGTCACTGCTTTCACCTGGGTAGTAAACAAGATCATCAGTCACCGCTGTTACCTGGGTAGTAAACAAGATCATCAGTCACAGCTGTTACCTGGGTAGTTAATAAGATCATCTCACATCACGTGGGTACTAACCTAGATTATAAAACCAAGATGCATATAAATACATTAAATAATATTACCAGATCTCTTATTTTATTTTAATCTGGGTAGGAAATAAAACTTTTTGGCTAACCGTAATTTTTTCAAAAAACATTGCATTTGTAAAAAAAGTTCTTTTTATGTGTACAACAAGCCTCCAATGTCTGTCTAAACTCACAGATTAGTATGTACATTTAAAAATAATCTTTCTTTCGAGTGAATGGCTCAAAATTAATTAAATTACTATATGAAATAATCTTAAACTGAATAATAAGCCAGACAAGAGGTTTCCCGAATCGTCTGCTTTATTTTCTAACCAGTTGCTGCTCTCAGCTAGAGTTGGCTGGTCATCGTTTTGATCATTAGAATAACTTGTGAAACACTCTGTATTTCATCATTTGTTGAGGTTTTGAGGAACCATGGAACACTTCAAATGGACTGACCAATTGACGGCCTAAAGATGCAAATGGGAAGGTCGCTTGCTTCCTCTTTAATCATTTCCTCACAAATTGCCTTGCTGAATGTGTATGTGTTGGGCCACCCTTGTAATAATCTGGAATTACAATATGACCGTTAATAGAATTCTAGAGTTAGAATACACTAACGGCGTGGAGGAAAGCCACTATCACTATCAATATCACTACTATCAAAACATGATGTCACGGTGAGGCGGAGCCTAAACCAGCCCTGAACCGAAGCCTGGCAGATGGTAAATTGGAAATTACCGCCATTTATAAGCATAATATATCGTAGAAATGCTTTACAACCACAGCAATCCAGTATACTCTGTAATTTTCAATTTCAGATTTTTTAAGATTTTATTGTAAGCTGTAACTAAATTGATTTAGATGCATTTTTCTCATTTTAAGAACAAACGTACGAATGACGGTATGAGGTGTCAGCAGTAGAAATTGTTACTGACTGATGTTGACATGTTCCATAAACAAAACTATTAATTAAAAACCAAAACATAAATGACTTATCTAAGTTTGGTACAGTTTAACGTGGAGTCAGAACCACTGCCCCTGAATGAGGAAAATGTCTAATTATAAGGTTAGTATTCAATAGTGCCGATGTTAATCCACACCAGAAAATATCCAATCCTTCGACCATCGCTTATAATTATCTACAATTCTTGTCCTCCAAATAGCTGGTTTACAGGACACGCCATGGTCTCGTTCCAGAAGCATGTACAAATATTAACACACATTATTATTAGACCCAAACATTTAAAATTTTATTTCATGAATTAATTCACTTATCTCGTGTTTTCCATGATTGAGAAACCATATTTCTTGTTGACTCTCACTTTATGTAAGGGAATAGTTTTGCATAAGTATGTTTTTAGTACCAATAAGTTCATTATATTGATATTGATTGACTTTTTTAATGTAATTCACGTTGATAAAACCACTTGTGGAATTTGGAGTAAAAAAACAATAATTAGTATAATTTAGCGGAGCTTTTATAATTATTTTACATATAATAATATCAAAAACGGTACCGTATTATTTAACACATATTATAATTTTGGTCAGAAACCTAGACTTGTTATCACTAGAGAATTTCTGTACCATGGTAAACATAAAGTTTATAATGGAAAAAAATTAGAAAACTTATCAGCTTATACTTTTCAAGAAGTTAAAATAAGAAAACTCTTACAACTCTTAATTAGATCGACTGCTTTACTTAATATTTCACAAACCCGTCGTTGGAGCTGTCCAAAAACCAGTTTTTGCAGATTATTAATCTTTTATCTAGCGCAAAATATGTGAAAATGAATCGGCATAAGTATTAAGCCAACCTTCACAAATATATAAACTTAAACAATAACCTAAACTAATTTTCTGTAAGAATATTTTAGGCAATCTTAAACACAAATTAATAAATTATATTTTTAGCTACAAACCTTGGTGTCTGCTCAGTAATCTCGTCTTCAGTTTTGGATACAATATAATCAAGTATTTGTTGATAATTAAAATTCATTTTTGGAATTTTCTCTTCAATTACCCTCCTCACACATTGAGTGTAAGCCGTCGATACATGAACGTAAGCCTGTAAAATACGTTCTATGAGGTATAAGATATAAGAGACGTTTTAACAAACGAACAAAAAATATATTTTTGAAATACCCTGCAGCAGTTGACCTGCAAATTAAGTGATTCTATTGATTAAGGAATTACTTTTGACAATTTGAATTGTTCTTAATCATAGATTAAGTCACATGAGAAAGATGTATCAGTTTACTACTTCTCAATAAGAATAAAATATGAAAATATTAAGTAGGATTGTTGCCATTAGGAACAATATAATTTAGGTATGTCAACATATAGCCTCATCTAATGAATTTACTTAAATTAATAAATGTAATGAATTAAATATGACAAAATAAGCATAACAAATTTTAATGAAATTTTTAAAAAGATAAATAGGATGGAATTCATTTTTTCCCAAAAATTATATTGAAAATGATAAAGTAGGTTTGTTGTCCGGAAAACAACTATTGATTCATTATCATGTTTTATAATAGCTTAATTATTCAAAAATTTGTACAAAGTGTTATTATTACTATTATAGTGTGATAATTTGAAATAAGTAAGATATAAATTTTTTCTTTCCCCACAAGATTAGCATTAGAGCTTCAAAAGGCAACAAAATGTATTTGCCAGTTTGTATATCTCAGTAGTCAATTAACCAAAATCGATTACTACTTACTCCATTACATAATTGTTAAAAACTGAAGATTTAAAAACGTAAAACAATTATAGGTAGTAAAGGTGGGAGCGTTTCACAAACCCGAGTTTTCACTACGCCGAGTAAGGCTAAAAATCAAATAAATACCGAAATTTCACTACGCCGAGGTTTCACAAAACCGAGTACGTTATAAAATTCAACTGTTTCACTAAACCGAGTTTCACAAAACCGAGTAAGGGGCTGGGTACCGTCCGCTCTAGAAGTGACTGTAGAAGCCTGTGTAGCGTGCAGTATTACGTGCTTTGTAGGCACTCGCTGTCCAGTCGTGTAGTGAACATAACGCGTGACACATAATTTATAATGAAGATTCAATAATAAATAGTTTATAGTTTATATTTTAGTTAATAAAAATAAGTTAGTAATAGTTAATACATTTAGTTAATAAAATGTTGCGAATTAAAATAATTTTTAGAGCTTTATGATTCTTTAAAACCATAAGATCCCAAAAATGTATTAAATACATATCCTATGTTGGTTCTAGTGTTTCAAGTGCTATTCACCGTTTTGTATAGCTAAAATATATTAATACATTTTAATTGTTACAAAGTTCATAAACATTTGAAACGCAGTACCCTTTTTTAAAATATTGATTAAAATTCAGGGTACTACATTTCAAATTTTTATGAACTTAGTAACAATTATAATAGTAGCCCTCCTTGCCTTAAATAATATAATAAATTTTAATATATTATGTATAAATGTATATATAAATTTTTATAGCTAAAATTAAAAAATAAATTTAGAAAAAAACATCTAGGCTTACATTGGTTGTGTTTTTGAAATAATTTTTTATTTAAACTGAAGTTTCTTACTCCTAGACCTTATTTAACAGATATTGCTAGAAAATGATCAAATTTACAGTTCAACTGTCAAGTCTTGAACCAATCTCCGATATTTGGTACGAATTACAAATTTTCATCAATAATATATGCTTTCAGCTTGTAATATGTACATTTATGTAATCTATTTAAAAATTTAGTTATACATTTCCTGTAATCCTATTTGTAACATAGGAATTAGGTCTATACTACTTTTGATTTCATGATAACCCATTAATATATTATTATATTATGAAATATTAAACCACGTTTGGGATAATTTTAGGACTCAGTTCCACCCATATATGCTGGATAAAATAATAATGGAAAACTTTGATGAAATGCAGTATTTCATGAAATACTGCATTTGCTCTAAAATATATAAAAACATGATATTCCTATATCATATATACCAAAGACCACCTTATCATTATCCGTTCCACTGGGTATATGAAACAGCTTGTTATTCTCAAAGATTAAATATTTATCTTAAAAATTAAAATATTTAACAATTCAAAATATGCTCCTGGACGAGGTCGTGGAAGGGCATACAATCATCTCCAGAGAATAGTAATCTCCAGAAAATTGTCTTTTATCAATAACCTATAGCTTTGTTATTGTGATAAGTTCTATTTTTTACAGGCAAGAAAAAACAGAATTGTTCTAAATAAAAAAATCGTTCTTATAAACAATCAAATTCTCTCTGCTTTGGAGCATACAATTATTTTCGTTTACTGTTTTCTATAATTTTCTTTTTAACATTCATCCATGGACGATTTTATTTTTGTATAATATATTTAAACAGTATAAAGTAGCTTAAGTTATTAGATCAATAATATCTTTTACACAGATTTCAGGAATGCCTTCAATGCGCATTATCCTGCGCGTTGTTGGCCTGCCGGCCGATGCTCTGGTCGAACTCACTTCTAGAGCGAGACCCATTACTCGGTTTTGTGAAACTCGGTTTAGTGAAACAGTTGAATTTTATAACGTACTCGGTTTTGTGAAACCTCGACGTAGTCAAATTTCGATATTTATTAGATTTTTGGCTTTACTCGGCGTAGTGAAAACTCGGGTTTGTGAAACCCACCCGTAAAGGTTAGTTATTTTTGAAATATATTTAATATAAACATATTCCATAAATTTAGCTCAAGAGTTTTAATATAAATAAATAAAACCGAATTATGCCACAAAATGTGAACTAAGCTGCCCCAGCTGAAAAAAGAGGTCTCACCCTCAAGTTTTTCATCTCTCTGGCGAGGTCCAGGACTCGCCGACTACCATGGACGTTAGAGTCGATGGCTACCTTGAGGGGCTCTATAAAGCGGACGTCGGCGGCGCTGTGAAACACTACGTTGACATGGTCAGCGAGGGTGTGACGGTCCGCGGGGCTGAGCCCCAGTCCGGGTGTGGCGAGGTCACCCTCCACAGGGGTCAGTCTCGTGGCGTAGTCCGGGACCTCGGCCTTCATACGGTTGAACACCTGTCACAAGCATTGTTCCACTATATAACTGAGGAACACTATGTTAATGTAGTCGGGGAGGGTGTGACGGTCCGCGGGGCTGAGCCCCAGTCCGGGTGTGGCGAGGTCACCCTCCACAGGGGTCAGTCTCGTGGCATAGTCCGGTACCTCAGCCTTTATACGGTTGAACACCTGTCACAAACATTGCTCCCCTATATTACTGAGGAACACTACGTTGACGTGGTCGGCGAGGGTCTGACGGTCCGCGGGGCTGAGCCCCAGTCCAGGTGTGGCGAGGTCACCCTCCACAGGGGTCAGTCTCGTGGCATAGTCCGGCACCTCGGCCTTCATACGGTTGAACACCTGTCACAAACATTGCTCCACTATATTACTGAGGAACACTACGTTGACATACAATATTCATTTTTCACTGGTGCTTACTTACAGCCTAGAAACATATACATAAATAAAAATACTAAAGCAGAATGCAATCTGCAGAAATGAAAATCCTTAGAACATCATGAAAAGCGAGAAGAGACAGAACTAGAAACGTGAAGTTTAGGGAGGAGTTCTGTTTCAATAGGACGATCCAGAGAATGATTAAAATAGCAATAAGGGTTATAGAAGGATATAGTGGAGAGAAAAATAAATTGACAGACGTAATACTAGAGGAAAATCACAGGCAGAGGAAGAGGAGCTATTCAGAAGAAATAGGAAGAGGCTTTCCAGTACTGGATCCAGATGATGATGGTGATTCGTCAGTGGAAATAAATCATTCTTGATTCCTATGATTGATCCATTGAAATGTAATGATTTAGTGATGAATTATTTTCTTTAATATTTTTAATCATTACACATTTACCTTGTCCTCCAAAAGCTTGTCGAATCGTTCCCTCGGACTCAGCCCTCTTTTTGCTCGAATCAGCAGATATATTTTGGCGATATGCGGGACGGATCTGATCAGCTTTTCAGTCAAAATCTTCCCAATAAACCCCGTGGCCCCGGTGATGAACACATTCGCGCCTCTGTAGAACTCCTGGATCGGTGTTCCTACCTCGCTCTCCGGGATGTCTTCTCTCCTTTTGAAGCCAGTCTCTCCCAATACTTCATACGGGTCTCTGAGTTCAAACTGATCGTAATATTCTTTCGGATTGTTATTTTCGCTGTATTGGAACCTCGCAGGGGCGGAAATATTGCTCTGAAGGCTCAGAGAATCACCCAAAAAATCAGCCAAGTCGAACTCCTTATAGTTTGACATTTTTTCCTAAAATATAGAAGCAGAATATTGATAATTGGTTTAGTAAAGATTTGGTACAAGGTTTATGCATTTTTGACGCTTAATTAAGCAATTGATAAATATTTGCTTTAATTTTTGTAACAACTCTTTAGTACGTAAAATTTTACAAAACTCCAGTATATTATATAAATAATATTTATTTGGTTAAACATTTTATAATATTGTATTTAACTTTAACATGTTTTCATAAAGGGTTCCATAATCTAGAGGAAATATCGTATCCACAGGTCATTCGAGACCTTCCAGTGGTTGGAATAACAGGACTCACCTATATCCAAATCTTCTTTTGTCACACCCACTAAAACATCCAGCTCCGGGAAACGTGTCGGAGACCGTTTCTAACCACGGTATCTAGGCTAGTCCTCTAGTCATTCAATATCTTGTTAAGTATCACATGTAAGGTTAATATAATATATATACTATTACAGTTCTGTTCAGGACGTACATGATTTCCACAAAAGAATCTAAGCACAAAGGTTCCAATAACTTACACCACTTTGCCATAAAAAGGCGTAAAAATATATGTAAAAGGTTATACTCATAAAATTATATACCCCAATAAAATAAAATTTTTCACATTTTGTCATATAAATGTATTTGTTTACGTTTTATTTTGTCTCCCTTCACGTAAAAAGGACGAGGTTTTGTTCACTTCGAATGTTAACCAATTTGGATGTAACATTGCTATTGTAAGCTCAACTTTTTACTCTTGCAATTTATTCCATCTAATAGTTTATTAGTTTCTTGTGTGTGAGAACCTGTTGTACTAATTACCCCATTCCCACTCCATAGTTTACTTCGTATACTATAAAATTTACCTATGTTTTAGTGTTATAGTTTCAAGTTTCATAAAAACAACGTGATTTTTACATTTCACTTACATACATACCCAGTGATTTTTCTCTGTAATAATTTAACCCAGGGATGTTTGAATAACATTGATACTACAAAGTCCATTTTTATCTAAGAGAATATAACAAATTAATACATTTCCGAATTAAATTGTTTGATCCTGCTGAAGGTCATCATCTGAACCCTTCAACGTTTAGGTGAAAGTGATTAATGTCCAATTGCTAGAAAACCGATTTGCATTAATGACGGCGATTATTTAAATGCATAGAGTTGCTTGGTATTTGTTTAAGGCACTATTTAAGAATAAGTAGCTAACCATAATTTTCTAGCCGACAATAGCATTTTGGTCCATAATAATGTTTATATACATACCTACTAAATCACGATCTCAGCTTCACAGACGGGAGACGCAGAGACGAGTTCTACTATAGACACTGCAAACCGAAGAAATTGCAGTGTATAATTAATGTGTATAACAATGCGAGGTCAAGAGTATACGGAACAATGACTGTGGAGGTCAAGGTTTGTTATCCATTCTTTATCCATTTTCAGTTAATCACAGTATTTCATATTCAACAGTATCACAGGATATTAATTGTAAATATGTGGTAGCTCCAAAATAAATGCACAAAGCACGTCAAAAATCGAATAACAATAATGCTGTGTGTTAATAATTAATTATAATAACAATAATTCTGTATCCCTATAATAATTATATATCATTTCAGGCTATTGCTATAAAATGTAAGCTTATTTTTAGCTTCATTTATATTTTTTCTTAATTTAGTACCGTAATTAATTTTATTGAATAAATAAATGAAAAATAGTGTTTTATGAACCTAAAACACAATACATTAAATGTAATACACAGGAAATAAATACCTTGTGCTGACAACAATAACCATTTCTAGCTGCATATCGGATTAGCACATTTTTTTTTACTGAAAGGGGCGGATTCTCCCAAGGCACTTCAGCAGTAGCGGCTTTTTGCGCACCCCTGTGTGGGTTGCGGCATTATCACATAGCGAAAAGCTATTGGTGATTGGCGGGATTTGAACCCGGGACCTTGGGCACCAAAGCCCCGCGCTCTACCCCTAGACCAGCGCGCTCCCCGATTAGCACATTAAAAAGTGCAATTAGATTACTATTCTTTAAGAGATAAAAGGTATCAGTGGACAGACACGTACTATGATACTATAATTGAGTTAAAAGAGTTGGACTCTAGGTCCCAACACGTCAACCTTGTGGCTTATTGTGTTTCCAATAGGCGCTACATGGGCAGCTGACTCCTGTACGTTGGAAGAGGCTGAGGAAGTCTTTTCCCTATACTAGCGTCAAATACCTCACCCCGTTGCTTACGACCGAGAAGGGCCCTTCTGGTGGAGCAGTTGGGGGTGGCCCAAACACTTACTGATGTTGGATTGTGCAGCTGGGGTGGCCCTCAAACTCGCCTTTGTATAGATAGTGCAGTTGGGGGGTACACACGCACCCATGTTTAGATTGAGCAGTTGGGGGGGTGGATTTTCACACATCCAACATCCACACGTCACTCAGACTCAGCCTCTCTGCCAGTCAAACGTTTCACTATTTCCGTATCCCCACCCCCACAAAATGCAAATCCACCCCAAACCTTATCCCAAGTATTCTCAAAATGTTATAATAATCTAAATTGTGACCTATTAAATTTTTTTTAAATTCATAAAGGGTTATTTTACGTAAAATGTAAAAATTGAATGATATGCTTATTTTTTTAAGTAAATTTTTTAACTTCTTAAATGTAACCTCTTTCTGTTCTGGTGAACTACCTTTGTACAGTCTGTGTTTTGTTTTGATTTTGTTTTCTAATCCTTAAGCAATAATAGACTAATGTTTATTTTATTTGTTGATGTCAATTTTCGCTAAGTTACTGCTAAGAATTAAATAAAGAAATATACAAAATAAATAAACAATTAATTAAATAAACAAAAAAATCTCAAAAGAAGGTATGAACATTTCAAGTGCAATTGAAACTCACCTATCCTACAATAAATAAAATTTATCCTAAATAAAGGAATACTGAGTTGAAAAAAATCAAATAAGTAAAAGTATTTCATAAAGTGTGACATTAAAGTGATTAACCAGTCTAAACTATATAACAGCTTGGACTTATGGATCCATGCAAAATTTTAAGCAGATCCCGCTTCAAAAAAGCAAATAGAAAAAAAACTGCTAAGATCATCTTTGCTCACAGACATGTAGTCTTTGTAGTTTTTCCACTTTGTATGAAAATGGTTGAATGAACATTAAATTGTTTTGCATGGAAACATCTTGAATCTATTATAAATTTATAATCAGACTGTAGAATATGTTGTAGGTTATCTTTACTTGATCTGTATAAATAGACTGAAATAAACAATTTGTTCCACTGTTTCAGTGAATTCAGGTAAAAAATTGTAATTCCAAGGTATAATACTGTCATTCCATTAAATTATACCTCTATTATTTGACTTTCGTTTTTAAATTCTAAATTGATAACTTATAATATAAAACAATAATCGATTGAACTGTACTGTGTATCACATTGGGAAATATTACACAAATCACTGTCTACCAAGAAATGCAAATAACGAATATAAATTCAATTGAATAATTTAATTTTTACAAAAAGTTAACTTCCTACATAAACTTGAACAAAGTGTAACAGTTTTTTATTGGTTTTATATAAATATAATTTGAAAAAAATATTTACTCGTTAGAACATCATTATATATTAGTTCAGAGTTTTACACTTTGAGACAAGCAAAAGATATAAAATGTAACATAGGAAATGAAATGTCTTGATAAGCTTGAAAATCTATAAAAACTTTTTATTAATTATTTTAAATTAAAAAGGAAGAGCATGTGATGTCACAGCTAAAATTTTTAGAACCAAAACGGAGCATGCCAGCTTTGCAGAGTTATGCAGCCAATATAACCTGAAACAGACAAATTGCATAGTGTACTTCACATAATAAACCACTTTAGTTATGATGCGTTTAGCATTATTAGAGTATTTTTATAAACTAACAGCGGACTCCACAGACGTTTTCCTGTCCAACGTCTTCAATATAAAAATTTTGCAAATTAGATGTAACAAAAAGACCGTTAAAAATTATTAGAAACTTATTACATAAATATATACAGATATATATATATATATATATATATATGTATATACAGGGTATTTGAAAAATAACTCCCTAATTTAGAGAACAGTTTTAATGGTGAAATATGCTAAATATTATATTTGGAAATAGACACAACGACAGAGGATGTCTTAAAGTTTTGACTAAGCACTAGAACACCTCAACATGCCCACCATTTGTGGTTCTACAAAGATCGAGACGATGTGCCAGTTCTCGCCAAGTGACTGTCGTGACTTCTTCAAATGGTCCATGTCGCAAATTGTAACAATTTAGACCACATTTTTCACGTTTTTTAAAATTGGGGAGTTATCTTTGAAACACCCGGTGTCACAATTCAATCAAATCAATATCGTGCAAGTGTTTGTATTAGTATGCTTTCAGAAATGTTAAGCTTTTCAATGTAGAAGCTGTGTTGAATAAAAAGCTAAAGTCCTTTTAGTTAAATTTTAAACTATTCTAGAGCAGGTTTATCTTGGAATCTGACCTCAGTGCCAACTACCAGGTGCAACTAAAACACAAAATATACTTTAGAATATTTAACACGACTGGAGCGCAGGCAGTCTGCCGTAATTGTATGTAAACCGTTCTCGCATGGAAACAAATTATAAATAAATAAACTCATTGTTAAAACGTTATCTAGTTGATCAAATTGTGAACCTAAACCATTCCCAAACCCCTTTTAATACACACAACAAATTTTATCAGAATCGGTCCAGCTGTTTAGAAGAAGTTCAAATCCAAACATACGTATGGAGGTATTTATATTAGGACAATATGAAAATACAACAGAGTTTACAGAGATAATTGAGTGGTTTTAATGTATTATATAAATATTTAAATTAATTCCCTAAGAGAGCAAACTTTAATTTATGCATAAGTATACTGAACTATTTAATACACACCAGTTATTTCTCCTACGTGCCGCAGGAAGGGTGTCTAAATTCTCCTTCAAGAAATAATATCGCACTCCGAGTGTTGCGACCACATAGTATTCTCTATGATCCATGTCCCTCACGTCGAAGGGGAACATCCTCCGGTCATCCTCCTCCAGGGAGTGCCACAGGTCCAGCACGTTGTCACTCTTAAACTCCCATTGTTGTTGTATGAAGTAGTCCAAATGTATCATCATTTTCTCTAGTTTTTTGTAGATATTTGTAAGGCTAAAACAGATAAAAATGTTAAACTTAAACACAATATACATATATATGTATACTCAACAACAACTACACACAATATACATATATATGTATACCGTGTGTCTCAAAAGTCCCACCCCCATGTTAATTTTTTTATTAATGGAAGTAAAAATGTTATACTTTGGGGATGTTTATTTGACCAAAAAAGGTAGTTTTTTAAGTATTCAAATTATCACCCCCTCCCCATCCTAAAAGGGTAGTTTAGGGGTAAGTTGGAATTTTTAAACAGTAACCCCCAGCTTGCTATAATTAATTTCATATAATTTAAAAGGTCTTGACAAAAGAAAACGAATTGCGCAAATTGGAGGTCTCTACGTTGATTTTATCAAAAGTTATGCTAGTATAAAGTTTTAAATTTGTTTGAATCTTATTAATTTTTAAATTTTGTTAATAATGCAGAATGGGGGTTGATCAGGAGGGAAAATGGTGGAAAAATCACTATATTAAATTTAGGTTGACTACTCAAAGTGCCCACCGTTTACTTCTTGGCAGAAGTAAAGTCTAGCCTCAAATGCCTGCCTCACATTTGCCAACATTTCTGGTGAGACTAACTGGCACGCTCGTTCACTCCGCACTTTTAATTCATCAAGGTTAGCGGGTTTAGTGTCATACGCATTGCTTTTAATGAAGCCCCAGAAAAAATCGAGAGGTGTGAGGTCGGGTGATCGAGCAGGCCACTCTACAAAACTTCGCCTACTAATCCACCTTTCGGGAAACTCCTCATCGAAAAAGTGTCTAACTTACATCGTAATAAGGATGGGCACCATCCTGTTGTAAAAAGGACCAAAATCACCCTCTAGGGCAACATTGTTTATGGCTGGCTCAATATCATTACGTGATAGGTCTAGGTATTTTGCTCCATTCAAATTACCAACAATAAAAAGGGGGCCAACTACAGAATCTCCTAAAATCCCAGCCCATACATTTATCCTCTGAGGGTGTTGTGTGTATGTGCTTCAACCATCCAGTGTGGATTTACGTCTGCCCAGTAACGGCAGTTGTGACGATTAACCGGCCCATGATGAAAATGAAGCTTCGTCACTAAAACACATCTGAGAAATTAAATTAATATTCTCCTCAATAATTTGCAACATTATTTCACAAAACTGAATCCTTCGGTCAGGATCATCCTCATTTAGTTCCTGGTGAAGTTGAACTTTGTACGGATGGTACTTATGTTCTTTTAATACTCGATGAACAGAATCTTTTGAGATCCCAATTTCTCGAGCAGTTGAACGTACTGTTTGGAACGGGTTTGCCGCAAAATGAGCTAGAACATCAACTTTAACATCGTCTGTCCTGATTGAAGGGCGGCCTGACCTTGGGGCGTCTTCGATACTAAGTGTCGTTGAAAATTTGTCTAACAAACGACGAATGTACGCCCTATCGGTTGGCCTATCAGGATGGCCAAGCGAACTGCCTCGTGTATAATTCTTTTCGCCTCGCCATAGAACATAAACATTTCTACTTTGTCTTGATCAGATCGGACCATTTACTCTTATAACTATTTTAATCATAAAATCTTAAGCTAACTATTTTTTAATAAAAAACACTAACGTTTAAAACACACTACATCTGAACAACTTAGATTTAAAAATAAGCTTTAGGGAAGTTAAAATAATGTCGCGCCGGGAGCAAACTGGAAGAGCTGTTATCTCTAGATAAGCTTCTGGCAAATGAGGCCTAGAGGGGCCGCTACCGTAACCCCATAATCTTGGACAGGATTTAGCCTGTGATCGGTCAATGTCTGTGATCAATTAGGACTTTGACCGTTGTACTAACTAACCCTTTTCACATAGCAAAATTCGGTTTTTTCATTTTTACAAAATTAACAATTTATCAGTTTTAGAAAAATTTAACACTTTGAACTAGCATAAATTTTGATAAAATCAACGTAGAGACCAATTTGCACCATTCGTTTTATTTTGTCAAGACCTTTGAAATTTTGTAACTCTGACCCCAATTTCTCGTAACGCAGTTGGAAAACACTGTTTTTAACGGGTTGGCCTGTTCTAGAACATCAACTTTAAATCTGCTATTGTGATTATATTTCTGGGTCGCT
Organism: Nephotettix cincticeps; assembly: GCA_023375725.1. Lineage (NCBI taxonomy): Eukaryota > Metazoa > Arthropoda > Insecta > Hemiptera > Cicadellidae > Nephotettix > Nephotettix cincticeps. The sequence continues at coordinate 138,896,142 of CM041786.1, forward strand.
GCATAGTGAATAATAATACTGAAATGATAAAACATATTAATAACATTCCCATAAAACAAATAAATCTGAGTGGATTAATTCACAATTTTCAAATCCAATCCAAACCCAAACGAAACCTAACTGTAATACGGCTTTTTTAGGAAAGATATACAACAGCTGATTATTATAATAAACGCAATATTATAAACATTGTAATTATCATATAAACACGTGACTTTAATCAGACAGAAAATAAAAATATAAATACATAATCCCCCAAAACCGTAAACTATTAACGTGGTGAATAAAGCTGTTCATTTTTTACAGTACACATTTAATTCATAGTTAAATATTAATGAATGATTCAGATGGCATTGGATAGAAAAGATAATGGAAAGTAAACCAATCAGCTGTAGCTAAGAAATCAAATGTTTTCATTGTAGACAATTTGTAAACAAACTTACTCTCCATAAGGTTAACATTAGAAATTTAAAACGCCATAAAATGGAAACTTATGGGGTTTTCGAAAATATTTTTTCATAAAACCTTCCTGGACAATTTATCAGTTTTAGAAAAATTTAACACTTTGAACTAGCATAAATTTTGATAAAATCAACGTAGAGACCAATTTGCACCATTCGTTTTATTTTGTCAAGACCTTTGAAATTATATGTAACAAGCTAGGGGTTACTCTTTAAAAATTTCAACTTACCCCTAAACTTAAATCCCCTTTCTACTTTCAAACATTTATCATTTTGACCCTTTTGGGGGGGAGGGGGTGAAAATTTGAATACATCAAAAACTAACTTTTTTGATCAAATAAACATCCCCAAAGTATACAATTTTTATTCCCATTAATAAAAAAAAATTAACAGGACAGGGGAGAGACTTTTGAGACACACGGTATATATATATAAATGGTTATTAAATGGTTAACCAGAGTCGAAAATGTGTCTTAACGGACTCAGATGATATTTCAAGTTCTGTACAAAGTCAAGAACTGGAAATGATTTTAATTAGATTAGGCAAAACATATTATAAGGAGTTCTGAATGATATCACCTACTTCAAGATCATCAACAATGGCTAAAAACAATCACCTCTAAAAACTTCGATTTTAGCGACCAGGAGAGCTTTGCTCCGATAGAATAATGCATGTATTAGACAAATTAATTAGAAAAATTATAACATATTTACGTATTCAAAGTCAAATTATTTTATATAGTGTGGATAAAAACGTTTTAAATACACGTAACAAATACATTTTTTAATCACTAAAAAATTTATAAAAACAAACAACATTTATCCCCCCTACGTTCCCCTAACATGATATAACGTAACTCTATAACGTTGTCTGTAAATTCTTTAAAACGTTTCTTTCGAACTAACTTGAAAAGAAAACATTCACGGTTTACAACTTTTATTCTGAAAAATCACCTGAATCAGCTGCTTTGGTTACCTGAAACTAAAAAGATCCTTAACGATAACATGGACACTTTGGAGGGCTGTAGGACGAAACCCGGATATCCCAGCCTTTCGGCCTGCTGTAATCAATTTTGTGACCAAATACCCCTTATTATTTTATGTATACGTTTATTGTGAACCCTAGGTGTTTATAGTCTCCCCTTGGTTTTTGCAAGGCATAAGGAATTTGGCAGTTGACTCCTACATCTTAGACCTCTTAGGTACCTCCCAACATTTTTAATTAATACAAAAGATAGAATTATGTACCTATTACTATAAACTCCATAATTTAAAATCACTTTAAATGTAAATTGTAGAAAATGCCAAGGGAAGTAGGAACTTTATAACCACATAGAGTCATAATTTTCAAAATACCGCCATTATATACTGGGTTGAGGTAGAGAACCCCAATTTCGCCAATCATCTTTAAATGTTAAGACCTTTAAAATGAGTTACATCTCAATGGGGCTTTACTTTTAAAAATTTTGAGTTGCCCAAAATCCCCCATTTTTGTGGGGCATTTAAAATGTTCGATATCTTTAAAAGAGACTTTGGATTAAGTTTTTCTGGTTTCCCAAAGGTTATTTATTTCTTTTGAAAAATAATATGGGGGGAGGGGTTCCTTTATGCCTCTTCATTGCATATGTTACAGGTACAATGCATAATTGGCTGATTAAACTCGTTTACCGTCAACTTACATCGGTTTTCCTCCAGACAACTCAGTCAGCTTGTCGAGGACTGCCCCCGGGGCTCTGTGTAGCAGATACCAGAACAGCTGGTAGATGTAGTAGTTTTCCGTATACATGGCTTTGGGATACCACATGGAGCGAGTAAAGGGGAAATTGTCAATAACAATTTGAAAAAAATCCAGTATCCATTTCCAGCACTTTCCGGGATGCATTGACCTGAGGCAAAAGTTGTACACTCTTGGAAAACACTTCACGCAATTGCTGTAAACAAACAAATACTTGATGGAGGCGTTTTTCTGCAAGTTCTCTATGGTTTTCATATGAATTCAAAAATAAAATAAAATATTTTCAGTCTCCAGATGTTAAAAAACATCAACATTAAACTCAAACCTTAGAGTTTCTGTTCTTATGGTAAATTTTGTAGGTCAGTATTAGGGCTGCTAGAGTTACTACTTTCATTACTTCCATTATTTATTAATCCATTAAAGTGGTATCATATGATTCCGTTTTAATGGACTCTTATTCTGGGTGAATATTAGATAGGTTTTGGGTTAATTGTATCGAATATTTAAACTGACGAAATGACACACACGGGAACAGTTTTTTACATTTAAAAAAACTCGCTTCGATCACTAGAACTATACACAGGTGGATGTATATGTAAATGTAAACATATCTCGTGTATGATGCAGGCTGTCCATCCTGTGTTTGTTGTCATCCAGGGACCATTTTTCTGTACTTTACTCCTTCTTTTTTAATATTTTCTTAATATAGTCCTAATATTTACGCCCGTTTGAATCCTTTCTTTTTTACAAATTTAAAATATCCCAGTTCCTTGTTGACATTGTTATGATATTGATTCATAGAAGGATAAAGTAAAAAATGTGTCAATGAATCAAAAATACATTTTAAAGAAATTAGGGCACTCAATAAGAAGGCATTCAATTTATAGAACATACGTGACACAGAGCAGAAGATATTGCCAGAGAGGAACGGATTATAAGGAGAGGATGCGCCTTATGGGACTTAGTGAAGACGATAAAATCTCAGGACAAGTGTTGCCATCTGTCGGATCTGCGGTGAACTAGGCCTCTGTGACACCGTCAGGTGTGTCATTTGTCATTAGTGTCATTTGCGACACTAGCGCTATCTGAGGATGGCAGTACCTACTACGTCAATTGGCGGTACGATGTACCGTCTTCATCCTTAACATGGGCGTGCACATCTACTTTACTATCCGTTCATCTATGATATTTAAGTCTTACTTCTCGTCAGCTGTTCTCCATGCGGCGGCGATCATACAGTTGGCAACAAAATCCACCGGGACGATGTCCAATCTCAAATCAGGGTTCAGGTAGACGGTATGAAGAATCCCGTTACCCACTCCAACACAGAATCCCATAGGTCCGTTCAGGTTGTCGGTCCAGCCTCTCACAGGCTCCTGGTACGTTGAGACCACTGCAAATGTGACAAGATCAGCTGTTACCTCTGTACTACCACAGTCAACTAGTACTTAAGAGACACTAATATTCTACTTTTTTGTAGATAGTGTTTATTTTTTTCTTTTAGAAATATCCTATAGAAAATGAATTTACAATTATAGTGCTCATGTCAGAGGACCAAAATTTGGTTTCAAATTAAGGTTCCCAGATACCAAATAAACATTATTTCGAATTTTTGTAAATATTGGGAAAGTAGTCATGCGTTTATTATTCAAAAATAATTTAAATAAGCCGCCCCAATTGGTTATTATAGTGACGTGGCATCAGTTTAGGTTCTACGATACGCCCAAGGCCACGGAACTGGTTTTTAAGTGACTTTGTACAAATTTAGTTCAATAACATTTGTCAAATGAAAACAATAGGATCAATACTAATGAACGAAATTTGTGCAAGGTCGCCGGGTGTTATTACATATTATTATTATTTGATGTTGTTACAGTGATTGTTAGAATAAATTCGTTATAAAAATAAAATAGACTCAAATTCGTTATTATTCATTTAATTCATATTATTTTTATCGAGTTTGTTTCCAATGTTGTTCTTCCGTTAGCAACTCTCAACTCTCGGACATCACTTCGACTCTGGTTCTTCCACTTCCTACTCCGTTTGGTTTATCTACCGTCAAGGAACGGAAAATATACCAAACCAAAACCAACGAAACACGACCTAAGAAACATCATAGATTAAGTTAAAAGTCGCAACTTGTCGCTTGGCTTATGAGGAGGTAGTGTAGACTGATCATTGCTTTGATCACTGGAATAACTTGTGTAAAATAGTAACCGAAATAACTTGTGAATATCACTTCAGAATATTAATTTGTCACTTCAAAGGTTATATTTTAACTTACTTATTCTACATAAGGATAACATAGGAATGGAGTAAGTATGTTGCCAAAGGGATTCCTGGTATTGTGGAACACACCAAATATACTGACCGATTGACGGCCTAAAGATGCAAATGGGAAGGTCACTTGCTTCCTCTTTAATCATTTCCTCACAAACTGCCTTGCTGAATGAGTATGTGTTGGGCCACCCTTGTAATAGTCTGGAATTACAATCATTATATTCGAATATAGGATTACATTTTAGGCCTGTAAACTAGATTTTCTATCTATGGAGAATTATGTTTTACCATGGTAAACACAAACTTTAGTAGAAATCTAGTCAATTTATTATTTTCATCAAACTAAAATAAAACTTCTTACATAACAAAAAAGATTTCGTTTGACCTTCAAATCTGGAGATCTGGTATGAAACTTTTTCGTGACATAAATTCAATAATAATTACGGAATTAAAGTAAATTTTTGAAATATATTAGTATTTATAAATATAAAAAACTCTGTACACAAAACGGTTCGATTTAACCTTTAGTTAACCTCTCAACGAATTTTGATATGTACAAATACTGCATGATAACTATAAGTATAAAGATAAGTGGATAATTTAAAACACAAATTAATAAACGTCATTTATTTGCCACAAACCTTGGTGTTTGCTCGTTAATCTCTTCCTCAGTTTTGGAGGCAGTGTAATCAAGCACTTCTTTATAATTTAAGTTCATTTTTGGAATGTTCTCATCGATGAACTTCCTTACACACTGACTGTATGCAGTAGACACATGAACGTAGGCCTATTAAACATGTTCTATATATTAGAGAAGTATGACTACAAATATATTAAAACAACGATTAATATATTCTCGTGGTAATAGTCATGATACAAAACTATTCTTTATGATAGAAATAAGGAAGTTGCGGAATATCTATTTGCTTACTCTTCATAAAAATAACATGAGAAATGAGTTGATACTTAACTAACTCATTTCCTACTTTCTACAAACAGCAAATCTTTGCTGTCATAAAGAACGAATGCATTCAGATATTTCATCATATACAGTAGTAGCAGAACTTCACTATATGAAGCTTTTATTACATGCTTTTGGAATATTTCAAGTAACAAGAAAAATGTGTCATTAGTTTTTACTCTATCAGAAAATCATGGAAAATCATAAAGGAGGATTTTTGCCACGAGGAACAACTAAATTATATATTTTAACCGTATTATTACAACTCAACTGTATAAAGGTATGCACCAGGTCTTATCACATTATTTTTAAAATAATAAGCGATATATAAATTTTTACTTTCCCCATAAGAATAACATTGGAGCTCCTTAGGAAAGTGTACTGTGTTTACCAGTTTTTGTTTAACTCAGTAATTTTTGGGTTTGCCCACAAATAATTATACTTTACAAGTGTGTAACACATTTTGATAATATTTAAGAGGTAACAGAGTGTACACAGTTTCGAAGAAATGGGTTTGGCTAGACACCCAGCCCTGGTCGTACCTGAGAACCACAGTTCCATAGGATTCAAGTTCTCAAGTTCTATAGAATTTTTGCCATACAAGTCTACATTTATGGGTTGATCTTAACTATCACAGTATTCATCTATCATACATAAGAGGGCAACAGCTGTTCAGTTCGTTGATGAAATAACATTTAAAATTTCTTATCACACAGATAATCTAAACAGCTTTAAAATAAATTCACACCTTTAATTTAGATTGGTTTTAGTAAAATTATAGTTTTATGATTCTAAATCGGTAACGTGGTTTCATTATTTTATAGGTTAAACAGGTAAGTCGTTGAAGTATCAAACATATAAAAAATAATAAAAAAATAAAAATAATATTAAAGTCCAGTTAATAAGAGTTATTGTTGAAAATAAATATATTCCACAAATTTAAGCTAAAATACTTAAATATAACATCCAAATGTATTCCAAACAAAAAACCAATGAAATAATTAATTAGTTCAGGTTTATGATATTTACTAGCTGACGCGGACTTCGTACCACAACAGTAATATCGTCTTAACTTAATTGTTTTTTTTATTAATGTAATAGATTAAATACCGAAATTTTAAAAGCATTACACCTTTGTGTAAAAGATTTGATCATCTGGGTCGCGGCATACTTATTAATAATACTGATGCGACAAGATATAGCATAGCAAATCTAGATATAGCAATATTCTCACAAAACAAACAAATCTAAGTAATTTATTCACAATGTTTCATCCCAACTTAAACCCAAACTAAACCTAACTTCAATACAGCTCTTCCAGGAAAACAATTATCTTATGAATCGTGGCATTATTTATATCAATACTTGTCTAATCTAACATTCATTAATTATGCTCCCACAAAAAAACAACTAATAATTATTACACTTGGCCAAACAAATAAAACAGTAATCTGTACGGTACATGTTTTTGTTTCAAAGCAATCACAAACATTTGCTTGACGTTAGTTGTTGTAGACTGGTGAAAATAAAGCAACACAAAATCAGCTGTTAATGAAATTTTAATGTATGCATATGATCAAATATATCGCATATGCATCACGTCTTTTACTCATAAGCTTAACATACACAATCTTTATAAACCAGCGGGGCTTAGCACTAAGGTTAAATACAAAACTAAATATGTCTATAGCCTACTCGGCACAAAGACGAATACAAAATATCAAAGATCATTCAAATCGGTGCTACCGTTCTCGAGTTATAAATGGTGAAACTAACATAAATTTGTTGTATATATTAGGATAATATCTTATTGTAATATCTATATGTTAACAGCATGTAAAGAAGGCTGAGTCAACCCATTTACGAATTAGAACTCTCACCCTCAAGTTCTTCATCTCTCTGGCGAGGTCCAGAACTCGCCGACTACCGTGAACGTTGGAGTCGACGGCCACCTTGAGGGGCTCTATAAAGCGGACGTCGGCGGCGCCATGAAACACTACGTTGACGTGGTCGGCAAGAGTGTGACGATCCACAGGGCTGAGCCCCAGTCCAGGTGTGGCGAGGTCACCCTCCACAGGGGTCAGTCTCGTGGCGTAGTCCGGCACCTCGGCCTTCATACGGTTGAACACCTGTCACAAACATTGCTCCACTATATTACTGAGGAACACTACGTTGACGTGGTTGGCGAGGGTGTGACAGTCCGCGGGGCTGAGCCCCAGTCCAGGTGTGGCGAGGTCACCCTCCACAGGGGTCAGTCTCGTGGCGTAGTCCGGCACCTCGGCCTTCATACGGTTGAACACCTGTCACAAACATTGCTCCACTATATTACTGAGGAACACTACGTTGACGTGGTTGGCGAGGGTGTGACAGTCCGCGGGGCTGAGCCCCAGTCCAGGTGTGGCGAGGTCACCCTCCACAGGGGTCAGTCTCGTGGCGTAGTCCGGCACCTCGGCCTTCATACGGTTGAACACCTGTCACAAACATTGCTCCACTATATTACTGAGGAACACTACGTTGACGTGGTTGGCGAGGGTGTGACGGTCCGCGGGGCTGAGCCCCAGTCCAGGTGTGGCGAGGTCACCCTCCACAGGGGTCAGTCTCGTGGCGTAGTCCGGCACCTCGGCCTTCATACGGTTGAACACCTGTCACAAACATTGCTCCACTATATTACTGAGGAACACTACGTTGACGTGGTCGGTGAGGGTGTGACGGTCCGCGGGGCTGAGCCCCAGTCCAGGTGTGGCGAGGTCACCCTCCACAGGGGTCAGTCTCGTGGCGTAGTCCGGCACCTCGGCCTTCATACGGTTGAACACCTGTCACAAACATTGCTCCACTATATTACTGAGGAACACTACGTTGACGTGGTTGGCGAGGGTGTGACGGTCCGCGGGGCTGAGCCCCAGTCCGGGTGTGGCGAGGTCACCCTCCACAGGGGTCAGTCTCGTGGCGTAGTCCGGCACCTCGGCCTTCATACGGTTGAACACCTGTCACAAACATTGCTCCACTATATTACTGAGGAACACTACGTTGACGTGGTTGGCGAGGGTGTGACAGTCCGCGGGGCTGAGCCCCAGTCCAGGTGTGGCGAGGTCACCCTCCACAGGGGTCAGTCTCGTGGCGTAGTCCGGCACCTCGGCCTTCATACGGTTGAACACCTGTCACAAACATTGCTCCACTATATTACTGAGGAACACTACGTTGACGTGGTCGGTGAGGGTGTGACGGTCCGCGGGGCTGAGCCCCAGTCCAGGTGTGGCGAGGTCACCCTCCACAGGGGTCAGTCTCGTGGCGTAGTCTGGCACCTCGGCCTTCATACGGTTGAACACCTGTCACAAACATTGCTCCACTATATTACTGAGTAACACTACGTTGACGTGGTTGGCGAGGGTGTGACAGTCCGCGGGGCTGAGCCCCAGTCCAGGTGTGGCGAGGTCGCCCTCCACAGGGGCCAGTCTCGTGGCGTAGTCCGGCACCTCGGCCTTCATACGGTTGAACACCTGTCACAAACATTGCTCCACTATATTACTGAGTAACACTACGTTGACGTGGTTGGCGAGGGTGTGTGTGACGGTCCGCGGGGCTGAGCCCCAGTCCAGGTGTGGCGAGGTTGCCCTCCACAGGGGTCAGTCTCGTGGCGTAGTCCGGCACCTCGGCCTTCATACGGTTGAACACCTGTCACAAACATTGCTCCACTATATTACTGAGGAACACTACGTTGACGTGGTCGGCGAGGGTGTGACGGTCCGCGGGGCTGAGCCCCAGTCCAGGTGTGGCGAGGTCACCCTCCACAGGGGTCAGTCTCGTGGCGTAGTCCGGCACCTCGAATACGCTTAGTTTTTTACCATTTGTTAAAGAATATACACATTTTTTCTGTAAAATTCCTGAAGACAAATATTTGTATACGGAAATAACCAACTTTACTTGATGTCATGATTTATGAATACCACGATGTTGAGATGCATTAGTTCTTAAAATAGTTTTTGTTATTAGATATTTACCTTGTCCTCCAAAAGCTTGTCGAAGCGTTCCCTCGGACTCAGCCCTCTTTTTGCTCGAATCAGCAGATATACTTTGCCGATGTGCGGGATGGATCTGATCAGCTTTTCAGTCAAAATCTTCCCAATAAACCCCGTGGCCCCGGTGATGAACACATTCGCGCCTCTGTAGAACTCCTGGATCGGTGTTCCTACCTCGCTCTCCGGGATGTCTCCTCTCCTCTTGAAATCAATCTCTCCCAAAATTTCATATGGGTCTCTGAGTATAAATTTTTCAAAATCATCATTCGGATTGGCAGTTTTGCTATATTGGAACCTCGCAGGGGCGGCAATATTGCTCTGAAGGCTCAGAGAATCACCCAAAAACTCGGCCAAGTCGAACTCCTTATAGTTTGACATTTCTTCCTAAAATATAGAAGCAGAATATTGATAATTGGTTTAGTAAAGATTTGGTACAAGGTTTATGCATTTTTGACGCTTAATTAAGCAATTGATAAATATTTGCTAACTCGGCCAAGTCGAACTCATCGCGATTTGACATTTTCCTAAAATGTAGAAACAATTTTAACAATATATAAGTAAATTGATAGTACAAGAAATAAGTGGTATGGAAGTTCGTTAGATTATACGCTAGGACCACTAATAGCTAATAGGACTAAGAAAATATAAAATCCTAGTTAATAAATGACTAGTGGATACAGGAAGTGGCCTGATCGATAGTTATTTTATTTCGGTTTATTCGTGACTCCATATTTGACTAGGATTAACAAATATAGTGATTTAAAAATTTGTGCGTGTGGAATATACTGGTGTGTAAATGTGAGGAGGTTTATACGGTCAGCTAGACGTGTTTTTCCGAGGTACCGCCGACTCCAAAAGCGTTACGATTTGGAGTCCAGGGTCGACAGTGTGAGAGGTGCGTGTGATATGAGTGTCTGAATGTGTGAATGAGTGAGCGAGCATGTGAGTGAGTGAGTTGTGCATGTTTGTGTGTGTGCCCGCGCGGCATGTGCAATGAGCATGTGTTTGTGTGTGTGTGTGTGTGTGTGTGTGTGTGTGTGTGTGTGTGTGTGTGTGTGTGTGTGTGTGTGTGTGTGTGTGTGTGTGTGTGTGTGTGTGTGTGTGCGCGCGCGCGCGCGAGCGTGCCTGTTTTGTATGAATGGTATGCAAGTCTCATTTATTTAGTACAGTTTATTTAGTACATTTTACCACAATTTATTTATTCATTTTTGAATTATAGTTTTTTCTTCTGTGGCGTCTTTAATTCTATTCTTTGTCAGATCATCCCTGTTTTTATTGATGTTACTTTTAATTGTTTTTCTCTTTTTCATTATTGTATTGATATGTTTATTTCCTTTTCTAATAATTATTAAGTATATTATTATGGCATAGAGATTTTTATGAACATCCTTTGGCATAATATTCCGCTTGTTCGAGTGACTGATGAACTCTTTCTCCACACACAGGTTAACCTTTGTGGGGAAAATTTCCTAGTATTTAATTTATTTCATGTAAAAATGTTTTTGTTATTTTTTTGTGGAAATAAATGTTCATTCATTCATAGCGTCTCATATTTTAATCTTATTTATCGACTACTGTAAGTAGTTGTTGGAACTAGACAACGCCATAAACATTGCTTTAATATAAAACTTAAAATAAATTTTAAAAATTATGCTTTTCCGTAACCGGGTGTCAGAGACAGGGTTTTGTTGAATATTAAATAACATTCTATTTCAATGTTTTCACTATTTACTGTCACAGTAGCTAATAACTTTATAACGCAATTTTTACCCCTTTATTAACGGGACGGTGAAGTGTGTCAGAGCAGGTGGTTAAACCTAACAAAGTAAAAGCATAATCCCTTATCATAACTATTATCTTAATGAAAGTAACTCATCAGATATTGGATTAGATTTAATCAAGATTTTTAAAACTCTCCTCAACTCCGAGGAACTAGTGACAGACCGTTTGCCAAAGTATCTAGATGTGTTCTCTGATAATTAGCTTAATAAGGACTACGTATAAAGTAAATATACAGAGACAAATATCGATATACTGACCCTCTGAGTTGTAATTGACTTAAATTTAGTTTTAAAGTTGATAATAATTTTTTGTCGACAGTAGCAGGTAAAGTAATCACCTCAAATGCACACCGGAAATACTCGGCAGTGTGGGGCTGACTAAACTCTCCACTCATCTCTTAGGACTAGTCTGGAACTGTTTTGCACTTTACTTCGGCCTAGACTTTTGATCACTCTCTGGGGCTTTCCTCGTCGGTATGATCACAGTGCTAAGACCAATCAAGATCGACCTTTTCGTCCGAAGTAGAGAATGAACGTGCGCATCGAATCTACGCAACTGCTCAAAACACTAATTAGTGTTCGTTATCCCCACACTAAAGCACTATTCTTAAGTAAAATGATTTATGTATAAAACAGTTATCGAAACGGTTAAACTATTATTCATTAACAATTCCATTTCAAATCTCCTAGCCTCCTATAACACTAAGTTCAAAAAGAATTTTGAACCTACCAAAGTGATCAAAAGAACCCACCAATCGGTTTCACAGGTCAACGACTAGCAGAGAAGAATAACGATGCACTAATTTTCCCAAAAGAAGTCACAATGGAAATTAGATCAACAGAGAATGAATAAATAACAATGCGAGGTCAAGACAATTGGGCCATGAATCGGTAAGTTAAGCCGTATTTCCATTTGTATTTTTGATCAGTTTGCATCTTAATTATTTGTATCTTAATCGTTATCAAGAGATTCGGGTCCTAAATGAATTACCATGCTAAATAGAGTGTGAATAAATTATAATAATATAATTTGGAGGGATATATTTCTGACGTCATAAACCATCTTCTGATTTCAAAAAGCCCATCTTCAACATGGATACCTCCTCATAATAATCAAGGATTTTAATATAAACATAAAACATAATGATTCCTTGAAGATTATATGTAGTAACAAAAATTTAAATAACTTCATAAGAATTAGAAAATGGTGGAAAACAAAATCGTAATATACGTTTATAAGTTTGGTAACGTTCCCTCACAAAAGCTTAACACTTGTACAAAAAAGAAAAACGTAATGTGAAAATTGTATTGTTTACAGCAATAAAAAATTATTTTGGTACGGCATTCAAAGAGTGTTTTATGCTTGTGTAATGTTTATTACACAATTATGCAAGTTGCTTTTTAGGAGAGAACATGTATGTTTGTGCACCAATGCCGTTTGGTTGGTGAGAATAGTATTTCCAATTGGTAGTCATAGCTCAGAGGGTAGACTACCGGCTTACCACCCTTAAGTCAGAAGCATTCTTTTTATGTCTCACTATCTCATTCCACGACTTTTTGAGCTAGGACATCGCCCGGAACAATTATTCACATCACTTCAATCTAGATGTAGCAGGTTGCGACTTTATGATATGACGAAAAGTTATTGGCGATTGGCGGGATTTGAACCCGGGACCTTTGGCACCGAAGTTCCGCGCTCTACCCCTAGACCAGTGCGCTCCCCATTGTCAGAGGCAATACTGCGACCTGAAAACTCTAACAATTTACCTTAGCCAAAGGTTTACACGGAACTTACTTAGTATTACCAAGCAAGTTAATACTGGACAGGTATGGGAGATAGTACTCTTACCCCGCTCTCTGGAGGGGGGGGGCTCAACCACAGGAGTGGCAATCGCCAATAATATTATACTAATGCCAATAAAGCTCAATGTGCGAGACTAATGCTTGCATTTTGTTGTTTATAGATATTTTACCCTATAAAGTGAACTTTCAATGCTCAATTGAGACGTTGTCAAGGTGTAGGGCAGTACAGGTGAGATGTACACTTTTTGGACATTTGCCACTAGTTAGGCACAATCTATTAGGATTGTAGCGAAGAAGCCCTGACTGGTAATAGATATACCGTGTCTCCACTTGCATTTTAAATAGTACTTTTATCATTTGAATAATACTGAAATAAGAATATTATTTGCAATAACCTTCATTAAACAAATTTCTAGTTCCTTATAGTATACTTATTGTTCGAGTCACTAACATAGTCATTTATATTTTACTAAACATTTAATTATAATTTATTTAATTAGCTTTTAAGAGATTAAGGAGATATCCCAGGAGTGATAACGAAGAGTCATGATATTCATCCACCAAGTTCAAGATTACATAAACAAACACTTGGACTATATCACAATACAAGGTCAAGAGAAAACTCCAAACAATCATTCAGTAGGTCAAGTTATATTTCCTTTTGTATCTTAATAAGTTTGTATTTTAACGCATTGACCTGCCAAAGTTTGCAAAATATATGTGTTGCAAAAATAATTACGTTGTGAAATAGTTGATTGATGATTATAATAATAATTGATTGTTTTGGAATTTATTTTACGATTAGGCTACGCATGGTCATCGTATGAAATCAAACATCTTCATCTTATGCCTACTCGTCTCAATTAATTTATAATTTTAATTTAAAATCAAACATAATGCTTACATTAAACTAAACTTGTGGTAAGCAATATTAAAATACCATCCTTAACTTATAAAGAAGGACATACACATACATGAAGTTTTATATAGAGAGAGATGACATACTATACTTTTACTTTCTCCCCTTATACATAGTATATGGAGAAAGTATTGTTTTCGTCAAAATGTTTTAATTTGAGTTGAGGGTGGATATATCCATTTTGAGGTCCCCTGAATCCAAAAAAGTGGGTTCGGACGTGATGTCTGTCCGTCCGTGTGTCTGTGTGTGTGTGTGTGTGTGTGTGTGTGTGTGTGTGTGTGTGTGTGTGTGTGTGTGTGTGTATGCGTGTGTGTGTCTGGATGTGTACAGTGCCACAGCCTACCCCGTTGGTCCGATTTAGATGAAATTTCGCCTGTATTATATTCACGGTATCTCCAGGCGTTTATTTCATTTTTTTGGATTTTTAATTTTCAAGGGTAGTTCACCCCTAAAAAACCTTAAAAAACGTGTAAAATCGAAATTTCTCAAAAACGGCTCTAAAGATTTTGATTAAAATTTTATAGTTTATAGTGCACAAAATACAAAATAATTTGACACCACCCGCATGTCTGTAAAAATGACGGTTCAAATGTTATGGGCTTTTAAATGTAAAAAAAAAATAATTTTTAAATTTTCAGCACAAACAATAAGAGTAAAGTATAATTTGACTGGCCCCATTGAAACCAGCTCAAAAAACTAAACAAATTAGTAATTTGAATTATTTGTCTACGACTAACGGTTCCAGAGAAAAGTTAAATTTACTGTCCATGATAAACACAGTACGTTGTCTGAAAGCGTCCAATGTTATTCTTACGGAGAATATTAAAATATCAATTTCTTCCTTATTTTCAACCGTTTTCCATGAAACTTGGTATGAAGTGTAAGGTCAAATCACCCAACAGAACCAACTCAAAAAAGCTTGGTATTACCGGGGGGGGGGTATTTCTCCCTTACAATTCGAACAATTAATCTAACTTTGTCTCTCTTGTTTTTATTTTCAGAAATGGGATGATTATTTAAAAAAAAATTATTAAATGGCATTTATTTAGATGAACTTTGAAGAACATGATAGTTTTATTACAGATTGTCTTTCTTGAACTTACTTAAGGGAGAAAGTATGTGTCAGTTCACCGGTACCGTTTATTTTAGTGAAACTTTAAACTAATGGTCGAAGCCTATTTTGCCGGACAGTTCTGTCCTGAGCCCAAGTTTTACGGATTACAAACACAAATCTTCAGCTAACTGTCATTGATGTCAAATTATAGACCTAAGTTAACATTTCATTGATGTTGGACGTGCGAGGAACTTTGCTTTAAGCTGCTGTTCTGCACTATGACGAAATTATTGTTCAATACACGTTGTTGTTGTAGACCTCGGTTTATATTGAGTTCACCCTGTCACACGTTTCCGGACTTATAGCAAAATATACAATTTTAAAGTTGACAACTGCACTATATATTTACTAAATCATATGAAACAAGACGAATCTATCAATTATAAAAGTATTGTATAATTTTTACTTTCTCCCCTTATACATAGTATATGGAGAAAGTATTGTTTTCGTCAAAATTTTCGAATTTGAGTTGAGGGTGGATATATCCGTTTTAGGGTCCCCTGAATCCAAAAAAGTGGGTTTTGGCGTGATGTCTGTCCGTCCGTGTGTGTGTGTGTGTGTGTGTGTGTGTGTGTGTGTGTGTGTGTGTGTGTGTCTGGATGTGTACAGTGCCACAGCCTACCCCGTTTGTCCGATTTGGATGAAATTTGGCATGTCACCGTATCTCCAGGCGTTTTTTTCATTTTTTTGAATTTTTGATTTTTAAGGGTAGTTCACCCTCAAAAACCCTTAAAAAACGTGAAAAATCCAATTTTCTGAAAAACGGCTCTAACGATTTTGATTAAAATTTGATAGTTTATAGTGCACAGAACACTAAATAATTTGACACCACCCGCATGTCTGTAAAAATGACGGTTCAAAAGTTATGGGCTTTTAAATGTCAAAAAAAATCAATTTTTTAAATTTTCAGCGAAAACAATAAAAGTAAAGTATAACTTGACTGGTACCATTGAAACCAGCTTAAAAAACTAAACAAATTAGTATTTTGAATTATTTGTCTACGACTAACGGTTCCAGAGAAAAGTTAAATTTAGTGTCCAAGATAAATGCAGTACGTTGTCTGAAAGCGCCCAATGTTATTCTTATGGAAAATATAAAAAAAATCAATTTCTTCCTTATTTTCCACCCGTTTTCCATGAAACTTGGTATGAAGTGTAAGGTCAAATCACCGAACAAAACCAGCTAAAAAAAAATTTGGTATTACCGGGGGGGGGGGGTTCCCCCCATATAATTTGAACAATAAATTATTAAATGATATTTAGAATTACTTTGTAGAACATGATAGTTTTATTACAGATTGTCTTTTTTAAATTTAATATATACTATAAAGGGAGAAAGTATGTGTCAGTCCACTGGTACCGTTTATTTAATATTTAACCAGAGCTCGATAAGTCGGCAATGTAGTTTAGGCTCCTAGTTTCCGTTGTCGCCGCTTGCAGGCGCTAGTGATCACGTAAAATAGAAACAATAGGGTTTGTAATTTTGAATTTTCTGTATATTCTTAAGAAATTTTCGATTAATAATATTTAAATAAAAAATATAAACTAATAACAGTCAACATTGGCCCTCGGTACGTTTCTCACAAATCCTTCCACTGCCTAGAGCACATCAGGGAACTCTGTACACGGCAAGATGTCGCAGAGTTCTGGAGGCCCAGGCCCATCGCCATCCTCGATGATCCGCCGTAGGAACAGCATGACCTGCCCAGCCAAAGCCTGTCACAGCAATGTGTTGAATCTTCTTAATTTAAGTTTGTGTTTATTATATTTTGATTAACATCTGATATTTCACTTGCTCTGATTCTGATTTGATTGTTTTAGCCATTCCAAGAGGTAATCCAGCAGCTACAGCGGTAAACGCTAATGCTGTGGTCGCTCAAATGAAGTCCTTTCGCCCGTATGTAAGTTGCGCATACACGTCTGGACGGATGGGGGAAGGTGGGTTTAGTTTGGGTAAACACCGCTTAACGGTGGAGTCTCCACATAACCCTCGCAGGAGCGGGGGTACTCATAAAGAGTTACCACCTGCCCCCCAAAAAAAACCCTTCCACTGTTTGGAAACTCCTAATTTAGGTTCTTGGTTTTATTTAAAGCCAAGTTGTTCTTGATTTAGCTTATTTGGAGTCCAGGATCTTTTCCCAGTCCACAGAAAATCTCTTGCGGGTGTCGGGTGTACGTCAACCGTCAACCGAGGCTCCAAGGATGAAAAGTGAGCGATCTCACTTTCCAAGAGGAACGAAAAATATAGCCCGGTACGGACTTCATAGGGGGTAACTAGCTAACGCCATGTCGACAATTCGACGTGCAGGAAGTTTTCTTAGGACTAAGAAGTGTGAAGTGTAAACCCGTGCCATCCCACGGCGACAAATAGAACAAAAGTAATAATAGTGGATATTACTCACTACGCCTTCAAATATTGGTAGACTATCCCGCATCACTAAATAGAACTGCGTATTTAGCATGGACTTTCTGAAGGAGTACGTCTCCAATGCCTTGCCGGCATTTTGTAGTTGATTAATTCTATAACAAATTTTGTTTCGATTTAACTATTTTAAATAAAATTATAGTGTCTACCGACATATACGTCCCCTCCTTACACACACAACTTTGAACGATTGGTGATTTTGGTATATGTGGACACCAAAAGAAAAAAAACTGTCTTTGCCCTACATTTACCACGGGAACTACGGCCTAAATATTATCTGTGGTAATATATTGCCGTATATTATTCCTGGGGGGCTATTTAGGGCTTGTGTGTAAGGGGTTGCGATCACCATTAATGATGTGCTAATTACAGTTAAACCTCACAAACCCCCCCTTGCTCATAGGAGTGGAGGGGGCTATACTTTGTGGGTTCCCATCATAATGCATTTATTTATAGATACTTTTACCTTTCGCATCATAAAGTAAATAAATTTATTTGGTATTTTCCATTTAACATTGCATTATGATTATGATGGACATAATACATAATGATGCATTAAATAATGATAGATTGCGTGTAAAGAATCGCTTCTATATCGTACTTTAATAAAACCTTTGTACAATAAGTTTTAATATCTTTAACGTGTGGTTTTCTCAATTAAAGTTGTTGGTACTTTAGTCTTTTACCCATGTAAAAGACTTTAATCAAGCCACTTGTAGTTGAGTTTAGATCCAATAGTTACCACTACAACATTTATTGTATATACTATATATTTTTTACGTAGCCGTTCATAGAAATATTTTATTTTTACAATTTAATCTTAATATATAAAATTCAAAGCCCTCACTCACTCACTCATCACTAATTCTCCCACTTCCCGATTACCTAGGAGGCTGAAATTTGGTATACTGGTTCTTTAGGCCTAAAATAGGAAAGTCTAATAGTTTTTGTGACGATTTTCCCATAAATCTCTACCCTATACGCCTTCAAAGTTCCCATGTTTATCTTATGGGGAAATAATTTTGTTTTGGATTCCAACATATGTATCTTACCTTTTAAGATATAAACAACAGCTGTTTTTATTTGAACCTTTGGGCAAGCCAAAGAAGCAAGCATAAGTTAGTAAGTACTCAATTGTATCTAATCTCTATATATAAAAATGAATGTAATGTATGTATGTCCTTTATGCGTTGCCAAACTACTCATCCGATTGCTATAAAATTTAAGGAAGTTGCTCTATATATGTCCGGGAAGGTTTTAGTGAAAAAAGATTTTCAAAACTCCATAAGTTTCCTTTTTATGGAGTTTTTAATTTAATGTTAACCTTATGGGTAGCAAGTTTGTTTACAAATTCTCCACAATTAAAATATTTGATTTCTTAAGCAACAGCTGTTTGGTTTACTTTCCAGTAGCAATATGCCTTACCATCCAATGCCATCTGAATCATTCATTAATTTAAAACTATTAAGTAAATATGTGCTGTACAAAATGAACAGCTTTATTCACCACGTAAATAGTTTACGGTTTTTGGGAATAAATTTATAAAATTACTGAAGTAGACTTAAGTGAATACATTACCTTAAAGGCTGTCAAAAAGTTAGTCGGTAAGGTAGTTTTCTGCGTGTTTCAATTGTTGCCGCTCGAATGCGCTAGTGTGGCGCGTGCCACAGAGGGTTCATGCTTTTAAATTAATTAAATTAATCTACTATCGGAAAAAGAGTTTATTTATACGTACTAAGTAGTCCTTCTGGCTTCTATCACAAAACCTTACAATTTATTATGTACTTTTTAGAAACTTGCCTATATTGTTCAAATACAGTATTATCAACGAATTGGTGACTATATGGTGTATAGTTATATCCAAACATAATAATTATCGCTCTAATGAATTATACGAATGCCAAATATAATTTTTCCTCGTAATTAAGCTATAACTTTGGATGTATTAATAATTTCAAAAAAATCCATTAGCTAATAACAGTGTAAGTAACAAAACTTGAAAAGTTACAAGTTATGATGTTGAATCATCAGCCAAATATCTGCAGAAAAAAACTTCCTATAGGTCAAGTTTTTTGTGTTAAATTAAACCTCTCACCTACGACAGCTCCAAACGTAGTCTATAACCTATAACCTCGACGTGTTTTGATACGCAGGTCAAATATATGTAATTTGTCGAAAGCGACCTGACTCAAATTTGCAGAGCGCTGTTTGTTACACATTTTACTACATCATAATACACACGATTTTACCGACGTACAGTGCAGTACTGAGTTAAGGTAGGTTGGGGTTATATAATTGAATTTTAAATAATTGTCTTTATGTGTGCATCTAGGACCTTCCCTCCTCCCAAAATAAAATTAGACGCGTCTTTATTGAAATCAATTATTGTACTATCGAACAGTTTACTTTCGAGTATCGTCAACTACAGGCACCGATATATCGAATCGTATCAAGAACCGAACTGCGCATGCGCGACCGGTCGGCTCATGTTGTGATCAAAGCTTTGAAAAATACGAACCGCTCACCGCTCATTTCCAGTTTAACTTTCGACTGTGAGTGAACCATTGTGTTTCTCCCCAGGTTTAAAAAGTAAGTACATTCTTTATGTATGAAATATTTTTATTTGAAATTATGAGTTATTTTGTTTATTTGTGATTTGTTTAAATATTATTTATATTTAATTATTTAGTTTAAAATATTATAGAACTATAGACCACTCACTATATATAGACATTTGTATATCATTTATGAAGCCATTCGCGGATGTAATTACCGGTACTTAAATGTTGGTATAAAACTTTAAAAATTCTATTTTCAAATTCTGAATGGCCTAACAGAAAAACCCTTTGAACGTACGTACAACAAAACCCAAACAGGTGACGTGTGTTCATTTTTAGAATTTCTATAACAGTGTTTTTGTAATTTGCACATAATGTTTTTTCTCTTGTAAAAAATAGATAATTATAGTGGAGAACTATTTCAACGTTTCAGCTTTAACTATAATTTTTTCTTTTTAAAAGTTATGGAATAGGTAAACTCCTTTATACATGGACAGATGTTGATGGAACTTGGTATAATTGGTCAAAATAAAAGCGGTTTACAGTAAAAATGCACACTTTCAATATTCCTCACAGCAGCAAACCTGCATACTCTTTCCCTAATGGAGAATAGTCAAACTGTGTTTATTTATTACGGATATTGATCAATCCTGTTATATATTATTATTGATTCGGAGATTCGCTGAGTATGTAGGTCTGCTGCAACGGGGGTATTACAAAAATGTATTTGCTCATTGCGTGTTCTTGGCTATGCTCATTCAAGTTAGTGAATTAAGACCAAAATCTGGTTATACAAAAATATCTAGAGGCAATAACATACAAATTAATAAATACATTTGGTACTGTTCATACAATAGAAATTTACATTTGAAAATTATAGTTTTTCTTTCGTTGAACATAGTTTGACACACTTGCACGTTTGCAGTTTAAACCCTGATTTCGTTACATGTTTAAATTAGGGGTGGGTAACAATGATTCTACATACGATAATAAACTTTCACCGTGTGGTTTTGGTATCGAAAGCCACATATTGCCAACATTCTCGCCACGCCCAAAAATCCCCGACGCCTTCCAAAAAGGGACGGCCGTTAAAATTCTCTACGCCGCCGAGAGAGCAGACTTCCATTTAAGCGGTAGAAAGTTTGCTTTCTACTCGACAGCTGATCATTGGTATCAATTCACCGTCTACTGGTCATGAAACGTTTTAAGTTCAATTTTTGGAGGGAAAAATAATACATCTGAATTTAAAGACAAATAAGTCAATTTATTTGATGTTTTATCATTGTTTAAGAACTGTTTGGGGGTATGAATGGCTATTAAGCCCACCTTTGTAATCGAAGCTCACTGGAGCAATGCTGCAATGTCATTGGGGTATTTTTTATGTCCCAAATTCTCATCCCAGGACTTTTTGAACTAGGTCATCGCCCGGAACCGTTTTGCACATTACTACAGGATAGACCAGTGGGTTGAGTCATTATCACATAGTGAAAAGCCTTTAGTGATTGGCGGGATTTGAACCCGGGACCTTGGGCACCAAAGCCCCGCGCTTTACCCCTAGACCAGCGCTTCTTCATAACAATAAGGCAACGTTAGGTCAACAGTACGAGAGTTTGGACCATTTCTCACCAGAACACTTATTAGTTTGTAGAGAAATTCATAAGAATTGCTGTACATTTTTTGGATATTTATTTATATTTATTTAACGGATATTTACTAATTTGGCTATTTGTGTGTCGATGTCTTTGGATATTTTTAACGCTAAGAGAAATGTAAAAACTCTGGTCTTGTTATATACTATAAGACATGAAGAATGTAAGACGCAATTTAAATTGGCCGTAATAAAGAAGACTCAACAAAAGAAGAAGAATATCCGTGACGTAATGGGCGGGTCGGTGGCTACGCTTGCGTGGATTTGTTTCCGCTGCCTTTGTCATCTCATCTGTTCTGTTAACGTTTCCGTTCAGGCCTACCAACTTGTCTCAGAAGAAAACGAAGTCAGTACAGAGTACAAGTTTATATATTGACAATATGAACATATAGAATATGCATCTCGATACTTTAAATTTTCTCTCCGCTAAATTAAACACATCTACAAAAAACAAAAAAAAGTAATTGTGGTGTTTAGGTTGGTTTTACACGGATTTCAACTTAATTTTGTGAATAATCGGTATCACCATGTGTTTTCGTTATCTAAAATAATATTTTCGTAAGTGTTATGAAATTTCATATAGAAAATAAATAAAATAAACTTTTTTTAATACCACTCCCCAACGGCATCTGAGTGGTTGACTTCTAAACGTGGTAAACGTTCTATAATAAACTTAGAAAGGAAAAAAATGAACTGTTCAACATTTTAAACATGTCCATAACCTATGAATAGTTTTTTCCACATTCGGGTGGTTGATGCTGATTAGGGACTGTTATCAGTACAAACCATGGAATTTAATTTAGTTATCATTTATTATCAATTGATGAATCAAAGTCATTTGGCCCGTTTTTGATATGTTTTAGACATCCAGTATTTTAAAATCAAGGAATTCTAGTATTGAAGAAATTATGTCTTCAAATATTGCCAAAGTACACAAATGTACAAAATATCATTTAGTTTCATATAAACATTTTTCAGTACAAAGAACCTAAATACGGTTATTTACGTCTACGAATCATATTCGTAACACTATGTATAGGGGAATAAAGTAAAATTTGTAAATAGTCATATTTTTGAAATTTTTTGCTCATAGAATGTAAGTAAATTAGATTATGTAATAAATAGCATTATATATAGATTGGAATCAAAAGGTTTTTCGTTTTTGACATGGACATGTCAAAGAACTGCTGTTTAGATGAACTGAAATCATTCCCCTTAGACATAAACATAATGTAACCTATTTTCCAGAAGGAATTAAATACAAACATATTTATTTTAATCTCAAATAAAGTAAAACTTTGTTACAGCCACCCACTTCTCCGTTTGCTACTTTTATCCTTTACCATTCATTTGCTACTTCTGCTTTTGCTTTTTGCTAAATGTTCCCCTTCTTCTTCTCTGCCTTCGTTACCTTTGTCGACTTCTTCCTCACCTGCTTCTGGTTTTGCTAAATGTTCCCCTTCTTCTTCTCTGCCTTCGTTACCTTTGTCAACTTATTCCTCACCTGCGTCTGCTTTTGCTAAATTTTCCCCTTCTTCCTTCTCTGCCTTCGTTACCTTTGTCGACTTCTTCACCACCTGCTTTTACTTTTGCTAATGTTCCTCTTCTTCCTTCACAGCCTTCGTTACCTTTGTCGACTTCTTCCTCACGTGCTTCTGCTTTTGCTAAATGTTCCCCTTCTTCTTACTCTTCCTTCGTTACCTTTTCAACTTCTTCCTCACTTTTCTACCTTTCCATTCCCACCTTCGTCTCACTCCATCATTCGGCCTCGTCTCCATTTACATGCTTCTTCTTTTTACTTCTTCTCTTCATCGATTACACTTCTTATTTCAAAACAAATTGTTTCAAGACAATCCTGTAATATTAGAAAATCATAGCGAATTGCACCACGTACGTAGTCTCTGGTCTTGAAGGACAAAATGCCAATGCATTATGCAACAATACGCATGCGACAAGTCTATAGTATGACTAGAATGAAGATAGACCGGTTGTGTCTTGGCATGCGTTACAACCACTAGCCTGACTCACGTCATGTTTTCGTCCTAGAAACATACAAAGCATGATGCAATCCATGATTTATTTTCATGTAAGTAACCTAGGGCCCAAGCAACAGAAAGTTGAGTGAAACAATTTCATTTTGATATAACACAAATTTTCAAAACACAAACTAGATTGCAATATTTAGTCCAGAAGGTGACTGGAAAGTAAAACAGTAGATCTATTTTAAATGTTTGACTTACTTTACGTTCAGTTCCGTTGTTTACTATTCGTTCATTCGTTGCTGAAGCCTCTTCATTTCAATGGCGGCTTATTTTTAAACTCCTCACTTCAAAGAACACTTAAGATGTTTTTAATGACAGGTTGATGTGCGCTGATAGCTATGATAAACATGTTCTTTCTATCATTAGTTATTTCTCTGATCACTTGTTACTTCGTGGTTCATTTAAAATTACCGAAGGCTTTTATTTGTATGTGGCAATTGGTTGAAACATGCATATGTAAATTTTACAAAGGTTCAAAGTTTTGGGTTCCCAGAATCCACGTACCATTGGTCCATCCATATGTATTTTTCATCTCAGAAAAGGCGCATTTATAAGAATATGAATCGTAAGACATTGCTAATCTTGTTAGAGTTCACGATATGTATAATGTAGACTGGTGTACGAAATGAACAATCTAACTATTAATCTCTAAAAAGATCCAGGTTCGTTTCCATGCTAACGCCATGACGTCACACACCATAGGTGACGCTTTAGGATAAACTTGCTTAAAAACTATTCACTTATCGTAGTAAGTTAACTGTATATTTTTTAAGTCCATGGGATAAAGAATACAATCCTAAAGCAACCTTCAATCTTCCGTTTGAATGACCCTTAAAAAGTTGCATGCACGGAAGTGCACGAGAGACAAGATTGAATCAAAATATCAGAGAGTTAGTCATGTAACACCTAAAATGCTTTACAAATTATGCTGGTAAAACGGATTCTTCAAGATACAACGCCTTAATTGTAACAGTTGTTGGCTCAGAGAATATTATTTTCCCCACGACTTTAAAGATCTCGAGTAAACCCAGTAACCAGTGTTTTATTTTTAGCCACTATTAACCCCCTATCTTTACTTGTTACGTCGCCACTGAAGTGAAATGTCAGTAAGAAATCTCACATGTTTTATAAAAAACATCAATTATTCCTCTGTCACTTTCCCACATGGAAATAAAAGGTACACTCAACAGTTAATGCCAGTCTCCTCGTCATTAATAATCCTAGAAGGGTTATAATAGTCATGAGTGTTGAGTAATCAAATAGATGCTGAATTTCTTTCTAACAGTTTAAGACTTAACTTTTAGAGTGATAAATATCACAACTACTAGATGCAATAAATCTTTTGCAATGTTCTGGTCTTGTTAATATCAACACTCGACCAGACAAGAGGCGTGTAGATTTTGCTTACCATCTTGCCATCTGCACTTATATATATGGAGTTGTTTAAAGTTCCTATTATACAGTTCGTCCCATGTGCTGAACCATATCGTGGCATTTTAATTGGATGTAACGGCCGTTGATGGGTGATCACAGCTTAGGGTCTGCATTGATGGTGCTTGACTGCTATTGGTTGTTGTGGCTTGCTGTTTTCTCACTCTAATAAAGGAATGTATAAACCATCCACAATGCTGTACTCAGTACGGTAATAAATTAATTGTGAGGGTCGTTTTTTGCGTAACTCTCCATTAATGATAGGCATATTTCAATGGAACAATCTTTCTTTGAAGTTGTTCAAAATGGGTTTGATTTTTTTTTAAGAAATTGAAGTGCTCTTAGTTTTCTCTTAGGTTTTCCCCCTCCCATAATATTTTTGGAAATTGTGATTATTTTCAATGTTTACGAAAAGTTAACTCAGGCAACTATGAAAAGAAACCGTTTCTACTAACACAAATTGTTGTACGATATTGTACCTGATTTAATAGGAGAGGTTAGAGTAATGTAAGAGAATTTTTTTTCAAAGATATTAACAGTATAGGGTATCATTGAAGGTGTGTTTTTATTTGAGTGAAACAATTAAAAATGTCTTATTGTTGAGTTGAAATATCATCTAGGTTTCCCTATCACGACAGTGTATTACTTTTGCGCCATATACAGCCGCATTGGTCTACTTGTAAGGGAATAATTTATGATTATTTTATTTTAAGCTACAGTGTATTCTATAATTAATTTGAAAGTGATCTCACAAGTTCTGCAGTCAGCTGATTTTCAACGGTTGGAACCGTCCGAGGCCGTGAGAAAGGGAGAGTGGTCCGCATTTGAGGTTATGTTTTGCAACGTTTCCTTCAAAACCCACCAGGCAAGTTGAATATCAGGGACAGCCATACAAATTATCTTCAAATTGGACTGAAATCAGTTAAGTAAACACGCAAAATTATTTAGCTGTTTTTTTCTGAGGTATCCAAACGTGCTCACCTTGAGGTCCGCCGTTGTCGGTTCGATCCCTGGCACATATACCCGTTTTTACCTTGGAATAATGTGTTAAAGCTGGGATAGACGAAGAATGAGTCGGGACATACTCATCGTAACGTGAACATTAAGTAGGTCCACACAAAAACGGTAATAAGTATTGATTAGGCCTAACTCACTTCAAGATAAAGGTACCTAAAGCCCGCTCCACACGATCAGCCCTGCCTTACATCAGTCAATTTAACCGATTCATTTAATAATCCATCAGTCCAGTTTTTTGTTTTTTTTTATTACTGAGCGCAGTCCGATTCCTACTTAATCTTAAATAATGTCTTCATGTGCTCTCAGTCAAAGATTTTTCTTTCTGAGGGTTTAACGTACTTTCGATATCCTAAATGGTAATGGTTTATTGTCGACAGTGAATGAACACCTTTGTGTGAATTTACTTTTTATTATGGTTTAAATTAAAATATAATAGATTTATGTTTGTTGATAACCCAAAACAATAGTAGGATTATAGATTTTCTGGTGATCAAGTTTTATTCAACCGTTTTTTCCTATGTAACAATTAATAAATATGAATAAAATAAGCCGCATGTAGGACTAAACTAAAAAAGTCAACAAATTGAAGGTAACATGTTTCTCTGTTAGAAACATAGAGAATAGTGGTACCAATTCCATGAACAAGAGTTCACAGCACTTGACTTTACAACCAAGAGTTCTTATCAGATGGGTGAATTGTTGACTTTTTAGTTTTATCATTATGCTGCGTTCATTTTCCACACGTTTCAAATGTACGGGATATCCAATTACATTTGAAATTTACCATTTTAAAGTACGCAAACTACTGATAGTTCAGATTTTAAAACATTATGTAATAAGAAATGTTATCAAATATTTAAATCTTTCAATGCAGAGTCCATATGGTAATATTTTTATTATCAAGACTACGTTTCTGAAATGTCTACATACATACGAAGGTATTATAGGTAAACCAATTATGAATGAAAAATGGTTGTAAGATGACTGTGGCACGATCTTGTAGTCTTGTTACTGACATGACCCTTAACCAGGACTGTTAATTAATAGCCCAACAGCCAATGACATGGGTCCTAAGGTAACGATGGAGGAGTGATCTAGGATCGATATAACTTTTGTCCTTACTGTGGATATTACAAATCATTATTAATTCGAAACTGGAAATTATTATGGACCTGGGCCGCTAAACTCACGATCTCAGTGACGGCTGCGGCCGAAGACAAACTGACGTGAATTTTCAAATGTCGCCGAGAGGGCGTGGCTCCCAGGAGTAGTCCTTTTCTGTTTGACCTGAAGCGGCAGCAGTGTATCAGCCATACTTTTACTCCCTTAAGAGTAATGTTGAAAACTCTTTGAAACACGAGTTTGATTAAAAACACACCGGATTAGTTAGAAAACAGGATACGTTTAACGTTCATCTTAGATATTTATCATCAATCTATAATAATTCTATAGAGTAAATGAGAAAATTTAAATTCTAACCAGATGGACTGTAAGACACTGAAGTGTTTTTGTAATGACACGGAGCACAAGGTTTTATGGCAAAAAAACGTTATGACCAAGGTAACTAGAAATATACAGAGAGTTGTGAGCCACGAGCTAACTTCCCGCCAAACATATGGTAATTTCTGACCAGTGACATAATTGTTTATTTACATAAGTAACTAAAAAATGTTTCTTTGTTTGAAATTCATTAACAAATTGTCTTCATTGGGAGTTGTCTTTGAGTCTCCGTGACGAGCGGACGTGTTTGGTTTCTTTTGTGTGTAATGGTTAGTGAATGGTTTGTTTGTAAGTTTTTTTACTCCTTTAATCTTTTATGTTTTCAGCTTTATACCGGTTTGGTCCAGATTATATGTTAATTAATTGTGCTATGGTTTAGATATTAGTTCACCTGAGGACGGGATGAGATTCCAGATCCCGAAACGTCGTGAAACTTTGTTTTACATAAAATCGTGATGGAAAATGTCCGCAATTAAAATCTAAATAATATGAAAAATGTTTTTTTTAATTAGGTTAACTTCTAAAATATGGTTAAATTGTATTTTTCCATAATTAACGAGTTTAGCTGTCGTAAAATACCTAATTGGTATGTGTTAGGCTGTAAAATAAAATAAAATGGTTCCTGTCGTTGTATCGTTCAAAAGTATGACTAATTGTAAATAAACGGTACCAGTGGACTGACACATACTTTCTCCCTTTATAGTATATAGTAAATTTGAAAAAGACAATCTGTAATAAAACTATCATGTTCTACAAAGTAATTCTAAATATCATTTAATAATTTATTGTTCAAATTGTATGGGGGAACCCCCCCCCCCGGTAATACCAAGATGTTTTGAGCTGGTTTTGTTCGGTGATTTGACCTTACACTTCATACCAAGTTTCATGGAAAACGAGTGGAAAGTAAGGAAGAAATTGATTTTTTTATATTTTCCGTAAGAATAACATTGGGCGCTTTCAGACAACGTACTGCGTTTTTCTTGGACACTAAATTTAACTTTTCTCAGGAACCGTTAGTCGTAGACAAATAATTCAAAATACTAATTTGTTTAGTTTTTTAAGCTGGTTTCAATGGTACCAGTCAAGTTATACTTTACTTTTATTGTTTTCGCTGAAAATTTAAAAAATTGATTTTTTTGACATTTAAAAGCCCATAACTTTTGAACCGTCATTTTTACAGACATGCGGGTGGTGTCAAATTATTGAGTGCTCTGTGCACTATAAACTATCAAAATCGTTAGAGCCGTTTTTGAGAAAATTGGATTTTTCACGTTTTTTAAGGGTTTTTAGGGGTGAACTACCCTTAAAAATCAAAAATTCAAAAAAATGAAAAAAAACGCCTGGAGATACGGTGACTATATATATACATGCCAAATTTCAACTAAATCGGACCAACGGGGTAGGCTGTGGCACTGTACAAATCCAGACACACACACACACACACACACACACACACACACACACGGACGGACAGACATCACGCCAAAACCCACTTTTTTGGATTCAGGGGACCCTAAAACGGATATATCCACCCTCAACTCAAATTCGAAAATTTTGACGAAAACAATACTTTCTCTATATACTATGTATAAGGGGAGAAAGTAAAAGGGTTTACCAATTATGTTAAGATCAATAATCAACAAGCAGCTGGGTGTACCAGTGACGTCACCGGGTTGGTTTATACCATCCTTGCCTCTCTGTATGCGAGATCGTTTTAATTTAACATTGCTCTTATCGGAAATCAGTGAAGAAGGTGTAAGTTCTGTAAAATCTGAATGTAGGTTACACATTCACACAGACAAGAGCCAGGAACGAATTGTAGTCACTGAGCATTTGCATCGTCTCGATGGACAAGTGAGAGTTTGGGTCAATTAAGATAAATGTGTGTAATGGAAGAGTAGGCGTTTCTCTTCTAAACCACCACCACATCAGACCGGTCTGGGTTCTGAAATACAACTTAAATTGCGGACGTTGTCTATCACAATTAGTAAATCAAAATTTCAAACGTTTCGGGATCTGGACTGTTCCGTTTTCAGGTTTGCTGCAACAGAAAACACAATATAAAACTCTAAGTAGCCTTAAGAGTTTGCATCAGTGGTAGGCATCTTGAATTTTAGTCCCGTAAAGGCAATGTTAAATTCTGGTGGAACATACCTTCACTTTGGCGTGTGTAGTGGCGTTAATTATCAAAGTATCAATGTAAAACTTTGGAAGTACATTGATGAGATGTGGCTCAAGGGCATGACCTTTTCAATATGTTCAAAAATTTAACTTGATATAAAAACAAAAATCCGGGAATATTTTACAAAATAAATCATTATTATTTTTTTATTGAGAGCTAAAGTAAGAAGTTCTGTAAGATGGTGGCCTAGAGGACTGTAATGCCTTTAATTTGACACATCTTCCGTTAATCTATGACAATAGGTCAAGGAGGTATAGGCGCCAGAATTTAACATTGCTCTTACGGGACTAAAATTCAAGATGGCTACCACTGATGCAGACTCTTAAGCAGTCAGAAGCAGTCTTAAAAAAATTTTTTAACAAAAGTCACGCATGAATTACCAGAGCACAAAAACTAAGAACGTCCACTCGTCACAAGGGCTCAAGAAGCACCCAACCACGGTTGCCAAATGCCAACAATGAACTTCATAAAGAATGTATTTCAGTGCTATTTTTAGGAAAGGTTTAACTATACTGATTACTGAACGATTACTGAGTGGATGGTACGGTTCAAAAATACCATTCAAACACTGTTTCAAATGGTGAAAAAAGCACATGAACAAAACTGATTTAATGGGAATTTATGATCTGGTTTGCCGAGAAATAACTTAAGTTCACATACTAAAGAAGTAATTTTATTGATTGGCAGGATCTGTGACCTAAGGATATATTGTTAGCTAAACATTACATGTATATCGTTGACCCAGAATATTTTTTACACTTAATCGCAAATTTTTCCTTCTAACGTAATTTACTTCTA
The DNA here is from genome assembly GCA_023375725.1 of Nephotettix cincticeps. Classification (NCBI taxonomy): domain Eukaryota; kingdom Metazoa; phylum Arthropoda; class Insecta; order Hemiptera; family Cicadellidae; genus Nephotettix; species Nephotettix cincticeps. Next base: position 138,926,812 of record CM041786.1, read on the forward strand.
CCACAATTACTTAAGACGAGGTTTACTGCTACAGTCGTCTGAAAATAGTTATTCCAAATATTTCCACATTTTCCCCTGGGAAGTGTTGGTTGGTTACCACGTCACACATCAAAAACCCCTTAAGATGGTGAGAAACTCTGAAAATTCGAATGCAATCTCATCCATATGTTTTTGTTAATGACTTAAATAAATAAACTATTAAGTTGTAAACTTATAGTCAACACGCGTAGAATCGATTTAAACGTTTTTTTTAGTGTCAAAGAAAAGGAACAAGATGTAATATTTTTTCAATAAATCTATGTAAAATCTGAAGGATACAAAACGGAAAAATTATTCTCCACATTTAAATTCATATGGTCAAGGGGTTCGAAGGGGATTCATATGGAAATAATATTCACTTTAAAAATGAATAAACCATTCACTTTCGTCTAGTTTAAAAAAATGACCACCAAGCTCTCATAAGAGTTTAAAAGTTTGCCTTATTCTATGGTTATAGTTCATCCTTACATATTTTAGACAACCTTGGTTCCCGAATTTATAAAACTATTTTAGAAACGTATTGGGCTAAAGATTGACAGTCCTGCAACATCGTACCTCTAAAAACTACACACAGCTGTTTCATAAAATTGCACTCAATATCTACTATTTTATCGCACCCGCTACCTAATCTGAAGGGTTACGGTCCAATCCTGAGCAAAGTATAAAAAAATGTTGTAATGGTTTGATACCGGACTGTGTTCGTCGATGACAAGTCTTCATATTCGCCAGTGACGTCATCAAATATCTTTTTCACTTATATTCTCACCTTAAAGTAGTCACTTAGTAGTCGGGCATGTATCTCACGAGTAAACACACGCTGTAAAACATTTTTTAGCATGATTTTATTACTATCGTTTATTTTCTGATGGAAAACGTTGAGTGATTTAGATATTTGCCTTCTTTTTTACCTTTTATATCTTTTATCTTATCTTTTATCTTTTTATCTTTTCCTCGTTTATCTTTCCACCACAGTTTCATCCTTTGACTGGTCTGTTTTTTCCAAACAGAAATCTCGGTCCTTCTCTGTGTATCTGTAGAGTACTCTCAGAGAGAGTATTCTACATCTATAGAGTATATTCTCATTTGGTTATTTTCGTCCTGAACATGTCTCTAACCCGTTTGTCTGCTTCTGTAATGTTCATATTTTAAAGATCCATCTGGATGTTTTTCTGCGCCAATCTCTCGTTACCTCTAGACTTTTTATCCACTTTGCTATTTATTTTGTTGGACTTTGTTCCGGTGATACATCGATCCAATTATACATTAATATAGAAGGGTTTCATACTTAGGTAATTTCCTGGAAGTTAAGGTAAATTTAACGTGTTTCAAGGGAACATTGACCTGGCAACACTGCATATGTAGGATTAAAACCCCACGCTATGAGGTGGAGTATAGGCCAAGGATTCTGGTGGGAGGCGCCGCGAAGGGCATCAACAATGAGGGTGACGTCATGGAAGCGCCTCACACATTATAATAACTGCGAGCAGGACAAAGAAGGGCAGAAGGGGGAAATTATTTCTTTAAATAAAATTTATTATCATAACAGGACTGCCAACAACAACTACGAGACATGGAAGCAGAGCCCCTAGCGAGCGTAGGGAGTAAGCAGGATTTGAATTCGTGGTATAAAATTAATTAATTAAAGGTCTGATAAACCTCCACCATCTTGGATTTCTACTCCCGTAAGAGCAATGTTAAAGGATGAACAAGCTATCTGCGATTTCATTGTCGAGAATGTTAATAAGCCGTTTTGGTATTTTTGTTGAGCAGATTTTATATCTACTGAGTAAATAAAAAAAGTAAAATTTGAACTATACAGACCACTAAAACTATAACGCCCTTTAAAGAGGCACCAACAACAAGTTTTTCTGGTATAAAACAACGTTACGATTACAGTTTAAATCTAACATTGTTCATTTGAGTCTTGAGTTAAAAAAAATTGTATTTACTTCCCTGAGGGAAATAGGGTAGATAATCTATATGCCCATAGGGAATGTTTTCAGTTTATCTAAAGAGCTGGCAATTTGCGAGACAGAAATGTGAAACAGTGACGTCATTAGGACGTTATATGGTTAGTGACGTCATAGTTTAGTTACAAGAACAGATGTTTAGATGAACTGAAACATTCCCTTTAGACATATCCATGATCCGTATGTGGAAGTAAATACAAACATTTTTTCATATACTCAGTGGATAAATTATTACAAAAAGGTATTAAAATATATTAATATATTCGCGTTTCAAAAGTAGAATTTTAGGTTAGTTTTTAAAATGTTTTGGTTAAACTGTGACATTTGTGTTGTTAAATATTTATTAGTAATTCTAATTGGGTACAGTTTTCTGATTTTACAAAACTAAACGCAGTTTTCATTTCATTCTAAATATTTTAGAACAAATATTTAGTAGATTATTTTAAGTGACAAGATCAACTATCGTGAAATATGGTAATCACTGTTAATTTTTATAATTACACCAACTGTGGGTCTAAAAACATTTACAACCACCTTCCTAATTTGTCAAACACCATAGTCGATCGCTTATTGCATTTAAATTCACTAAACTAATGAAATGGGAGACTTAGGATTCGGTTTAGTGGTGTTATTGTCTTTAGTAAAGATGTATCAAGTGGACTCTTCTCTCTGTGGTCTTTTCTCTAGTTCTAAAGCAGGTTTTGAAGGGGATGTTATACGCGAAGTGAGTACCGCGGACTGGCCGGAGTATAGAACTGTGCTTGGACGTGTACGAGGTGCGGACACCGGGAACAAAGACATCAGTGTGATCAATACCTGGATGAACTACAACTCTGCTAATAATTACTTCTTGACATGTGTTCAACTCAAGAGAGACCCCACGACTCATCAGAATGTGTACAGAGCCGTACTTTACACAGAGATGACGCCGAACGACCGTCGCTACACGCCTATCAAGATCATGGACGTGACAAACTGCGAGACGAACATATTAAACTCAGTCACGATTGATCATATAGTAGTACAAATAGCCCGCATTATAATAGATTACCAGGATATGTCCTGCAAATTTGAGTTGTTTCATGTGGATAGGAAGGAATACATCCCCACTAAAGAATCCTGTCCTACGAAAAAACGTAGAGGTGATCAAAAAAACGACAAAGACTACACGAATAATTGGAAAAAGTTCGTTGCTTAGAAAACGTGACTGGTTTAGCTTTGTACTAAACTGGAGTATAACAATCTTACTAAAGCGTCTCAATTTTAGAACTGAACCCGCCTGCTTTTCTAGGACTCAAATTTGGCTCAGTTTTGGTTATTTACCTTTACAATCATCATAACATAAATTGATGGGTGTACATTTATGTAATATTTTGTGGATTATGTGCGTTTTTAGTGTAAACAATTTTATGGAGTTTTTTTAACAAAAAAACTCTTAATTGTTTTTATTGGATCATTGATTTTAATTTTTGAAATATTTTCAGATATTTTTAGTACACTATCCTGTTGTTATTTTCTTACATGTATTTTGATATTGGTGGCAAATAAATAAAATTAAAATTAACCTAAATAAAAAACAGTTTGATTGTTTTATTCAGTGGGTTTGACTATATGGTGTGTCCTAAGTTTCATCCAAAACTGTTAAAAGATATTTCTTTACATTTTGACTTATAGTAATCAGTTAAATGCTTATTTGTTTCTTGAGCTGGTTTTAATCCAATTATTATTTCTTTTACATGTTAGGAAAACGTTTTTTTATATTTAAATCACATAACTTTTAAACTTTAATTTTTGAAGACATCTTAGTGAACCACTTTTTGGTTTCAGGGACTCTACAATGGATACGTATTATTGTATTATTTCTCATTGGTACAGACTTACTGACACCATATTGGCTGTTCAAACTACTTAATCAAATTTAATAATGTATCCCTCACAGTTATTTTTATATAAATTCTACACGGTAGCTCAGGGGTTACGCGATGGGCTGAAACGCAACCAGTTGTGACTCCTACCAGACAGATCATGAGGTCACCTCTGTCCAGCTTATGTGACTCACACCGCTACGACACCTCACTGTCATTCATTGACCGACAGGTTCTTGGCCCACGGTTATATGGAGTTGAGGTTAAAAAATCCTCTCCATCAGATGGTTTGACACTTTGAATTATACAACACAAGAAACTTATGGGCGGAACTCAACATACGTTTACACATTTTTCAATTTATTAATCGTAAACCGACACTCTACTAAAATGCGATGTAAAAACAATGCAAATACAGTTTCCAGAATTGAGTGTAAAGCTAAATATTCGCACATTGATCCAAATTAGTCTTTCTCATTCTTGGCATTGCAATTCTCGTTTGCTCTAAAATACACCGTGGCTAACAACAAGTAAAGTGGGAGTGATGATGCTGGCAAGCCGCAGAAAGGACTTCTCAAGATTGATACTTAACAGTTTTACTGCCGTCTTCCTGGACAAATGACACTAGACATTACTGAGAACATCGCTAAATATAACCTCTCACTACAGTATGTCTCACATATGAGCCGTTGCATATTGTTGAAGTTATCATTTGAGTCAACTTCATTTAAAGTAAGACTATTTTTGGCCAATACGATGTTCGATTTTCCTAAAGAATCTGGGGATTTAGTCCTCTCAAATGCGGATTTCAGCTGGTGTAAATACCGTATTTCAATTAGTTTTAAGTTTTAATTAGTATTTTTAACGAATGAAATTGAGAAACAGAAGAACAGTAAAAGGGTCTCCCTCTGAAGATGTTATCCAGAAGAGGGTTAGCCACAAAAGTGCCTCAGAAGCTTCAATAATCCAGGTTAGGTGACTTCTATAGGATCACATAATCTGTTTCGAGACATTTTTCTACCTTTACCATTACTTTTACCATAAGCGTTTTGGCCAAAGTGTGTGGTTCCATTCCAAGTTAAATCAAAGATAATGCTTCGTGCATAGTATTTTCATTAATCAAAGACGGTTAATCCACTGAATAAACGAAATATTTGTATCCTAATCAGATATGTCTTTGAATGACATCAAGGAAAAGGATTTCTGATAGATTAGATTAGAATGCCTTTTGAAATGGCGACCTATTCAGGTAGGTCCTTTAAGCCAAGTATGAATGAGAAATGGGTGTAAGATGATTGTAGCGCGATCTTGTAGTCTTTTAACTGACCAAGGCTGAAATGTTCCTTAGATAGGACTGTTAATTATCAGCCCAACAGTCAATAGCATCTAAGGAACATACAGTTAAACGTGGAATCCAAACCTCTTTTGCCTCTAAATTACGAACTGGTCTAATAATGAGGATGGTATTTTCTGATGAACGTAATATTCGATAGTGTGGATTAACATCCACACTAGGAAATAAAATATTCACCGGAAATCACTTATAACTATTCACAATTCGTGACCTCCAAGTAGATGGATTACAGGACACATGACCGACCGAATCAGCATCAGAGATTGTTTGAATTCAACATAAATATTTATGAAGTAAGTTAAAAAGTGGAGAGGTTTTGGGAAGTGAGTAAAACGCTGATTGATACTGCTAACTCTTAACCACTACTCCTGACTAAAAACAAGTAATTGATTTTTTTTAATAATTGTTTCAACAAAAAATAATTAGGCCATTGAACTTATAAACCCCTATAAATCGTTCAAGGATTTTGACGTCTAGGTGGAGTGTTTCTCAGGATATTTCAAGAAAACTTACTCATTCTATGTATGCATAAAACATAATCATTCCACCCTGCACAAGTGATAATGGTATCAGACATTCAAGGTCACCCAGACCACGGATCCCTGATAGTTTTATCAACTTCATGTCACATATAGGAGGTTCTATTCTTGAAGCAGCTACAGTAGTATGGCAGTTTGAAAAAAAATATTAGTTAACTGCTCTCACTATGTTTGGTAATTACGTGTTCCCATGTAATCAAATATATATTTTTAAAACTGAACCAAAAGCTTTTTCGTTCCTCATCTATGAAATTTGACATTACGATGGAAGTTTAGTTTTAGAACCTATAGTTGTAGTTTTAGGCTGTTTACAGGTAGCTGAATGGTTTTTATCCTATTTAAATCAACGATGGAAGCTACCTATAAATAAAAAATAAAATCATCTCCAATATAGTTAGTTATTGGATGTTTAAGTTATGAAGAATGTTGCTTCTGGATTAGTTTTTGTTAAAATATAATATTTAACAATAATGTTACTTTCTAATCAAGCTAAAATCATTATTAGTCGTTTAATCTTATACGTTACATTTAAAATTTATAACTGAATCAAGGTACCTTTTCCCACAAAAAAGTATACCGGTGAAATTCTACAGCAGTTGCGAATTTTACCACATGGTATTTAAAATATTAATTTACAAAATGTTTTACATTGAAGTTAACAGATTCAGTTCCTCAGCTTTTATTGTAAAAAAACTTAGGAAATGTCAGGCTACTATTTTGAAACCAGGCACATCTGCCGAAGGTGATTTGGACTTGGGTCTGGGATGCCCAGTTCACACGGCAATGGCCTATTTGTCACGGCCAGAAAAATCGTCGGACCTATGAAATAACCTTGGAGGCTTCCGAAAAAAACATTGTATCCTACTGGAACTCCACTGTTGACTCCTGAAGAAGGGAATAGTTAAGATTGTATTTTCAGTCACTTCTTTCTTCATTCTTTGCTCGTGGATCTTTATTAGTTTACAAATACTTTGGGTATTCCTGTGATAAGTTTTCATTTTTTTCATTAGACAACACAAATTACTGTAAAGAAGGAAGGATTTTTGAGATACACGAAATACCAAATTTTAAAGGACGTGCCTAACATGTTTTACTTTATGAAACGAGATTTCCAGAAAGAAGAAGTCATAAGGGTCACAGTCGGTTCCAACTGAAGGTAGTGAAGCGAAAGCAGGTCAAACCAAGGAGAGGGAAAGTTTTACAAGTGACCTACTGAGACCGGTCACATTCTGGCGGGAACATCAACTTGTAGGTTATGTTGTGTCAGATGGTCAGAATAAACAGGCGTGCCAACCTCGTAATTAGCGCAAAAAAACACTGATAATATACTATATATCATTAAAATCTTCTAATCCTTTTGAACTGTAAATATGATTTAAAATCGGAAAATTTTGCTATCGGATGAAAGTTAGAAATATTTTTCTAACACAGACAGTGAGGTATCGTTCCATTATCGGTACCTCACAACTACTCAATCTTCGTTAATTCAAGTCAAAATTGCATTTTCATATGTCTAGATCATTAGTGTTAGCTAAACGTTTCAACCAATGATTGTTCTGTATAATATTGGATATTTTATGTACCAACATAGTTCAAATACATGTTTTTTTACTCTGTGGAGCCTTTCCTCCTGGTAACTTTTAATATATATATTAGTTGGACTCATGTGCCAAGTACAAGTAAATTATTATCTTTAAATAAACCTTCTGCATTTTTACAACTTAAAATTGATATTGTTTGCTATGTTATACCGTATGGAATACAATAATATGCTCTATTTATCATAATTGACTATCAACAGGAATACTTAACATAAGAGTTGGGTTATACATACAAAAAATCCGGACATTATTGCCCGCCAAACATCAACAATCTGCTCCTTTTATCGGTCAGACGTGTTTGTCTGGTATAAAGGTTAGCAAATGTTTGTATATTTAACGTCCTTGTTCTGTGCATGATCACTCTCACATACGCATATACTCATTGAAAAACTTTAGAATTCCCAATTTCAAAACGGTTGAGCGCCCGGAGCGATCACACCCCAAATAAAACGTAGTGAATCCTGCAAGCGTCCAAAGACTGTTATCAAATTCTACCAAGCCCAGCGCGCGTGACTGTTCGTCCTTCAGGCAGAACCTGTTCTGCCCACATTTGGGGGGGGGGGCTCCCCGACCACCGAGCCAACGCCGTCACCCAACTCCCAACTATGACATCACTGTAGCCAAACACAAAACACAACACTGTTGCTCACTAGTGCGTGTGACAGCGAGTGCAAGTTGCGCCTGTGGAATTATTTTCTATACCATAACACCGGTGAGTCCAAACGAGTTGAAGTTATTTCTAATACATTGTATAATATACATAAGTTAGAAAATATATCTGTCAGAAATCTAATTTTTGAAATAGTAATTTTTACAATCTTTTTGGAGTGTATTGAAGCCTAAGTGTGCAGTAGTATAGTTAAAAATTCGCAAGAAACGTTAGGAATTTTAGCTGATAGTGGAGTCTTAAAGTTATTAGTCAATTAATAATGTTATACTAAATTAACTGGCTAATGAAGTACAAAACAATGAAATCAGTAGAAAGTTGTACAAATCACCAATACCACCTAGAACTTAGATTATATGCAGCACTACCGAGATATGAAGAGGATAACGTGAGGGAACTATCTAAAACGCTGAAGGCCTAGACTTACAATGCTATTTTTAAATCAGTGCCACCGTGTGATACAGAACTCACAGAGTTATGAAAATTTGCATAAAGAACCATATATATGTAAGGAACACATCCCCAAAGTCTTAAACATCAAACCTTAATATAAGTTCTTAAAATGGTGCTTAAGAACTTTTCATATGCCACCGTGTGCCACTGAACTCATAGAGTTCCGTACTAAACCTAAGGGATTCTTGTTCCAGATGAATCAAAATAGACAAAATAACACGAGTATCAAATCCTGCACTCAAAATATTAATTCCAAAATCGATACTTATTCATGTTAAATTTACACCATTTGATGTGATTTCACATTCAGAGTAATTATGTAGTTTCACATCTCCTGTAAAACTGTGAGTCAACTACAAATGTAATTTTAAGGAAGACGTGAAACTACTTAATTATTCTGAACGTGAAATCATAACAAATGATGTACATAAATGTATTTATGTATAACATCTTTAAAGATGAAAAATTGTACTAGTACAGTAAAAGGTTAGTCCAGGGGAGCTATAAATAGATAGAAATGTATAATAACTAACCGCTACCATCCATAAATTACTCACGAGTTAACTACAGTAATTAGTGGGACTTAAAAATAAGGTAATCAGTAATTGTACAATACGTCTATATTCTTATAGGGTTTGAACTATTGTCTTAAGAAATAAATACTTTAGGTAAATAATCATAAAAATAAATTATCTGGTAACTTAGCTTTGAAGTATTACCAGGTACTTCTATTCAACGTAAAATTAAATAACAGTGGTAAAGATAAAGTAATAAGATAAAACAAGTGGTGTACGTGTTTGAAGTAAAAAGAATTGGAAATTATTGTATTCATGCTGATATGTCACGTTTCCATAAAAAGTTAAGAACTGTAAAGTTAAAATAACTTTCCCGCCAATTACATTCGTGTATTTTAAAATATTTAGTTTTAATAGCGAAACATAACATGCCAACACAAGTAAAACTGTCTATCTCTCAAATAATGTTTTCTAATCGCTGAGCAAAGTACAATTGGACATGTTTTAAAACTTTACGGGTCCAAAATTCTGTAAAAAATACGTCAATACATTCTTTGTAATTTGTAATTTACAAGGGTTAATGGCTTCTTCGCTTACCTCGATGACTATGCAAATTTTTGTTGTCATGCACATCTGCTTTTGTTACGCGTCTATTGGTATCTTGGCGACAGCTGTCGGTCGGGACACAATGAAAAATATTGTTTTTTTATATTTGAACATCGATTTTGGCCCAAAATGGATTGTCTGGGTTTTGAAGTGTGGCCTTTTAGATATACAAGACAAGGTTCAACGTGCATTTGAAGCCGTTCCAATCCCCAAATCAAATCATCTAAACTCTCAGGCCAAATCACAAATCCCATTGCCAAATCTTAAAATCCGCCAGGCTGAATCCCACAATCCCCAGCTTAAATCCCCCGTCCTCCAAATTCCATGGTTAAATCTCCAATTCCCCAGGCTAAATCCCCCAACTCCCATAGCTAAATCTCTAATCCTCCAATTCCCATGACCAAATCTCAAAATCCGCCAGGCTAAATCCCCCAATTTTCATGGTTAAATCTCCAATCCCCCTGGGGATTGGATTCTGGATTCTTGGATTGGATTCTGAAACAACTGTTAGTTATAAAACTAACATAAACGGTAGAGGACTAAGGAATAAGAAGATTTGTTTCGTAGACAGAGTTGTTTTGATTTGCCTTAACTTAATATTTGCTAGGTTGTATTATTTATTTATTTAGTTAGTTACTTACTGAAATGGCAACCTGCCCAAGTCAAGGTATTTTAAGCTATGTATAAATGAGAAATGAGTATAAGATAATTATAATAATAGGAAAATGTTTCATAGGAAAATTTCCACTTTCTGTAGGTGAAATCAAATACGAAGGAATGTCCCTTCTGAAATTGATCAATTTGAAAATTTAAAATAAACCTAAAGCAATTAGTTGATTGGATTGTTAACTGTTTCGGAAATTTCAATAATTATACAAGCTTAAAGATTGTAATTTAGGTGTTAGTTGATTACCTTTCTAACAGTACACCCGTGTTAGTAGTACTGAAGTAACAAGACCAGTGTTTGGGATTTTCCTTAAAAGTAAATAGTTAAATCAAAATGGGTCCAACATTGAGAAGTTACAAAATATAGCAAGTTGATCGATGAGCCAATTCGTAGTTTAGTTATAGAATTATATACGTAGTATCAATTGATAATAAGTTGATTTTTAATAGTTTAAAACCCATCTACAAGTTTCATCCAATTAATTTCTGATAAGTCCAATCTTCAAACGAAACAAAATTACGAACAAGTCCCTGATCTCGAAACCGCCGGAACAAGTCTAGAGACGGTCACCAGAGAATGCCAAGGGTGTGTAGTGACCAATTCATGACCAATTTGGTTGATTACGTCATCGGTGTGACGTCATTGCTGCCTCGGTCCTTGGGCGGGATGGAATGCTGCGCGGAGGAATGCTATGCTCAGCCTTCATGCTTCATGCTTCATGCTCCGCGGCTCTCGCGTCACGGACGACAAGCGACGAGTGACGAGTGTGATGACAATGCGATCGGAAATTTGGGTGCGTTAACAATCCAGTTCGCAGATGACTGGATGATTCGTTCATTATGAGTGAACTGTTCTCAGAACTTGTTCGTAGGTGAACAGATGATCGAGTATCTGTTTAAGTAAATCAATAATTTATCCTAGTAAATAATGCTATTTACACAACCACAATACTGAATTACATCAAAGGAGAAATAAAATAACATCTGTATATTATAATTTATAGTTTTATTTTTACTGTGATATGAGAAAAATTGGTTTTTGTAACCAGTAGACATACTACGGACGGTGGCGTGTCCTGTAATCCAGCTACTTTGAGGTCACGAATTGTGGATAGTGTGAGCGATGGTCGGTGAGTGTAGTAGTTCTCTTGTGTGGATATCCGCAAAGACCGTCCTCATAACTAGACCAATTCGTAATTCAGAGGCAATGGTTTGAATTTCACGTCAAACTGCAGGTCCCTAAGTTGCCATCTGCTGTTGGGCTATTAATTAACAGTTCTATCTAAGGAACATGTCAATCTTAGTAACAAGATTAAATGATCGCGCCACAATCATCCTACACTCAATCCTCATTCATACTTGGCTTAAAATACCTATCTCGTGGTATGGTTGCCATTTCAATAATCTTCTAATCTATCCATGCAGTACATTTCCATCCTTATAAATTCCTTCCTTCCGATTCCAGTACAATATTCACCCTACTATAAACAACGTGCCCATATGGTTCTTATTTTCCAGTTTTGTACAAATCTAACATATCCTTTACCTAAACAGTTATTTCCACAACTTAATGTATGTTCTTATTATTTATGTAAAGCTATTTAGGAATTCTATGTGGTTAGTAATAAATATTTTTATTGTTTTAGGTAACCAAACAAAATGGCCGTTACACGACTGACGATTGTGAAAATCGCTGAATTGGTGAGTTAAGTTTATTTCGGAGATAGGAAGACAATTTTTCTGAATCACTGTAATTTAGGAGAATCAAAACAAAAATAGAAATGATACAAGTTCAAAGTGCCCTGATAACGTTACTAGTGACTTCAATGACATCATTTTTGCATGACCAACATCCTAAATAAAATGACTACACCTGTGTTCATATGAATATGAATAATATTCTAACTGATAACACTTTCGGAAGGCGTGAGTCACATCCGAGATGAGTATTCAGTAACACTCTTGTGACAATTAAACAATCATCGAACATCTGTCTGAGTTCTGCATGATTCACACATTTCATTTGACAATTTACTGTTTGCCCAACATGTGTACGTCGTACATAAGCTTACCAAAAAACATTAGTTGGTAAATATATTTTTATAATTTTGATAGACCACAATAACACGGAACTACCGATGAGAATAAAATATATTAAATAAAAACTGTTTTATTATTTTTTTGTAACTTGATGCTAAATACGCGCATATCCGATAAATACAATTTAGTTATAGATATGATGTTAAATATAGCTATTAAATTTATAGTACATTAGTTAAAAACAGAATAACTTCTGGTACAGTCCGGAGACGTCTAAAGTAGATATGGCGATCACGTATTTTGACATACGAGCAGGGTGACGAAAAAATTCAAAAGCGAGTCTACCGCCGATACTTGGCGATTTTTTCTATATTTTTCATTGTTTTTTTTAGCTGGGTTTTAACCCCCTTACAATAAGAACCAAAAGTTCAGAGACATGCGAGTGGTGTCATATTATTTGGATTCCTACTATTAAATCTTAGAATAATAAAAATCGTGACTCATTTCAGAAAGATTTTGATTATTTAAGTAGCATTTCCAAAGTGTACCCTTGTTTCTAGTTTCTTCAACATTTGACCATCATTTTGGTTAGTCTCAGAGTCGGTACTCAAATAGAGATTACTCTTTTTTATGCAGTTTGTTTGCCAAACTGGCAAAAAGTGTCGCTTTTCCAACACATACAGAACCACGCTACCTGCAGGTTGGTTACCACTTTGTGCGATAATGTTAGTGACTCCGACATCGTTGTCTTATCGGTCATACTGAACGGAAATTTTCACGCTTTACAGCACGAGTGTGTGAGTCTGTGACATTGTTCGACGACTTAGCGTCAGGTTTAGACAGTTCCTTGACTCCACGTTAATTGCTACTGGCGTTGGTTGTCCCGCCCATTAAAATACATTACGGAATTAATAAATTAGCGAGGATAGTTACATGTTTTATTACTTCTCTCGATGATTATTTTCTCCAATAAAATATTTAAATGTATGGGATTCGTGAATGAAATATAAATTGATACTATTGGAATCCGATACGCGTTTTAGATGTTAATTATGTTTTTTAGCGAATTTCCCATAGGGAAGAAGCTATTACCGTAGGTCTCATGGTAAGACTTAAGCCCGGGACCATGTTATTTTTTCTTCTTTAGGTGCCTAGAGACCAAAAACAATAGTCGTTAAAATTTATATATATATATATATATATATATATATATATATATATATATATATATGTGTCTGTGAACACGATAACTCTCGTAAAAATGGTCTGATCGAGACCAAATTTGGTAGAGACGTGTATTCCTACAAATGCTCGGACGAGTTCGTTAACCAGACATATCGGTCAATGGGAACGGGTAGTTTGGGGGGGTTTTGTACCCAAAAATGGGGTTTTTTGCGTTTTTCACATATAATTATTAAAGGTTTCTAATTTTATATTTCACCATTGGAATCAGCCTAAAAAACTACACAATTAAGCTCCTTAAAGTTTTTTTCTATCTACAACGGTTACCGAGATATTAAAAAATCTAAACACAGTACGTTGTCTTGTGGGGCTCCAATGTTAATCTTATGGAGGATAGGGAAAAATTAATATTTCCCATATGAATCAATATTTTTGGATAAAACTTGATATTTAGCTTCATGTGGTTGAGATCTATTCATTTATGCTTGAAAATCATAGTTTATGTGTTTATTATGGCAGCAAACCTGCATACTCTTTTCCCATGTTAATCATATAGGGAATAGGCAAAGTCCTTTATTTATGGGCAGATGTTGATGAAAGTTGGTATAAATGTTAAAAATAAAAATTGTTTATGGTAGAAATGCCTACTTTCAGTGTTCCTCACAGCAGCGAACCTGCACACTCTTTCCCATGTTAATCTTATGGAGGATAGGCAAATAAATCTCATGTTTATTGATAGATTTTTATAAAACTTGTCAAATATTATTATTACAGTATTATTATATTATTGATTTTGAAATTCGCTGAGTACGCAGGTCTGCTGCGACGGGGGTATTTTTATTTCCTACTGCAGAGAGTTTAATAAAGTTTTGACTGGAACGGCGGTGTGTGCTGTAATTTAACTACATTGAGATCACGAATTGAAGATACTATAGTTCTGATAGATGGTCGGTGGGTGTATTGGGCGTATTGTTCTATTGTGTGGATTAATGTCCGCACTATTGAATACTAAGTTCACCAGCAAAGACCATTCTCATGTTAGACCAGTTTGTAATTCAGAGTCAAAAGTAGTAATTGTAGGTCCCTCAGATGCCATCGGCTGTCAGTTTTTTATTAGTTAGCAACTGTCAGTTTGCCGTGCTCGGCCATCTACCTTCCTAGTTCAGTGTGGCGAAGAAAGAAGTCTCTAGTGTGTAAATCTATTATCTCGCGCTTCTTTTCTATTTATTGTTACGTGCGGAGTCTGACTCTGCGCGCGTGTTTTAGTGTTACTGGATTTATACGCCTGCGGAATGTTCATCCGCTATTCAGCAAAGGGTCTAGTAAAAACATGTTTATGGAACATATGGCCAAATAAGTTTGCGCTGAGCATGACTCACGGATGCGTGGAAGAAGAAGGAGCACATATGGTGTTCGATTCTGAGTTGCAACTATATCTGGAAGCAACGTTTTTGTATTTGTTTTATATGTTACGAACTATTTTGTATGTTATATATTTGATTGACTATTCCTAAGAAGTATGTCAGCCTTAGTCAGTGACAAGACTACAAGATCGCGCTAAGATACGCGAACTTGTCTAAAATACATGGGTAATTTTACCCATTTGAGATCGAAATTTCAGAAAGGTAACGTGTAAAGAAGGCATTTTCATGAGTTGCGCGGGGCAAAAATGTTCAGAGAGATAATAATACGGGATTAAATAGGGGGGAGGGGACAGGCAGGTCAGAAATGACGTCACTGGTGACGTCACATTGCCACAATCACTCTTTGAACCAGGTCGACGTCAGTGCTAAAAATATACAACCGGTTTATAGTAACCTTTGGTCCAAGATCAATCGGTAACTCATTTGCGACCAAGGGAGTTTGCATATCATCCGGTATCCATCGTCGATGTTTTTCGATTAAAATTTGTATTGATATATGTGTATTTTAGTCGTTTGAGAAACTTTTTTGTGGAAATTTCGATATAATATCGCAAGTAATCGATTACTACTTGAAACTGCTTGAATCATCTAAAATGTTCACACGAGTTGTAAAATTCGGCAACGTTTTGTTTTCTTTAAATAAAAAAGATTGGAACACAAAATTTAAAAATGTGCAAATTATCTATCGAATAACAACATATTTAATAAAATAGTTTATGATCATTTTTTTATAAATAATGTGCAAAAATAATTTATTTAGTATACATTTTGGTAATGTTTATGAAACGTGTGTACTCGTATACTTTTAAAATATACAAAATCATTCGTTGCATAAATGATACACTGCATCTGCAATGATTTAATTTAGTTTGTCTATACATTTTTTCTTGAAGGACATCTCTTTCATACCAAGCCTATCTCTAAAATGTTTGACGTTAAAACTTGTTTTCTTTTAAAGAGTAATGTTTTGTCATAAAGTAAAAAGAGGAAACTCCCAGTTAATAAATACGAAGGTGATAGACTACTGGTAGCATGTTAAGAATATTAATTTAAATTTATCATCAACACTATTTGATGACGGGAAACAAAATGAAATAGAAAACAAATTATGTAACAAAATGCGTTTACCTGTACTGGGAACATACAAAATAATTTCGAGTTGGTAGTATAAAAATTTAGTTTATAAATAAATAAAATTGTTTGAAGATAAATATTCTTGCGATTATGTTATAACTGTTCTGGGTTCTCCGCGCCCGTGAAAGCTCCAGATCAGGAGACTGCCCCGACCGAATCTAAATTTATCCCGTCTCATTTTTCCGTACGAGGAATTGCATCTCATTTGATGATCATAATCATACCTCATTCAGAAGATGAGCTATAGTTGTTGTAACAAACTCTTTAAAACCATTTTTCTATTACACAGAAAATACAGGAATCTACATTATAACTTATAACGACGTGTCTGTCTAATCCAGTTCTCTTTCTCGCTACTCCATTTTTGTACGCGTTTTCAAACAGACGATAAAAATTATGTTCCTAAACACATTGAGAGCTTTTAAATACTGCCTTCCATCTTTAGTTTAGTACCAAGTAGTATTTTGGGAGCTTTTATGGAGACGCACGACAAACAAACGTTCCCAAATTCAAGCAGCAGTGCAGCAATAATCCAACACTCGTTCCACAATAATTTAAATCACGCTTTATCGTGTAGGGTTTTATAGAAACAATGAATGCTGAAACTTTACTTTACGAATTTTAGATAGAAAAGATTTGGACTTTTTTGTAAACTTATAGGAGTTGGATACTAAAGAAGGACCAGTGGTTACGATCTATGTATAATTTTATAATTATAATTTTGAATCTAAAAAAGTATGGCACGCCCTGATAACACTAATGACAATAAGTTGAAACGTACGATAACAAATTGGAACGCATAACAAAATTTACTGTGCGTTTTTGTATCGTCTGTTTGAAGTTACATGCATAAAAGGGTACTTACAAGAAAGTGCATTAGCTGTTGCATTTTCGGTGTGATGCCTTCAATAATTATTGTAATATTTTTAACATCACAAATGTATTTAGCTGTTGGTATTGGCACAGTCAAGGGAGTTTCCTTTGTATGTTGTATTAACTTTTTGCTCAATTCATTCATCAGAATACCAATAAGTAGAGGATACGATGGTTGAGTTAGCAGAATAAAATATATTTATCTGAGGTACCATGTGTACTAGTTTTATTTTTATGATGCTATACTTTGAAAAGTTGAACGTCAAGGTGTGAAAAATATGGAGATAAAAATAGACAGGTATAAAACATGAACATTGATCCATCAACAAAGACGTGTGTGCACTGTAGTATTTTAGGAAGCCGATATATCTGGATTTATAAACAATACTGCCGTTGATGGACATCAGCATAGTTTGAAAATCTGTCCGTGAAGGAATTGACCAAAAATAAGTCTACATCTGTTTTGAGTTAGGTCTAAATATAATGCCGGAAGGAACCCATCGCAAGGGAATTTGGGGATGGACCACTGGGCCAGATGTGATCCCGAGCGTGACCGTGACTGGGGGCTCCGCCCTCTACCTCGCCCCCTCCACGACAAAGGCTTCCTTCAGACTCCGACGAGGTGACGGGGCTGATCTTGTTGATCATAAACATGACAGTACTCCATAATTCACGCTGGTTTTCTGAGTCAGACTGTCGGCGCCGATTAAGTCAGACTCAGAGTGCCTAACATCCAACGCTAGTAATGGAAGTGGCCATTACTGCCTGCGCGCCGATTTCCTGCGCATTACCAAAAGAATTTTACCGGAATGAATTGTTCATTCTGGTAATTTCTATCTTCGTTTGAATTGGAGTTTTATGGTAACTTGCCCAGTTTTTGAGCAGCTTGTTCTTCTTAATCCTGAAATATTAAAAAAGTTCATTCCTCTCTAAGAAAAAGATGTTAGTGTTCCCCGTAAGTGGATCTTAACTTATTTATGGGTGTATTCCCCTGACTTAAGTATGATGACGTATTTGTGACGTAGATACGGGCAGGTATCGCTCACAACCTGCTTGCATTGTGGCCTCCACACCGGAGTCAGACACTAGGCGCCGAAAATCTGAATCTGACCAACTGCTTATACCAGCGTGTATTATGGACTTACCCTAAACCTTCTTCTAGGTCCAGGCGGGTGAACTGGTTCTAGTTAAGGCTGTGCTTTTTTATGGCAGGTGGTAACTCTTTATGTATACCCCCGCTCCTGCGAGGGTCATGTGGTGACTCCACCTTTAAGCATCCAAACTAAACAGAGCTAACTAAAACAGAGTTTTCCGTTATTTTTCCAATATTGCGGAAATTTAAAAAAATTAAATACTTACTTGAAAGCAATATGAAAATACTCCTATAAATGAGGTCTACCTTAAGAAGTTTACTATCAGACATAAAATGAAGTTAGGCATAGAAAAACTTTTGGCTTGACACCTGGTATACATGTAGTAAGTTTACTAATTTTATTGAAATTAGTCTGAATTATTTCAAAATGTTCAACACTGAGATAAAGGATTTCTGTGGCTCGAGACAGGGACATTAGAACACCACTGTACAGGAAGCGACCAGTTTAACCAATTGTAGCTGAGGAAGGCATTGTAAGAGAAATTTGAAAACAAAGAGAACAAAAGGTTAGACATAAAACTGTGGGAAGGTTAAACTTTATTATTCGTTATTGATAATCCATAAAATGCATTTTTAATCGAAACAGGATATGCTAAAAGGCAATTTGAATTTAAGTGATTTTTTATAACACTTAGAAAAATACAGAGGTAAAATGTCAATTTCATTCATACTCTGTATTTTATATATTATGGTGCCATTATATAACAAGTAAGAATATACTGCAACTTGTGGTATTTCATATTAAAAAATCTAAATTGTATAATACAAATTTATAGACCATCACGGTTTCAAATCGGGGCCCAAAATGTGAGTGATAGAAGTGCATAATATTCATCATTCAACGACAATGTCTGATTGAGGCAGATTCAACAGCATGCATAAGGTCAACTTACCTATATCTTGACTTTATGCATGTAAGTCTAAATGTTATTTGTATGACAACTCCAAATACATGTTGTTTGTGTTATCAGGTGCTTGCCATCGCAGTCCTTATCATCCACTACCAAACCATCGAGGAGCCTGTGCCTTTCAACGCCCTCATCACCACCGGAACCTACGCAGGCTTTGCACTCATCGTGGTTGGAACCTTCCTCGGCTTCATCACAGGAAACTCCATCAACAAGTCTGTGGTGAGTTGGGGCTGTGCTTTTACTCAGTTGTGGATAAAAAAGTAAAAAATAAAATCATCCTCTAAATGTTTTTCTAAAAATTACTGGAAAGCATACAGCTGTTAAACAATCGACTGTGAAGTGTAATTATATTGATCGAAAATAATATTGAATATCGGTAAAAAATAGCCTCATGAACTTTAATTCAACTTGAATGTCTAACGTAGTACCGGTATTCAGTTCGTGCCAAACCCGTTGAAACCTGTTTATGTCAACATAGCTTAAGTTTTCACCCAAGTGTTTTCCTGCCAAACAACACTATTGCACCTTTACCATTGTTGAATTGAATGAATGACAAATATGTGGTGGGGTAAGAGAGTAAGATGTTCCGATAAATGAGGAAAGGTAGTGAAGCCTACTCTTTCTTAGCCAGAATAATTTTTTCATAAAATGTAAAATCTCCAGTCTTTTTATTCCAAGAACTGCTTGTACACATCCAAAAATATTGGTAAAGATGAATAAGCTTGGTTAATTTGTCATGAATGTAGTTATGAACGGTGGTCGGTGGATGTGATGGATAGATGTGAAAGTGGTTTGGATACCAAAGATTACGCCACCATTATCTTACACTAATTTCTCACTCATACTTAGCTTGGAATAACTACTTGGATAGGTGGCAATTTTAAATGGTAATCATAATAACAACATCACATGCTCAATTTTTGTAAAACAATCTCTCAAGTAATTGAGTACCAATTATGTGGGAAGATCCTAGAATGCATTAAAACATCTATGCTTACCGGAACTGGCTCCTGGACTGAATAATTTCAGGGACTCTTAGCAAACAAAGTAAAAAAATTATGCATTTATCTTTAATTACTTATACCAAAACTTTACAATCTCGCTTATAGTCTAAAGTTCAGGTAAATACAATACTTTTAAGGTCTAACAAGAGCTCTTGTAAGTAGAGCTATCCTTGGACAACATAGAGATATTGGGTTGGAGGAAGCTGCTCCAACTCAGATCCGGGTTGGTTGGGATTGTTGACACCTCTGTTCCACTGTTCCCACTCTAAAATAAATCCTTTCTTCCGCTGGAGGTGCAATAGATAAATATGAGGGCAGTTCACAAAATAACCGCCGTTTGGTCGTGGTGCGATAGGTAATGGAGGTAGTGTTGCCATCCTCATATCCAGCTTTCGCAGCCATTCAGTACGCTTCTAGCTGTGCAAAAGCCAGAGAATCACGCATTCCTCAGTCATAACCTAAAAACATGAGAGCTGCATTAGATATCCTGCCAAGTGTGAAATGTTTGGGGTTATAAGATTTTTGAGGTCAACAAGCTACACAGCAAAACTAGAATTCATTGTGAATTGAGAGCAGTGTATGGCCCAAACAATATGAGCGAAGGTAAAAGCCGTCAATAGGTTCTTTTTTTAATCGGAGAACAAACGTACACGATGAAGACCGAAGTGGTGTTGTGTTTGTCCATGACGACGCTTGCTCTCATACAGCTCAAAGAACAATTGAAAAAATTTAAATGGGACGTTTTTGACCACCCTTGCTCCTACAGCCCGGACTTGGCTCCCAGTGATTTACATATTTTCCCGCACATGAAGCAGTAGTTTGCATCTCAAGACGTTCGCTAGTGATGAAGAGCTTCAAAATGCTGTCACAGGTTGGCTACGTTCTCAGGCAGCAGATTTTTCGAAAGACAAATTTTCAGAACAAAAGACAAAAACTATTAATAGATATGATAAGTGCTGAATTTTTTTTGGGGGATATGTAGAAAAGTAGAAAAAATCTGCAGCTTTAAGATGAGTATAATAACATCTTCGTATTTAAACTGGTTTTTTTTCTATTCCAAAACAGAGGTTACTTTGTATACAACACTCGTAGTTCTACATAAGATAACTCTGTATGTATTATTGAATAGACCTTCTAATCTCTAAATGTTATATTGCAGGATCTCTTCTTCTGCGTTGCCGGAGCTATCCTGTACCTCCTCTCTGCGTGGTTCTCCTACAACCACTTCTCCGGGTGGAAGTTCAACACCAGCCATGCCAACCTTGGTTTGACCAAGGCTGTACTTGCTCTTGTCCAAGGAATCGTCTTTATTGTTGATGCTTTCTTCACATTCAAGGTCGAATAAGTAGGGAAGAGCATCATTACGTCTTTGAAAATGAGAATCTTCTTTATCCCTACATTTTACATATCTTTTTTCTTTAATTTTTTCCCTTATTCCAGACAAAGTTGTGGAATTATGTTCAGCCCAAGATATATTTTTTAGTTCAAGAGGAATCTGTTACCTCGATGAGGATGAATTGAAAACATAATTAACTTATGAGAAAATATTTAGATGCTTTTTAGAATATGAAAGCCAATATAAGTTTTTGAGTTTTATTTTTAATGTGGGTGCTATTAGGTATGTGTTTTACAAAAAAGGTTTTAAGTTTTAACATAAAAACTTGTTTTTATGCAGAATGTATTTACATCTCATAGTTTTCTGACAATTTTATGTCTAGGATGAGATTTAATTTTATTTTATTTTGAAATCTTCTACATCAAGATATCATGTGTACAATCATTCATCTCAAAATCATTATTTAATTTACTTTAAGTAAGTGACTACTTTTAAGTTATTTTATACTTTAGTGTAAGTTAATAAGTAACTTTTTAACACATTTCATTTTTTTGTACATGTTAGAAAGTTGTCTATGATTTCAGTAATATCAGACTTATTTATGTAATGTTAAATATAGTTTTATATCTCTCACAAGGTGCAAATGTTATACCAATGATTTTGAGTATTAAAATACCTTTCAATTTTATCTAATGTTGTCAGTGTTAAGTATATTTTTTAACAATAAAGTTTATATTTTCAGTATACACTTGTTTATCGGTTCCCAGTTTTTACTACCTTATTTTCAAACTGTCTCATGCCATTAAAAGCAAGGGATATTTTCTCATGAAATTAAAATTTTACAAATTACAGTATGTGATCCAAAAATCATATTAAAAAAATATCCAAAACAAGAAGATTAAAAGTACAGTTTTCATCACACTGTTGTTAGTTTAAACTAACATTTCAAATACTCCCATCTGTGGTACAAACTAACCATATGGGTTGTGTAAACAGTAGTGTAAAAACTGGTATAAGTACTGGTAGTCTAATGGTTTATTTACAAGCTGTACATTCAACAGTTCTGTCAATTCATAAAATTACTCACTGTTGGTTGAGGCTACTTGTGTTACACTGATAGTCGAGGGTTGAATGCAACGTTCACCTTTTTAAATGCCTTGTTAACGATTGTATATTGAACGAATTTCTAACAAATTATATGATACCTATTTTTGTGTTACTATATTTTTAACCTTTGATTACATACAAAACTAAAAATAACTAGTACAGCATCAAAATAAAAAAAATTAAACACTCAAACTAAAGACTTTGTTATAAATTGACATTAAAATTAACTTGTTCCAATTAATAATTTAAAACTCAGAACGACATTTTGATATTAAAAAGACATTTTGCTAATACTCGTTGTCTTATAGCAACAAAAAAAAAAATAAACATAACACATAATTTATTAATAAATTAAAAGACATTTTAGTTGTGCTACTGCACTGTATCTCGTCCCCTCGACTACTGACACCCCAACAACAGCTATTCCGAATTTCAGGGCCGATATATTACAAACTTTATGTTTTGTAGAAACATAAAATGAAAAGTGAGCGGGCGCTCACCCCTCGACCATCCGCAGGTTAAATAATAAATAGTTGATTATTTGGTAAGTAAATTTTGTATTCAATAGCAGAGTAAAGCACCTATAATAATTAAATATATCAGTAAATAACAAGTACTGTTTCAAATAATTTTGTCGGTAAACAACAGAAATCGAACCATTGGTAACATCAAAAATTTTACCAATGGTTGTACAGGTATAAATTTTATACAACCACAATTATATAACGTATAAAAATTTAAAAAGAGGGGGTATGATGAAAAATAAAGTTTGAAAATCCTCAATTTGAATATAACCATGTATCAATTTCAGTTGTAAAAGTTTTGTTTTGACATACAATTTCAAAACTAAATTGATGGATTTGCCTAATAAGGAAATGAATATTTATAAACTTCTGAGAACAAGGTCATTAATATGCGAGGCTTGACAAATTCCGTAGTTTGTTTATGAATGATTTAAACTCATCCTTATTCACCCTGTTAATGTTAAAATGTTGGGGATAGCTCCATGTAACAGAAGGTACGCCTCCTAACTATATCATGAGTGTATTATTATTTGTTTATAATGTTATAAGTATTTAAAAGGAAATAATGATATACAGTACCGCTGACTAAAACAGTTGAGGTCATTAAAAAAACTATTAACTACATAAGAGCATGTTTCTGCGAAGTGTAAATCCAGGTTTTCTCAAAAATGTGTTTATTTTTCTTTTTTGTTCCACACAGTAAATGACTGCAAATTTGTATTGCTATATTTACAGTATGTACCTCTGTCTGGTAATTTTTTCCCTTAGAAAATGTATTTTATCAGTTTATTGGCAAATATTTGTTATATAAAAGAAAGTTGGTACAGCAATCCTATTGTCCATTTGATCAAGATTACATATCATCTTGGTAGTAAGTTGCATCAGAATTTAGCAAGAGTCAATTATCTGAAGAAAACGAAGAAATTTTAACTTCAACCTACTTGCTGGCTGTATACCATACCTTTAACATGGCCTTGTTTTGTGGGATCACTCATCGAACACCTTATTGGCTGAATTCAGTATGCTGACAGTATATGGTCAGTTTGTCTTAGACAAACGAAGCCGAACTGGAGAGTGTGGAGGGTTCATTTGCCACCACTCGGGATTTTTCGGCTTGCCCTTGCTCAATCTTTTGTTGGTCTGCGTGCCGAGTGAAAGGAAACGAGCATTGGCGAGTGCCTCAAACGAGAGTGTAGAGGAAACATAACACACCAACAGTTGACCAGTTTTACCATTTCAACATTAGACACAGTGCAGATTTTGACAGCTGATAGCAATCTGGTTATTGCTTTCAAAATGTTCAGCAAGTTGCCTCCAGCGGTTTAGTGACTTCCAGTCAGCCAGTTTCAATTATGAGTTGGACTTGGCTCAAGAAAAATAGTCATAAAATACTCACTTGACGAGTATTTTGCCAAGTTTTCTGTAAGTATATGAGGGTTCCTTGCACCACAGGAGTATTTGATCTTTTAACCTCCAACTATATACGCTAGGAGAACTTTGGCCGCTTCACACAAGTTAGCTTAGCGCTCAACCTCTGTAAACCAACCTAATTTGAGTTAATATACCCTTTTAATATTGATGAAACTTTTGGCATGGATATGTCTTAGCTCTGGGGGATTTTGGCAATTTGTAAGATGAAAATTTAAAACGTCATATGGCTATAACAGCTGTTTAGAGGGACTGAAAACATTATTTTTGACATATCCATGATCTAATCTATTTCCTACTGGGAAATAAATACAAATGTTTTCATTAAAGTATAGTTAGAAATGGGTTATTAATATAATAAATAGTAATAAATAAGAAAATATTCTATTAAATCAAAATAAAAGTTTACACATATTTTAAAATTGTTATACCTATTAATCATTACTGTACTTAATAATAACGTTTTGATTATACATACATAATAATCATTGTTTTACAATTTTAATGATCATATTTTTCCTTTTTGTCTTTGTTTGCCATGACAGGTCGTGCAGTATGTCACAGTCCGCGGATGGGGTCCTGTGCACATGGTACAGCGACTCTTAGTTTTCCAATTTTTCTCTTCGTTAACAATTCCATCTGGCCATTCTGAGAAAGTACACCCTGCCTCTATTGTTTTGGAGCACCCATAATCAGGTATAGTCAGGTAAACTAATATGGGTGAGCACTCTCCCACGTGTTTTTCACAAGTTAAGTATATGTTTTCAGTGTTTTCTAAGTTTTTCGTGTTATTTGTTAACTCGATCAACCAGTCAGTCTCCTGAGCCACGATCAAGGATTTTAAAATGGTAATGGTAATGCTTGGTTCTTTCCTGTTTCTCCGGGAGGCATAACTAGCTGTTAAGCACGAACAGCAATCTCGTAGAACTTTTTAAGAAATAGTGTATATTTATAATACTTACCCCTATAGCAGAGGGACTCTATCATGGGATTTTTATTGGGTGTGCTCTGTGGGTTTTCCAAACATACTACATGTCACCACAAGGAGGATTGTCTAAGGTAGACGCTACAAGTGCTTGTCTTATGGACTCAAGAACAACTATGAGTTCTTACATTAAAACAGAAACCATTTTCAATCTTCCATTTGACATAGTGTCAACAGTGCACCGGTGCACCTTTATTTCATATTCTGTAGGTTTTCAACACTAGTGTTTTTTTATTTAAAAAAAGGGTATAGCAAGGGTATAGCTACCCTTTGGCTACCTCGACTTTAAGATCTTTTGCACCCTAGATGAAGTTAGTCCCACAACTCTAGTCCATTGACGAAGCTCAGAAGTTGTGCGACACTCAATTGTTTAAATTCTTCGGGATCCACGAAGATCCGACCAAAGAATTTCAGCCTTTTCTGGCTCAGAGCTAAACATTTGAGCCAGAAGTGAGTAGCAGACTCAGTCTCCTCCTCGCAGAATCTGCAGGAGTCTGATTGAGTGAGTCCGATGATCGTGAGTTGCTTTCTTAGTGGGCCATGTCTTGTCAGTAACCCCACCAGTAAGCTGATGTCCCCTTAAGAGAATTTAAGTAGCTCCTTCCACTTATTTCTGTATGGTTCAATCAGCGATTTTGACTGTCAAAGGCCTGGTAGAGCCTCCCTCATCATGGCCTTCTCCCAGTTTCAAAGCTTGTCCTGACCCTGGTAGACTCTATTGACGGTGGAGTCTTACGGAGCCCTCCAATTCTGACATATGAAATCTGGGCTGCAAACTAAGATATCTTCAAAACCAAATATACCACAGTGTAGTTTGTGGCGTCTAAATATCTCCATTTTTGAAATTTTTTTCCAGGGGACCCATTCAACAATCTTAAATTTGTTTACATCTAAAAATTTGCTCTGCAACTGGACTATTACCCTACAACGTGATTCAATTACAAGTAAGTGGATAAAACCTAGCATAAGCAGTGACCAACATATTTTTATTTTACATTTTATTTCAATTTTTTATATTAGGTAGGGCTCTTGCTAAATTAATGATCAAAGTAGGTAATGATCTAAAAAAAAGAAGAAATGAGAAAGAGATAATGAAATCTAAAGGCATCTCACAATCTCTGTATTCAGTTAAATTGGTTTTTATACAGATAAAATTGCTATTAAGGTGACTTTTAAGAAGGAATAAAAACGAAGTAATAATTACAGCTTATAGAAGCTTTACCAGAAGCTTTTTCTAAAATTTGATACTAGACCAATTGGGCAGAAAATAGCAATTGTTGCAGCGGAAACAATAAAGTTAATTGTATGGAATCTAATAAAGTCAAACGGATCCTGTAACGCTAAATCGCTATATCGTCATGGACTCAGTAAGCTGTCCCATTGTGCTGGTGATTTCAAGCCATTCAACAGCTCAGGTCAATTGTTCAACATGGAATAAAATTATCATACAGAGGATTGATATGGATTTGGAAACAATTCTGGATCTGTCATGAGTTTGAACAAGGATTAAATTATTTGTATTTAAATGAAGAAAGTATTTGACCTCTTAGAGACATGATGAATAATGCAAGCTCTTTGATTAATTTTAAGTACGAGGTAAATAATCCATTTATCCATAAAACTCGTAAATAATCCATACCGATTATGTTACCTATACACACATTTGTGTGTGTGTGTGTGTGTAATACATTTACATATGTTACTAATATTAGTAACCCTACATATGAAGAATATTGTTTATTACATTTCCGGTAAACATTAAGAGGTTTCATATACAAAATCATCACTTTTCTAGAACATTTATGTCGTAGTCTGGAGGAAGGTAGTACCATATAGTATAGTATTATAGTACCATATAAAATGAGACATTGTTTTAGAATTTTAAAAATAATAAATTATGATTTAAACTAGAAGAGTCAAATCATATATGACTCTGTGATAGATCAAAGTATCAAAGTAAACAAAAAAGAATAATTTTTAAATACAGCTCTGTTGAATAGATACTGTACACCTAATGGTAAGATTTTCATTATATTTCACTCATGCAACAATCCCTTAGTCAAGGTTGACAATTATTGTTATACAACTAGTTACCTTATACATATGAGTGTACCCTGAAGTACATCTTGCAGCTAATGATGATAAAAATAAAACGGTTTGGACAGTAGCAGATATTTTAGGACTGATGTGTGTTGATGAATTCCATTTGAACACAAAATAATCAATCACTTTCACTTTCACAGCTAAATACATTGTTCCTGATATACAATGAATCTTTTAATCTGAGATATATGTTCATTATCACTTAATATAAATTTCTTCAAATAAGATACAGAACTAGTATAAGAAAATACTCTAAACTCTTCCAAGAGAAAACAAACCTGTTACTTAGACCCTGACACATAAGCTGAGTTTGGTTCGATGTTTGACATTGAATGAAATTTTTGGCTGAGTATTTGGCACGTCAAGTGGATTGATTGGCCTGATTTGACATTCAGTCAGCGAGAGTCAGAGAAACAAACCTTCGGTGTCGTTTAAAATATCGAGTTTAGTGAGTTTTAAGTTTCTGTATGTGACACCCTGTTACTTGACATACATTATATTCCTCAGTGTAATTCTCTGTGTTCAGTGGTTGTGAGTGTGGTTTGTGTTTTGTTTTAACTTCTTCATTTGCCGATTCATGCACCAATATATAAACCAGCATAAACACTTTTCAGGAGGAAGCAAAGAACATGTCTTGGTAAGGAAATATTTCAATGAAACGCATTTTTGTATATGGTAGGGTACGTGGGTTTCCTATAATAGCATTTTAACACAGGAAACAGTCAAAATCTTGGTCTTTTTACTCTCAAGTGTCAACCTATTGTTAGATTATTAATTAATAACATAATTACTAGTGTGACTGAGTATGGGTTTAAACCGGCTACCTTCGGGTTACGAGTTGAGTACATTATTACCATACACCGAGCTACTCAATCAGTATGTTTACGGATTTGTAATGTTTGGGTATATGTATAGCATCGCTGAAGTTCCTAATGTACACTATAGGCTATGTTGTGTATTGGTTTAAAAATTATAACAGAAACTACAGGTTGGTGAGATTATATTATTTTAAAATAATGTATAATACAAAATAGCTTGCTGATTTAGAGTTTGAGGTTCAGTGAACACTTTGTTTATTTAAATTTAAATACTTAAGAGGACATTAAAGAAATAAATCAAGGTACATATGATTGGAAGAATAAGTGTGATGAATTTGATGACATGAAACTTGGTTAGGATTTAGATTTAGACTAATTTACAACAATCTAACATACATTTTTAAATATAGCAGCTAGATCTTAACCTTTCACTATTCAACGTTTGGATCTATGAAATTCAAATTCTTTTAGTGTCACAAAAAATTGGATAAAGGCTTAAGATTTATTATGAATACAATTAACACCTCAAAAGAAATTTGTGTTTAAATATTTACACAGGTACTTGTATAAAGTTACAAATACAAATTAAAATGTATTGCAAGAAATTTACCTTGAAAATCTTGCACATTTTTTATACATTCACTACTTAACTACATTTTCTTTTTTTTATATTCACTACTCTTATTAGTAAAAAAACTCTGTGAATAAATGAGAAAGACGTTTGAATGATACACAACCATTCTCAGCATAGCCGTGGTTGTAGCACTGATTGTGTAAGTAGTTGTGAATGGAAAACACCTTGAGGTTGGCTACCAGAAGACATGCATCAGCATCAGGTAAGAGCAAAATGTTTTTGCTCTCATTTTTAGATTTTTATTTAGATTTTTAGATTTATAAAATTCTTGTAAGACCTGGTATTTCGTTTTTTTGTAATTTTTATAGAGATTATCATACATTTTCCACACAAAATTAAGAAATATTTAGTTAAGTTTTTAATAGTAAAACACAACCACACATTATTGATGTATTAAATTCATTTTATATCTTAGTTAGATAGGTTTTATATAAATCTCCTTGGCCCTTTTAAATGAATCATTTTGTCTTTGTCAGAGTAAAGGTTGTATTTAATCAAACCCATTACAGTCACCCTTCATTCTTTGAGTAAAAATAACTTTTGTATGATATTACTCTATGTGGCTTATTTTACTCTTTATCTTGTATGCTTCCTATTAATTATTGAAATTGGAATAATTTTAATTGGAATGTTTATTGTCAATAAATATTGTAAGACTTAAATGTGTAACACTCAATTTTAAAGTATAAATCAAACTTAAAACTCCAAGGTGGTGGGTTTATACTCACCACCTACAGGGTGAATTCCTTGGTGCTCATGTAAAACAAGAGTCTCGGTTACAGCTATAACTTGGTTTTTCTTTAGCTTAACACCTCATTTGAGCTGTAGCCAATCATATTTTCATAAAGTATCGGGGATTGAGACTACTCTGTCGGTAATTACTCTAGTTGAAAAGACTGAATGTGAGAACAATTATAATAAATAGCGATAACAATCTGGACAAACAGTGACAACAGTTCACGTTTTCTTCCTTTTATGGGATTCGACGATATCCATCATTGCAGAGAAAGCGTCTCCCCACTGGTCCTCCACAGTGTCATGGAACTTGACCCCCAGCTGTTGCTCTATGCTGCTGAAGATGTCCTTCCTCATGAAGTTGATCTGGTCCTCGTTGAACGTCTTGTCCAGATCTACCGCAGGAGTATTCACGTTGACAACTATCACCCTCTCCCCATCAGTTTTTATTCCATCCACCAACTGCTGAACCATCTCCACGACTTGCTCCCTCTGCTTGCTTAGTTCCGGACTGTCTTCAGTCTCTTCAGTCTTTTTTTTAATCTCCAAAGCGGCAATAGGTTCGATTGCTGAACTTCTCTTACCTAAAGTGATTGGTTCGAATTCAATGCCTTTGTCTTTTAGTTCGGTTTTATACTTTGCGAGATGTCTCAGGACAATGTTTTTGACGTTTACCATGTTGCCTTGTTCCACCACTTTTGTTTCACTTTTGTTTTTGGCACTGGTTTCACTCTTACCACCTTTGACCTTGTTTTTTGGCATTTTCCTGATTTGAAAAAAAATATACTACTGGAATTTTTTAGATATCAAACAAATTATATATATGTGTTGGTAGAAACCATAGTAACTATTAAAAAAAAAACCTCCAATATATGAGTAAAATTAAAAATGGGTTTATGCGTAAGTAAGAATGAGGATAATATAATTTAATTTGATACCCTTTGCTTATTGAAAATAGTTTATAAGTGAAAATCGATAAAACAGAATACCGTATGCCGAATATACTATACTGATATTCTATTTTACAATCATCACTCACTTTAATCTATTACTGAAGGAACATACTCATATTACGAAAACACAATTGACACATACAGTTCCAACAATAATTGTCACTATCTGTTAAAAAAAATCTCATTAAGAAAAATACACCATGGACAGATTGATCTTGAGGAAATTTTTTTTATCAATGGGATTTGAGGTATTGTTAGAAAATAGTAACTCATCTGGTGGAAAACATCCAGTGCTTCTGTGATGACCAGTCTTAAATGTAAATATTAAAACCTACCCTCTAAGGAGCAATGGTATACTTTCATGAGTCTGTCTGTCTGTCTGCTGTGCAACATCAGAAACTGGGCAATCTATAGCCATGGGTAGTTGTTATTGAGGGTATAGAGTACATATGTTTTATAGGTAAGCACTTTAGAGTGTTATTATTACCTGTAAATCTACAGACTTTATCAGAAAAGGAAAAGCAGGATATGGGCAGTTAAAATTTCCTATTCCTTTACTCTGATAGAGGACATAACATCCTTTGAAGGTTATCTCTGAAACTTGACAACCTCTAGAATCAAGTACGTTGAGTAGTCTAGTGTGTAAAGATCCTACAGTTTTAATTTTTAGAAAGTTTAGAACCAGGACAGTACACGAGACAAGAAAACCTCAAATGTATTTTGTAAATAAACATCATTTTCCTAGTGAACATTACATATATCATATATACATACGCCCTTTAAGAGTCTGGGTTAACTGGAAGTCACATCTCTTTGTTTAGCTGATTTTTTCTCTAGCTACGTTCATCTGGGATTGTGGCGACCTTCTGTAATCCAACTACTTGGAGGCAGGTCACGAATTGTGGATAGTTGTGAGCAATGGTCGTTGGGTGTAGTGTTCTCTTGTGAGGATTAACGTCCACACTATTGAATATTATGATAATCTGCAAAGACCATCCTCATAATTGGATCAGTTTGTAATTCAGTTTGTAATTTGTTTCAGGCAGAGGTTCAGATTTCACCTTAAACTGTAGGTCCCTTAGTTCCCATGAGCTGTTGGGCTATTAATTAACAGTCCCGTATGAGGAACATTTCATCCTTAGTCAGTAACGAAGCTTAAAAATACCTACCTTGTGGTATGGTCGCCATTTCAATAGTCATATAAAAACTATAAACACAAAAAGTTAAAAACAAATTACCAAAAATCATTTTTTAGTCTATATATATATCTAGGTACTGTCCTGGAAGGGTTAATAGGTTAAGCA
The DNA here is from genome assembly GCA_023375725.1 of Nephotettix cincticeps. Lineage (NCBI taxonomy): Eukaryota > Metazoa > Arthropoda > Insecta > Hemiptera > Cicadellidae > Nephotettix > Nephotettix cincticeps. Next base: position 138,958,735 of record CM041786.1, read on the forward strand.
GGGAAGCTATGTCAGTTTACTTACTCTGCAAAATAATAATATGTTGAAAAAGTATGTAAGTTGCCAAAAAGAACAAAAGAATTTACAGAAGTAAAGAAATGAATTAATAAATAATAATCAACTCTTATTATAATGATTGCTATTCAATTTTGACCCAGATAGCAATTATTACCTCAAATTAATCCTTTTATCAAAATGCAGGCGTGTCTTTGTCTGACTAAAGACAGTCTAGTGAGCTATGAGTCGTTCAACAGTGTTCATTCAATGGATGCAAGAGCAGGTATTCGTTATCTTCCACTGCTTCATAGACTAATTAAAATGTATTATCTGTTATTATCTTGTCTCCAAATAGTCACACAAATTATTTGGTATCTCAAAGTGTAGTGAAGTGCAACCATGGTGGTTAGTTGGTACGACGGCCGTAAATTCCGGAGCAGCTTGAGAGAAATTAAAGAGACTCTGGTAAATTATTTATTGTAATTTTTTGTTTATACTTAGCTATTAGAGTACACAAAATACACTTTTCTTACTGAAATTATAGCAAAAAGTTATAAAACCAATCATAAATAATTATGCTTTGGCGCTCTCAAGATTCATCATAGGTTTTACTCTTATAACACTATTTTTTTAGAAGTTAAAGGGAGGAAATTTTGATCTTGAGTAAAAAATAACTAAATAAAAATATTAACAAAACTTTGTGATAGTTTTGTATTGGTTCTATTTTTTTCTCGGAGATCAGGGTAATATAGTACACTTACAATCCTGTGTTTAATCTTTTGTTTGGAACAGGTAAAATTACCTAATTATGAAGGCAATTTAGTTTTCAACACATTCTTTGCTTCATATTTGAATTAATACCATACGGGGAGTTATTACTTCATGTAGTATGATAATTCAAGACTATAGGAAAAAGTAAAAGTATAGGTACAAAATTAATGGCTCAATTTACTTTAAAATTTGTTTCTTTGTAAAAAGAGATTGCTTATAGTAGGATGAAAAAAATACTAAGAAGCAACTCTGTATCATGATATTAAAAAATAACTTTTAAACTACAAAAATTAGGAAATAGTTATTTTTGTTCTGGAGATACAAGGTTCAACTTCAGTGCAATTATCAGTATTTAGCCGGTCTATCAGTATGGAAAATCTTTTTTTGTGTGAGACAATATCGCTCAGCATATTTTGAAGCTCTAGTTTGAATATAATTTTCCAATATATCCTTACAAAATTACCATCTCATAAGTCATATTATTTATAAATCAAAAGTCTTATTGTATTGTAACTAAAAAAGAATTGGTTATAGTAAAGATTTTAAATAACTGTAGATAAATTTTTCTTTACATTTTCAGTGTTTTTCTCTGTAAACAATTTTAAAAACAAAACAAATAATAAGCTTAAATTTTCTTCCATAAAAAATAAACTTTTAACTAATATTCTTTCTTGGTAAAAATTTAAGTTAGTAAAATTCTCATTACATTACTACCTAAGTTATAATCTAATTCTAAATAAAAATTATCAAGTTATACAATCTAAAAGCTTCCATGACTTAATTATAAAATTAGGCCATAATGTTTAACTGATTATTATTTAAACCTCATTCATTCATCTAAATGTAACATGTAATCCATTTATCTCTTCTCTATGAGACTCTTGACTATTGACACGATTATTAAGCAAGATTAAAGATTAATAAGAAATATCTTGATCTGATTTTAACCCGGTTTTCATAGTTATTTACAGATATATTTTCAGGGGATTGGTTGTCATATACAAATTGTTTATAGAGGGTGTTGAATTCAGGGAATGTATCAATCGGATACTGCGATATATAAACTGCTGGTAAACGCAGGACGTTGTTTTTTGGAGCTCCAATGTTAATCTATAATGGGGAAAAGGTGAAAACATATTTCTTGCTTTATATATAAAGTTGTGTTTATATACAGCCTTATATAGTCAAGGTCTTTTACAGAATACTAAAAATCTATTGTTTTTGTTCCTCATGGCAGCAAACCTACTCAAACACTCCCTAAAGATGAAATTGATACAACTATCTTACTATTTAAACTGATGTGATCTAATTTTATATACAGCTTAATCTAGTAAATGTCTACTTATTTGTTAAAATATTTAATTCTTTTGTTCCTTATGTCAACCTACCTACTTACAACAAACCTACTTACTCTTTTCCCATTTTATCATCACGGAGAATAAGTAAATTAGTTGATTTCAAACTTCCTTATGTGGTATATCATTATGTAGTTTTTGTATCTCAACAAGTAATTCCTAAATCAAGTATGAACATCTGCTGCTACGGGAATACTGTATTTACAATCTTAAAGTTCCTAAATTCCTTAAGTTAAATAATAATTTAATAATAATAATTCTAAATTAATACATCCATAAGTTCCTAAGTTTTCATAATCTTTTTAGCCAATGTCAGACTTAGCTCAGTAATGAAGCCTCATTGTTCACTATTTCTTTGCTTATCTATTTAGTGGACATCCCGGGGATCGAACCTGTCACCTCTTGCACCGAAGTCCAAGACGATAACCATTAAGCAGGCAGATGATGAATAATCATAATCATCCATCACCTTGTCTTCGCTTACATGATTACCATTTTGAATTATTTGTTACGCCTTCATTGTATCATTATAGTTTCTCGATGAAATATATTAACATGTATTAAAAATTATCCCGTAACAGAGCATTTTAATAATTGTAAATAGGAAAGTTAACACTAACAATTTTTCACCAATTCGCTTAAACTTAACAAAATTAGAGAGTAATGAATGTAATAAACTAGTTAAAATAGAGAAAAGAATTGATGAAATTCATTGATAACAATAAAGTATATGCTGTGATTTGGAATAGTGTGACAAGCAAACCATTTGTTAGTTTAGTGTATTTGCTGAGCTTTGCTCTAATTGGTTTGACAATGATTTAGAGTAGGAAGCAGCGGTTGTATGCTGTGTCGGTGTCACGGTGTCGTAGGTAAGACTAAGTCAGACTCTGATTGCGATTTACCTTGGCGGATTGTGTTTCCAAAATTTGTTACTAAAACATAAAACATTTACTACTGTATTGAATATTTCCATACAATACATTTTTTAGTAAGTAGTCAATTAATGGTGATTGCTGCTATTCGGGACTCACGTCACATTCATTTGTAAGTAAAAATTTTATACAAAGAATGATAATGAATGATAACTACTTTTTAGTAGGCTGCTAAACTATCTACAATTAAAATTATTTTTGTGTGTAATAATATAAGCTCACTACAAAAGATTTATTTTTATTAGTTTTATTATTTTTCATTCATTTAATATTTGTTTAATATAACTCAATTAAACATTTAAGTCTATATAAATAGTACTTTTTTTGAGAATAGGGAGTGTTTAATAAAATGCTTTGCTGTGTTTTTTTTCATAATAAAAATTATTTCAAACATATAGTTGTTTAATAATTACTAAGCATATTTTATAAGACTTATACAACGTTTCTGTGTTTTGAATTATCCAATAATTCTGAGACTCCTCCGGTTTTCAAATTATTTCAAGTGAAAAATATCGCACACATTTTTTGACAATACAGTAGTAGTAAAATATTTATTACTACTGTATTTTAAATAAACTATTTTAATTGAAATATACTTGTAATTCTTTTGTAATTATTTTAAAACAGGAGGAGTCTTTTTTATTTCAGAAACATTGGGTAGTTAAAAAAATAAACATGTTGGAAAAGTCCAATAAAATAATCTTAGCCATTTTTCTTATCATAGTTAAAAAAATAAATTTATTCTTTTGCACATTCAGTAAATGTTCTGGCTTCTCAAAATAAAGGAAACCGTCCGTAAAATGTAATATTTTTCTCCTAACACACTCTTGGGAGATACAAGAGAAGCAACGTTTTGTCACTTATGACTATTCATCTTTGACAAACCGTTTAAAATCACAAGAAGCTGACAAATGTCTCTGTTACTTCATTCAAACTAGGGAAACAACCCACAAAGATAGCAATTAACTTTCATTTCAGCAAATTTCAGAGCAGGATGTATGTGGTTTTCTGAACTACTGTCTACTGTCGCAGCTTCGTGTTTCAACCATTCCGTCAACTTACACACACGCTTAACAAAACCGTGTGCCTTTTATGCTTGTGTCGCGTCAGGTGTCTTATGTACCGCCATCCCAATGAGAGAATGCGAGAACACTTGCGTGTTATTATCAATAAGGTATTTTATATGTTTTAATTATAGAGGGATTCTCTGTGTGTTGAATTTGGCACAGCTGTTATCATTGTAATGAGCACTTTCTAATAAAACTAACTACATTCGAATAGAGAGTTTAAATTAAGTTGTTGAACTAAAAAAATAATTTATTGTAGAAAGGTGTAGAAAAAATTACCAGCACAGTTAGTAGATTGAAACTCTTAAAATTTATACAAACGTGTTTGTGTCAAATTAATTTTTCATCACAAATAATTAGAAAGCAATAACAATACTAAAAGACTATCCTGCATTTTGTTGTTGTTAGTGTTAAGAATTAATGTTTACATTAGTTTACTAAAAGAAATAACAATAATGGTTTTATATGATTTGAAATATGTAGGTTGTTGAATTAACCACAGAGTGCAGTACAGTTCTTTGGTTTTATGTTAATTTATCATCGCTTCTTATCCTCTTTTCATACAGGGCGCATAATCCTTACCTAGGTAATCCTGGGGACAGCTGTTAAAAGGAAAACAAAATGTAAACAAAATTTTAACCTTTTTAACAATTTTTGACTGTCTAATAATATATTTAAATCCAACTTTAACCAGTACTAAAGGTTTATTATCATTGTGTATAACATATTAAAAAAAACACAAAAAAAGAGTTTAGAATAGAATCAACTTCAGACACAACAGTTTTCAAAGTCAGCGAGCCACACTACTGGTGTGTTAGATTCACAGTTTTAGAAATTAAACCACTACGGTAATATTATAAAGTAGAAGAGTTAACTTCAAAACAATTCCATCACCTGATTTGTAACAGTAAATCACTTCAGAAATTAAGTAATTATAGATTTTGTGTTCATATTGATGAATAATGACAGTTCATAAAGCATTTGTGAGTGAATACCGCCAACTGCTTCGATCAGGTGGATTACTAACGACAACAATGTCCTTGCCTTAACATCACATAGTGATAACATTTATCAGCTGAAAGTAGGCATACTACTGCACTATAGTTACTAGGAAGGATATGGGAATACATACCGTAAGTCTACTTTCATCCTAAAAGAAATATTAAAATATAAATAAATTTAAATCATAAACTAAAAGAAATAACCCAAAAGGATAGTTTTAACTATAATACAGGTGAAGCTATTCTAGTTATTTGACAATTTTTTAATTAAATGAAACTAATGTTTTTTTGGGGTATTGTAAAGTAGGATGAAAAAAAAATATTAGCTAATACTATTTTACAGCAACACAATATTATAATATTAAGTACTACACCTTTTTTATACATTTTATTTTAACCCTTGAAATAACACATGTAATTTATAATTAAATGCTTTTTGTGTGTTTTGCTATTTTATCTGGAGCTTGTATTAATGTGAGTTTGAGGGTATTTTGTAGTTTGTTTATGTAAAATGATATAAACATAAAACTATTAAATTATTATTAAATCTTTTATATTAAAAGGGCAGTCTGCACAACACAACGTCATTGTTATTGTTAAATTGTAACAGGCTCTATTACAGCACAGGAGATTTCGTGTATGAATTATTTTAATAACTATAGTTAAATATTGATTACAGGTATCCTAAGAAATTACTATCTTACAATGGTGATTACCTGTAATATTATTTGACATGTACTAACTATGTTCTTGAATTTCAAATGATCAGAAATCTCAGCATTCACAAAAACAGAAGAAGAGAGAGAAAACAAACAGAAACCCAAGAGACGGAGCCAACTTTCTGTCTGTTTTTTGTTACTGGTAAGTAAAATCACTGGTTTAAACTTAGGATGTAACAATGAAATTTTATAATCTTGAACAATGTTGCAATATAAGGGAAATGGGTTGCTTTTAAGGAATAATTTTAATTAATGAAAAGAAACTAAACTTAACTTTTACTATAGAGAAGGTAATATTATAAAATTATAGTATTATTGGCATCACCAAATCAGGAAACAATTCACGTTACACATTTCAGATTTAACTTTTGGTAAAATATGTTTACTTGTATTTTACTAATGCATGCTTCACTGTAATTTGGATTGAAATATATCTTTAAACTTTTAGTCCTTAATGCCACCTACATTTAACGCTTTGAAAAGAACTCTTTTGTTAGCCTTGAGTTTAAAGATCTTTACAGTCAATAACTCCTAAACTCGATATCATGCCAGGAGTGGACACATGAAATCCAGATGGTGTTATACCGTCTATACTTTGTAACTAATAAATATTGCAGTAAAATATATAGTTTCAAAATCCACATAATATTATTCAAACCCACAGGACTATAATGAATTTTACACCTTATATTGTCAATAACCTACTACTTTAACACAAACAACTGAATACTCATAGTCACCATGAATATTATAATTTCATTAATTAGTAGTAAGACTGTAAGAACTAATGTAAGAATTAATTAGACTGTAAGAACAATTTGTAAATTGTTTCATACCATCAAATATTCATCCGGTTGAGAAATTCTAGTGAAGGAGTTAATGTCATGATTCCATCTTGAAGCTTATTTCCTCTGTTATTTCCTTAAGGTGCTTTGGAAGTGATTTTTCTTCAGGGACAGTGCAAAGTGGTGGAAATGAGATGGTGCAAAGCATTTCTAGTGCTTTAAAAAGGTGCATTGGATGGGAAACAATTCTATTCGTTTTTACTTTCTCCCCTTATACATAGTATATGGAGAAAGTATTGTTTTCGTCAAAATTTTCGAATTTATGTTGAGGTTGGATATATCCATTTTGGGGACCCTGAATCCAAAAAAGTGGGTTTGGACATGATGTCTGTCCGTCCGTGTGTCTGTGAGTGTGTGTGTGTGTCTGGATGTGTATAGTGCCACAGCCTACCCCGTTAATCCAATTTAGATGGAATTGGGCATGTATGTATATATTCACGGTATCTCCAGGTGTTCTTTCATTATTTTTGAATTTTAGATTTTTAAGGGTAGTTCCCCCCAAAAAACCCCTAAAAAACGTGAAAAATCCAAATTTCTCCAAAACGGCTGTAACGATTTTGATTAAATTTTGATACTTTATAGTGCACAAAATACTAAACAGTTTGAAACCACCCGCATGTCTGTAAAAATGTTGGTTCAAAAGTTATGGGCTTTTAAATGTCAAAAAATCAATTTTTTTAATTTTCAGCAAAAACAATAAAAGTAAAGTATAACTTGACTGGCACCATTAAAACCAGCTCAAAAAAACTAAACAAATTAGTATCTTGAATTATTTGTCTCCAGACAAATAATACGATTATAATATATAAGACGATTCCAGGGAAAAGTTAAATTTACTGTCCATGAGAAACACAGAACGTTGTCTGAAAGAGCCCAATGTTATGCTTAAGGTGAATATTAAAATAAACGGTACCAGTGAACTGACACATACTTTCTCCCTTAAGTAAGTTCAAGAAAGACAATCTATAATAAAACTATCATGTTCTCCAAAGTTCATCTAAATAAATATCATTTAATAATTTATTGTTTCAAAAATAATCATCCCATTTCTGAAAATAAAAACAAGAGAGACAAAGTTAATTGTTAAATTAAGTTAAATTAAGTTAAATTAATTGTTTGAATTGTATGGGGGGAAACACCCCCCCCCCCGGTAATACCAAGCTTTTTTGAGTTGGTTATTTTGGGTGATTTGACCTTACACTTCATACCAAGTTTCATGGAAAACGGTTAAAAAATAAGGAAGAAATTGATTTTTTAATATTCCCCATAAGAATAACATTGGACGCTTTCAGACGACGTACTGTGTTTAGCATGGACAGTAAATTTAACTTTTCTCTGGAACCGTTAGTCGTAGACAAATAATTCTAGATACTAATTTGTTTAGTTTTTTAAGCTGGTTTCAATGGTACCAGTCAAGTTATACTTTACTTTTATTGTTTTCGCTGAAATATAAAAATTTGATTTTTTTGACATTTAAAAGCCCTTAACTTTTGAACCGTCATTTTTACAGATATGCGGGTGGTGTCAAATTATTTAGTACTCTGTACACTATAAACTGTCAAATTTTAATAAAAATCGTTCAAGCCATTTTTGAGAAATTTGGATTTTTCACGTTTTTTAAGGGTTTTTAGGGGTGAACTACCCTTAAAAATCAAAAATTCAAAAAAATGAAAAAAACGCCTGGAGATACCGTGAATATATATACATACATGCCAAATTTCATCTAAATCGGACCAACGGGGTAGGCTGTGGCACTGTACACATCCAGACACACACACACACGGACGGACAGACATCACGTCAAAACCCACTTTTTTTGGATTCAGGGGACCCCAAAACGGATATATCCACCCTCAACTCAAATTCGAAAATTTTGACGAAAACAATACTTTCTCCATATACTACGTATAAGGGGAGAAAGTAAAAAATCAATTTCTTCCTTACTTTCCAACCGTTTTCCATGAAACTTGGTATGAAGCATAAGGTCAAATCACCCAACAAAACCAACTCAAAAAAGCTTGGTATTACAGGGGGGAGGGGGGGGGTTCCCCCATACTATTTCAACAATCAATTTAACTTTGTCTCTCTTGTTTTTATTTTCAGAAATGGAATGATTATTTTTTATACAATAAATTATTAAATGATATTTAGATAAAGATATTTGAAGAACATGATAGTTTTATTACAAATTGTCGTTTTTAAATTTAAGGGAGAAAGTATGTGTCAGTCCACTGATACCGTTTATTATAATTTGTGGTGTGACATTTTAAAAACAAGATCACCTTCATTAAATTCCACATAAGGGTTTAGTGTTACCGAACTGAACATCTCAAACCCACTCGTTTTTTGGTAATAGTGATGCTGGCCCCAGATACCTCTCTTTCTGGCAAATTAGATGAATCCTGGTTAAAAAACCATGTATTTTTGGTCAGTGTCTCATGTTAAAGAATAATAAATACAAATAACCTGAGCAACTGTATGTATTAAAAATAAATTTAATTGTTTAACCCTCGCCTCGGTCCAGGTGGTTGTTTGCGCTGTTTAAGAGGGGAAAGAAGAGGGAACTCCAGCCTGAGGACATCTACGATGTTTTGGATGGTCTGGAGAGTGACCAGCTTGGAGAGAGGTTGGAAAGGTGAGAGGAACATTTTATTTCCGCTGAGGTAATCAGTATTCATCCAAAAGTGAGGGAAACCTTTGAAAGTAGATCATAAGAACTCAAGTTGAATTCCTATCTTGTTTTTTTCTAGTTCAGAGATTGAAATTGGACTGGAAAGTTTACAAAGTACCCTTTTAAAAAAAAGCTGTCACAATTGGTGAACCCTTTGACAAACTAGTATTATGGATGACTTCATCACTAAGGTTCCTTCTCATCTCATCTGGGGGGTTGTAACTACTGGCTGGATCCATTCTGACCAGGATTTCCACTGTGATGTATCTCTTTACAGATCATCTGAGGGAGGTGTCCTGGAGGAAGGATACTTGGCATACTCTCAGAGTTTTGCTGGTTGTTTAATACTGAGATACATAGATAGATTTATGTGCTTTTAAATGATTTACACAGTTAAACACTAATAATGTAAATGATAGTCTGGTGCTATTGTTTCTAAAGATGTTGCAGTTATTATTTTATAACCACTCTAAGAGGTAATACAGCAGCTACAGCTGAAAAGCTAATGCTGTAATTCGCCCAAATTTAAGTGTCTCATACACATCTGGACGGATGGGGGAAGGTGGGTTTAGTTTGGGTATACACCGTTTAACGGTGGAGTCACCACATAATCCTCGCAGGAGCGAGGGTACTCATAAAGAGTTACCAGCTGCCACAAAAAAAAAATATTTTCACCATAATCAATCCTTCTTTGAAAGCTAGGTACAATGAATATATGGTAATAGAAATTAACAACACCCAATTCAATGAAAGTCAAAATTTAAAAATTCACTTCAGATTCAGACTGTAATATTTTTATGATATAGTGTGATATATTGAGCTAATTTTTAAACTTGTTATTTGTAAGTCTACCACTTAAGGGGTTTTTGATAGACATAAATAGATTGTGTTTAAGTTTGTTTATGCACTGTCTGCAGAGGATGGACCAATGAACTGCTGTTTGCGATGGACACATCTCGGGAGCCTAGATTCACCAAAGCCATTTGGTTTGCTTTCGGAGCTTCATTTGTCATTCTCACAGCTAGCCTTCTCTTTGTCGAAGCTCTTTAGTGAGTAACCAAGAGACCACTGTTGTTAGTTACATAGAATAGTGATGGATATTATGTATTCTCTTGTGGTACTGATGAAGAAGATTAAAATATATATTATTTAGAACAATGAAATCACATTTCCTAAGACAAATTAAATTATACGAATAAATATTTCTGTTATTTCATTAAATTAAATAAATTAACACATTTACTTAACGGAAATGGAACAAAGACTGGTAATTTTCATACTGGGGGCATATGTTGTAGTTTAGAGATCCCATATGTCAAAAACACTAATCATTCGGGATCTTTATATATACACCAGCTTAACAGCTCTGGGAGCATTAATATTGAAATAAACATTTTAAAGTAATAGAAATATATTAGTTTTAGCACCAGCATTTTTTGTTATGGATAAAGATAGCAAATTACATATTATTTAATGAGAAAACACTTCTTTAACAAATTGGGTTAAAAATGATAATTACATGATACAGAATCTTTGCTGTTAATTATTACTATTATTATTTGATACCGTGCAGCAATAAATATTTGTTAGATCTTTAATATGTCAATATTTTCAATTCTTTTATTCAACTAAAAAAATGCTAGAATACAATTTTGGAGTTGAAAAATGAATATGATTTAGAAAAAGGCAAACAAATAGATCCGTTATAAAAAAATATTACACAAGTATTTTATAATGTAACACAATAATTAGCTCATAGGTAGCTCATATTGGTGGAAATAATAAAAATAAATGTTAGTTAACAAAAATGTGATTTAACTGATAAACACAATGACCTCCTTTTAATTAGGTACTTTAAACTATCTAAAAATCTCATCTATGTTCGTTAAATTTAGAAAGTTAAATGGAAAGATTCCTAAGGGAAACCTTTCTAAAGCAAAATTGATTGGAAAAGTTTCTTGGCAAGTTGAAGGAAATGTGTCATTATTGATAGAAGTTAAGGTCACTTCCTGTCAAGTTTAGTTTTTTCTTTAAGCAACAATTTTTTATCCAGTTCAGTTTCGTTCAGACTACAGTAGCATGTAATGAGTGCTATTTTACTTTTTACTTGAAAGTAAACTTTGTTAGTCAAGTCAAATGTATATTAAGTTAAAATAAGTTATACAGGGTGTTCATAAGGACAAACTTCAAGGGATAATAGTACTCATCAAAATAAACAGAAAATATCCAACAAAAATCTGTCAAAAAATCCTTTGTTTAGCTGGTAGCCACCATTTTGTGTTTGTACAAAAACCATTTATATATCCACAGAAATATATCTACTATTTAAGCTATAGAAACTAAACTTTACACACATTTTTATTGGCTTAAGAAAAAAGTATTTTTAAGGTATCATTTGGTTTGATTTTATATTTTAAAAATGGCGGTGGTTAAAAATCTTTTAATTTAAATTACAACAAAACCATTAACTTAATTTGTCAAACCAAATCCGTCCAGGTATAAGTGAAAAAATGCACTTTTATTGTTGGCTTATGTTCACTTTTAGAGCACAGCGGTGCACATTAAAAGTGAATTTGCTCGTTTATCCGTGAATGGATTTTGTTAAATAAAGTTTTGTTAAATAAAGTATCATTAGATTTTAATTTTTAAAAATATAAAAGCAAACTAAATGATACTTTGAGAATACTTTTCTATTCAGCCAATAAAGATGTGTTCAAAGTTTGGTTTCTGTAGATTAAATAGTTCTTGAGAAACAACGATTTTTGTAACGAGTACAAAATAGAGGCTAGCAGCTAAACGGAGAATATTTCGACAGATGTTTATCGGATATTTTTTGTTTATTTTGATGAGTACTATTATCTCTTGAAGTTTTTCACCAACTTTAAGGAATGCCCTGTATATAAATTAAGTTCTTTCTTTGCTATCCTGTGTGACAGGCTTCCCCCCTTACCTTGGCTCCTTTTCTCTCTGAGGGTGGCATACCTAGTCTGACCAAGGTCCTCAGGGAGTGATGTCATCCCTTTACTTTTCTCCTGGAAGGACTGACCTAAAGGAAGGATTCATGCTTGATGTTTTTTCAAGGTTGGGTGGACAGGGACGGTCCATGGGTGCATGACCTCAGATGAAAAGTTGATGATTCCCTGGTGTACACTCTTTCCTTGTCCGTTGACTGAGGTTGTTTAGCATAGATTCTCCTCGGGTGTTCCATTGTCCTATCCCAGACCTGGATTAGATTAGAGTTTTTTTTTACTTCTTTGAGAATATGCTAATTTTCCATGTCCTACCTTTCCTATTATTATCGATCCTTTTTCTAGGGCCTAGATAGAGCCTCGTACTCCTCGAGCTAACATGTACCCAATCATTTAAATCTCATCCAAACTTGAGCCACACCAATAACAATGGATCCTGACCACAGTATATGCCAGGGCGTGGTGCTTTACTGGTACGTCCTGTCGTCCGTCTCCCAAGAGTACCTCCTGTCTCTCGCTGTGTCCTCCGCTCTCTCCATTATGCTCCATCACGGATGGAACGCCGTCGCTATGACAGTTGGCACGCAGCTGCGCATCTCCTGCCACAGCCTCTTGTGTAAAAAGGTAAATACCAGATGTCTTGTTACTGACTAAGGCTGACATGTTCCTTGGACAGGATTGTTAATTAATAGCCCAGCAGCTAAGGAACACCTACAGTTTATCATGGGTTGCTTCGGACCTCTGAACTGATCTTTATACAAGGATAGTCTTTGCGGATGAACGTAGTATTCAATAGTGAAGACATTAATGCACATAAGACAATCTAACATGACAATAGCTCATAACTATATAGCATTCAGATCCTCCACGGCCGTCAGTGTCTTATATAAATGTATATGAATATTATAATATGCAAATAATCTAGGTAAATGAATCATTTCCCTTCAGGACATGTTAACTGGGTTACAAATGTGTCGCACAGTGGCTATGGGTAGTGCCGAAAATCTATTTTTATTGACTAACATATCAAATGTAATGAGATATTAGAATGTTCTTTAAAATAGTATTTAGCACCAGCATCAAATTTTCTTTAAAAAAGTTGATGATTCCCTGGTGTACACTCTTTGCTTGTCCGTTGACTGAGGTTGTTTAGCATAGATTCTCCTCGGGTGTTCCATTGTCCTATCCCAGACCTGGGTTAGATTAGAGTTTTTTTTTCTTCTTTGAGAATATGCTAATTTTCCATGTCCTACCTTTCCTATCATTATCAATCCTTTTTCTAGGGCCTAGATAGAGCCTCGTACTCCTCGAGCTAACATGTACCCAATCATTTAAATCTCATCCAAACTTGAGCCACACCAATAACAATGGATCCTGACCACAGTATATGCCAGGGCGTGGTGCTTTACTGGTACGTCCTGTCGTCCGTCTCCCAAGAGTACCTCCTGTCTCTCGCTGTGTCCTCCGCTCTCTCCATTATGCTCCATCACGGATGGAACGCCGTCGCTATGACAGTTGGCACGCAGCTGCGCATCTCCTGCCACAGCCTCTTGTGTAAAAAGGTAAATACCAGATGTCTTGTTACTGACTAAGGCTGACATGTTCCTTAGACAGGATTGTTAATTAATAGCCCAGCAGCTAAGGAACACCTACAGTTTATCATGGGTTGCTTCGGACCTATGAACTGATCTTTATACAAGGATAGTCTTTGCGGATGAACGTAGTATTCAATAGTGAAGACATTAATGCACATAAGACAATCTAACATGACAATAGCTCATAACTATATAGCATTCAGATCCTCCACGGCCGTCAGTGTCTTATATAAATGTATATGAATATTATAATATGCAAATAATCTAGGTAAATGAATCATTTCCCTTCAGGACATGTTAACTGGGTTACAAATGTGTCGCACAGTGGCTATGGGTAGTGCCGAAAATCTATTTTTATTGACTAACATATCAAATGTAATGAGATATTAGAATGTTCTTTAAAATAGTATTTAGCACCAGCATCAAATTTTCTTTAAAAAGTAAGTAGTCTACTTTTCTTTGGTAGCATAAAATTGAACTATGTTTTTTTCCATCGGTGAACAGAATTCTCTAGAGCAAAAATGAAAATATAGCAACCATAACATGAGTTTATACAAAGAAAAATTTACTAACTTTTATAGAAAGTGTGCAGGAATATATTTTAAGTAATCATATTACCTACTGATATTAGTTTAAATTAATACAGATGGTGCCATTACACTGTGATTGTGGCTTCGTAACTTTTAACTTTATAGCTTTTAGGGAATATAAATATTTACATTTCAGTCAGGGCTTAATTTGCTTATTTCAGCTGAAAATCTTTTAGACGAGCATAATGGAGTGAGCAAGGCCAACTTTTATAGAACACGGCCGGTATAGCGTCAAAGCCATGTGAACAGACTAATGACTCTATCTGTACTATTTCAATTTAAAATGCATCTATATCTGAACTGTTTCATTAATAGTGATATAAAATAGAAGCAAACATATAACAGGCATTTTTTCCTATTTAACTAATTTACAAAAATAAAAGACAACAAAAACAATTAATTAAAAAATTGTTTGATAGAGTTAGAATACAGAAATTTTTTATAAATAATAATTGTTCAAAGTCTAAGTTAAGTATTGTTCCACTAATATTGTTATTTATCTTTAGAAACATACACAGTTTGTTTTATTAGCTCTTTTCTAGTAAAACAGGCTTGAAACTTAAACTTAAAAATAAAAACTTTGAAACAGTTTTAGGAATCAGGACCCCCTGGACTGGGGACTTACCCACAGACCCGCAGGATCATCCTTCTAATGTCTTCCTGAGAAAATTCTTTAAAATATGCTCTGCTTCCTTTTAATAAAGCCTTGCGATACTTAGTCAGTAAAATTAACGATACTTGTTCGTTATTGCTTTCCAATTTGTACTTAGATGTATGAAAAAGTAAAATTTTTCTGAATGTTGTGGCTCTTCAATGATAATTGTAATCAATTTATGCACAGGTACTGAAGCTAGATGTGAATATAAACAGAGTAAAAGACATAAATGAAAAGATGGGTCAAGTGACGGAAGGTTTGGTATTGGCAGAGCTGGCAATGGTGAAGGCTCCATACATATTGATTGGACCATTCTACGCCCTCTTTGTTCTGACTGTCCTTTGGGTGTACTTTGACCGTACTGCCATTGTTGGTGTAGTTATTCTGTTAACTGTTCTAATACCACTATTGGGTGAGTTCCTTTTAATTTACTGGGTGAGAGTTGGTAGCCTTAGTCGGTATTCTATTTATGGCATTTCAGAAATAGATTAGATTATTGAGATGGCAACCTTACCACAAGGTAGATATTTTAAGCCAAGTATGAATGAGGATTGAGTGTAAAATGATTGTGGATCTTGTAGTCTTGTTACTGACTAAGGCTGAAATGTTCTTTAGACTGGACTGTTAATTAATAGCCAAACAGCCAATGACAAATCTGAGGGACCTACAATTTTACGTGAAATCCGAACCACTGCCTCTGAATTACAAACTGGTCTAATTTATAAGGATGTTCTTCGACTATTAATGTAGCACTCAATAGTGCGTAAGAGGAATTGGGTTGAATTAAAATAAGTTTTCACTTTACTAAGGTCCCTTGGCTTTTCAGTATGGTAGGCTTCATTATAACCTTGGTTCCTTTTTGGGGGCTTGATTGCTCGGACATCGAGTCTGACCAGAACTCTTGGGCAGTGGTGTAGACCTAAATTCTTACTGCGCACCTGAGAGGAATGCCCAGACGAAGGGTGGTTGCTTACATGGCATGCATGACATTGGGGTTTTTTGGCCAAGGGATGTGCTGTCCCTACACTTTTGCCCTCAAATTAAAATTTTAGGAATCCCACTGGGGTTTATGTAGGTTTTCTTTTTTTCAATAACCGGGTGGTTTAAGAGATCGAGCATGAATTCTCTTAGTGTGTTTTGTGGATTTAGATATAATTGGAGTTTCATTTTACTTCTGTGAGGTTATGAAGATCTCCATTCCATGTTGAATCCCCTCCTTCCACGAGTAATATTCATTCCACAATAATATTAGTGAGCTTTCTTTGGGTCTTCTTTTCTACCAGTCTCTAACATCTATTAAGTTTACACACACTTCCACAGACTTTTAGGTCTCTCTAGTACATGGTTCATGGTTCTCTATCAGCAATTTTTTTTATTTCATCTTGTTTTAAATTTCCTAACATCTTATAGAATCTATTGCTGTCTGTCACAATATGTGCTTGGAAATTACAAAACCTTGTGCAGATAAAGCTAGTGTATGTCCTACTTCAAGCTTTACTTTTTCTAGATAAATAGTCCATAAAGGGAAAGCTTATGTAAACCCTTTTCTGAAATAGCATAGAAATATAATAAAATATGTCTTAAAGAATAAGTTTTTATGGGCAGAAAGTGAATAAGCTACAATAATGATCTTTTATTATTCCTTTATGCTGAAATTCACATAGATTTCGATAATTTTCCTTATTAATATGCTATAGTTCTTTGTAATTTATAATATTTTTCAAATTTAAAAAGAATAATATATCTTATAACAGCTTCAAAAGTGTTCAATAAAACAGAAGAAATGAGTACCTAGACCGTAAATATATATTTTTTCTGTAAGTTTGCTTTTTGGCCAATTGAGTAATTAAGGCAAGCAAGACACACAATACTGGTACGGTACTCCATTCATATACATAAACTTAATGTTGATTAAATATTTTATCAACTCATTTAAATAAAAAATATGTAAATATAAGAATTTTAGAAAATCCACTTATGTTCTTTGTACAGTGATGAGCAGACAGGTTTCTACAAGGATATTGAACCAGTGTCTGCCCACAAAACGAGATAGATTGTTTCTACTTGAGGAGGCTGCGACAGGCATGTTCCAGATAAAGCAACGATCTCTGACGGAAGTTGTCCATGGGAAGATCGCCAATGTCCGTCGGTAATGTTTCTTCTTTCTTATTCTTATATTTTTATTTGTAAGACACTGTCCTAACTAGGTGCATATTTAAGATGAAAATTAATAAAAGGTTTATGTGATGAGTATATACCGTAATGGATTGAATGAATAATTGTAGTTCTTTACTGACAAAGGTCAGTTGATTCCTTTGATGTAATTGTCCAACAAATAAAGCAAACTAGATTCAGGATAAAATCATCACAAAGTTGTGTCTAATTTTGCTCACGATTGAGCCCGCCACCTTCATATTATGAAACACGGAGGTTACTATAACCAGCTTGAAAAACTAAACAATTTAGTTCAATAAAGATTTGCTCTATCTCCAACAATTACTGAGATATTAAAAAATCTAAACAAAGTTCATTGTATTTTGGGCTCCAATATTCTTATGAAATATAAGAAAAATATTAATATCTCACTTATTAATGTATGTTTTTGGATGAAACTTGGTATTTAGCTTCATGTGGTTTTGTTCCATTCATTAATGCTTCAAAATCATAGTTGATGTGTTTATCATGGTAGATAACCTGCATACTCTTTTCCCATGTTAGTTATATTATAGATATAAAGAATAGGCAAACTCCTTTAACGAGAATCAATGTTTTTTTATTCCAATTTTCCTCTAACATAAGATGGTTCAAGTTATGCTATTTCACTATCCCTGAGACGCTGTTCAGCGTTAGCTTTTACGCTCAACATATTTTGTCATATACTGCAAAAAGTAGAAAATACAAACACAATATTCTATACTCCTACTTATGTGTTAGACTTTCACTTATCCCCTGTGAAAACAATACCTGACCTACATGGCTGAATACTAGTTGATAGAATATATTACCCTCTTCATAATCCGAAGGTCACATGTTCGATCCTAAGGATAATCTTGTGACTATTTTATGATAGACACCAAACACTAACAGCTAAGGCCCTTGTCAGTAATAAGGCTGCATTACATCAAATCCATAAAAAAAATGTTTACATTGCAAATTGTTCTGCTACAAAATAATGTTTTTGCTGCCAAATGTAGCAGGTACTATAATTCATGCCTTACTTAGGTCACTTTCTTTACTTATAAAATATCTATATAATATAAAACCCAAATCTGACCCACTCACTGACTGATTGACTGATCACAGTTTTTAAAAAATTACAAGGCTTTAGAGCTTCATATTTGGTACAAAGATTCTATTTAAGGATTAGATGCATACTAAGAAAGGATTTTTCAAAATTTCCAAAAGGCTCTTCTTTACAGAGGGTCAACATCCCCAAGTTATGAGGAGTAAATTTGTTTACAAATTTTCTACGATCAAAACATTTGATTTCTAAAGCTGTAGCTATTGGATTACTTTCCATTATCAATGTGAATTGCTATTCTACACCTTCTGTATCAATCGTCAATTTAAAACTATCAAGTAAATAAATACTGTACAAAATGAACAGTATCAACGTGGCATGTAATCCACGTTGATACTTCAGAGTTTTGGGGGTTTATGTACCTATTTTTTTATTTTGTGTCTAACTAAATGTCATACGTTAATAAATACCATAGTACCCGTATATTAATTGATCTATTTTTATTATCTATCTAAATAATAAAGTCGTGTTAGTTATACCATTCATAACTTGAGAATGGCTGATAACTATACCATGACCCAGAATATCTAAATCTTTCACAACGTAATGCTATTTGACTTCGGAACATGGTCAATCTTAACACACATTTACTGTATGGTGTTTGGAAGTTCGCTGGGTCTACTAGTTTACTTATATTGTTTTATATTTATAAAAAGAGATTGTAAATAAAGTTCCCACATTAAGAAAATTGACTATGAGAAGAAAGAAAATTTAAATTATGGTTTGAAATTTGTATAAGAACTAGGCAATCAGTCTGTAAGTCTGTCGTGAGAGACTACTCAACAAAATAAAAATAAGTTAGCTACTTAAGAGGCGACAAATTGTTTGAGAATTTTTAATAGATTTGTTTATTTTTAATATTTATAGGAAAGAAAGTACCGCTATGGGCTACAACGCTATACTTCACACGATGGTTGCCTCCATTCAGGCTCACGGATCCAACCTCATGATTCTACTCTCCATCACTGTCTACACGCTGGCACAGCAAGCCTTCAGCGAACAGGATGTCAGTAGGCTCAAGACCTTTACTATCTACAGGGTCTCCTCCAACTGAATGCTCCCCCCCTCCTGGAAAACATTCCAAGCGACAAAAACCTAGTTTCGAGTTATCAGGCTTAGAAAGTTGAATTGACAGTGGAGTCTTGCAGAGGGTGCCAATTCTGACAGATGAAATCAGGGCTGCAAACTCAAATATCTTCAAAACCAAATTTACTACGGTGTAGTTTGTGGCATCTAGAACCTTTTCCACCAAATATCTCCGTTTTTGATATTTTGTCGCTTGGAACATTTTCCGGGAGACCCATTCTACTAATGTCCCAATAATTAAAGACAACTAGGTCCATTATTGTACTTTTTTGGTACATAATACATCATAATTTTTTCCAATATTTTGATCAGGATTAAACAATTTTGTGATAGTTTAACAACCGGATAGCTCAGAGGCTCATCTCGTAATCCGGGTCTGTTGGTTCGATTCCGCACCTGGTCTCCATCTGTGATTGAGTTTTTATTAATTACCTCTCTAACACCAGGTTGACATTAGATAGTGTCAAGTCCATGGTTCTCTGTAATGAACCCGCCTAGTTCCCTGTCATCATCGTTCTCTGTATCCAAACATAAAACAAATGCCACTGGTATTCATAAACAGAAATAAATTAATGGCAAAAGAATCACTTGGTTGGTAACAAAGCTAAAGGTCAGAAAAGTCTGTTCAAATTAATGAAATTCTAGAAAATTATATTACCCCTTCCCGGATGTGTGACGGATATATCCACCAAAGACTTAGGCTTTTGTACGGGAAAGCGGGCTTTCTCTTCAGACTGACGGGCATTTGTTGAAAAAAAATATTTTGATAGTCTCAAGTGTTCCATTGTGTTTATTGTATGTATATACTAGTATAACAAAACACAAATAATGAAAATAAATTTTTACTTTTTACTTTAATTTTCATATTTTACGTCACAAATTCGCCCATCCAGGAAGGATTAAAATTATGGATCCAATATCAATATTCGTAACTTATTACTGATACACTGACCAAAACCGTGAGGGTATTTCAATATTGATATTCATTCAATATTCATTTAAATATGATTATTGACATGGATTTGCCTGAGTTTTGGGCGGTATTGGCTATTTGCGGGACCAAAATTTGAAATGTCATGACTGGGACGGTGGAGTCATCCTGTAAACTTGGAGGTCACAAACTGTGGATAGTTGTGAGCGATGGTTGGTGGGTGTAGTGTTCTCTTGTCTGGATTAACGTCCGAATATTGAATACAACGTTAATCCACAAAGACCATCCTCATAATTACGATTTCGTAATTCAAAGGTCGTGGTTCAGACTCCTCGTTAAACTTTAGAACCCTTAGTTGCCATCGGCTGTTGGGCTATTAATTAACAGTTCTGTCTAAGCAGCATGTCAGTCTTAGTCAGTAACAAGACTACAAGATCAAGCCACAATCATCTGTTACTTCACCCTTATTCATACTTGGCTTTAAAATACCTTCCTGGTGGTATGATCACTATTTCAATAATCTAATCTACATCACATGATGTGTGACATCATATGGTTAGTGATAGTTTGATTTTTAAAACAGCTGTTTAGATGAACTAGAAACGTTTCCTTTAAACATATCCATTATCTAACCTAATTCCCACGTGGAAGTAAATACAAACATATTTGACATGGATATGTATTTGTTCTGGGGTGGGTGTAGGTAATTTGCGTGACAAAAATTTGAAACAGTGATGTAATATGCAAAGGGACGTCATATATGGATATAACAACTGTTAGGGAACTGAAAACATTCCCTTTGACATATCTATAATCCTATTTCCAACAGGGAATTAAATACAATCATTTTGACATGGATGTGTCTTAGCTCTGGGGGGAGGGGGATGTTTGTAAGACCAAAATTTGAAACTGTTACGTCATTCGGTGAGTGACGTCATATGGATTTAAAGACAACTGCTTAGAGGAATTGAAAACATTCCCTTTAGACATATCCATGATCTAACATATTTCCCACTTGGAAGTAAATACAATATATTTTTGTTCAGATGTTTTCATAACTTTAAAAAAATTCTACTGAAACACTGGTAAAACTCGTGGGAAACATTAAATGGTTCAAAATATAAATTGATTTTAAACTATTTCAGGCATTTCTGATCCTGTGTCTGGTACAGACTTTGACCAACCCTCTCTGCATCAACCTGCCAATGGGGTTCAGCCTTCTGACTAAACTGACCACAACAATACAAGTCCTGCAGGCAAGACAACTGAATTCTAAATCTATATAAACATAAGTTTGTTTTATATAATGCTTGGAATTAGGGTATATTTTTTATTTAAATTGAATTTATCAGGAAACCTGAGATTGGTCTTATCTCATTAATTTATGCCAACCCGTCTGTAACTCTGCAGAAGGCTTCTATGAAAACTACAGCAACCATTATGCTCTTTTTATTGTGTTATAAATGTTTTGAAGAAATCACAAAGCATAGAAATACTTTAGACATTCTAGTCCTATAGGTTCCAGATGGGATTTTGCTTTTTAACTGTTTGGATGTTAGAAGGTACATGCTCTGATTTTTGAGGTGAGTAATAGGGCAGAGTCCCGCAGAGTGAAAGAAACTCATGAAGTAGAGGAATTTTTCATGATAAGCTATCTAATGAGTAAACCAAACGAACCAATGAACACCAAAATGGGTTGAATAACCTTAATGAAACAATTATACATGGTCCAATGTGGATGAGAAGCCCACTTTGAACATTGCAGTTTGGGACCAGCAAAAAAAATATTGAAAATATTTTATCCTCTAAAATTTTATTTGCTTGAAAAATATTTTAATAAAGATGTTTTGGAAATCAGCACATGTGCACACACACACACACACACACACACACACACATACACATGCACTAATTATTACTTTACAGTAAATAATAGTTAGAATTTAAGAAGAGTTTTAATTAAATTTATTTAGTAAATCCAGTACACACTTTTGCAGTTACAGTACTTAAGTTTAGTTTGAACATAGTGGTCCTCTAAATTGTTTGATCATAATATCTTTTATCTTAATTTTACTTTTTGTTTTCAACTTCAAGGTCTTATAAACTTTTAATTTCGAATAAACTTTTCAGTTTTATTTTTACAAGATTTAAAGCTTAGAATGAATTGTGAAGTAATAAAACACTCCCACTTTACAACCTGATGTAAAAAAGACATCACTTCAAAGAGCATTCGTCAAGAGTTATAAAATTTGTGTCTCAGTGCAGGAATATTACTTTGCCCTCGTTTTGTTGAATCACATTTTACACCTCTGTTATCTTTTAAAAAACGATTTGGAAAAATGTTTTAAACCTAACTTTGTATGACATATTTTTTACTATTACCCCCAAGGAAAGGGAGTTGCTTCATCAAAATTTAAATTACTGCAAGTAATATAAATCAATCTGAAAAAATATTCATTTTATAAAGGAATATTTACACACAGCACATCCACTCATCTATTAATTTATTACAATACATAAATGTTTTTTAAATAATTTAGTATTATGGTAAAATATATTTCTGTAAAAGTCACATGTTTTAGATTTTAATATTTTAAAAATGTTTCTTGCACCAACAATAGTGTTACTCATTTAGTATAAACTTAAGTAAATGCCTATGTCAATTAGTTTCCGCTTACTTAGGAAATCTAAATTTCCACAAGCTTAGTAAATAATCAGACATACAAAATTCAACAGAATTCAGTGCACTGTCAAACCCCATACCTTAGAATGTCTTACTTTCTAGATGATCCAATTACTTATCCAATTTGCTTTTATCCTATCTTATTAGACATAAATTTAAATTTTGATCAATAAATTCAAATGGTGGTCTTGTTTATCATAATCTTTATTACAAGTTAGTTTCTACTTGAGAGAATATACACCAATATAATATCACCATATTGATAATCCTGTTTGTTGAAGTAAATATTTATCTAAATTATTGTAGGTGACCTGATGGTACCAGTGGGTAGAGTACTGACCTACCACCCAAATGACAAGGGTTCGATTTCCAGTCAATACACCTATGAAATTTAATATCTTAGACTACCACTGTGGTTCAGAAAACACATGAAGCTGTTGGCCCTAGATACATAAGAAGTACTTAGGTCACATAAGGGACACTAGTGTGACCTGAAAACACTAGACCTTTACCAGAAGGTTTACTAAAGAACAAAACAAACCGTAACTTAGTGGTTATAATTTGTCATCTACACAACCCTGTCTGACAGGAGTTACTGGTGATGGTGGACTGTCCTGAGCAAGGCCGCCATGACACAGAACTGCCCTCTGACCAGCGGATACGAGTAAACAACGTCACCGCGCAGTGTTGCTCCGACGGCCCCATGCTGCTAAGTAAGATCAGCTTCAGCGTTCGGGAGGGTCAGATACTAGCGGTGGTTGGACCCTGGCGCTCCGGCAAGGTTGGTCCTTAAAAAAACTCACATAATTACTGAGCTAGTCCAAGATAACTACATGTATTTGTTTCTATTTTAATTGCCGAGTGGACCCTCTTTGTTCTTTTCTTATCTCATTCTTTAAACGTTGGTTTTCCAGAGTTCTCAGCAGATTTTTTACTTTGGGCTGCAGAATCTACAGAAGCTGCAGAAGCTGGGTAGAGGAGCCCTTCCTACTCAGAAGCATTTAGCTTTGAGCGCTTAAGGATTTTCCTGTTTTCAATGGCCTTTTCTTTTACTTCAGAGTACCCTGCTCTCCTCGAGTGTTTCCTTTTCTTAAGTTTTCCTTTTATTAGTCTAAAGTAGGGTGTTCCAAGGACGGTGTCAGATTTAGAGGGGTATAGAGTATTGGTACTGGATTTACCAAAAGCTTCTTGGAACTGTTTTGTTTGTATTTTCAGATCCATTAATAAATAAAAGGATAACTAAAAGGAAAGGACTTGAGGTTAAAATTTAACAAGTCCTAAAATGTTCAGGAATTGCTGCAATTTAACAGGAGAATATCTGCAGGCACCCTTCTTCTTCTAGTCTATACGATTATACCGGTTCTGTTTTATATACCGTACTAAACATGTGAAAGACCAAATGCCATTCACTCTTTAGAATGGTTCATACAGT
Organism: Nephotettix cincticeps; assembly: GCA_023375725.1. Lineage (NCBI taxonomy): Eukaryota > Metazoa > Arthropoda > Insecta > Hemiptera > Cicadellidae > Nephotettix > Nephotettix cincticeps. The sequence goes on from CM041786.1 coordinate 138,983,335, forward strand.
GAATATTTGGTTAAAACAGACAAGTGTTAAGCAGTGTGGCATTTAAAATCTCTAGTTAAAGGGATTCTTGCAATAGTAAGAAGAAGAAACATAGATCAGTAGCACATATCTTGGTCAAGTGATGTTCAGAACACTGAGAGATGAGGTAGAGAACCCCTGAAAGTGTGTAATTTATTTATTATGTTCCCTCTTTATTACTTGTGTCGCCTCTTTTTTCTAAAAAAATAATATAATTCTCTAAAGGACAATAAATGTGAGTTTGTTTTGTTCCAATTGTTTTTGTGCAGCAAGATCTTGTGGATACTCCTGACTCATATGACTTTGCTGACACTCAATATTTCTGTTACACAGACTCCGTTGCTGTACCTACTGCAGGGGGAGGTGGACATGTGTTCAGGCAGTGTTGCCATCAAGGGGAGGACAGTCTACTGTCCTCACACTCCGTGGCTTCTCCCAGCAGCCTCTGTCAGAGACAACATCGTCTGCGGCAAACACATCAATGAACAAAGGTAGTGTGAGGCTTGATTAGATTATTGAAATGGCAACTTACCCAGGTAGGTATTTTAAGCCAAGTATGAATGATAAATATGTGTAGGATGTATAAGGGTGCAATCTTGTTACTGACTAAGGCTGGCATGTTCCTTAGACAGGATTGTTAATTAATAGCCGAACAGTCAATGGCTGATCCAAAGAAACCAACAGTTTAACATGGAGTCTGAATCACTGCCTATTGTAATCTTTGTTCGGTCTAATGAGCCATCTCTACAATTTTTGAAAATATGAGAATTTTTAAAGCTTACTTCTATTGAAATGGCTGTAATTTTTGCTAAGGGACTGAAGAACCTTCTTCTCAATTAAATATATATTAATTTCAGATATCTATCAGAAAGGAGCAATCGGTTTGACGCCTTTTATAAGTGCCTCTTTGAAGATTATCTACGATTAAAGTAAAAGATTTTGTGGACAGAACCTATTCATCAGGTTGATTGAAATTAAAATTAAAATTACATGTTATAAGGATTTTTTAAAATTTTACTAGTTAAAAATTCATATAAGTATACATATGGTATTCATGAAACAAAATTAGTGTTAATTAGTGTGCTGGAGTATTAGTTAATTAAAATAATAAATATATATAGTATTTTTATTGATTGTAATTTTATACTACATACTCCTACTCATAAAACCCGTAGGTCCCTAGTCATTTTGCATTTTAAGTTTAAGTATTTGTTTTATAGGATGTTTACAGAGAAGTAATAACCAGAGGTTTATTTTTTATGGCAGACGCCTGCAGCAATATACCGATATACAATTTTAAATTAGTGTTTTTTTGTAAAACAACACCCATAGAAATATATCAAATTGAAATAAGCCATAGAGATAACCAGCTTGATCTATACTGTATTTCCTCGTGCTAACCACACAGAAGTGATTTGGTTTATTTGACAGACAAGCAAAAGGATTAAGGTCAAGAGACCTTGCTGTCCATTCCACAGCACCCCTTCAACCTAATCACCTTCTCGGGAAGACATTATTGAAATCAAATTACATTACAGGACATAAAATTTACTCTATATGTTAACACTGTTATTTGAGCATAAATATGACTATGATTTCTCTCAGACTGAAGTTAGTCTTGGAAGTATGTGGGCTGATACGAGATGTGCAGGACTTGCCAAAGAGGGAGAACACAATCATTGGTACGGATGTCGGAGTAGCTCTGACCCTCCAGCAGATTTCAAAAATAAATCTGGCAAGGTACGTGACTAAATTTTATAGTTTTAATGAAAAATTAAAATCTGTATTATTAATGAAGTGTTGATGTAAAGGACCTAAGTGAAATTGAGGATTTTCCTATTATGTAGGACCATGGTTGGTGCTAGATCAAATTTTGACATTGATGGATACGTCTATGCTCTTGGTGGGGGGGATGTTACTAATTCACGTGACGAAAAAATTGCTAAGGAAGTCACGTTGTGTAGCTGTAAGGACAGCTATTTCAAGGAACTGAGAACATTCCCTTTAGACATGTACATGAATTCAGTATTATGAATCAAGCATACGCAGCAACAGACGCACATTTGCGTTCTTAAGGGGGGTGTGTGTCAAGTCTGTATACTGGAAAATTCACCACACTGTTAAGTAGTCAATATATATTTATTCATGATGTGCACATATAGTACAAAAGTGGTGTCAAGATCAATAAAGTGAATAATAAAAATTACAAAAAAATATAATGAAAAAAAATTTGATCCTGCTCCATTGGCATAGGAAAAATTCCTATAAAATGAAAATTAGTTTCAGTAGTGTGCAGTATTTAATATTTTTTATTTATCAAAATAATTAATACTGTATTAAAAAAAGTAGACAATTTTAAAGCCGGGTTCCTGTAAATAATGGGGTTTTCCAAGAAATTTGAGATTTTCTTGGCAATTTTTAGCCGCAAGGATATGAAAATGCAGAAAATTATGTTTGACATGTAAAATTAGTTAAGGAATATACAAATCTGTACAAGAGTGATCTAATTGTAATTTAGTTTTTCATTAAATTTTAGGTTTTCTTGGCAATTTTGAGCCGCAACCCTATCCAAATGCAGAACATTACGTTTGACGTGTAAAATTAGTTAGGGAACATACAAATCTGTGCAAGAGTGATCTAATTGTAATTTTGTTGCAGGACTCTCTACCACGACTGCGACATTTATTTGTTAGACGACCCGTTCCGATGGCTCGGAAGGCAAGTGTCAGACAGGATATTCACCCGATGTGTGCTGAGACTCCTGAAGGATAAGACAGTTGTGCTGGTCACAGACAAACACCGACACCTCGTCAAGGCGGACCAGATCATAGCTCTGCGAAATGTAAGTAGAAGTTGACAATACAGAGAATTAATAATAATTATTAATTATTATTAATTACCAAAATAATTAAATAATAGGAGTATTATTTTGCTTTGACGTTTAGCTTGCAAAGTTTCTAAAAAATCAAGTAATATGGGAAACAGTTCAGAAATCCATACAATTATACAAATGATACAATTAGTATATGAACATGCTTAAGTGAAGGTGTAAAAAATTTCTAGAGTTATTTCTCAACAAAAATTTCTTGATAAATATCATGAAGTAGGTTCATAAAAATTTTGAATGAATGATCCAAAATGCCTTTATCGATCGGTGATATTTCCCTAAGTAACTTTTGGAATAGATTGACTGTTTAGATATTAATATCAGATCATAAATATATTTGAAAATATACAACAAATTAAACGAGATAAACACTTTTAGTAAATTTCCAAACTTAAATAAATTGGAAAAATTGGTGATTAAAACTTTATAAAGTCACAGTTCACAGAAAATGTTTCATCGAACTACAATAAAACCTTGACAAGCTAAAAAAAGTTATTTTTCTGAATAATCATAATGTGGACTTTTAAATCTCCTCATATTACCAAGTTTTTGTTAGAAGAGCTTTGAAGGTTGCCCGACAGCCGTTACAACATCATTAACTTTTATGTTACAATATAACTTCAAAGAAGCAGTAATGTTTCTTAAGGCAAGTCATCATACTTTCTACAAGTGACTTTAGAATTTATTATTCACATTTTCAAATTAGGTGGGGATAATTGAATTATTTTTATTGCATTAGCTAATTTACCGTCTTCAATTAAATTGGAAAATAATCACTTGATTTTTTTAAATTAGAATGCCTTTTTTATGTCTAATAGTGTAACTATAAGTTAACATATTATCTAAAAATGTATTTCTTTAGGTGAAAATCATTGAATTATTTGATTATAACATTTATTAGAAAAAAACATTTTGTATACCGACAGAGGAAGTTACCTTATATTTGTTGTCAGTTTAATCTATAATATTGTAATAGTGATAGTAGACTAATAAAGGCTAATAAATGAATAACATGGAAACATGATCAAACGAATTAAAAAAATATATTTTTGATGACATTAGGTTAATGACAAAACTAAACTGAAAAACAACTAAAAGCCCATCTAAATTAGCAACCAAAATATAAATTCACTTCCACAATGATTTAAAAACTACATATAACAGTAATAATTATACGTTTTAATATATAATATAAAACAGTATTAGATGAACTGACGCATAGTTTATTGAATTAAGTAACTACCGCTAAACCATAGATTCATATTATTTATTTCTTCATTCTTATATTAATTAAAATAATGTCCCATCCTAACATTTATGTAGCTTTGTTAGTAAGAAAGACAAGAATAATTGTATAGACTATAAAAGCTGATTGGAGTTTCAACACTAATTGAAAGTATATAAAAAAAATCATAGTTTTTGTTTCAAAACTCACATTCAGAAAGTTTAAATACTTAGAAGCCCTAGAAACGTTATTTAAAGTACTCAAACCGCAGGGCACCCAGACTACCAAGGGTTTGAGCAGGGCTTTTTTTTTATAAAAATACAAAATACCACTGAGTTACCAAATATGGATTTTTACCATGTTAACACAGTGAGAGGAATATTGTGCGAGCCCTGCAGCCAAAACGTAATCAGTTGTGTCTGTTTGTCGTGTGAGTTAATCCAGTTACCCGGGGCCCAGTCACTGTGTCAACATAGAGAGTTTGCGTTCCACAACGGTTTGCTGTGGAACGGTTAAGCCTTGATACGATTTTACGCATTAACTATACCACATTTCCCTCTTGTTGGCCTGTTTTATGTAAATTATTTTTAACCAAATTGAAAAGGCTGGGTTTTAAAGTATTCGAAAATGTATATCTCTTGATCAAATGTTGATATTGGTGAGTTAAAATTTCAAAGATGCAACCTTTATGTCTATGTCTATGTATCTATGAATATATATTTTTTCTACAATGTAAACACTGGAACTTATCAGGGCTCTTCTTTATTTACATATTAAAAATTATAACCTGAAGGTCACCGTTTCAATCCCAGACTGAGTTCGGCTTCCTTTGACCATCAATTAATGTGGTCAGTGCTATATGACTATTCCAACTTGTCTTTCACTATTTTTATAATAATTGAACAAACAATTTTTTTGTAAACAAACATATTCTAAAATTGTGAATAATAAGTAAATTCCACTTATCTATTTTCACATGTTCTTTTTTAAAACGTATATAATTATTATTTAAATTAATGCATCGTATATTTAAATTTTATAACATAACAGCTTTGTATCTGACGATGACAAAAAGTTTGTGAAGTTCAAGGCAACTCAGTTAAAGAGGAGGGTTTGGGTTTCAAAGGATGGAAAATGTTCTTGCAAGTGCATATTATTTTAATGAAGACCATTAGACGTCAAAACAGCCATGCGAGTAAACAGTGGCGGGGATATCACATCCCTTTGAGCCAGACCATGTTCATCATTATATGACTTTGAACACAGTATTTCAAGTGACATTTACTTTTCCTTTAAACGCAAACTATGTTAACGAAAAATAAATTATGATGAAACAGGTAAAATTACATAGTTTGTTTCCCAACAAACTTCTGACGGAGGTAAAAAAGGTGTTGAAGCCAATACATTATTTTTATGTTCTATTATTAGGTCCCCAATTTTTTACTTCTGTAATTAGACAAGTTAGAAAGAAGAATTGAAAGTAAGGGGATTTTTATTAATTTAGTACTTTAGTAAGAATAGTTTTTGTACATACTTTTTTGAATATTTCATGTGCTATGTCGTTTTGCTCTTATTAAACCTATTGTACTCGTATATATTGTAGTACCATGAAATGTCAAAGTATGATAAATAAAGGTGCTTTGTATTTCAACGGTGTCGGTAAAGTAGAACGCTGTGTATCCATGTGGATGTGGCATCGGTAAAGTAGTACACAATACTCATTTTTGTTCATATGGTGTCGGTAAAATTGTACGATGTGTAGAGTGCAGATATCGTTGTTGATGAAGTACTACTCTATGGAAATATATTGGTATGGTGTCGGTGAAGCTTACAAGACGTAAAGTTGTTTACTTGGTGTCGGTAATAATAGACGTCATAGACAAGATACAAAAACAGCTAAATTGGACATCTACGACATCAAAACTCAAATTACCCTAAAACATGGAAATTTTTTAGACGGGAATATTAAACTAGAACTTAATCATACCAGAACTTCTCCCAAACCAAAAAATGAGCCGACCCCAACTACGGAGCAAAGGAAGTTTATTTTCATACAACAATAAGAGCTCACAGATACAAATCCTGCAGTGCTATAAGTGTCTTTAGCTACGAGATTTTATATTTGTTATTCATATATTTTTATATTATTTTTTCATCTCACATGACACCATAACTTGTGAATAAAAATAACAAAAAGAATGGAAAAATAAGAATGTAACATATGTTTGAGCTATGTAATAGTATTCTTTCAAGAGTTGTATAAAAGATTGTAAACTGAAATATTCTAAACCAAAGAAAATACTATATTCTAGCACATGACATCAAGAAACATTTGTGGTTATTTCAAAGTTGCGTTCAACCATAAAAATAACAATGCTGTTAGCTCCAATGGCAGTATTAACTTTAATTTACACATGTTCTTTTCATTGAAATGTTTTTACTTTTGATTTTTCAGTTAAGTGTAACAGTTTTATTGTAAATTATGCATGCCTATATATGATGTTTGTGTTGTTAAATAAACATTAGGTAGTGAGGTTGTTTTTGATGTTTTGAGTGAGTCCTTTTATTTTTGACTATATGTTATTTTATGTAAAAAATATACAAATATTTATCTTTAAAATATATTTATAACATGTTTTAGTTTTGGTATGTATTAAGTTGAATTAAAAAAAATGTATTCAAAATGCAATTGATATAATACAACATTTCAATATGATTAACTAACCGTTTCCCTATACAACACAACCGTGGTAAAATAATGTGGGTACGGTAGCAGTTTTTCCCATTATTAAAAATGTGCCTTATCAGTTTAATTTATATTATTAACGGTTTTTTCTGTGTGTATTTTAATGTTACATGGAGTACTTTCAGTTTCAGTTTTATTGACGTACATAAATAAATTATAGTATACTTATGTACATTTGGTAAAAAAGCGTATAAACTAAAGATATGGGATGAAAAAATTATGAAAACAAGAAACAACTATATAACATCATCACTTTGATGAAAATAAAAACAACAAAATAATTTTCTTTTGAACATTTTCTTCATAAAAGAGAATGCCAGTGTAAACCCTGATGACTAAGTCATTTGCAATTTTTCGTCGCTGTCGTAAAAACTTCTTAATTTAACTTTTACTGAACTTCTTATTTCCTTTTACAAGAAATTCGTAGCTTATGAATTATTTTCTTCCTGCACTCTAAAGTACGAGTATAACTTTTTACTACCTGAAACAAAACTTAATGGGGTAATCATTGGATATTTATAGATAATTCTTTCCACAAAATGTTTCTGAAACAAGTGTGAAAGGAATCAAAATGTTCTGTGGAGCCTAAATTGTCTTAAAGCATTATTGGATTCTCTTTTCAAAATTGTCAATCTTCTTTGTAGATATTGGTTTTATAAAAAGTGAATAAGTTATCCTATTAAAAACTGTGGAAACCAGTGCAATTTTTGGGTTTCTGTCATGAAATTTGTTAAAATTAAATCAGTGGACCTCTTGAAAAAAATACTAAACATATCTTTAGATTGTTAAAATTTAAATGTCCCTAACCCTTTTGTCCTTATTAATATTATTCAAAATTTGATGCCGATTTAGAATATTACATATTCACCGCTATTAATTATGGCTGGTTGACTTAGTGGTTATAGTATGAATATTCTTTCAATCAATGATTCAATAATTATAATATGGAATAAAACCCCTTACCGACATGCCAAAATGGCCACTCCACCCCAGTTGGGATTTTACTTGATCAACACAGATTCTCCTCACAGCATCCTCCTCCTCAAGCCCCAACTTCCTCATGTATCTTCAGACCCGATCCTACCATCTTATTTAACTTGTCCAGCCGGTCTTCAGCCTTCAGGCTTATTTCTTAATGTGTTTCTCACTATCGAGTTCAAGCCTTTCCTAAAAAAATATGGCCAATCCAACGTAAACTTTGTTTTAAAAATTATACTTCAATAATAATTTTTGATCATTTTGAGCACCAGCTATTCAGTGTGTTTATTTTGAATGAAAATAACTAAATGATTTATCTATATAAATAAAATTAAGAGTTTTGTCTGTACATTGCTCATAATTATTAATTTTTTAGTTATTCTTACTTTTCGTGCGTGAAGCCGAAACCAGTCATATCTCAATTTTTGTCTGTTTGTCTGTGACGCTCCAGGAGGCATTTTGCGCCGTCTCCTAAAAGAACGGGAAAACCGATTACAATGAAACTTATTTAATGTATTCTCTACATTCCAGAGAAGGTTTATAAATGCTTGAAATCGTCCGCCGCCCGTTAAAAAGTAAATAACGAGCATTTAAAAACCCACTTTTACGCGATATTACTCGATTCATTTTGATCGCGATATAATTTTGATTTAGTTTTCAATGAATAACCTATTGGTAATAATCAGTTGTCTTTGTAGTTTGAAGATTTCATAGAAATAACAACAAACAGCTGTCAAATCAATATTAGTTAGTTTATATTGGTCATTGATTTTAAACCCATTTCGAAATCATACTATATTAAAAAGTTATTTTAACGTTTAACTAATAATAATAATGGTATAAATGTTCTAATCTACTTAATTGTAAAGTAATGCTAAATAATAAAGCTGGGTATTGATTTATTTTCTTTGTATTGATTTGTTTAGGATTTCAGGTTTACATTTTGGTATGATAATCTTTCTTCATTAAACTGAATCCTACAACCCGTAAAACGGTCGGGCTTACTGCTAGTATGAAATAAAATACTTACGGTTAACCTAAAGTACATAATATAAATCTACCAACAAAATCCAGGATAAATTTACAATATATAAAATTCAGAACGTCTAAATTTAAATCCTTAATTCATTTACAAGACTAATAAGATATTCAAAACTGTTACTTCACATGGAATGTAAAACTTTATCCAGAAACAACTCAGAACATGGAGAGCAAGATACTTTGTGGAACCAAGTTGTTAAAACCTTTGGCCTGAAACTCGACACAAAGTCTTAGTTTAATGGGATGTCTCGTATTTTTGTTTTTCTTTTTACTATTTTGTCTGCTTTGACGATAAAAATCTTCAAGGAAATTAAAGACGTTAACAGTACCGTAGTATAGACTTACGTGTATAGCACATATAATTTGTATACCTATCTCTTAGAATAGGCAACTACAGATTAATTATACGTTTAATTAATTTTTTACTTACCATTTATATGTTAGAATATTTAGTACTGTATCAATAGTTTGCTGCGTAGTTTTGATAGTTTTCAGTCGTAAGTCGTTTTATTCATTAAACACGTTCACTGTCTGTCCCTAGACGCAGTGTGGTCACAGGCACCCTCTCGTCGCATAGCACTTAAAACTGTTAGTGTGAGAAGGGCTATGAAAATTCATCAAATTAACCAATACAGATTTTGTCAAGAATACAATAAAACCACCCTACATCTCTGGCTAGTGTCCAGTCTTGGGCTTTAAAATCTCTCTTTTGGATTACCTTCCACGAAGGAGGACGGGCAATTTAAACTAACTGTTTAAATTCTCAAAAAGACCTTTCAGGTTTATGTGGTGATGGGTAAGCTATACCTTAGTCCCTCCTAAAAAAAAACAAAAAAAATAAGGTTGGCTGAATTTTTCCTAAAATTTCAGTCATTGTTACTTAAATGTTTTGCTACATAAATATCTATGGATATCTATATTTTTCCCATTTCATATCAGTTTGACTATTTTCTTCTTAGTGTTTTGTTATTACTTAAATTGATTTAATATGATATACATAAGTAATATTTTACCTGGATAGGTCGTCATTTTAGAAAGGCAATCAAGGTAATAAAGACTGAGGTCATTGGAAAGAATTTTAACCCTTGATTGACAACTCACAATTTGCAGGGCAAGATGGAGGGGTACGGGACGTTCGAGGAGCTCGTGCCCACTGTGACTAGCTTGGAACACTCATCTGATCTGACTTCTGATGACCTTGACACCGACAGCGAGGACTCAGACATGGATGAGCCGTCCACCACCTCCTCCAACCACACGCTCAACATCGTCGGCTGCTCGTACAACTACTGTCGCCGATATTCCTACTACCCTCAGCCGGTCAGTGCATCTGAACCTAACACTTGTTTTACTCTATGTCATATTAGAGGGTTAGGGGTGTCCAACAAACCCAGCCAGACACTGAGGCTGAGGCTGATCTTTCGTACAGCATCCAGAAAAAAAGTTCTTGAGGTTCGAAAAGGCAAGAGAGGGCAGTTAGAGTCACTCATGGAGGGAGAGACAACAACTGCAATACCGTCCAGCTTCCAAGGCAAGACTGGGTCTATAAATTTGAAGGTTGGCATGCCCAAAATATACAAAAAGAACATGGGAATAACAAAGTGAGATAGATAGATAAGTGAGATAGAGCTAGAGTGAGATAGTGAAAGTACAAGGAACAATTTTCACTTTGGGATATCCTTATCATGTGGTACCTTCATTACCTTAAGGTTTTACACAATTTTTGCATATTACATAATTAAAATTTGTTATATTTGCAGCAAAGCCCTGTACTGAAGGCTGCAGCTGCAGCTAAATCAACTGGAATCACAGGAAATAATTCACAATCTGTACTGACGGAAAAGCCAACCTGGTCCCAGGTAAACATTTTTACAAAATGTTTTAATTTATGTCCTATTAAACACTGAAATTATTTATTCTGTTATAACTCCCATTGTAATACCAGGGGTTTACTCTAATAAAACTATATTCATTCCATTTTGGTCTCTACCTTCTTTTTGGTTTCAATCAATCTATTTTATAGCGCTCTGTTTACTGCTATACAAGGATTTTTTTGAAGATCAAGGCTCATCTTGTCCAACACCACCATAAACCACCTTTCAATCATGTTCACCTTAAAATACTTACTAAAGTAAGTCAGTCATATACATATGAATATAAATTTCTAAATTCTAAAGCTTGTGTATGTGGTGGTACAGGTGCTAAAGTCGGTTGGAGGGTTTCGTAGCAGGGTGGGACTGCTGTTGACTCTGCTGGGACTTCTAGCAGCTCAGGGACTTCTGGCTACTTGGGACTACTGCTTCATTGTAGGGTATGCATGCAGCAAAATACTACCTCTCCAATTTTTCCCAAATTTTTGTAAAACTAGTAATCTTCCCTGTAGGCAGACTATCTATAAATACTTGGTTCATAATGCCAGTCAGTGAACCGACTTATGTAATCCCTAAATTTGATTAGGAGTTTATGAATTATAAAGTTTACAATATTGTAAAAATACAAATTTTTACAAATCAATTTTAATTTACTTATGAAAAGTAATTACAATTGTTAAAAATATTTTGATAGCTTCTGTAAATATATACTTAGTCCAATATATCGGATTATACAGGTTGCATGTTGCAAGGCATTGCAAGTCCTGATTTAAGCGAAACGCTGGTCTTACAAAGAACAAGAAAGAAAGAAGAACAAAGAATGTTCCAAACACATTGCTATATGTAACGTGTAACAATTAGCATGCATTTCATTTTGGGAAAACATGTTTTTAGCTCATAACCAAAAAATAAAAGATAGGGTACTAGATAGGTAGAACTAAAATTTTAAAGTCGCTTGAAACTGGAATTATATCCTCTCAGACCCAATACATTATTAAATTTTTTTAGTTTACCTGTGTGCTTAAAGAATAAAAAATAATTATTTTAAAAACTTTATATTGTGATAATATTGTAATACAGAATCTAAGACTGAAATAAACCTTTAGCTCATAATTTTTTTATAAGAGTATAGGATAGAACTAAGAAATATAGTGTTTTATAAAAAATATATACACTTTCAACAAAATATTGGCAAAATATGATATTCCTGTCCTAAAAATGAAATTAGGTGAAGCAAATAAATTAAATATTTATGGCTTCCAGTTAATTCCAGTTATTATGCCTTAAAATAAAATGATGTAGAAGAAAATAAACGGAATTTTACTAGCCATATCATAAGTCATTAGTAATAATATTTTTTAATTTATTAGGACTCACAAATGAAGCAAATATATGCATCTCAATATATCTTAGAAGTGTTTAAACCAAAGTTTATTTACTAAGAGATTTCTACATTCCATAGCCATTTATATGAAATTTAAGAACTTTTGAGGTAGTCTAAAATAAAAGTTATTCTAGTGTAAGTCACAGACAGCTTTTCTTACTGAAGTGGTAAGAGTTTCACAAAAGTTAAAAAACAGGAAATCCTGTTAATGTATAAGACATTAAAACTTTATAAACCACTTGAAATTCAAACACTTCCTTTTTCTCGGTAAAGCTTTGGCCTCGGTTTCTTGAAACTTTCTCAACCAAATATTATTTGTAATAAAGCGTCTTTTGAAATAATTGTTACTTAAAGGAACCTTAGTAAAAGGGTTTTGAATTAATCTACCTAAAAAGTTAAATTTCCTTCTGATAGAAACATTTTGTGATACTAGATAAATGTATAGTAATTAAAATAATTTATATGGTATTGAATACAATTGCCTTAAAGTTATATTATTTTGACAGATTAGGAATTAACAGCACTCTTCTTTGGGACGATTGGTTGAAAACACCTCTAAATGAAGAGGACACCCCTCTCCCGGCTCTGTGGTACCTCTCAACAGGGGCTGTGTTGGCAGGTTAGACACTAATTGTTTATTAAATATAGGTTATTACCATAACAAGTGTTTTTGTATTAATTCCTTAACATGATTCTTTATCAGTACGGCTGAATGACTGGAGAAGGCAGTGAAAACAGAGTGTATAAAGCTAATTGTGAAGAAACCCCTATTACATTTTCATTTCATTATTTACATTTTATTATTTTATTTTTATAAAACATAGTTCTGATTTGAAGCAAGCTCTAATTTAATATCAGAGCATTTTCCAAATATTGATAGGCTTGTGAAGATGCAGAGTGAATAACAAGAACACTAACTGGCTCACATATCACATCACATGTACAATCTAGCTGAACAGAGTTGAAAACTGTACTCTCTGAACAGGTGTAGCTGTCAACTACAACATATATGTGATGCTCAACAGTGTTGTCAACTATATTTTGTTAACATATGATGCTGACAACTACAACATATATGTGATGATCAACAGTGTTGTCAACTGTATTTTGTTAACAGGTAATGCTGTCAACTACAACATATCTGTGATGCTCAACAGTGGTGTCAACTGTATTCTGTTAACAGGTGTTGCTGTCAACTACAACATATCTGTGATGCTCAACAGTGTTGTCAACTGTATTCTGTTAACAGGTGTTGCTGTCAACTACAACATATCTGTGATGCTCAACAGTGTTGTCAACTGTACTCTGTTAACAGGTGTTGCTGTCAACTACAACATATCTGTGATGCTCAACAGTGTTGTCAACTGTATTCTGTTAACAGGTGTTGCTGTCAACTACAACATATCTGTGATGCTCAACATTGTTGTAAATTGTCTTCTGTTAACAGGTGTTGCTGTCAACTAAAACATATCCGTGATGCTCAACAGTGTTGTAAATTGTCTTCTGTTAACAGGTGTTGCTGTCAACTACAACATATCTGTGATGCTCAACAGAGTTGTCAACTGCATTCATGATTCGTTGGTTAAAGCATTTCTTCATACTCCAATAACACTTCTTGATCAGCAAACTCTTAGTAAGCACTAATTATATATAAGGATCTTTGCTATAAATAAGTACTGTGCTATATTTTCCAACATTGTTTCAAGAAGACCGTTTAGCGAAAATGCATATTTTTCTAACTGTACCTAAAATGGGATTTAATTCTTGTCTGTTTGTTATTACTACAACAAAAACATAATTATTACTAACATAATTATTACTGCTTTGAACACATAATTGTGTTGTAAGCTGTAGTAATTTGTTATGTACTTTTAATTTGACTATTATTCTATCGCTATTTCCTTAGGTTGAAATTTTGAAAACAGGAAGCAATAAATATGAAGAAATAGTATCCTGCATACAGCACTTATTAAAATTAGGTTTAAATGGAGTATTTTTTAAGTAAATAGCAATTTCATATAGTAAGAAGATTCATATAAAAGTTTGAAAGAAAACAAACAGAAGAGACACTAGAAGATGTTTAATTTTTAATAGAAAGCCACTTTTGCCAAGTTGTATTCTCAGTAGCTAACATGTTTGAGTTGGAGTTTGCTTAACTCGTGAACATTTATGAGTCGGCAGCCCAGGTCTCGTGGGTAGCGTTTACGTACAACACCGAGATTGTTTTTGTAAAGTGAAACAACTCCCACAAGTTTTGTAAAATTACTTTTTGAGGGTTCCTCTGATTCCTAATGTTTGATTTTAATTCAATAACATTCTGAGAATATAGCTGGTTATTAGATTGAATTATCATATAACATTGGGTTTCGACAGAAGCCATAGTTAAAGTTTACGTCATTGGGTTGATTGTAAAAGATAAGAAATTTGGTATTTTGGTTGTGTTTATTTATATATACAGGGTGCGGGTTTAGAATACCAACACAAATTAAACTACGAATAACTCAAAGATGATTAGGGGTAAAGTAGGTTTTTTTGTTATTACAGACTGTTATTAGTTGCCATTAACAAAAAACAACATAATACTATCAACATTTACCCGTGTAGGTTTTAAAGATAAAATTATTAAGGAATAAAAGACTTAAAGATTATCAAAATATTGGAGGACAAAAATGTAATGATTACGTTATCATTTGGGTATAGTATTTATTGTAAATCATTACATATAATTGAAAGTTTATTTCAATCAAACGTAATTTCTCAATAAGATTTGTTTTTACCATAGTACATTATTTTAACGTCCAAAAACTATTTTTAATTAAACTTAATTAGAATTAATAGAAATTATTTTAAATTTAATTTGGAAATATTGTTCCAACATGCAAGAGAAAAATGACTTTAAAGACTTTTAAAACAACTGGTTTGATAGCTGATTTGGCTATTTATATAAACACAAGAGACGAAAATTTTATTTTTTACTTTAGTGTAGAATATTGATTTTTAATACTCAACAGGTGTTCAACATATTGAGTGTAGAATCAGGAATTATATTTTGATTTTATAAGAATTTTCGTCTAAATTTAAAATTATCTTTAAGTAGACTTATATACAGTATCACCTCTTTGCTTTGATAAAATTTTTATACTTTGTATTTAGGTTTCTAAGTTTTATATTTAATTATTGAGTACATTAAAAGACACTTGTCTATTTTATTCACAGATAAAATCTTTAACTGTCTTTCTCAAGATGTCAGAGTTCTGGATGAGTTTTTAGTACCTGCATTCCTAACTTTAACTCAGGTAATATTAATCTTTACAGTATTTTTATATTAATTTGTAATTTGATTTAAAATAATGTTTGTTTAGGATTTTAATTTTAAATTTTTTGTTGATTTTGCACCTATCAACATCAGTGAGATTTTATAGCTTTAGGGAAGAGTCCTAACCTTGATATTATTAATTCCTAGCTTTAACCTTCCTTGACTTAGAAAGGTAATCAAACAATCAATTTCATGCAACAAAAAATAAAGGATTAGTTTAGAATTTCACCAGTGATCCTGAATCTACAAAATCAGCACATTACCTCTTTTGGAGATGTTTGGTGTATAGTATAGCAATCATATAGAGTGTTTGTACTATTATTTGAGATTTATACATTTATCTATATACATATATAAATGTATAATTGTATATTTTTATACAAAAATTGAAATTAAGAATAATGTACTATATTTAGTTTGAAGACAAGTTTTAAGGAATTTATTAGTATTATTATTTTTTAATTTTACAAAATGTACAGTATTTGATTCCCTGTAGAAAATAGTTTGGCCGTGAATATGGACGTCAATTTTGCGTATAACTGCCAATACTCCCCCACAGCATAGATATATCCATGTCAATATATTTACCTTGTTTTTACGTTAGTTACGTATTTTAGCTAGCTAACAATTACAGTGGCCATACAAAACCATTTTGATTGGTTAATTTTGTACCATAGATCAAAGATGGGGAGGACTCCCAATTATTTATTGTAAAGTATGTCAGCTGTATGGATACAAAGTGGTAACATCTGTATTTGGCAGCATAGCTTGCTGCTGATTGGTTGTTTAGGTCTCGTCGTCGTGGCCTACTACTGGTTTATCATCCCCACGCTTATCCTGGCAGTGTTCACTGTCTACCTATTCAGTCTTTGTCTGCCTACAACTAAGGCTCTGGAGACTATAGAGTCCAAGTGTAAGTGTTATTGTCATATAAGTGAGTAATAAAAGTTCAGCTTTTTTAGAATGTTCAAAAAACATAATGCATACATTTAGGATGGATGTTGTTTACACTTGAGGTTTAATATTATGTATATTTTTTTTGAAAACCTGGATTATTATTTCATACAACATAGTTGTTGTATTCTACATATCCATTTTAAATTACACAATTTTATGTGGAGGTAAATAAAATTTAAAATAGAGATGACAAATTGTAGACAGATTATGTGTTAAATAAAAGAAACAGTTGCTCACTGAACTGAAGAACACAATCCTTTTGAGCTCGAGTTTTCTTTTAAGAATCTTAAAGAATATAAGTTTTTATTTTTAAACCCTAAGGATAGACTCTTAGTTATTCAACCCATAATGAGACTAAAGATATTTATTAAATACCTGTAAAAATATTTAGAATATACAGTTTTTTTTAGTTTTTTAATGAATTTCGTGAACCAAACGTTTATAGAACCATTTATTTTGTATACTTTGTAGGTTTACGGGAACTCCAGAAATTTAGTACGAGTATTAAAAAAGTATATTAGTTTTCCTTACCCATTTTACTTAACTACATCTATGTGTACATGGTAAAAAGTTACAACAGACATTCAAGTAAAAGTTAATTGGGCTAATTACACAATTATTTCCTTTATATAGGTGTGTATAATGTCCACATCATTGTATACTAAGATCACCCACAAAGACGGCTCCACCCAAAAAGACCAGTTTGTAATTAAGAAACAAAACTGTGGTTCGGATCCAACGTTAAACAGTAGGTCCATTATATGACATTGGCTGTTGGGCTATTACTTAATGACCTCCTGTCTGAGGAACATGCCAGTCAGTACCAGACAAGTCACAATCATCTTGCACTCATTTCTCATTCATGCTTAGCATAAAATACCTGTCATGGTAGGTCGCCATTTCAGAAGGTAGTGCAATATTTGACTTGATCTACCAGAAAATTATGTTATGTTATATATCACACCACTATATATAATGTAATACGCGATGTTATAGTGTGGCGTCCTGTGGAAGCTTACTTCCAGATGAGCGAAGATGAGATTGTCACTATCCGATCCCTTAAAGCGGCTGAGTTCTACAGGCGTCAGTTCGCAGATCACCAGGTACACTTTTGATGTACCATTAAAATAAAGAGTCAACAATTCAAAATATTTTTTAATCATGCAAACTCTTCAATGGTTAAAAATATATTCAAAATTAGCTATTGAACACAAACAAATTACTTTAAAAGAATAATGAATTTTTTATTAATTTTCTATCTGGATCGTTAGTTTAGAATACGTTATTATACATCAACCGTACCATGTATATTATACTACCATAGTAATATATATTTAATCATGCTATTATTGATTGGATAATGTTTTAAAATAAAGCCATTTTTTATGAGCGATTTAATTTACCCTTGTTAAATTTTTTTCTAAGGAAAATTTGATTAGAGGTTTATAATAGTAAATAGTTTATGAGTTTCATCATCAGTGCGATTTCATTTTTGGAGCCATGCCCCGTCCAAATTAATTTGGATATTTTATTCTACTGTAAATGTAAAAAACGTCAAATCGTGAATTACATAAAAAATACAATTCATAAAACAATACATATGTTTACCATCGAAAATTAAAGTTGCTTGAAGAAAACATATTAAGCACAAAGCTTATTCTATAGCTAAAGTTATGTTCAAATATTAGGATTTTATTTGATTTAAAGTTATTAGTCAACTAATGATTCTGAAACCAACACTTTTTAATTTCTCCTTCCTTAAAATAGTCTATGGACTTAAGTATTGTGTCTCAGAAAACTTTAAAATTTGAGTTTTCAGTGAATATTTCTTGTTTTGGTGACCCCATGAACTCCAAAAAGTGGTTTTACAAGTGTTCCAAACTGAATTACGACTAAAAACATTTTGGATTACAATTTCAAGGTTTATAGTGCTTAGAGTTCCAGCCAACCTCATGACTGTACATGCCATGGTATCCTTTTCATGACACTACTGGCTATGACAAATGATTGTTAAAATTTATGGGCTTTTGAAATCGAAAAAAATAATTTCTTTATTTTTTTAACCAAACAATAAATTGATCAAACAAATTGACTATCACCTGACTGTTTCTAATATTAATTTATAGAGCATACTTGGAAATAGTATTAATAAAAGTTATCACCCCGAAAAATATGTTACTCCATATTAAACGCTTAATACCAACCCCCCTCTGGGGGGGGGGTAGTAAGCCATTTCCCAGAATCAATCAACTATACTAAGGAGAGTTTGTAAAAGAAATTGATTAATACATTATTCAAACCTATGGTAATAATATTTTTTTTGTCAACAAGCATTTCTTAAAAATATGCTTGTTTCAATTAAACCAATATTTTCTTTGTTTATTAATAAAGGATTATTGTCACTTAACCGGCTGATTATTAGGAACAAAATGAAGTGTCACTCACAAATATATTCTTTATTTTTACTAGACTTTTTTTCGTATTTTATGTAAGAATAATTAATGGGTGAGCATTCTTTTCACTCACAACAGTAAATGACAAAGCAAATTTCTCTCATAGACTAGTTCAAGCAAATATCAGAATGAAAATTACACAAAATAGTTTTCTGCAAATTCATTCCAGGTAACTCATTTAAGCTTTTAATATAGTGATTTTCGAAACCACAAAACAGTAATCAGCTAGTGATTGAATATTCATTGATGACAATTAATCACCTAAACCATTGTTTAAAGTATTTAGGTCTTAATTAAATTCCTGGATATTTCAATCAGAGGTCAATTATTACGTCCGTAAAATATTTTCTGCAGGAAATTGAGATGTAATAGATTACTTTATATGTATTTTTATTCGAATGTAGTTAATTATGTTTGCGAATAATAAATTATGTAATAATATTTTGGCCTATGAAATCAGGTACAATATTTTATTCTATTAATATTTTCTTTTGTTCAATAAAAACATTAAAAAATATTTTTATTAAAGACATAGTTTTACATCGACAAATCCCTGTATCTATAATATTGTATTAATTTTATGTTCAAATCAGAGATTTTTAAAAACGATAGTCCTTAATTTACTGGAGGAGTGATTTTAATTATTATACCCTTATTAATCATGTTTTGGTAACTGTCAAAAATCGATAAACCTTTTAATTTGTCTCTAGTACTTCTTTTGGCTAATGACAGCCAAAATAAGAGTTAGAGACTAAATTATTTCATAATTTTTTTTAAACTTCACCCCCATCACCAATATACCTAGAACCTTTACCAGCAATTAAATAAGTTGAGGTACCGTAGTGACGTGAGTGATATAGGCTAACGAGAGGTGATCTCTCATAATTTGACAGGAGTCCCCGGCTGCTGGTCCAGCAACCTCTGACTTGCTGGGCTATAGTGCTTGCATCTCATTTTAATCTCTGGTAAATCTTTAGTCAGTTGTTCAATCTCTTATACATCTGGAACACTCTGTGCAGGACAGACATTCCTCAGCTCTGTTTCTTCTTCAGTCTGCAACAGAAGCTCTCAGTCTATGGATGAGTTTGGCTTGTGTTTCCTTCACCTCCTGTATCACCATAGTTTTCTACTTTATTGGTGAGTTTCTTAATTTTGTATGAAAGATAACGAATTATTTGACTTGAATCGAAGCGAAGTTAAAGACTAAATTATAGTTTGCTTATTTCTCTTTAGTTTAAATAATGATACAAATAATGTTAGCAAAACTGTACTACAAAAAAACACAAAAAGCCAAAATAAAATATCACAAGTATGGTACAGTAAAAATATCAAAGATACAATATATTCGACGAGTTGTTTTTAAAGTGATGCAATAGCTGTAATAAATAGCTTTTCTGAGAGTTACACATCATACGTTTAAATAAAAATGAAACAAATCTTCTGTTCGGACTACGTTTTAAAAAAGATAAATTTAATACCAGTTCATAGTGTATAAATAAAACGATGTGATTTCTAGGATGTATAAAAAGGTTGTATTATTATGTCTCTTAGGACATACGTTATTAACTCTAATATTTTCCACTGCAGAAGTTGAGCGGTCAGTCGTGGCCCTAGGAACGTACTCCTGCCTCATGGTGACCAACCTGGTGCCGTTCCTGGTGTCTGACTCCACTCTAGCATCACGCCTCGTGGAGACGGTCAGGCACATGGTGCAGCTCTGCCAACTTCCAAAAGAAACAGCTGATGTTGGAGCTAGCGGTGCTACCAACCCTGTCTGTAGGTAGCTCACAAAAAAGTAAAATTTAGACCTTTGGTGCAGTTTTTCTAACTGCCGAGGATGACAGGTGACATTGGAGAAAGCGGTATTGCCTACCCTGCTTGTTAGTAGCTTACGAATACAGTGAAGTTTGACACTTGATGCAGATCTGCGGACTGCTAAGGGAAAGAGTTGTTTTTGAAAAGAAAATAGATGAAAGTGTTGATAACTTCCATGTAGCATGAACAAGTATGTAGAGGGAGAATTATATCTGTAGCCTTGTAATAACCCTGTGAATTCAGAGCCCCCTTTTGTGCATGCGTCCGCATTGTTCCGTTCAAAAAAGTATTCATAAAAAGGACTCTTAACAGTATATGAACAAACTATAGATTATGTTTTAAACTCCTGTTTAGGTCGGGAAATTGTTTTTATAAATTTAGTGTGAATTTGAAAAAATTTTTAGGATAATTAATTACAGGGAAATCAGTTACTTTTAAAACTTGTTTTTAAACTTTTAAATCAAATGCTAGTTTTAATAACTAAACTCAGTTTTTCAGTTTTTTACGTATATATTTTTTTGAATATTGTGCTGTACATTTTTGAAATAAAGATGTTATTATTATTATTATTATTAACTAGAAGTTAATACATTCTCCGTTTATGTTCACAGTTTCAGCAGACACAGAATTTCCAGTTGTGTCACCAAACTGGCCAAACTCGGGGGAAATACGAGCGACAAACCTAACTCTCACAAACAAGCTGGGGACTCATGCCACACTAGAAAACCTCAACTTCACTATAAAACCAAGGGAAACTGTAAGTTTGAGTCTGGAAAAACTGCATCAAGTAGTATGTATTTGTATCCAACCTACAACTAAATACTTGAGTCTAATGTTGGATCACCTTCACTAATAATATTATATCTTCAGTAATAAGTTTATTTTAAGTAGATCCAAGAGATCAAAATAAATACTGTACATAAAAAGTTTGTTTGAGTAAAATTAAAATTTTTTTTGATACAACTTACCAACTATTCATGTATACCTAATATTAGAACCAAAAATACGTAATCAAATGAAACAAATGATAATCGAATACAAAAAATATTTAAGTATGTACAACTTTGCAGATTTATAAGTGAAAACTCGTAAATCCCAAATTAATGATAAATATTTTATGTGTGTGATTTTTTTATGTATTAAGTATATATTAATGTATTCTGTTTTGTAGATAAATATTAATATGTGCGTAACCATAACCACGCTTAAATGATTTAACTGAGTTGTTTAACGTGGTGCTAAAGGAGATGCAATGTTATTGACTATAGAAGTTAAAAATAGTCCTCTGATAATTTATTTACATAATGACTATATTTGTGTCGATGAAAATAATACAGTTTAAGTAAATCCTATAAATACTATCTGGATAAATTTACAGTAAAAAAATACTGCTTTAAGAGCATATGCAACTGTTTTGTACCACACTTTTTGATGATCTGACAGTTAATTTATTCTAATGAAAAATTATACATACAAAGTTTCATTATTCATTTTAATTCAGGAAATAACAAGAATGTTATCAGTTCAGAAGGTCAAACGTTAATTACAAAACCAAATGTAATATGTTATGAAAAACTGAAACACAATAGATCATGTAATTCATTTTAAAATTCTTTATTTTTTGACATTATTCCTCTACTTTAATTAAGTATAAAGATAATACAACAACTAATTTGGTAAATGTTTAAAAATACAAAAAAGTTAGGGGTAGAGGTTTACTTTCTTAAGGAAGGAGATAAAGATAATCTCATAAAAGAGACAAGTTTATTTCAGGTTGGAATTGTGGGCAGTGGAAAGTCCTCTTTGTTGGCTGCCCTGCTTAGGCTAGAGGAGCCTACCTGTGGAGGGTGTATACTGGTTGACAAAGTTGACACCAGGGACGTCTCAGTCAAAGTTCTACGATCTAAAATCTCTGTGATTCCTCGACATCCAATATTCTTTGCTGGGATACTAAGGACAAACCTGGATCCACATGATCAGCTGACTGATTCTCAGCTGTGGGAGGCCATTGATAAGGTAAAATAAAACAAATAAACTTAATAATAATGAGAGGGTAAAATATGTTACCGTATTCAAATTGAATGTTGATGTTTTACACAAAAAAGTCACTTAGTTTAATAAAAGTTGCCTGTTTTAGATGGTTTATTAAGAATTACCTTTATTAAGGATTTCAATGATCCCTTTTTGAAATTCATATCTATTTGTCATCCCTTTGCACTACTTATTTATTAAAGGTTTAAGTTATTAAGTTAATATGTATGGGGTTTTCTTATTATTGATTATTTTAAATCACCTTTAGATATTTTTATAACACAAATAAATTATATTATCTGGATTGATAATAAATTGTTTGAGAATTTTTAAACGTTGACAGAAAATTACGTTAAAATTATAATTGCTACGTTTGCAAGCATCAAAAACCTTTTCACTTACACGTAAACCTTTATGTAAAAATTTTTATAAATTTCAATCTATCGTTAATGTGTACTACTTGCATCTTTTATATGCAGGTGGGTCTTCTAGACGTTGTGTCTGGTCTGACACTTGGTCTGCTAACAGAGTCCCGTCATTGGGACAAAACGTTTACTGTAGCTCAACGACAGTTGTTACACCTGGCTTTGGCTACAATTGCTGCCAACCGTATCCTCGTCATTGACTTGACCTCACGGAACACTGGTCCTCAGTAAGTCCATCCACAAAGAAAGCAGTTAGATTAAGAGATTATGTTTTTACGTAAACATGAATAAAAATGAGTTATAAATGGATACGATTTAATATGGTACCATTCTCAGTAAAAGAGTCCCCTAACTATTGTAATTATCATGCAGTAATAGTCTAATACGTCAATAAAGTGGGCTTAACTTAAACAATTTTTTTGTCATGAATATGTTTTAGCTTTAGGAGGGGGGGGTGTTAGCAATAATTTACATTCATGTTGAATACACAATGGCTCTTTCGGGATATAGCAAAATAATAATTAATATTTCCCTAAAGTAACATCGAATAAAGGTAACAGAAAATTGAAAAAAGTATAACTATTATTTATTTTTGAAAGAGCATTTACTTTATACGTGTATTGCGGTACAGGAACGACCACGCCCTGGTCACCTTGGTACGAAAGCTTCTCCCTTCATCTACTGTGATTATCATGACTGAGCGACTCAGGATGGTTATGGCCACTGACCGAGTGCTCGTTCTAGACAATGGAAAAATGGCGGTGAGTGAAGATGATGCAATTAATTTACTGGTGAAACTTTTAAACGTATTTATTAAAAATGGTATTAGCCCAGTATTTTTGTTACTACCTAGCGTAGACATATTTTTAGATAGTTAATTAATAAATGACTGATTATCAATAATAACAATTGCGTTTGGACTTAAATTAGTTACTCCTAGATTACGAGATGAGCATGTTACCTTTGATATACCCTACTGTTAACGTTATCAAATCATGGCTTCAGCCTTCACACGCTTCTATCATACTAGCATACACTTCAGTAGTTAAATGTAATCTTATATGGTTTCAGTTTAACTAAAAACTGGTAAATATAACCAATTCATTTTGTAATAAAATCTTTTTTATAAATAGTCAAATTAAAAAGTCATACTACCAAATCATATTTCAAAATGTTTATGAAAAAAATTTCACAGAAATTATCAAACTTATATTAGTTGTTGACTAACACTGTTTGTAATTAATTCACGTAAACATATATACTGTACATATATTTTCTTAAATACAAATTTCGCTAAACTCCAGCCAAAATAAAGTCACTTTACGTTTATGAATTTTTACAGACGTGAAAAAGTTTCTACACAATATGGAATTACCACTACTGATAAGCTTTTTTAACATGTATAGAGACAAAATACGTAATTTTCAGGAATACGGTCATCCTTACCTACTCCTCCAGAACAAATACAGTCATTTGAACAAAATGATCCAAGAGGCAGGCCCGTCAGAGCTACACACAGAGCTGGTAAAAAATGCTAGACAGGTGAGTTCGCCAAGGTTTTATATTTTTATTTTTTTATAGTTTAAAGGAAAAATAATTATGTTAACCTATTTATACATTAATTAAATACTTTTGTGTTCTAGGCATACATGGCGGACAACAGAACTAATGTGACAATCAAAGAAGAGATGGTTGGATCAAGTGATTCAGTAAATTACATATAACTGTGTTAACTGTGGAAAGTTACTTAGATTCTATTTTTATTATTACAATTAGAATAATATTATTCATACTAGTTCCTGAGGTTCCATGTTGGCGAGTCATCCTCATGTATATGAACTGAAAATGTTATCTCTAATTTATTTTGTACATGTATATACATCAAAGTATGAGTAAACTAGTACTCATATTTTCAGAATAAAATTATTTAGTTGTGGTTTTTAAACAAATTAAACATTTTGCACAAATTTTGGTCGTATTGTAGTTGAAAAATATTTTTGAATGTTGTTTTTGTCAAAATTTGTTTGCTATTTAAATTTTGTATGAGTTATGTCTATATTATTTTCTGTGAGTATGTAATAGATTGTTGTTCCTTAATATAAACAATGATACACTGCGGACCATTAACTTAGGCAGCTCCTAATCATCGTTGAACAGCATGTATCTAATTAATTGAGTTTTTATTGTTTATTATGTAGACTGAATAAGTTTATCTTTTTTATTTTTAATTGTTTGATAAAAATGTTGAGCTTTACATCGTTATTTTGTATCCCTCTATCTCTTTAATTAAAATAAATAACAAGGTTTTTATTTTATGTGTGAAGAAAAATATATATAAAAAGTACTTAATATATATAAATATAAAAAATATATTCTTCAATAATTTAATTTGAAAATTAAAACAATTTATGCAAATAGGCTGATTCACGAAGATATGCGGTAACTTTTAGAGCTCATTCTACATGTAAAATCAATGAAAAAAAATATATAACCATGGTCCGGAAATGTTTTGTAACCTGTAAGCGACTTATTGCTAGCGCAAAATTTCACTGACAATTTGGTAGCTTGGATTAAATAAGGCCTACCTGGAATTACAGCTTGAACGATTGAGGGAAAAATGCAATTTTACTTGTTGTATTTGACGTGAAAATTTCAATAAGACAGGTCCCAGGACCGTGAGTTAAGTAGTTTTTGAGAAAGCCAGTATAAATGCATGAAATCAGAGTAACAACACACATTTTTTACATTTTGTCACAATAACTTAATAACAAACAATTTTACCTATAAAGAGATAAAACTTTTAGAAAATGTAATTATGAACAAAATGCTATAATAAAAGCATACAGAAAATGAATAAACGATGGATTAAAATAACTTTTTTTAGAAAAAAAACTACGCTCGTTTTGATGCTATTGACATTGTGAATACATGATTTATCATTACATATTTATAATCGATGAAAACTCACACACATAAATAATAATACAAAAACTAAAACTACTCATAGTCCTACAAATCAACCCTCAGCTAGGTTAAAAAAGTATTTTATTTCGTAAGCTTTGTTCTAATTCAAAATGTAAAAACTAATATAGAACTTGAATTGAGCGGATAAATTAAACCCATTATAAAGTCTATCTGTTTAACAATATTGGTCGGATTATATGATTGTTACATCAGTGGTTAGTCAGAATCAGAAAGTCCCAATTACAGCTCCAATTAAAATGTTTATTGAAATACTCTCTCTGATGATGACTCTCTCTAGCTTTTGACGTTTAGTTCTAATCGATTGTTTTCAATTACACGATATTTAATTAAAACGATATATCTCTGAGTTAATGCTTAATGTTACGATGAGGGTTTTTAATACAAAATTAGAACTCTCAACTCGACATTACTTACATGTATTACTTTTTACTCATTATATGGTGTGAAATTTTAGAATTTGATCTAATAATTAAAATATCGGTTTCGAGGCAAAGTGAATAAAAAAGTGGTTTGGGACAGATGTTTGTATCTCTGTGTGCCTTAAAATCTTTACCGAAACATCAGTCTGTGAAAGCTGTAAGCTACTTTTTTTTAAACAACTATCTTTTCTGAAGCTACTTAAAGTACTAGTACATATTAGAATTCTGTTTGATTTCCTTCACTAAATTAGTTTTTATACAATAATTTGTGAAAAATTCTGGTCTGATACACCGAGATGTTTTGGTTAGCGTAGGTAAGCATTAACACTGTTTTAAATGAGAGCTGACCTTCCAGGCCAGTATTTCGCTTTCAACAGTTTTTCATAAGATAAAAGTATTAGTTGGAATACTTATACAGATTGATTAAGTACAAATTTTAAGCATAGTGTGTTAATTAAACATGTTGTATAAATGCAGAAATATGAAAGTACCTCTGAGACCTTTTGTTTCTATTGGTTTACAAAAAATGTTTCGGTATAAGTGTTACACCTACTGTATAGTCCAAATTTAGTACAATGTGCTAGGAGAGTGTACTTTGGCAATAATTCAACCCCGTTTTTAAATTTGAAAACGTAGTCCACACGTAAAGACTTTTAAAAACACAAAAATATCTAAATTTCTCAAAACCGTATACTCTATTGTTGAAAAAGTAATGGTTTATCAGCTTAAAAAATAGTATTTTGAAGCACCAGTCACGTACTCTAGCTCCAGATGTAGGACAATTTGAATAATTTAGTCTAAAATGGAAAATGACCGTATTGTACTACATTTTCTATGCTCATCAATAATAGTCTTAACTATTTAAATTAGTATTTATCAAAATAAATATCTCACGAAAGGCAATATTGAGTATTATTATCGTAAACGCTTAGAAATTATGTAAAATACTGCCTGCCCGCGGCTTCAGATGTTCAAACTTGTGGAAACTACAAAGATATTTAAGCTGATATGACTCTCATCCCAAGAGTTTGGAGTTACGTAAAAATTATCTCCAAACTACCCAGAAGCTATAAATGTTGGTGAACAAAATGTGATTTATTTCGAACATTATATATTTGATAATATTAAATTGTAGATTATAATTGCATCTGTTCTAAGGTAAAGAACGATGGCTCCTCTCTGTGACCTTTACATGAAATAATTCAGGCAATTTTTGGAAACCAAAATCTTAAAAACAATTTTGAAATGATTTTCATAGGAAACGAGATTACACAATGTACGCTGGTGTGAGTAGAGCGAATTTCGTAGAGTATATATTATTCCCACCATAGTAATCGTATAATCCTGAGTATGTAGGTTTGCTGCAATAAGGGTCGTTTTACATGGTAATGTGCTAGGACTGTTCACTAAGTAAAGACACAAACGAAATTTCATCAATCTCGTATATCAATAACCAAGCGAGCTATGCCAATACTCTATTATCACTAATTAAGAAGCACTAAATTTTAATTTTTAAGGACGTATTGATAAAATTTAACTAGATTGACTTGCATATACAATTTTGGAAGGATATTTAGGTAAAGAAATGAGATAATGATTTATCGCTATTCTCCATAGCTTTACCTTTAACTGTATTTGTAACATTATTTTATATTTAATTTTTGCCAGCAAACATAAATCTATTATGTTTTGTACATCACAGCAACGTGTAACATATAACGCTAGTAATGATTGTAATGAATAGATTTGTGACCTATGTCAATCGAATGTTACTAAGAGCATCCACAATGGTATTTATTCAGGGCAAGGTCAAGGCCTACCGAATACCGTTTGTTTGTTTTGATCCCTCAAAAGGGAACTAATTTTTTTAACTTTTAACAAGTATAAAAATTCCTCTTTAGTGTATTTTCAGCTATAAAAATGGTTTCAGGGCCACTCAAGTCACTAAATAAATAACAAAAACCTTTCTTATGTAATTCCGAAAAATATTTAATTAAAAATTGTAATATACAATATACTATCTCAATTATTTGATGAATCACTGTTTTGAATATTTCTTCTAAAAATATGACTAATAGTATTTTTTGTCGAAGAATGATACTGTAAAATAACAACAGAAAATAACTTCTACCACCAAACTCAAGCCTCAATGTTTGGCTTGAATGTTTGATCACGAATGTCAAGCTGCGAAACATCACTGTGATAATCTAAGTTTTCGATGAAGTGTTAGTGAATGTGTGTGTTTAGAGAAACATTTTAGGCAAACATAAATGGATAATGATTGATAGTGTTATGGATTTCGTGATATTAGTAGCTTTGTTTTCTTCATTTACCAAT
This sequence comes from Nephotettix cincticeps, assembly GCA_023375725.1. Classification (NCBI taxonomy): domain Eukaryota; kingdom Metazoa; phylum Arthropoda; class Insecta; order Hemiptera; family Cicadellidae; genus Nephotettix; species Nephotettix cincticeps. Next base: position 139,012,223 of record CM041786.1, read on the forward strand.
TAATTAATAACTCAAAAACAAACATGGATAGGCTTTGTCTTAGCTCTTGGGGTGGGGGGGGGTTAGTAAATTTGCGGGACCAAAGTTTGAAATAATTACGTCTTTTGGTTAGTGATATTTATAATTTGATTTTGACATATCCATGATCTAAACTATTTCCCATAGGTAAGTAAAATACGAGTAAAAAAAACATTTTTGACAGTTTTATTTACAGTATATTTTTTATGCAAAAAAATAAGAAAATGTTATATCAAGTTATCAACTAAACAGAAACATTAGTTAGTTGCTAAATTCTAACAACTCTAACATATAGAAACAGTAAGTTTATGACTGTATAAACGCGTTGTAAGATCTATAACATTGTGTATTTTTAGTTTGTATACAAGTTGGCTGTTGTCCACGAGGTAAACTACTGGGTGGTTTGCATAGTTTCTAGTACAGAAAGCTATTTTGTCACTGAATCTTTTTACCTCCTTACTCATAAGTGGAGCTAAAACTTGGTACAGTATCAACCCATTACGAAATTGTGTCAATATTTTTTCAGGATCGGACCGAAAACCTTTATTATTATTAGCATGAAATGGCAACCGACCCAGCTTGGTATTTTAAGTCAAGTATAAATGATAAATGAGCGGATGAAGATGATAACCGTGGAACAATGTTGTAGTCTTGTTTCTGAACTAACTCTAACTTGCTCCTTAGACAGAACTGCTAGTTAATAGACCAAAGTCATTTAATGGAACTGCAGTTTTTAACGTGGAGACCGAACCCCAATTTTGCTTCAGAATTACGAACTGGTTTAAATATGAGGATGGTAATTACGGATAAACGTAGTAGGTAATATATTGCGGACGTTAATCCACACCGTCAATTGATCATGTCTATCCGCAATTCGTGATCTCGAAGTACTATACCTGAATTACAGAACACGCCACCGTGCTAGTCTAATATGTAGAACTAGCCAAAATACCCGTTCTTCGCACGGGTTAAAAAGGCTGAAAGGTGTAGGCTCTACTGATACATTTAAGTTATTGTTAATTAATTCTTTATTGTTTACAAAATGAAAAAACACGAGTGTCTACAACATTTCAAAGTAACATCTGTCAAGTATTGGGAGAGGATAGGGATTAATGTAATAGAGACAGTCGTCGGAAAAACTTAAAATCTACCATTCCACTATTTCAAATAATTCACTAATTTCGATCCAGCAGTTTATCTGAAAAATCAACTGCATTTCTTCTTCTTCCCGAACTGTCAAAATATAGTGCAAACGGATGTTGTCATTATAAAATGTAAACATTGAAACCTAGGACAGTCACGGCAGCTCTTTCTTCTTCTTCTTCCCGAACTGTCGAATTGTAGTGTTCACAGCTATTGACATTCAAGTAATTTTATGATTTCATTCTTTGAAAATGTAAACATTGAAACTTAGGACGTTTACAGGGCGTAGCCCGAGGTGATTTTAAGGGAACTAATATGCCTATATGTTGCATGAGTTTAAGATCTACCTTTGTGTAAAATTTCAAACTGTTTGGTTCAGTATTTTTTGCGTTTACTTGCCACAACAAACCCACAAACAAACATCCAGAAACCACATCTTCTTTATAATATTATAGATTAACTCACTACATCCGATCATATAGTGGATACTAAAGAATTTTACGTTAAGTAGTTTCGTAGATTTAATTATTGCAGTTGACGTGGTGTAACATGGTCGTGTCAAAGCCTTGACTAATTATAGTCTACATTGAACTGTAATAAAGCTGTGGCAGCCTCATGTTCGACGGCGACGTACGCGACAAACAACCCTTACAACCCACACAACTACAACTGCAGGTATTGACGTTCGTTACTCGTAGTTGTTTAATTAATAGAGTTATATTAGGTCGAAACTACAAATTGAATCAATCACTAGTATGAAACACAGTTTACAAATATATGTAGGAAACGAATAACCGTTTCGTCTAATATTTTTAGGGTTTTTAACCCAGAAATTTCAATAATACACCCATTTCAAAATTACACAATTTTCATTTTAATATAAGGTTATTTTACATTTTAAGCGGTAGAAATCCAACTTATCAAACCAAATTTACATTTACAATTTTAAGTTAATATTTTGTCATAATGAAGTGTGTATGTTGATTCCTATCCCTTAGTCTTACAACCCGTATAAAAGGGATTAAAGCTTGTAGGCCTACTTAGATTTAAAATTAATTAATTAAAAATAGTATTTTACACTCTCACATTATTAATGTTTATTTGTTAAGTTTTTATTTAAATTGACAAAACAAATTTTGTAGTTTGTGACTGGCTGCTGGTCATTTCTCTGGTTGTATGGTTATTTTTTACTACAAATATTTAGAGGGTTGGGTGAAAAATTAGTAATGAAAGTAATAAAGTGATAATAAAGTTGGAATACTTCCTAAGATTACGAGAAAATGTACGTAGTCCAAAATCCTAACTTTGAATTCCCTTATTAAGGTTTTAATCAAATGTTTAAAGTATAAAAATAATAACGTTATCTTAAACAGTTCATAAGATGAATTACACACAGTTGTGTACTAAAAAATCTAACTTAAGCGTGCTTTAAAATTAATATCTGTGCATTGATGTTAAAAAATAACAAAACGTGTATATTCAAGTGTCATGTTACTGTGCGAACTAGTTTCAAACAACTATTTTGTAAATTATTTTTTAAATTTTATCGTGAACTACCGTAATCGTGTATTCAATGAATTCTAATAAATGTCAAAGTATAACAACACCTATGTAACGTCTCAACATAATTTTATAAAATTGGGTAAAATACTTGAATGTGATTTATAAAGAGTTCATCCCTATGAGGTAATTAATTACATGTTTCATTAATCTTGTAGTTTAATGAGGAAAACATGTTTAAATCCTATAAAATGAATTACACACAGTTGTGTACTAAAAAATAAAACTTAAGCGTGCTTTAAAATTAATATCTGTGCATTGATGTTAAAAAATAACAAAACGTGTATATTCAAGTGTCATGTTACTGTGCGAACTAGTTTCAAACAACTATTTTGTAAATTATTTTTTAAATTTTATCGTGAACTACTGTAATCGTGTATTCAATGAATTCTAATAAATGTCAAAGTAGAACAACACCTATGTAACGTCTCAACATAATTTTATAAAATTGGGTAAAATACTTCAATGTGATTTATAAAGAGTTCATCCCTTTGAGGTAATTAATTACATGTATCACTAATCTTGTAGTTTAATGAGGAAAAAATGTTTGAATCCTATAAAAAAATCCTCCAATCAATATTTTATTTTTATTAGAATAAAGGAACATAGAGAAAATACGAGAAAGGGCTTAGTTGAAAAGTCAAAAATTGCCCACCATTGCTGGTCTGAAAATCACCAAATGAACTTCGAAGAAGCTAAGATAATACACCGGGAACCTCATTTTTTCAAAGAAAACTAATTGAAGCCTCCTACATGAAACTAGCAGACCAACCAATTAGTCAATCTTCAGTTGAGATCCGGCCATTGTGGCTGCCAATTCTTAGTAAAGAACTTAAGGATAGGGAAAATAAAGTACCGGTAAATGATATTCATATAAATCCAAAACAAAATTCTCATGGTATGCTAACTCGTGGTAAAGCTCGTAAGGGGCATTAGCTTTTTGTTTTAAGCATAAAATTGTAAAAATAATGGGTTTTTTGCTCTGTAAAGTTAACTTTGTACTACAATTAATTTTTTCATGTACATTAGATAGGATTTGCATTTTAATATAAAATAATAATAATAAATCCTGTTGGACGTGTTTCGCCTGGATTTAGGATTTTGGCGGTGGCCATTTTGTTTCCGGTTCCGGTGGGACACGCCCATTCTTTTCAGTTGTCTTTGAGTCTCCGTGACGAGCGGACGTGTTTGGTTTCTTTGGTGTGTAATGGTTAGTGTAATGGTCCGTTTGTAAGTTTTTTTGACTGCTTTAAACTTTTATGTCTTCAGCTTTATACCGGTTTGGTCCGGATTATATGTTAATTAATTGTGCTATGTTTTAGATATTAGTTCACCTGAGGACGGGATCAGATTCCAGATCCCGAAACGTCGTGAAACTTTGTTTTACATAATATCGTGATGGAAAATGTCCGCAATAAGAATCTAAATAATACCTAAAATAAAATACTCGAGTAATTTCGTATTTATTTTCTATTTATATTATTTATTGTCTGTCATCCAGACTAAAACTTTCGCTCATTATGAACTTTTATCATCAGTCACGGGTTAGAGTTTTTCTGAGTTTTTATGGAAAAAGCTGTAATGGGGTTGAGTTTGAAAAATACACTCATATATTTCGGGTTGAACCTTATATGGTTAAGAAATACCCTGCAAGCATTGATACTAGTATATTGACACTGTTATGAGACAATTGTGTAAGTTATTATTTTATTGACCCCCTTTAAAATTATCGGTTTAAGTGAACTGGCCCATTCGTAATACCAGAATCATCCCATGGCATGTTGGAATACTTTAGTTAAATTACTTGTAAAAGAATTTTTGTTTCAATAAAATAAATTATTGGTATACCGTTAGTGTTGTCATTTTCGTAAGATAACATTTTGTAAAAGAATAGATTAAATACATAATACGAATCTTTGGTCCTTTAAAACTTTCTAGGTACTTACATTATATGTAAAGGAACTCCTATTCAGACATAGATCTTATGCGCCCTATTGTTTTCTTCGCTTATGTTCGGCTTATATCTTATGGCTGGTCAGCCTGAGCTGTATTGAATTAAGTTGTATCTAATGTAATGAAGGAGGCATAACGATTTATTTATTATTATTTTTTTGTTTCATAAACGCCATTTCTAAAGCTTCAAAGATTTTGTGTAGATACTCAGCTCCCCTAACCGAAACCTTTTGAGAGAATTTCATTCGGTGCTGGGACCTACAATCTACGGGAAACTGCAAACAAAGCTTTATAAAAGAATATTCAGAAATAAGGATGAAAAATGTATGTTGTTACCTTTGGGATATATTCTACCTGTAGGTCATGGTTATACAAAAATTATGTTCTTGGGTTACACGTCTCAATATGTATACATAAAATTATATGTAAAGTATGAAACAAAGACGATAGTAAGATGATTCTAACATGTATATAAGGCAGCTGAGTTTTTCCAACGCTCTAGAACAACTGCGTGCATGTTTGGAGTCTTCAGTGGTCAAGGGTCCTTGGCTTATGTTTACCCGTCACGGCCCCAGGTGCGATGCCCTTTCTGCCATTGAAAATATTTAAATATTCAATATTAAAATAAGTTTAACCTGCAATATCTAAAAGTCTGTAAGTTCTACCTCTGCATGAACCACATGGGAGTGGTAGAAGGCAACATACTTATTATCATAAAAAAATATCAACCAAAAATTAAAATTCAGTTGTAATAAATTTAGGACTTGGAATAAATTGTTCCTTTACAATCAGAACTGGAAATTAAGAGTTTATTGACATGCCAAACGTTCTGTACAGTTAGCAATTTTTTTACATTTCGATAACAATTTTCAATATATTATTTTCTCAAAATAAATTTAAAAAAATCATAATTTAGCAGTAAAAAGCAAAAAGAATTTCCTGTTTCTCTATTTTTATTTTACTAGTAAATCAGATGGTAAAACATTTTAAAACAGTGAAAGTTGCCAGTTTTTAAAAGATACAATAATAAAAATATACGTTTACCTCAGAAAAATCACAATACCCCACCTTCACATTAATTTCAACCAATGGTAATGTGGTGAAACATTACCAAAATACAAAACATTACTTGCAAAAATAAGTTTTTATAAATATATTTTTATCAAAACATGACTTAAAAATATTTAATTTATTTTAAACCCTTGAATTAAAGTGCGCTTGGTAAAAAAGTATGCTAAAACTTTCGTTTAGCTATTACCAGTAGATTTAGAGAAATTCATGCATAACATACAATTAACATAGTCAAGATATAAAACTCGTGGTACCTTTAAGTAAATAAAAAAATTAAACTAAAAGTGTGAAGAAAATTAAAAAATAATCTTTATACTAATATAAACTTTTAAAAATATTTAAGTTTCTTCTTAGTTTAAACATTTCCTACTGGAAGGCATAAACTTAGTTCACCGATGCAACCACTGACTCCGCCATCATCATTAGTTTCCAAAACCAAGTTATCCAGTGAAGTATTGTTTCCTTCCTGTTCCCTTCAATGGGTTTTTGGGTCCGTTGGGTTTTCTGCTCCGTGGTCCAAACAGACTGATCCATTCCAACTCCAAACAATTCCTTCATGGTTCTGTGAAAGTGCTCTAGCCAGTTGACCAAGTTCGTCTCTCTACTTGGTGTCACAAAAGCGATTTATAGAGTGGTTGCTATTTAACAAAACTAGTTATTTAACAGATCAGTTATCGCACAAATACTAGATATTTTATATGTCACAGTTTCAGAATAAATACATATAAAATTAAATAATCAACCCAACATATAACCAGTTAATCATTCTGCGTTTAATTTCACTGCTAATACAAAAAAATAAAATCTGAATTTTTTCCAAATAAATATAACAGCACTAGCTTAACCCGCGTTGCAGCAATGTACAACATAGATTTATCAGGTTTAGGTTCACTGGAAAATATAAAACATAATGCAGTTATTATTATCTTTCTGAATTTGTTGCCTATCCAGATATTTTAATCAAAAATATTTGTAAGAAATAAGTGGACTTGAAACATTAAAATTTATATGAAACATTTTTAAATATACTGTATCATCTTACACCAGGGTACCTTTGATCATTTTACAGCCTGGTAGGTACACACTCTATCACACGGACACACACACCAAATCAAATATTCGATAATAATACACAATATCAACCTGTTATATATTTTAGATAGCAAAAGGAAAATTTAAAAATATTTATCAGCTTATTATTATAATAAACGAAATATGTATAAATACGAATTTTTAATTCCACCAACATATAAACAGCTGATTTTAATTATAAAACATAATCCCCAAATTTTACTATGTTATGCTAGATTCTTTGGTTTGCTAAATGATTCAAATAAAAACAGCTGATATTTATATCTTAAGAGTTGAGACAACATATTTTGGAATCCAAATTATTCCCCGTAGATTAACATGTGCACTTTGAAGGCGTATAGGGTAGAGATTTGTGAGAAAACCGTCGCAAAAACTATTAGACTTTCCTATTTTAGGTCTAAATATGTTAGACATCTAAATGTAGAACATCAATATACCAAATTTCTATTTGCTGTTCACTGATTCATTGCAAAGCTTAAGATTAAGGTTTCATGTAAAGTAATACTCAACAAACACAACATCGTTGTAACTAAGTTGTAACTACTTATTATAGTTTTGCATATTTAACTTCTTTTCGTTACTTCTCTTTGGGATATTATTTTGGGACATACCCATAAAGGCAGACATGTTTAGTTATGTAGAATGTTCTCCAGAAAAAACGGGCGTAGTGAACTCTTGCGTGTTTTACTTGAAGCAGACAAATAAAATAACCAGCTTTCTGAGAGGAGTTCTTGGGGAAAAGTGATGGCTTCATTGTTTTCTTTGAGTATTACTAGACAAGAGCTTATGTAAGAAGTACACGTACTTGTGATAGTTACAGAAATTTTTAGATTTTATAACTCTTCATAACTCTCACCTCCATCTTTTGAAACGTTATAAATAAATAAATCAGCTAATGCATTTATATTCTCTGGAACACTTTTATTAGTTTTGAGACGTTGATGTTTGTCAATACAAAACAGCTCATTAAAAACGAACAGATTTTGACGAAACACAGAACTGTTTAAAAAAATTTACAATGCAAGATTACTAAAAAGAACAAGCTATATTTAGAATTGTAAAATAAACTTTTCATCCCTAAACCTGGATACTTTGTTTTACTATTTTAGGGTCAGGGTGTTGTACATAGCAAAAAACGACAAGAACATAACAGTTATAAAGTCCCTGACTATTATGAGGCCGTTTAGATGAGACATGTCGTAGACAACATTTTTGTGATAAGACGAAGTAATTATATCGAGGAAAATATTGGATTTCCATAATTAAATACAGACTTCCTGTTAGTGACAGCCTAAGTAGTGAGTTGTTTACAGAACACTGTTAAATATATTCCATTTGATGAAACTGATGCATCAAAGCATTTTAACCACGTTGCTCTGGAAATGAAAGCTTACTTTGAAGTTAATTACCAATTGCCCCGAGTGTAAAAGTGGAACAAACTGGGATAAAAAGCTATCATTAGAAGCAAAATGCATTTACATTCTTCCACTTAAAAAAATTTCTAACAAATATTTATTTAACTCGTATGTATGTTTTAAGCGTTTAGTTCTTAAATAAAATGTTTAATATGAGTTAACTTATACAAATTATGAAACTTTACTTTTTTAAATGAGATTGAATGAAGTTGATGATATTTAAACCAAGGATTCGTGCATATGATTAAGTTAATACTTATGATTTTTTTCCACTAGTAAACTAATGAACTGTAATCTATCATTATTACATTTTAATTACCGTTTCAATACCAACAATGATATTTTTAAAGTTTTTCTGTATATTGTTTCTGTACATTATCTTAAGAGTATGCATCAGTGGTAGCCATCTTGAATTTTAGTCCCGTAAGGGCAATGTTAAATTCTGGTGGAACATACCTACACTTTGGCGTCTGTAGTGGCGTTAATCATCAAAGTATCAATGTAAAACTTTGGAAGTACATTGATGAGATGTGGCTCAAGGAACCTTTTAATATGTTCAAAAATTTAACTTGATATAAAAACAAAAATCCAGGAATATTTTATAAAATAGATCATTATTATTTTTTTATTGAGAGCGAAAATAAGAAGTTCTGTAAGGTGGTGCCCTGGAGGACTGTAATACCTAATTTGACAGCTCTTCCGTTAGTTTATGGCAATAGGTAAAGGAGATATAGGCGCCAGAATTTAACATTGCTCTTACGGGACTAAAATCCAAGATGGCTACCACTGAAGCAGACTCTTAACTCTACTAATATATTTGTGTTTAAGTTTAGTTTGTTTAGTTTTTTCTTTTGGAAAAATAACTAATGAAATCGATTAATCTATTTGAGAGTTAAAAATTAGTAGAATACTAAGATAAAATCTTTGATATTTTTTACTAAAAATAAATGTTTACAAATATAAAAAACACAGTTGAGTCAAAGTGCTAATGATTTTAAGTCATTTTGTATTATTAACCCTCCAAGTGGTATGACTATTTAAATTTTGTTATTTTTATGCAACTCTTCATAAAATACCAAAAATACACAAAAAAACACAAAACATGTCCCCCCCTTATAACCAGTAACCATAAAAGCAAAATAGGTGTCCACTGCAATCCCAATTAAGCCTACAAATGCCGTCAACTTCCACGCAAGCCGGTCACCGTTTATTTAAGGTGGGCCCTCCACTCCACTATACCACACATTTGCAAGCCAAATTGGGATTGCTCATGGTCGGGATTCGAACCCTCGTCCCTCCGAATGGCTTCAACTGTTGTACTCGTCAGCACAGCAGTCTAACCACTACACTACAAAGGACCACCGTCTGAGAAAGCACTTATCTATAATATTATAAAGAAGAGGTGGTTTCTGTATGTTTGTTTGTGGGTTTGTGGGTTTGTGTGTTTGTGGGTTTGTTGTGGCAAGTGAATGCGAAAAATACTGAACCGACCGGTTTGAAATTTTACAGAAAGGTAGATCTTAAACTCATGCAACACATAGGCATACTCATTTCCTTAAAATCCTCTCGGGCTACGCCCTGTGAACGTCCTAAGTTTCAATGTTTACATTTTTTAGAGAATGAAAACATAAAATTACTTGAATGTCAACAGCTGTGAATACTAAAATTTGACAGTTCGAGAAGAAGGAGAAGAAGAAGAAAGAGCTGCCGTGACCGTCCTAGGTTTCAATGTTTACATTTTCTAATGACAACATCCGTTTGCACTATATTTTGACAGTTCGGGAAGAAGAAGAAATAAAGTTGATTGTTCAGATAAACTGCTGGATCGAAATTAGTGAATTATTTGAAATAGCGGAATGGTAGATTTTAAGTTTTTTTCCGACGACTGTCTCTATTACATTAATCCTTATCCTCTCCCAATATTTGACATATGTTACTTTGAAATATTGTAGACACTCCTGTTTTGTCATTTTGTAAACAATGAAGAGCCTACACCTTTCAGCCTTCCTAGCCCGTGCGAAGAACGGGTACTTTGGCTAGTTTGGCTATAAAAGCATACTCTGGTGGCAAAATAACGAACTCAAGCGTCAGAATAGGGAACTACAGAGTAGTTGCATGTATTGGCTCGCAGATGGCAGCACCGTAACAGTAATTTTTGACTTCGATAGCGCTATACAATTGCACCTCGCTGACATCTCACAGTGAGATGTTAGCACCTGGAGGGTTAAGGAGTGCCCATCATTATTTACATCTTTAAACTGTGACTGATTAGTTTTCCTTGGCATTTCCTCGTCGCCAATATAAAATAATTAATTATAACATTTGAAGTAAATTAAAACAAAACATTTATTTACTAGAACAACAAAAAGTAAACAAAAACAAAAGCAGATGATTGTAATTATTAAAAACAGCTGATTGTATATTCCTACAACTGTATACATATTACATCATGCTCTGTGTCAGGTACAATTATCCACTAACTATTCTAAGTAGTCTGTAAAACCCACACCTTCATGGAGTTTTAGACCTGTATGAGTAGTATTTTAAAGCACCGAATCATGTCACATCTCCCATCATTTATTTAATCAGATTGGTTTAAAATAAAAAAGTTTACTATAAACATACTTACTAGTGACATATCTGATTTGTATCCTAATAAACATTTTTTTGAATGTGACAACTATATTATGGAGCTATTTTTAGCAATTATTTGTCAAAGGATCAGAGAAGAGAAAGTTAAAAAGGATTCTTATCAGAAATAATCTTTAATATAGCACCAAGTGTAAGAATTTCTGATTCAACATAGGTTTTCTGAATACCTACGTATTTATTCTTTTAAAAGGACTACATAAAAATTAAGAATGAAGTAAGAGTAGATGAAGTTATGTAGTAAAAACATAGTCGGGTTGGAAAAGTTTAACAAGAAACATTAGAGTGAGCAAAACAGCTCCACACTACCATATTACCAGTATGTGCATTAGCGAGGGAAAGTCAGAGAACACAGGAGTACAAAGCTCAATCATTACCAAGCCTTCAGTTTCGACCATCCATGTATTCGATTTTTATCGACTATATCGAGTGATCGATGTCACAGGCATTTGTGTTCCACCCACTGTAATGCAACTATAACTATGAAGGATAGCCTTTGTGTCAAAGGGTTTTAAAATATATCAGTGATATTGTTTTATGGTCTAATATAAAATGGCTGATTTATACAAATCTCTTGTTTTTCATTGAATTTTCATAAAATATTAAATAGATTAAACAAAGTAATAGAAAATCAATAAAATTAGGTTAAAAGTAGAGTTAATTCACTGTATCACCTCTAGTGTTTTGTGTAGTTACTAAATATCATGTTGACTAAAACAGCAATTACATTTAATACTTTATTAAAAACTAGCCAAAGTACCCGTTCTTCGCACGGGCTAAAAAGGCTGAAAGGTGTAGGCTCTACTGATACATTTAAGGTATTGTTAATTAATTCTTCATAATTTACAAAATGACAAAACAGGAGTGTCTACAACATTTCAAAGTAACATATGTCAAATATTGGGAGAGGATAAGGATTAATGTAATAGTCGTCGGAAAAAAACTTAAAATCTACCATTCCGCTATTTCAAATAATTCACTAATTTCGATCCAGCAGTTTATCTGAAAAATCAACTTTATTTCTTCTTCTTCCCGAACTGTCAAAATATAGTGCAAACGGATGTTGTCATTAGAAAATGTAAACATTGAAACCTAGGACGGTCACGGCAGCTCTTTCTTCTTCTTCTCCTTCTTCTCGAACTGTCAAATTTTAGTATTCACAGCTATTGACATTCAAGTAATTTTATGTTTTCATTCTCTAAAAACGAAAACATTGAAACTTAGGACGTTCACAGGGCGTAGCCCGAGAGGATTTTAAGGAAATAAGTATGCCTATGTGTTGCATGAGTTTAAGATCTACCTTTGCCTAAAATTTCAAACCGGTCGGTTCAGTATTTTTCGCATTCACTTGCCACAACAAACCTACAAACAAACCCACAAACCCACAAATCCACAAACCCACAAACAAACCTACAAATCCACAAACCCACAAACAAACATACAGAAACCACCTCTTCTTTATAATATTATAAGATAGATTACGGGATTTTAAGTAATCTCAATTGATTAATCGGGTGTATAAAGAAATGGAAGGAATATAAGGACGTGTTCTACTAGTGAAAATTATGACAAATGTTTATATATACATGTGTTCAGAAATTATTCGTTATCGAGTAACGACTCGCGAGAGATTCTTTGATAATTGAATAAAAATATTTTTATTAATATATTATGATCAATAAAAGTCCTGGTGGTACATTGAAACGTGAACACTGAAAATCGGGCGGATTCGCCCAGTTGCGTAAAAATGACGCCATATTATTTTGGAGAAAATTAAAACGTCAAAGGTAGTGTAAAATATGCAAAATGAACTGAACGATTTAATTAAAATGGTCCCGAATCTGTAAGTCGAATGTCTATAGTCTATAATATTATGTAAGTTTTTCTTTTAGAAAAGAACCAGCGTAAAACACAAAAAGTGTATCCAAAATATTTATTTTTTGCATTTGGTCCAAAGTAGCTTTGTTATCTTAGCAATAAACAACAAATAATACATTGAGTGGTTAGTTCTGTTAAAAATGACTCAATAAAGTGAAATTAAAAATGAAAAAAACGAAAAGGAATTTTTGTAGGCTATAATATATTAAAATGGATAAAATACCTTAATCCGATCATAAGGAAATCTTTTGCTACTCGTAAATCACTAAAGAAGTATTTCCGAACTCTTGGTTATATAATCATGTTTAATCACTTTCATTGATAACACACGACCTTCAATTCTTACCATGTCTACATAAATCACCATTTATATAAAAACCTGAAAAAAATTTATTCTTGAATCCTTAAACAAAAGGAAAAATTTAAGCTCCATACGTGATTAACTAAGCATCAAGGAAAACTAAAAAAATATGAATTACTTGTTGTAATGTAGTTTTCCCTTTTAGCCCCCAAAAGAAAGGATGCGTTACTTTAGGTCTTCTTTCCTTGTACGTTTAAAACAGCTAATAAAAGGTGCTCCTTGCAACTTAAAAGCCCAGCCTTAATTAAAGGTCTTTGCCTTTTACATTGTAAAACTAAACACTGCCTGTAGGTAAGTCTGGTTCTCTTTTACACGTATACCGTAACACCTAATTAATATTTTTCTTAGTGGAAATGTAGCACACATGTACCAAATAATAACACATTGTTTTATCTTTTTTGTATGTTTTATAAAACTTAATATGTTAACATTCTTTTACGAATTTACCTTAAAGGTATTTAGCACCGCTTTTTTCCTATTTGTAATGCGAATGATCTCGAAAACTAAGTAGAGAATCCTATTTATTAATTGGAATAAAAAGTTGTATAAACATTTACACAACCAATTAGTAGGCCTGGTGTGTATTGATCGAATGCAACCTTGAGTGATTCTTGTAATATGTATATTCATGGGACAAAGAACCGACCACTAAGTGGGTATTTTAAAGTGATAATATGATTGAAGAGTAATAATAATACTATTTACTTTATTAAGTAAGCGTTCATCAAAGATACATTTTTGGTTTAAATGACAACTATTGTCAAAATATGTTATATACAAAATCAAGCAAACATTTCCTTTACATATTTTTTAAAACTAGTATAGGCTAAGTATTTTTAATTAAAAGGAAAATCATTATATATTTTTGATTCAAAGTAAGTAAATGCTTTCTTCCTAGTTTCCAATCTAGTCTTTGGCAGGTAGAGAAGGGTGTCCTCTCACTGGCTTCGTTCCTGACGACAAGTTTTTTTTCCTGAGATACTCAGGCTTGTCATACAACAAAATCTTATGAGTTAATGTGGCAGTTTGCAGCTGAGAAAGGGCCGCTGTAGATGACACTTTAGTGCTCAACCTAAACTCAGTGATATAATCAAATTTATTCAAGCCATATACAAATCTCAGGGCTTTATTCTGCAGTTTAGGGAGAACTATCCCGTTTTCCCGGGATAGACAAGAGGAAAACTCCAGTAGAGCATATTGGAAGACAGGAAAGTTTGTAGATCGTACAATCTCCAGCAGACTCAGGCAGAACAGTGGTTATCCTGATCAGGGTCTTCGATCTGATTATAATAGCTCTTTATACCGAAATATTTTACTCAGGATATAACCAGTGAACCTCACCGACTTTATTTGGACCTCGATGTTAAAAATTGTCATTTAATTAGATGGTATGAAATTACAAAACATACTCAAACAACAAACATTTTGGGAAATATTTTAAAAAGTTTTGTAAAACTATCGTTTACCGGAAAACGGCTGTTATCGCTGTTCGCCCTTAAACGATTCTCTTGTGAAGATTACGTGTTCTGTTGGGAGAGTTCCAGGGTCGATTGACTGGAATTATCTCTTTGTTGGCATAGATATTGATAGTCCTCATCCGATATCTTAGTATTACTTCACATGTATTCATTCAACTATCGTTTATTTATTTTCAATCATTAAAATCGATTAGTTCGTCTGAAAGATTCGTTTGATGTTTTAAACCAACACAATTCTATTTAGTGATTAGATATTTTAAGAGTGTCTCATTGGGTAGCATGACTGACGCTATTCCTGTATACACATTGTAAATTAATGAATAAGGATTATGATGATGACCTATGGACTTGAGGTAGATAGTTCAAATCCTAGAGATACCAGTAAATTTTATCAGGCAAACGTACCTTTACTTTTCCAGACCCATACCAGACCCAGACCCATCCAGACCCAGACCCATCTGAGGTTAATGTGAGTGGTGAAGACGTTCAAATAAAGATCTTTCCACACATTGTGTAAAAAGTTATTGAATGGACCAATTACCTTAATAATAGAAAAAATAAACTATTTAACTGCTATACACTTTTAACAAATATTAGATTTTTTTATAAAAATCCTTATTGTTTCTAAGACACACTGTACATAAACACAATGAAAACATATATTAATGATCATATGTTTTATGATAAAACATAACTACTCTGACAAAAAATACACATGTTTACATTTTAGAAGTCATTTTAAACGCAGCTGTGGAGAAAATACTGTATAAACATTTGTCAGTTGTGTATTTTACCAGAGTGTTTAGAGTGAACATAATCCAACCAGTTTATTCTACAGTAGACGTGAGAGCTCACAGAGTGTAGACACAGGTCTTGCGGCTAGTTCACTTCTCTTGCTTGTTCTTTATTTGTTTTTCACTGCGACACGTGTCCCAGTTACATAGTGAATATATTTTCTCATAACATTATACTGCAGTTTCATTTTATAAACATATGTTAAAAAGTAAAGGAAACCTTTTCTTACGTTTTATAAAAAAAATATAAGAAATAAAACATTTCAACGTTATTACATATACAAACTTTTTACGTTTTTAACCAAAGCTATTTCCCACATGGAAGTACATACAAACATTTTCAAGAGACGATTTATAGCCTCTTACATATCGAGTTTAATAATTCAAGTGGTGCTAACAGCTTGAGATATCCTGACAAACATATTTAACAAATCCGATACTATAAAAAGGTTGAGGTTAGTCAGGCGAGTTGAATATGCAGTTGTTGAATACAGGAAACAGCTTTTGAGCCAAGAGAAATTGATTATATCGGTTTGATTGGGTAGCGTCTGTTAAAGACAGATCCATTTCCAAGATACTTTCAATATATGAAACACTGTATTAAACGTCAATAAAATAACTTGCGCTCGTAGGCAAATCTTTGAAAAGTTTACCCTTTTTATTTAGTTAATGTTATAAAAGAATTTACTATAATGTTGGAGCTTGTTATCTACATACAGAGTAAAGTAGGAAAACTTTGATATTATATTAAAGTTTTTTATGTTTCCGATGCAATAATAACATATTTTTGGTACTTTAAGAAATGTATTTTGTAATAACAAATTTAAGAAATTAAAAATGTTTCATCAAGAGTTAGAATTTAAGTGAGATTAGTTTTCAATTATCCCTTGAACGTAATTTACAAAAAAATGACGGTTGATAAACAATTCTGTGAGACTAGCTTCATTTCCACACAAGCCTTGAACCTTACTTGCCTAGAATCAATTATTGGAAGTTGAGTTTTTCATTAACGAATGGGGTCAGCAAACCAGCAACTACTTTCAATTCTAAGGACTATATTTGAAAATCTATTATACTCAAGAGGTTTCTGTAGCGTACGACTCTAGGACTCGTCAGTTATATCACTTGATGACGTTTTATGCCAAAAAAAGGAAGTGAGGCTTGTAAGACGTGTGTGAATTAGGAGGTTAGGACATTATAAGGTGTGTGAAATTAAAAAAGAACACAGTTTTGTAAGACAAGTTTTTGTGGCGTCTGTAATGAATTGATGAGAAGTGGTTTTTAAGGTGTGTGCTTTTAAGAAGGTGGTTACAGATTCCTTCAGTTAGTGAGACGACACAGAGGAGAGAGCTTTGGTAAAAGGTGAGTGAGTAAGGAACTTGTGTTAAAGCAAATGAGTACTATAATATATTTTCTTTATTTTAAGAGCTTTTGAACCCTGACATGTTAGTGGCTTGTGAGTTAAACACTATATTAAAGAAAATTACAATATATGAATTAAAATACCCAATGTCTTTGGACTTTAAAAGTTGCGAGTAAGTGGCAATAACAAGGTTATGTGCTCACTATCAGCCACTGGAGCAAGTCCAAGGTCAATGGAACGGAAGCAACACGAGATAACGCGAAGCGTGTTATCTGTTATTGCGGGAACTCCAGCCAACACATACTACGATGGAACTGTGTACTTAAGATAAGTAGTGTAGTCATAGGAATATTTCTTAAGGGGTATATAAACCTCCCCAAGCAAAAATGGTTAATTAATATACAATGTTATTAATTATAAACTTATTTGCTATTGATTTCAAGAGTTGTGTAACGAAAGAGAGTGCCTTTATCTTTTTCAGTAATTGAAATTAGTGTACAAGTCTTTTTAAAATAGTACTACAAATATAGTCGTGCATGTGTGTTAGTGATTTATGTAATTTTTCAAAGGTTCTATTGCAATTATCTGTTACTCTGTTTGAATTATTTAAGTGACAAAGCTTATGCATGTTTAAGTGAGCTGTCAGCAAATTTAACTATGCCAACCTTTTCAATTGTAATGCTAACGGTTAAATAAAATGGTTTGAAATCTGTATCTTGAAAAGTGCGTGAGTTTGACTCTTTTTGGCGCCAATATCTACTCAACGTCACCTACCAACTACGGTAAAGTGACGTTGAATAGCTAAACTATGTAAGGGAGAATTGTTACAAGTGTAGAGTCAATAAAAAAGTGTTCTAATCGAGTAAACACACTATAAAACATATGACGTAACTGTAAACTGTAAGGGATATTAATGGCATGAATTTGAAATGCAGAAGCGAAATGTCATATGACGAAAACTATTGTACAATATATTTTCATTTAGATTTATTTTATAGTGATTTTGTCGTTTTAAAATGCAAGACTAGTAAGTTAAAAAATATAAATACAATATTAGGATATGTGTACCCTTAAAATGCTTTGAACACTATTGGAGAGTATAAATCACATTATGACCAACAGTTTTCAGTAATTGGTGGAAAACAAGACGGATAAAGGTTTTAAATAAGTTAGACAGTCAAAAAATGTTAACGAAGTTTGAAGGAAAATCCCTGAAGGTGCCTGAAATTTCAAAAAATTCCCTGAAATTTCCTTGAAATTCCCCTGAATCCCTGAAGGTTTCAATCAAAGTGATTGAAATGTACTTTCGTAAATAATTCAATATAGTCTAATAAGCATTCGTAGTATTTTCACGAATTTTCATTATTAGTTCTACATTATAATTTCAACGCAATCTATAAGTAAACAGATCCTACTCCACAAAAGGTAGCATTATCTACCAAGTTTATTTAGGATCAGCTGACTCGGTTACCAGCCCAGTTCGTCTCAAGATTTCCTTCAGTGCAGTACTGACCTGCATTCTCCAAACTTAATTACGCTCTCACTCCATTTTGAGTCTTATCCTCCTCGTTTATCGTAATGTGTGCCATCATGCTACAGGCAAACATTATCTTATAACGGTCGTGCGAAACATTGCACTGTGTCAGTCCTCAGGACGTCTTTAAGTTCCCCTGCCACCCTTTATTCCTCCTAAGCCTTGCCCATGGTGTTCAGCGTCAACCTCCAACTCATCAGATGCGTAGATAGAAGACACGGTATCCATGAAGGACTGCCTATTTATTTTACTATTAAAATTGTTCATGAATAGATTACAGTAGCAGGTTTAGCGGCCATTGCGATCCGGATGCCAATCGTAAACAATTAAATAAAATATAGTCCAATTGCTCCGTGAAATAATATTAAAGCAATCCTAAACAACTTTAAATGGATATTAAAGTATGTTTTTAATTCATCACTTTAAATGTAATTGAGTTCAATCTTGAAATTTCAATACTTTTTTAAAGTTATAAGTTTAGTAAGTTGAGTCATAATCGACGATGCTATTAATTAGAGATAATTTTGAAACATTATCAAAAATTCTATCCCTTAAGAAATAATAATGTACCATAATTGAAGATTCTGTTACATTAGAAATAATGATAGGTCATAAGATACAGTATTTACACACAAGAGACCAATACCTCGGTCGTATAGTCATAGAAGAAACAATATTGTCTGAAGTTTAAAACATTCATCTTCAATTACCATTCATTTCATTACACTAAGAAATTGCTAAATTTTCACTCCAACAGAAAGACTTTCAAAGTCTTTAATCAGTTTTATTTTTAAACATTTGTTGAAGTATTTTAGATCATAAATTTAGTAATTAACTATATTTCTTCACGTTAAAGATAACAGTTTAATGGTTCATTTAATGTTGTTTATCTTAGTGACTAAATTAATCCTAGTTATAGATATTTTCCATTGTTCTATATGTTCTCCTGACCTTGGTCTAAACCTGCTCAACACACAAGGTGGGGCTGAAAACTCATGCATGAGTAATTAAAAGAATGAATAAATAATCATGTTCAAGTTACGTAGTAAAAATCGCTATTGACTGATGTTTTTTAAAATTGAACTTCTATTGGTCATTCTGTTGCCAATGTTGCCAATATCCACACGACAAAACTGAGGTACGTAGCTATCCGTTCCAGTCATTTCGATGAATTAATTTATTTTCTCTTCATATATAATATAGGATACATTTGATAACGAAATATATTTTATATATAATTTAATAACACAGCGGTATGCTTTAGAGCCCACATGATGTTTCAATACATAATTATACAAGAAGTTATATCTAAAATACTATTAGTATCACATATTCTTTTTTTTAATTTGTTATCTCCTACAATAGTTTTTCTTAACCCTTATTTAATATCTAAAATAATAATATAATTACTTTTTTAGGGACTTCTACGTAATAAGTTTATTTCAAAATGTTATTCCTTAGTACCAGTTACTTAAAACATAAGCATTGTTATCTTATCAATCTAAGTAATTAAGTTCAATGAAAAGGCTAACTAACTGCCATGGTTTTGGTGTAATATTTAAATATGTACTGTATAATGTTATTGTTTATTACTTTGATTGTTATTCATTATCTCTATATACATTTTAATTATGCTTATTATTTTTATTTGATCTCAGGGAAAGAACTAAGATAAAAATTCAAATTGAGTTAATATGTTTTGATAATGATACTATCTATTTACAACAGAAAAAGAGCAAGTTTTTAAAAGAAAATGTTGTCAAAAAAAGTTTGATCCTACGACAAACAAGTATTTACGTGACTGCATTTTGTCATTGTAGACATTTATTTTAGGAAATTATTTGAGGAAAAATACTTTTTTTTAAAATATTATTCCTACATGTTTTAGAAAAATTTTTTAGCATACATGTTGTTTTTTTGATATTCCGATATCAAACTAGTATATAAAAATCTTTAAGTAGTATCTATTTTTTTTCTTTTCTCCTACAATATTTTTTATTATTTGTATTCTAATAATAATATAATAAAGAGACTTTTTTCTATTTACTTAAGTATAATAATTTATTCAAAATTTTTTTCCTGTATTCAGTTTACTTACTTTTTATGCTTTTTTATAATCAATATTTATAGAATAAAAATAAAATTTTATTATGTACATATATTCTAATGAGTTAGTTTATATTGTAATATTGTATCTAAGTACTTTGATTGTTTTGATTTATTAATTGTTTTAAATTTTAATTATGCTTATTAATATTATTTTATTTATGATTTTTTTTATGTGCCCTATTAAGTATAACATTGCAGTCTCTATTAATTGGCTCTCTAGGTACCTGACTGTCTTGGCACCTCTATGTGGTTAAAATTGTTATGTAAAAATAAAGTTTAGTTTGAAATATACAAATAACAAAATATGAATATCATAGTCAAATTATTGTAGAAATGTTTCATTAGATAAAAATACCTCAGGATTAAAATATTTTGAGAATTGTTTAAAAATATACTCTTTTTTGATTTAGTTAGAATTAGATCCTATAAAATTCAAATATAAATTAATATTACTAGTTATTAATTTAATAAAAACAATATTAACTTGAGATCCTAAGTCTCAAAATTCTAAAATGCATTCCATTCCGTTAGTAAATACGAAGGAATTTAAAAAAATGATACAAGTTATTATGAAAATAATATTTTGAAAAATACATGCTTTTTTAGAATGGATTTTATGCATCTTTAACTTCAATAACAATAAAAAAATCACCGTTTTATCTTAAGATACCACTGTTTTTAAAAGTTATAAACTTAAATGATCATCACGGTCTGTGGTCTACAAGAGCGTTTTCTAAAGGTAAAGTCTAATTACTAAGTTTGGAAAATTTATAAAGTAAGTTTATTTATTAATATTAGAATCTTAACTAGTGATGTTAATATTTTACAGTCTTGGATTTTATGAAATAAAAATAATAGTGAATATGTGGAGATAACTAACATAACTTAAATAAACTTTGTGTTATGAATATATCATAATATGCTTCAAATCCTCAATCCTGTTAATTAAATCATATCTTATTGCAAAAAATAGGTCTAACACAAGAAGACCACATTACCAGTGGCTCTATCGTAAAATTATGAAATACTAAACTTTAATGTCATTAATTAAAATTAGATATACTGTATATAAGAGTTTTCCTACAACTTTAACTAAATAGTTTCATTACAAATTAAATTCTATTTTTCTACATTTTAGTAAAATGTCAAACCAAGAGGAGTTTGACTTGGCCAAGTTTTTGGGAGATTCTTTGAGCCTTCAGAGCAATATTGCCACCCCTGCGAGGTTCTCGTACTGTAAAGCTGTCGATCCAGGTGAAATTTATGAAAAATTTGTCCTCAAAGACCCGTATGAAGTATTGGGAGAGATTGATTTCAAGAGGAGAGGAGACATTCCGGAGAGCGAGGTAGGAACACCGATCCAGGAGTTCTACAGAGGCGCGAATGTGTTCATCACCGGGGCCACGGGGTTTATTGGGAAGGTTTTGACTGAAAAGCTGATCAGATCCATCCCGCACATCGGCAAAATATATCTGCTGATTCGAGCAAAAAGAGGGCTGAGTCCGAAGGAACGCTTCGACAAGCTTTTGGAGGACAAGGTAAATATAAATCATTCAACTATGTTTAAGTAAATAATTCATCTGAAAAATGCAGTAAATAAATAAAGAGGTTATAATCAGTGTTACTAAGCATGTGACTAGGGATAGCGAGAAGAACAATATGTGCTTTGTAGATGAACATTGTATAACTTACACCATGACATCCGTTTTGTTGTGGCTGGAAGGGCTACGCTTTGGATGCTACTACCAGCACTTGGTAACCACTCCTATACAGGGGCATAAAGAGGCTTTACAATGACCTAGAATAACAAATCAGACGTTAATTTAAAACATTGTTAACTTTGTATGATAATTGTTAACATAGTGTAAAAGTTGTAACTACGAGACTGATGTGAGGGTGACCTCGCCACAGGACTGGGGCTATCGTCACACTCTCGTCGACCACTTCAATGTAGTGTTACTCAGTAATATAGTTTAGCAATGTTTGTGACAGGTGTTCAACCGTATGAAGGCCGAGGTGCCAGACTACGCCACGAGACTGACCCCTGTGGAGGGTGACCTCGCCACACCTGGACTGGGGCTCAGCCCCGCGTATCGTCACACTCTCGTCGACCACTTCAATGTAGTGTTACTCAGTAATATAGTTTAGCAATGTTTGTGACAGGTGTTCAACCGTATGAAGGCTGAGGTGCCGGACTACGCCACGAGACTGACCCCTGTGGAGGGTGACCTCGCCACACCCGGACTGGGGCTCAGCCCCGCGTATCGTCACACTCTCGTCGACCACTTCAATGTAGTGTTACTCAGTAATATAGTTTAGCAATGTTTGTGACAGGTGTTCAACCGTATGAAGGCTGAGGTGCCGGACTACGCCACGAGACTGACCCCTGTGGAGGGTGACCTCGCCACACCCGGACTGGGGCTCAGCCCCGCGGACCGTCACACCCTGACCGACCACGTCAACGTAGTTTTCCACAGTGCCGCTGACGTCCGCTTCATAGAACCCCTTAAGGTGTCCGTCGACTCCAACGTCTACGGCAGTCGGCAAGTCTTGGAGCTTGCTAGAGAGATGAAAGATTTGAGAGTGAGTCCTTGTTGAAAAATAGTTTGTTACCGCCTAACCAACGTTTGTGGTGAATAATATATGTGGGATGAGAGAGGAAATAATTATAATGGGAGAAATTGAGCTAAAATCGATAGTATAGTTAAGGGACAATTTATTTTGAGAAATTGCACGGTAGGGACCGCGTCACTTTAACAGAGATGGGCACGCGGACAAGCACTGATGTGAACACATAAATGTGAATAGCTTAATGACTCGCCATTGATCTGTTGAGGGTTTGGGTTGAGGTAGAGGATCACTTAGGCGAATTATTTATTTAGAAAATAGAAAATACATGATAAATGAAAAATGTCCCTGTCTATTAATAACTTATTATTTGAGATACAATGCTTAGAATTTGAACAAATTTTTTTTAGATTTAGACCTAATAAACTAAATCCTGGCTCACTTCAAAAAGTATATTTTAAATTTACATTTGTATGAAAACTGCTTATGGTGTTAGACTTTGAAAATGTTTGTTTGCCAGTAAATGATGAAAGTAAATGAATACTTTATTTCAATTTTGTTGTAAAAATTCACGAAACAACAAGTATATTACGTAAAAAAGTATAAAATGGTTGTATTTCCTTCCCTTTAGTAAATAGGTTAGATCATGTATTTGCCAAAAAGAATGTTTTCAGTTCCACTTAAAAGCTTTCGTTAGAGCCATTTTACGTTTCAAACGTTGGTCACCAGTTCAGATTTTGGAAAGAATTTGGATCACCTGAAAGTCCATGACCTGTATTGGAATTGGTTATTTATCTTTGTAATGTATTAAGAATGCAATTTTTATATTGAACGATCTTTATAGGCATACGTTCACGTATCTACCGCATACAGCCAGTGCGTTAGGAGAGTCGTTGAAGAGAACATTCCAAAAATGTATTCAAATCACCAAGAAACGTTGGATTATATTGGATCCAAAACCGAAGAGGAGCTTGACATAGAAACACCAAGGTTGTTGTCAAATAAGTTTAGAAAAACTCAATTAATACAATTAAGCTTCATTTGGTTGTATTGAATTCTCACACGATGCTCATTTGTGTAACGCAAGCAAACTTAAACTAGTCAAATATTTAGAGACCTTAAAAAGACCTTAAAATAATTTTGTAGACAACAGATATGTATTATTTGAATAAGTGATACATGGTCTGCATATATATTTTTTATATTTAAGAGAAAAAAATTAATTATTTAGGGAAACAACTAATTCCTAATGTTGAACCTAGGTATTTTCTGTAACGATGAAAAAACATGAGACCCTTAAAATTTTGTTCTGAAATACATAGCTTAAAATAAGTCTATGGTTAATAGCTAAGGCATATTTTTTCGGAGATACTCTTTCAGTAAGCAGTCACAGTTGAAACTTTATTAAAGTATTTTCAGGGCTTATATATAGATTATATATATACAAACCGAGGTTTACTCTTTGAACTGGTTATAATAAACTACGTGTACCTTTTCCGTCAAGGTATCATTGGCACACCTTTGTTGTCAAAAAAATACATAAATGTTTTACACTGTATTACTCTATTTTAATAAAATTATTTCGTGTATTTAGTCCTGGAAACAGCTGCACACAGAAATTCATCTGCAGTGTGTTTACCGGACTCTCATAGTAATCGAATCCTCGACTTAGTCTCGCACAGGGACACAATCTAACTCGTCCAGGAAACTCGTATTTCCTGGACAAGTAACTGAATGTACCATATATAGGGATTCTTTATTATTTGCCTCCAGAACTCTACATTATATTATAACACTTTTTACAGATTATTACAAGGGTGGCCCAACACGTACACATTCAGCAAAGCAATCTGTGAGGAAATGATCAACGAAGAAGCAAGAGACCTTCCCATTTGCATATTCAGGCCGTCAATTGGTGAGTAAATTTCTTGTGACTAATAATTTCTTTCGAGTGTTCTTAACAGATGAAATATGATAAGTCAAAATCTTAAACTGGGTTACAAGTACGACATAATGATCTCAGAATCACATGCTCTCTTTACCAACTTAACAATGAGCTTGAGAAGAGATAGTTTTGATTGGTAATTTCTTTGACCACTGGATAATGTCAATTCAGGAAAAATTTTTACATTCCAGTCCAGGAATAGTTCTTGATTAACAAGAGCCTATAATTCACAACAGATCAATATTTTTGTAATGGAAGTACATCAAAAATTATTAATTTCGAGACTGTGGCAGGCAAAGGACATTTTAGTTGGTAGAAAACCGTGTGAAATTGTTGTTGGAGAAAATCTCCTGTGTATTATTACAGATATATAGGTTCCTATGTAGTGGGAAACGCTTCGTTTGATTCGTTTTTGACGTGGCAGTTTTGTATGCGTTCATTACAGTATATTCAAAGAAAAAATCAACATATCAAGTTTTATTTATCTCTGAATAGGCCATGAGAGTGGAAGGTATGCTTTCGCTGAATAGGGTGAAATAGACACTATCGCCAGAGCATGAATTGTTTGATTGAAACTGGCACATTTTTTATCTTTTTCAGTTGGACATTTACTAACAAAGTGTAAGATAACTAAGTAGTTAGTTGGATTAAAAAGATTAGATCGAAGATTTTTGAACTATATTAAAAAATGTATCATCTATTTTTAATGAACTAAAAAGAAGTTCAGGGGTAGAAAATGGGTTGAGTTTTATTCTAATATATATGGAATTTATGTTATTTTCAGAGTGAAATTTTAAAAATTACAATAATCAATAGAAATTAAATAACAAAATGTATCATCTATTTTTAATGAACTAAAAAGAAGTTCAGGGGTAGAAAATGGGTTGAGTTTTATTCTAATATATATGGAATTTATGTGAGGAAATGATCAACGAAGAAGCAAGAGACCTTCCCATTTGCATATTCAGGCCGTCAATTGGTGAGTAAATTTCTTGTGACTAATAATTTTTTTCGAGTGTTCTTAACAGATGAAATATGATAAGTCAAGTTCTTAAACTGAGTTACAAGTAAAACATAATGATCTCAGAATCATATGCTCTCTTTACCAACTTAACAATGAGCTTGAGAAGAGATAGTTTTGATTGGTAATTTCTTTGACCACTGGATAATGTCAATTCAGGAAAAATTTTTACACTCCTGTCCAAGAATAGTTCTTGATTAACAAGAGCCTATAATTCACAACAGATCAACATTTTTGTAATGGAAGTACATCAAAAATTATTAATTTCGAGACTGTGGCAGGCAAAGGACATTTTAGTTGGTAGAAAACCGTGTGAAATTGTTGTTGGAGAAAATCTCCTGTGTATTATTACAGATATATAGGTTCCTATGTAGTGGGAAACGCTTCGTTTGATTCGTTTTTGACGTGGCAGTTTTGTATGCGTTCATTACAGTATATTCAAAGAAAAAATCAACATATCAAGTTTTATTTATCTCTGAATAGGCCATGAGAGTGGAAGGTATGCTTTCGCTGAATAGGGTGAAATAGACACTATCGCCAGAGCATGAATTGTTTGATTGAAACTGGCACATTTTTTATCTTTTTCAGTTGGACATTTACTAACAAAGTGTAAGATAACTAAGTAGTTAGTTGGATTAAAAAGATTAGATCGAAGATTTTTGAACTATATTAAAAAATGTATCATCTATTTTTAATGAACTAAAAAGAAGTTCAGGGGTAGAAAATGGGTTGAGTTTTATTCTAATATATATGGAATTTATGTTATTTTCAGAGTGAAATTTTAAAAATTACAATAATCAATAGAAATTAAAAAGAGGAGTTATAGAGTTGCCAAATATTTCCTGATGCCTGTTGACTGTTTTAGCACCCACGATAAAACAGCTGATCTTGTCATGTTCACAGTGACACCAACCTACCGGGAGCCTGTGAGAGGCTGGAGTGACAACCTGAACGGACCCATGGGTATATTTGTGGGCGCGGGACACGGGGTTCTGCATACCATAAGGCTAGACCCTGGCTTGACAGCGGACTTTGTCCCGGTGGATTTGGTTGTCAACTGTATGATCGCCACCGCACGGAGAACAGCTGACGAGAAGTAAGAATAATATGTCATATAAGCAGTTACTGAGTTCAAAGCTTCGAAAGAATAGAATTTAAAGGTCCAAAAATTATACGAGTGAATGTGTAAAATCAGGAGTTTACAATGTTGTGTAACAAACATTTCTCTTTAGAAACTTTGAAAAATACATCAGTTGGTTCAATAACCTTTGTTTTTATCACAAAATTACCTATTGACTCAAAACTTTCAATACTAGCAAAAATAAAATCGGACTAGCACTGTAGCCTTGGGATTTGTACAGGGACAGACAGACATAGTTCCGAAAACCAGTTTGAGTTTAGGAAGCCTCAATATGGTACATTCACTCTGAACTGTAATTAAAAAAAACTAGCGTACCTGGCGCACGAAATCGTGCGCTGTCAAGGAGACAATCTGTCCACCAATGCGTGTAGGCACTCAATCTTAAGTGTTGCTATTTAAAAAAAATCAAGTCGGCCTTGGTGTTTTCCAATTTTTATATAGACTTTGAGTTCATCAAATGATCGGGCTCTACTTGCTGCGACATACAGTTGGCCGTGACCAAACACCGATTCTGGGAGAACTACTCCAACCTTACCCAAATATTGGCCCTGAGATTTGTTAATGGTCATAGCAAATGCCACAATAATCGGGAACTGTGTGTGCTGGAGACTGAACGGTAACAGGGTATCGCCTTCCAGTCTCCATTATGTCGAACGTTTGGCTTTTTTCATAGGTCACCAA
The DNA here is from genome assembly GCA_023375725.1 of Nephotettix cincticeps. NCBI lineage: Eukaryota > Metazoa > Arthropoda > Insecta > Hemiptera > Cicadellidae > Nephotettix > Nephotettix cincticeps. Next base: position 139,039,997 of record CM041786.1, read on the forward strand.
TGTGTGTTCTTTGAAAAACTGTTACTTCCATTGTTTCGAGCTGTAAACATCAACTCACGCAATGTTTGTCTCCGAGTGTTTCTATTTACTCATCAACTGCACAATATATAACTACATTATAATAACTATACTTAGAAACCAAGTTTAGATTTTCCCAACAGATTTTCATTTTGGTTATGTTTTGGTTTTGTGTAAATAAAAACTGGTGTTTTATTGCCAGCTGTACGATGATGTCTTCATTAAACGAAAAAAGAAAGAATTATGTTTAACTTTCAGATTTAATTTGTTTATTTAACCACTTCCTTAAATAAACAGCTGATTTCTCGATCGTCGGGGTTTACTTCTATTTTAAGTTTATGGAGAAAATCGCGACTTTGACCCCATTATTTTCCATGTCCACGGTGAATTTTCAAAATTTTTTTAATTGATGGCAAAACTACATGCTAAGACTTTTATAACGACACCTTTGACATGGTGATTGGTAGCACCACCGCTCCAAAACAATTATCACAAAAATAGGCCTAGTGTATTAAATATATAAGATATTTAATAGAACAATACTTTCTCCATACAATTTTTATAAGGGGGGGCCAAACACATGATATAACGAATTTTATCATTTACAGCAATGTTATGAAGGACTCTGTGACAGTGTACAACTTTACTCAAACGCCTTCTTCTCCCGGGCTATGCTGGAAGGCAACGTCGGAGTTTTCTAGACAAAACGGTCAAAAATTTCCGCTGACTCGTGCCGTGTGGTTTCCATCATTTTTCCTCTCGGAAAATGACTACATCTACCAGCTGTCCTGGTATCTGCTACACAGGGTCCCGGGGGTAGTCCTAGACAAGCTGACCGAGCTCACTGGAGGGAAACCAATGTAAGTTGAAGGTAAACGAGTTATGTCACAAAAAATCACTTTCGGTGCAATTTCCCCATCAGAATATCATGGCAGTAAGTTTAATTCTGCATTCATATTAGTTGTAGAAAAATACTCTATGAGATTCCTCAAGCATACACTATATTGCAGTTAGATCCTTGTAAATTCAACATTGGTCCAATTCTGGTATATCCGCTCCAAGTAAGTTTAAATCAAATACATTAAAATACTACTTTAAAGTTAGTGAGACTCCTCAATGCTATGTGTAATGGTTCTAATATAAACAAATGAGCTGTATCCACACTTCTACACAAGGTTATATTAGTGGAGTGGAACTTGATTATAACGTCATTGAAGGGACCACATGATTAATTAAGCAATATCAGAGTGACACTATAAAAGAGGTTTAATAATTTTAATTTAAAACCGAGGAAAAATAGAGAAACACATTTTTTACATGAAATTAAGACATTTAATGAAGGTAATTTGAAATACACATAGAAGTTTATGGTTATGACTGACTGAACTACTCTATACTATATAAAAAATCGAATTTGAAAATATTGCAATGAAGTTCGGCATAGTGAATTCACTATGCCGAACTGTTGGTTCGATTTAAAAAAAAAGCCCGAACACACGTCTGCTATCTTACGTCCCTCCTCACACGCTCTTATAACTCACACCTTTTCTTCAGCAAAACCTTTCTCTTAACACTTGCCATTATTTTTCAATACTGTATTCGTAAATTCAAATAACGAAAAACAAACTCTAAAAGACGTACACTGAACTAACGATATCTACACGAACTGTAGGTACGTACGAACGGCATCACAGTGCTTTGATGCGACGTGAGTCACTGACACTGACCTTGATGACCGGCGAGAGCGGATATAGGATAGGGGAGGGGGTTGGGGTGGTTAGCGGTAAGACAGCAATAAAATGCCGTTTCTAAAAATAGAATGTAGCTAAACAATAGCCGTAGCCCTCACGTTGCACCACCGACCGAACTTTCTCTATTTAGCTATATGTTGCCTTCATCTCGGCCCGATTTTCTTGACGTTATATACGAGGTTTTAGAATTTACTGACGATATATCCGAGGTTTTACCTATGTAAATACCTATAGTTTGGCGGGACCTAAAAATAAATGACGTTATATCCGAGTTGACGTTACGGCCGAGGCCGCAATAACCAAGTTGCACTGTAGTTTATATTTAATCAAAACAAATAACTACGATACCGTTAAATGTTTACCTTTTCTAGCCAAAAAAATATTGTAACCTTTTTTGTAATCTAAATTGTAATATTTCCTTTTCCGGAACAATTTTCTGCTGCTTTTTTTATCAGCTCTAATTCGGGACTGGTAACATTATTATTTAGAACATATAAACGAAATCAATAATCAGTTTTCGTGAACTGCAATATTTACTCCTCTAAAAGTAAGCTTTAAATCATAAACGTCTAATACGATATCTTTTATGCTTATAAAAACACAATATAGCTAATAAATTATTGTTTTAAAAATACTTCAAAATTTAATCCTTTTTTCCAATTTAAAGATTTTTTCTAGATAAATGATCACCAATAAAACTTTTTATCTTGATATTTAAAATGAAAATGTGTGAAGAAAATACTTTAGAATAATAAAATTAGTTTCAATAGCAAAATACGTTTCACGCCATGTAAACGTAGTTGCAGTTTAACAGTGTGTACATATTGTATTATATGTTTTAATGAATGTGGCAAGTAAGAATTCACCTCTAGTAGGTTAGTTTTATTTTTTCATTGTATTCAAGTTAAAACATTTCGTCTGGTCCAGCCTTAACAAGATTTTCAACAAAGTAGAGAAAGTGATGCCCCATTTGAACTACTTCATACTACACCAATGGGAGTTCAAGAGCGACAACGTGATGGACCTGTGGCACTCCCTGGAGGAGGATGACCGGAGGATGTTCCCCTTTGACGTGAGGGACGTGGATCCCAAAGAACACTTCCTGGTTTCAACATTAGGATCACGATATTACATACTGAATGATAAGATGGAAACTCTTCCATCTGCCCATAGGAAATTTAAGTGGCAAGTATTAAAATGTTCATCCATTTAAGGTGTTTTTATCTCACGTAATTAATTAACAACGGATACTAACACAGATTGTCCAGTATGCGAAACGTTTGATTTTATATTCGACCTGAAGAAAATTTACTTTAACACAACATATTTTAAACTCTTATCGTAAAATTTTATCATATAATTAAATTTGAAACTGCAGCGTTTGCATTTAATTAAATAAAGTAGACTTAAACATTTTTGGTAAAAATATGTACTTTTTTTTACTTATTTTGTAGTTAAAAGATATATCGATACCTGAGTAAAGCAGTAAACGAAGTAGATGCTGATTTAAATTATTCGACATGTAATAATTTGTTATTGCTTATAGTAAATATTTATATTTATTTAAATGATCTAGCTTGAACAAGTAGAACTTCTCTGTCTTGTTTGTTATTTAAGTCATCTGGTAACCACTTTAAACTAATGCGTGTACAGCTACTCGATTCAAGAACTGATATTTATTTACAGGTTGTTAATCTAAAATAATTGATTCAAAGAAACATAATTTATTTTGACATGAATATGTCTAATCTCTGGAGGGGGTGTTAATGTTGTGTAACGCAAAACAATGTGGAGCTGAAGTCGTTTCCTGAAAACATTCCCTTTAGACATATCCATGATCTAACCTATTTCTCCCTACATTCTGTGATTTTTATGTTTCAGGTTATACTGGCTACATAACTCTGCGAAGCTGGCATGTTGTGTTTTGGCTCTAAAAATCTTAGTCGTGACATCACATGCTCTTCCTTTTTGAGTAAACGCATGGAAGGACTTATAAACGTTGAAGGTCATATGAAGATCCTTTTTTACCCATTGCCATTAGCATTTACCTTAACCTGTATCCACAAGCAGCTGGAGGGTGTACAAGGACAGGTTAACTAGCCTCATCTCAAAAGGAAAGCTTGATTATCGTGTGTGTTTTTTTATAAATAAAGAAAAAGGAAAGTTCGTTTTTCTAACTAATATTAAATTCTATCCAATGGACACTAATCATTTTCTAGATTTAAGTTCATATGTGATTTTAAAATTTAGAAAGAATTAGATGTAATAAATATTATATTTTCCCTTTGTTCTTCTTAGCAAAACCAATATACCGTAACAATAGCTCGGTAGCATATTAGTAAAGTGTTTGCTTCATAATCTGAAATTTTCTGGTTTGATTCCGGATCATTTTGTTATTTGCAATTAAACAGTTAGTTAAGCTACCCATGAATCAGAAGGTTAACTTTATGAGGTAAAAGGATCAGGATTTGGGAAATTTTATAATAAATACGTAAAACTGTTTTATGCAGAAAAAAACCTGCATAGACTACTGTAAGTTGATAACCTTTCACTTACCCTTTTAGCACCGTAGCTTCTTTATTTATTTCTGTATACTCGTACAGTAATTTATTATAGCTTACAAAACTATATCTTATTATTCTAAAGTAAGATTAGGTTTGATTATTGAAATGGTGACAATATAACAAGGTAGGTATTTTAAACCAAGTATGAATGAGAAATGAGTGTAGGATGATTGTGGCGCGATGTTGTAGTCTTGTTATTGACTAAGGCTGACATGTTTCTTAGACAGAACTATAATTAATAGCCCAACAGTCAATGGCATATATGAGGGTTCTACAGTTTAACGTGGAGTCTAAACCATTGCCTCTGAATTACGATGTTATCTAATTATAGTAACGACCACTTATAACTTAGGAATCGTTAATATTAATAAAAGTTTGACGATTAATAAATAAAAAATAACAATTATTAGTAAGAAATACAAATAACATCACAGTTTAACTACACCTTTAAAACATAACTCACAAAACAAATCGTACAAATTAAAATATTTAAGGGATTTTTATGTATGGCATATGGTTGATCAATGACATAACACTGAGGGTGTATTTTTATTTGTATATAAGTTTACTGAATCCATCCACTTGCCATGTCACGCTCCTTGTCATTTGCAACATGAAGTCTTCAGCTTTTTCAGACGGTTATGAATTGTTGATTGCCTTTCCTACTGACATTTTCTGGAATTGACATTTCCACAATTTGACAGTATATTTATAAATGTAACAAACGCAATCGTACATTACTGTAATCAATAACTATGGATTTTTTGGGATTTTGCATTATTTTAACTTGTGAGATCAAACCGTAAAACCTTTGTCGTATGATATGACATAATGTGTTGAGCTTATGTGTTTTATTTATGGGATGAACAAATTTTTATTTTATATGTGTTATTTAATAAAACTGATATTTTCAATTTTAGTGCTAAACAATAATATAAGTATGTGAAATTAATTATTGTAATTTCATTGCATAATAATTGTAATAATTGTTACTTGGAGTACTATACGTAAAATACAGATGTTACAGAGATATAAGGTTAAAACATCCTATTACGTCATGTTAAATCAAAATTGTTAAGGGGTTAAATCTATATATTTTTAACACAATACTTTAAAATACTCCAATTTCCAATCTGTAATCTCTAAAACAAGGGTACTCTGGCTTTATTTATTTGATGTATAAATATAATTTATTCTTTTACATAGTAATATATGCGATCTAATATGACACATATATACGTTTTAATTTAATACATCTCATTTTAAAAATATATTTTTACACTTCAACAATATAGAATCTATAATATTATAAAGAATAAGTGGTTTCTGTATGTTTGTGGGTTTGTTTGTGTGTTTGTTTATGGGTTTGTTGTGGCAAGTAAAGGCGAAAAATACTGAACCGACCGGTTCAAAATTTTACACAAAGGTAGATCTTAAACTCATGCAACACATTGGCATATTGATTTCCTGAAACTCCCCTTGGGCTACGCCCTATAAACGTCCTAAGTTTCAGTGTTTACATTTTCAAAGAATGAAACATAAAATTGACAATTCGTGAAGAAGAAGAAGAATAAGAAGAAAGAGCTGCCATGACCGTCCTAGGTTTCAATGTTTACGTTTTCTAGTGTCAACATCCGTTTATTATTTATTTTGACAGTTTGGGAAGAAGAAGAAATAAAGTTGATTTTTACACATTAACTGCTGGATCGAAATTAGTGAATTACTAGTTCTAAATAGTGGAATGGTAGATTTTAAATTTTCTCCCTATGTCTGCCTCTATTACGTTAATGCTTATCCTCTCCCAATATTTGACAGATATTCAGATATATATCCCAATATTTGTCATGTTGTAGACACGTGTTTTGCCATTTTGTAAACAACAAAGAATTAATTATCAATAACTTAAATGTATCTGTAGAGCCTACACCTCTCAGCCCTTTTTACCCGTGCGAAGAACGGGTACTTCGGCTGGTAATAAATAAAAGAAAAACTGGATTAACATTAGAAGACCAATTTTTTCATTTACGTTTACAGTTTATTAGGTAGATTAGAAAATCAAATGTTTTCAACGAACAAAGTGCAATAGAGTATAAAAAACTGAGTTTTGTGTATTGTAGCGTGTTTATGAGACAAGCTGGCCGAGAGAAATATGCCGGCAATAACGCAAGGTTAAACGTCAGTTTGAGATACAACATGGAGGTGCAATGTAATAAAGGCGCAATATACCAGTCTTAAACGCTCTAGTTTTACATTTGTTAAGGCTACATGGACGTTTAAAACATGTAGCCCAACAATATTTTATGACATTAGGTGTAGGTTTAGTGTAGGTTGTAAGTGTAGTGTAGGTGTAAAATATCCGAAAGCCAATAGACCGAACCGTCAGCTATCCAACTCTAGGTAAAACGAACGCTAATTATCCTAAGAGTAATCTAAACATATAAAACAAAGTCGTGTTAGTTACACGCAGTATAACTCGAGAACGGCTGGACCGATTTTAATGATCTTTGATTTTTTTCGTCTATGCTTCGGCCATGCTTTAGGCATATTCAGTTTCCATAAATTCAATTACTTTCCATTTCATAGCGTTAACCTTATGGGGACTAAGTTTGTTTACAACATGTTCTAAAATTAAAAAAAATTTCTTAAAACAGCTGTTGGTTTACTCTCCGTTAGCAATATGCTTTACTATCCAATGCCATATGAATCATTCATTAATGTAAAACTATGAAGTAAATATATGCTATACAAAATGAACGGCATTTTTCGCCACGTTAATAGTTTACAGTTTTTGGGAATTATGTACTGTATTTATATATTTGTTATTTTCTGTATGATTAAAAGTAACGTTTATATGTTTGCCAAATAACATAATTACAATGTTTATACATATTAGGTTTATTATAATAATCAGCTGTTGAATATTTAAAGCTTTCACAACGAAGCCACAATGCTATTTGACTTCAGGACATGGCCAATCTTAAGGTTAACATGTATTTTCTGTTAGGCGTTACGAAGTTCGCCGGGTCAGCTAGTACTCATATATAAGACACCAACACAAAATGTTGGCTGTTTCAAGATAATTATGATTGAATGGTGATGAATATAAGTGTAATTAACTTCATACTTAATTAGCTTTTGTACTAAATATCAGCTGATTTCTTTCCGATGGTCATTATTTAATAGTCCCAAACCTGTGACAGGTTTATTTTCTCCTTTGTACCTCATGACCATAAATTACTTCCCTTGATCAATTTTATTATACAAACTATTTGAATAACCAAACGAACGGCGGGCTTTAATTATTCACAAAATCGGCTCTATTCCGTATAAATATTTAAATTTATATATAATTTTTTTTAAACGACAACAATGTCGTCAAATTTAAATAAATTTAAATACATCATAAAGCAGTGAACTACATGGAAAGGTTGGAGTCGTAGTTTTCTTGAGGTTTGCATTTCCTGTTGGACCTAACTCCCAATTAACCCAAATACTTTACTGCAGTGCAATTTTGCAGCTTTCCGTATTCAATATTGAGATACGAGGAATTTGCCGCATCTACTAGAGAGAATTTAAAACCAAGTTGACTTTATTCTACATCTAATATTCTTTTACGATGAAAAATAAAATTTAAATACGTCCTATAGTTAACATTCGCTCATGTAGACGTTCAGTTGCAGTAAATATAGCACACCTATTTTCTGAAACTACATTTCTGAGAAACTTTATCATATGTAGTTCATGAATGCTTATTTCTTTTGACATATAATAAGGCGCTGTCATTTTCTCCTTTCATAGAAGCCAATTTTGACTGCAGACTTTTTACAGCTTCCTTTTGTAGTCATGGAAATATGTACCTATTTAACTTCTCGTATGTGATGACCCAGACTTGTTTAGATTTAGAATCAATATCCTTTATCGTGATCCAACCCAATAAACACTCATACCAATCAAGAGAATTGTGATATTAAAATATTATATCAGTATATTTATTTATTATGTTTAGAGCATAAAGATTTTTCAATTATTTAGCAATAATTTAGTCTATAATAATTAGCAAACTAAAAGCCAGTTGTTCAAATTTAAGAAAATAACACATAAACTTTTGAATCAATGGTTTTCCAAAGAGTTAATATTAGGAAATAAAAGGTTATGTATGCTTAATTGTATACACACTTTTACAAACACACCTATACACTTTGATTTTAAAATATAAAATAATTTAAGAATAATATTTTTAATGTACAACACTTAAAAAAATGTAATTTAAATATACACATTATTTAAAGAAACTAATATATTTATGAAGGCAATTTTTTAAATTATAGTATTTTGACAGGGATATGTTTAAGCTCTTGGGGAAGATGCTAGCAGATTTTTGGAACGCAAAAAGTGCAGCGGAAGTTATTTTGCCTAGCAACGGTTTATATTATTCCTATTAATTTTTGACCTAGACATGTCTAAGCTCTGGGGGGCATTTTATCAGATCTGTGGAACGCACAAACTGCAGCGGAAGTGTTTGAAGGAAGTGCTGTCTTCTGTTAGTAAGAAAAGCTGTTTAGATGAGTTGAAAACATTCACTTTAGACTTATGCACACGATCTATTCTACTTCCTTCAGGGAAGTAAATACAATAATTGTTCATGGTCTGCTTATTTGTAAGATACTCTTAATAAAATATAAGATAATTTAGTTAAAACGTCACTTCTAATTGTTCTATTGTCTTAGATAAAACTACACTAGTTTCCGTCGTTAATTTACATATTTAATATATTTTGGGTTATTTTATATTTCTGCTTCTAGTATTTTTCACGTTATACAAAACAAAAAATATTACTTATTATTCTATGATTTATATCTAATTATTAAAGTAACCTCTTTTTTTAATATTGTTTATTTTGTTAATAATATGAGGCTACCAATAAGGTACAATTTATTATACAGAACATTTGTCATTCCATTATAAGTATACTTTCAAAAATTGGTTGTGGCAAATCTGAATTTTAAGCACTTAGACTCAGTCTAGTGATGTGTGGTGTTATTTGTTTGTGTAATAATAAAGGGCAGACAAACTGAAGAAAGCTGATACAATGTTGCTGGAGTCACTCAATATATAGAGGTTGAAACTGTCAATCTCGATAACCAATAATATCAAGAGTTTGTGAGATAGAATAAAACGTCAACATTCTGGACGGCAGTTTGATAATCTTCAAGGCTAAAATCTCCTACATAATAGTCTATTATGGAACTTCATATTTCCATCAATCGAAAAACGTAGACTCATACAGTTGGCATTTCAGTAAGTTATCATAACTCAATTGTATTTTCCTAATAATAGCTCACCGTTGTTCAATCATATTTTACCCTTCATTGGGAACATTTTAAAATGCCGTCATGTCAGAAAATAAAAATGAACACTGGTAGAAATATTATACATTATTTATTTATTAAGTGTGAAATCCCCCTAAAAAGAAATGCACTAAGAAATTTGACTGAGTTTTCTTATTGTTATTTTTGTTTTGCCAGTATTTTTTTCATTCTTTGTCTCAACTTCTCTTTTCTTTATGCTGCGTCTGAACGGTTTCTGATCATCGTTTTCTTCCAGAGTTACTTCCCATTTGTTTTCTCCATTTCTAAATAAAATTTTGCTTTGCATTTTCTCTTGTTTTATGCCTGCTTCTCGTATGTGGACTTGTGTCTCTTTGACCCGGTTTGTAGTGCTTTGGAGTGTTGCTGTTGCTTCGTGTATTGTTAGTACTAGTCTTGTTTCAGGTAGTCTTTGTATGTGCCCGTGGACTTTCAGTCTTCTTTTCCTGATGTCTGCCTCGATGTTGGAGTATTTTTCTGTCGTCTTACTATTTGCAGTCTATATCCATATCCTGTTTCCTAGTATCCTTCTGATGATCTTCCTCTCTTCTTTCTTTAGTTCTTAAACTCGTTTCGTTCTTTGCAGTTTAGTGCAAGTTTTTCACTTGCGTACAGCGTCATTGGTTCTATTATAGTTCTGTAATGTCTTATCTTTTCATAATTTATAAATGTCGATTTAGAAGTGTTTCTCTAATTAAAAATATATTTCAGGGCGTTAAAAACCTATAATTAAAAAGAATAAATAGCCAAAATTATTCTGTAAAACCTTTAAACCTGAAATATCATTACGATGCTTATGAAATTAAAAAAACAATTAATATGATTCACTTTAATAGACTGAAGGAAAAATAAATACAATACCATTTCATAAATTAATATATTTTAGTAGCATAACATGAGTCTACACTAATAATATTTTATTTCTATTGAGACACGAAAATAGTTTTTATAATAAAATATATATCTTGATATTGTTATTATTGTTATTTATATTTTTAAAAGCAAAGTTTCAACCGAGGAAATCAAACTGCCAGCTCATGTCACAACTGAGTTCATCCCACAAGTCCCGAGTGACAGTTCCATATTACTCCAATTCAGAACCCCAAAATATATCTTTCTAGAAATACATTTATTAAAGGTAAAGGTAAATGAAATAGTAAGTTTATACTGTGAGAATGTTTCGTTACCTCTTGAATTTCATTTGTATATGGTGTTTTTAGAATTAAAATACTAGCACACATTAAGTTGGAATTTTAGTATATTCGTATTTGACAATAAAAATAACCAGTCACAACAGAAAAAATTGTTTAAACTTGTTATATATATACAGTTTGTTCATTAATGTCGGGAACAAACTTCACAGGGTGATAGTACTCATCAAAATAAACAAAAAATCTCCTATAAACATATGTCGAAAAATCCTTCGTTTAGCTGCTAGCCGCCATTTTGTATTTTATACAAAACACTTTATATATAAAGAACTATTTTAGATACAGAAACCAAACGTTGCACACATATTTATTGGTCAAAGAGAAAACTATTCTCAAAGTATCATTTAGTTTGCTTTTATATTTTCAAAATTACGGTGGTTAAAATTTTTTAAATTTAAATAACAAACAAATCATTAACTCCAAGAAATTTTTACAACAAATAAAAAAGATTGCAATTTCAATTTAAAATCTAACGGTACTTTGGTGAACGAAATTCGTGCACGGATAGTGAGAAAATTAACTTTTAAAGTTAGCTTACAGTGCCCATGTGCCGCCGCGGCGCGGGCGTAGCGAAAAAGCGGCCGGCACAACAATTAATTCTCTTCGCCACGGCCGTGCCACCTAAAGTACCGTTCGATTTAAAATTAAAATTGCAACCTTTTTTATTTCTTGTAAAAGAAGTTTGTCCCCGACTTTAATGAACACTCTGTATATATTAATCTCATCACCCAGTAGGAAATCCAACAATGTAATTTTATATCAACCCGTCATGATGTGAAAGTTAATTAATTATACATGATTTAAAGTCTTTTGAAACCTTATAAATTTTATATTTTCCTACAAAACTACTGCGATTTTGATACCATCAAAATTATATCCGATGCATAAGATACCAAAGCTGAAAGCTGATTTATTCAGCTTTCAGTGTATTTTAAATTGATCACGTATTAACTTTACTAATGTTTTATACTATTTTTATTATGAGGTTGGTTCAGGTTAAGAATATTCATAGAAGATTTATTGCTTTTAAATGGTTATTAAATATGGTATTACTGTAGTTATTACAGCAGACTATATCATCATATGATAACACTTGTAAAAAACCCTTTTATTACACCTAAATAGTTTAAATTTGAAATGGTTCCTCACTTTTAATTGGACCATTTTGTATTTTATTTTAAAATTGTAGCATTTTCCTTACATTGCAATTTACACACTTTCAGCTTCAAAGTCTGTGAAATGTATTTTAATTACTAACAAATATGATTACACAAATCTGTTGCCTAAATGGCAACAAAACCATGCAAACATGTATATCAAAAAGAGGCAATGTTACCTACTTAACGGTTAGTTAATAAATCGCTACCTAATAAAAACCCCTATTTTAATATAGAGTGACAATTGACTAGGTGGGCTCATTAATTAGTGGTAATGCGTTATGCTACTTGAACATTTGGGCCTTCTCTGTCTTACTATTATTAACTGTAGGCATGTCGAGAATACTCAGTGCAGAATTACTCAACTCCGACAGCTAACGACATAGAAGCCTCAGTCGCTGCTTCTAACTCATTTGCAAGATTAGCTGAGCACTAATATGCGTAGAACACTGGTGAAGGCTGGTTGGCTCTTAAGGCTAATAATTGTAAAGTTTTGTGAAACGCGTATTTTTTACAGCTGTAGGCTGAGACTAATTTAGCCTCGAATCTCAGATAAAATAGGAAATATAAAGCGTAGGACAGTTTAAGAGTAATCTAGTATTTGAACTTACAATTAAATTTAAAATTACCAGCACAGTTGCTCAATAATAATTCGCTGGTCCAGTGAGATTAAGGTTGCTTAATCTGGCATATTAAGCGCTTAAAAGATGCTCTTGTTAGTCATTGTGACTTGTGAATTCTGTTTAAAACTTTTCTTTTATCAATATCTGACTAAGTTCTACTGCTTACTGTATTGATTTATCAAACAGAGCAATGTGGTTTCCTTCTCATTATGCGTTTCAACTAGATAAATTTTAATCTCTAGATAAAAACAATGCACTTTTTGTTTACAGACATTTTAAGAAATCACAGTTCGGATTCAAAGTTTTTCATACCTCGTTTTAATTAGCTGGATATATAAGTTGTAATTTATCCTTCTCGTAATCTGAAGGTCCCTGGTTAAAATGTGGGCTTATTAGCAATCTGTAATTGTGCTATAAGCTAATTATCTGTCATAAAATTTCGACATTTAGGCTTTACTTTGTTAAATAGGTGCTGTCTGCGTTTGAAATGTAAAAAATTACAAAATTAAGACGAAACAAGATTTAAAGATTGATTGCTTCCTAACTGAACTAATACCTTTGTCCCAAGGAAACCTGTGATATTTATTTCAAAATACAGGTTACCTTAACTAGAATGGATATTTCCAAGAGACTGTTATTTGTGGTTGCTGACACTTCAATTTCCTTCCTGTCTTGGTGTATATTTCACTTTATGTTTTTCACGTTTGTGAAACACGAAGTAAAAGTAGAAAATTAGAAAAATATTGGTTTCCACGTAGTTCGAGTCTTGCATTGTTTGAAGGCTTTGTGGAGGACACGACGTTTGGTCTTTTTTTCATTGAAACACTTTTGCAACGGTGGCAAAAATACAAATTTCCGTAAATTATGCATGTTAATTTACATAAAAGAAATAAAAACACAGTTATTTATTTCATATTGATTTCTCCTTTTATTGAAGATAACACTATGTTGGTATCATCTATTTAACATAAGTTATAATTTTTATGTTTATTTTATATTTTTAATAGGTGTACTCGATGGGGTAACTCTTACCTCAAATTGATGCACTCGTGTACCCCATCAGGTATGTTAAACAATATATGCTCGGTCTGGATAGGCCTTAAAAAAACTGTTGATCATAAATGGCATTAGAAAACAAAAGTGTACCTGATCAGAAGCATGGCGCACTTTAGAAATAAACGAAATTTCTTTATTAAAAATAAAATAGCAAGCTCTCAAAATCAGTTATGACCTATATAAGGCAAACAGCGTAACACACAGTGGATTTTTTAGGTCTGACACCAAAATTCATGATGTGTTTGGTTGGGTAGAAATAAGCAAAAAAGGCATTTGGGGTATATTCTAAAATGTATACTTAGCCAGATAAACATTAATTTGTATCTTTCATAGTATATTTTATTTCTCACTCATTTTCAATCCACTATTTTGAAACTAGCATGTGTTTTTTTAATTAGTAAAGACCCAATTTAGAAAAAAATCAATGTGATTAAACGTTCAACATAAAAATGCTGGTCATTTAAAAATTATATTCTTAATGAAACCAAAAACTTATTATGTGTGCACATGAATATTTTTCCTCAAACAGAATCCGTACAAAGACAGGGGAAGCCTTATAGTATGTAGTAAAATACTGTAAAGTATGTTAAAATGAATTGTTTGCTATGATGTTGAGCGAAGTCTTCCGTATAACCAATAGGAAAATAATATTAAAACTGTTTTATTAAAATTAAAATTTGTAAATCTAACTGTCATTTGTGAAAAATAAGAAAGTAACGTTGATAAATTCCTCCAAAATCGACTTCAAACTTCTGGAAACTGCAATTAAACTAAATACAATTACTCTGGTGGTGGAACGCCTCTGATTGGAGTCGGCGAGGTGAATCTGACGATTTTAATTGCGCCCAGGTTTATTGGACGGACTGCCATCGGATTGGTAATCAATGTGGCTGTAGCTGACGTCACGACGAAATGCCAATAGTCCCGAACCTCGCTCAACAATCACAACTCACAACAAATCACAATGATCCGGCTAGGTAGAGTCCACCCATAAAACATTTCGTGGCATTTACCTTTTGATTTGGCTGTCATAGCTCTGAGGAGGAGGGGATATTGGCAATCCGTTAGAGCAAAATTGTAAACGGAAATGACGTCATATGTTTAAAATGACAGCTGTTTAGACAACAATGATCTAAGCTATTTCACAAAGGTAAGTAAATACATTGTTTTAACTATGTTATCAAACATACAAATAAACTTTATTTATATTGCACTATATTTTTTCTTTTTTTCTTTATTTCTTTCCTTTTTTATTGGGGGATGGATATCTCGCATTCAAAATGTCAGCCCCTTAACGTCAGTTTTGGAAAACACTCCCTCTGAATCCATTTAATTTTGGTTGGTTTAGTAAAGTAAGGTCACCTTGCGTTTAAATTATTTGTTTTTTACTGACCGAAACTGTCAAAATTAAAATCCTTCCAGTTCTTGGTATTTAAGAGCCTACTTGTAATCTAAATTCCTCCTAGCAAGGACTAGTTGGTTTTGTTCCCATTTCATACTCTTATTGACATGGATATGTTCTAGTTCTGGAAGGGGGGGTGTTGGCGATTTTTAAGATAGAAAACATGTAACAGGTTTCCATAGAAACCATCAGAGCTATTGTATTGAATTGTTAATATAAAATAATAAGAACAGCTGTTTAGAAAATCTGAGGCCATTACCTTTAGACATATCCATTCTCTAACCTATTTCCCACAGGGAAGGTAATACAAACATTTTTGTAGTTGTAATTTATATCTTACTTCCACCTTTTCTCGCATTGATATCCTATTTGTATTCTTATTTGGTTTACTCTCTATAATATTTATTTTCGTTTTTTAAGAATTTACTAAACATTTTATTATTAGTATTTTACAAACAATTTTCCCTTCCCTAAAAATTCCTTTATAGCTAAGTATTTTTTCTCTACATCCGTTACGAGTTTTTAATTTCAAGAATGTAGTTAATGCATTCTAAATGTGTATACGTGAAATAATGGCATAAAAGCAATATTATACTAAATATAAAATGGGATGGGAGTTAAATATGTTTTTACTAAATGAGATTAAAATAACTGTACAATTTATATACGGACTTATTTAATTTTTATGATATATTAATGAGGAATATACTAAAGCGTATATAAAAAGGTCACGTAGACAGACAGCTACTGTAAAAATATTTTGAAGGATTTGTTTTAACCCGAAAATACTCACACCGGCTAATTGGATTGGACGTAATCAAGGCTCTAAATCCAAATAACATCAAAGGGTAAAGTTTTCTGGTTTCCCACCAGGCTGAATGGTTTATTGCTGCCACTCCACCACGTTCATCCACTGAACCTCCCTTTCAATACCTCAAACATATTTAATACGCTAATACCTCTTTTGTAAGATTATATTTAATCTCTACGATGTAAAGTAACTTGTAATTTTTGATGAAGTGGTGGCTCAGTTTATAGCATTACGGAATCTGATGTGATGTTGTAGTCCACAACATAGGTTTGTGTTGTATTATTAACTACAGAAAACTACTAAATTAACATTTAGTTGGAGTTTTCCATCACGTATTGTGTTTAAAATCCACTCAACGTTTCGAGAGTTGGTTAAACTACTGCGATTTTGATTGCCTAACGATATTTATTACATTCATACAGACAAAGGGTTATTTCTATATAGAAAAGATCCAGTGAAAAACACAAAAAATACATAAATAAGATATATATTTTTATATTTTGTTTAGAGATATACTTTTTGTCTTTTTTGATTGGTTGGAAAAGTTCAACTGAACGTTAATTTAATAATTAGTAACCAACGCCATCATGAATTTCCAAAGCTCTATAGAAAAACTGTTTTAAATGACTCAATTATTTGCTTTACCTTTATTAGATTAGATTACATCATTG
Source organism: Nephotettix cincticeps (assembly GCA_023375725.1). Taxonomy (NCBI): domain Eukaryota; kingdom Metazoa; phylum Arthropoda; class Insecta; order Hemiptera; family Cicadellidae; genus Nephotettix; species Nephotettix cincticeps. Next base: position 139,056,627 of record CM041786.1, read on the forward strand.
AAATGGCAACCATACTATAATGTAGGTATTTTAAACCAAGTATGAATGATGATTTAGTGTAAGATGATTGTGGCGCGATCTTGTAGTCTTGTTACTGACTAAGGCTGGCATGTTCCTTAGACAGGACTGTTAATTAATAGCTCAACAGCCAATGGCAACTAAGGGACCTACAGTTTAACGTGGAATCCGAACCACGGCCTCTGAATTACGAATTGGTCTAGTTATGAGGATGGTCTTTTGGATTAACGCAGTATTCAATGGTGCGGACGTTAATCCACACAAGAGAACACTAAACCCACCAACCATCGCTCATAACTATCCATAATTCGTAACCTACAAGTAGCTGGATTACAGGATGACGCCACCGCCCCAGTCTTAATCTTAATCTTTATCATACCAGGTCATGTTACCGAGTGTAAAATTGGTATTACAAAATTCGTTTGAGGCTGGTCCAACCCAAAATGGCTTTTTGAACCAGTCACTTCTTGGACTGAAGTAGAAAACTCTACTACTAGAACAAAGTTCGAAAACTACTAGACCAGAAGACTCAAGTCTCACTACCGAGGGATGAGAATTACTTAATAATTGGAAACCAAAAAACAATAGATATAGATACACGATGCAGATGTTTAAAATGACTATGTTAAGGTTGCCACTTAACCCTTAATAGGTCGCGTAATTTATTTTACGTAATAAGTCGCGTGGCGTACAAAGTTCTGCATGTACTAATTTGGCCTATAATGACATGTTTACTTTAAAGTTTTAGTCTAAAATTGTTTTTAAATCGGCAAAATGGACAATGGCTTTAAAACTAGCAATAAATATAGTAATTGTGATCACCCTACAGCAATTCATCTACAGACTGATCCAATCCTTCCCGTTCAATTGCATCTTCTTGAGTAGGTTCACTATTTTTACTTGCATCTTCGCTATGAACAAACCATTGTCTTTTTAAGGTCCCTATATCAGACTTAGCAATTCTTTCCACTTCTTGAATTGATTTTTTTACTTTGTTGATAGCTAACATTTTCGTTGTTTACTTTCCATTGTAACGTAAATATACGTAACTAAAATAAAAAACTTCTGTTTGTGTATTAAAATATAATTATTATAAAAAATTGAACTCACACAGCGACACGACTACACTAAATGGAATACCTAAAAATGTTTTAGAACACAACATGTTAACCGCGCAAATACTGACACAATAGGGCGCACGGCGTACAAAAGACAACACGGTTCGCAAAAATGATTATCATTAACTACAGAATGCAGTTGACTGGTTCTCTCTCTCATACTTGTGTAGAGGGGTAGTGAGGGGAGGATAAGGTGAGAGATGAGTGGGAAGGCTACCGAAATGCGTCTCACACAATACTAAAAGCATTTTGTGCGGAGTTTCGTACTCCGCGTAACCTATTAAGGATTAACTAAAAAATAATTTTACTTTTACTCTTATCCCCATGATTATTAGGAATATAGTAGGGATTTGGCCCCACCAATAACTACCTTTAGTTTTTCCCGGTATTATGCATAATCAATTCTTCCTCATATTCTTGATATATCTTCCATCATGATGTCCTACCATCCACTTATAGGCCTGTTGGTCTTTACCCAAACGGCTGTTCCTCTTTTACCTCTTTCAACAGCATCCCATAGCCCCTCCTTCGAACATATTCCGTCCATCTTAATCTTTCAACCCCTATAATATACTAGTCTCTGTGTGAATTTCCTATCCCTACCTTATTTCAACTGGTCCAAAAATATTTTACAAAAAATTATTTTTTTAATAAAGAAAATTTAATTTTCTTTCACTATTTTCTGATCTATGAAACAATACTATTCTGAAAATTTTGTGATAGACTTCAATTTTAGTTTGGCGTGATATAATTTTTGAGGTAAGGAATTGGTGGTATGCATAAATTGTTTTATTGGCATTTATCAGTAATCTTTTTACGTATCAAAACTCCTAAATATTGAAAAACATTGATTAAAAAATATTTCTTATTATTATTTCCCACTAAACTATAGTAATATTTTTGTTAGTATTGATCTACTAATTTTGTACGAAATATTTCCATATGATTCTACACAATTAAATCCAAAACAGAAATTACCAAGTTAAACTTATAATCAACCCATAAAACAACTCGAATACAATGCAATTTAAAACAGTTTAAAAAGAGCAATAACTCTGCAGATATTTTATGATATGATTTTAGAAGTTTGCAGTTTAATGTTACAGCGGTACAGCGTCAGGTGTCTAGATTATCGTAGTGCTTGGTTTATGGTGCTTGTACACTGTGCATATCATATAGATATGCCTAGTAACTTAGTTAGGGTTAGAGGTAACATCAACATAGACAATTTATATATCTATGTCATTGAGTAGGTACGTGTATTGTTTTAGATTTACACTGATTCTTTTTACACTTCTTCCTATATTTACCAAAACTCTGAATTGGAGATACTTGGGTTGTCCTTATAGCCTAGGAACATTTATGTAATACTAGCTGACCCGGCGAACTTCGTAACGCCCTACAGTAAGTATTTGTTGACTTTCAGATTGGCCATGTTCTAAAATGGAATAGCATTACTGCTTCGTTGTGAAAGATTAGATATTCTGGACTGCGGGCTAGTTAATAACAATACTGAAACGATAAGTCATTAATAAAATTTCCACAAAACGAATAAATCTAAGTGAATCGATACACAATTTTCTAATCCAATCTAAACCCAAACCAAACTTAACTGCAATACAGCTTTTATTAAAAAACAGCTGACTATTATAAAAAAACGTAATATGTATAAACATTGCAATTATGTTTTATTTGGTTAACATATGAGCACGTGACTTTTAAGTGGACATAAAATGAAAATATAAATACATAATCCCCAAAAACCGTAAACTATTAACATGGTGAGTAAAGCTGTTTATTTTGTACAGCACTTATTTACTTCATAGTTTTACATTAATTAATGATTCAGATGGCATTGAACAGTAAAGTATATTGCTAATTGAAAGTAAACAGATATAGCTTAAGAAGCCAAATTTTTTGATTGTAGAAAATTTGTAAACAACCTTACTCCCTATAAGGTTAACTTTAAAAATTAGACATTGAAAACGCCATAAAATGGAAACTTATGGAGTTTTCAAAAAAATATTTACCTGCTGGTTCAAGAAACAAAAAATGGCTGAGGGAACGTCTCGACAAACCTTTGGAGGACGATGAGAACGACATGTGATCTGTGGATGAACAGTGTAAACCTAAATCATGACATGCGTTATATTGTGGCTGGAAGGGGTACGTAGAGGGGCTGCTACCAGCACGTATACAGGAGCATATACGGTTTTTACAGTGGCTTACAATAACAAATCAAACATTGTCTTAAGACCTTAAATTTTTTACATAGCCGTATAACCCATACCTCTTAAGAAATGATTGATTTTTTAACGCTCAATAATAACACATTTATAAAACATGAATTCACTCTCGTACGTGCAACACTTTCATATTCTAGCGTTGGAAATTGAAAACTACAAGCCAAAACCTTTTTAGCCGACTCTATTTTCAGCATATTTTAAAAATACCTACAGACGCTTTTATTATTCTTTATCAATTAGTTCCATTCTATATGTTTTATAAATACATATTTATTCTAAAGATTTCGTAAAAAATATTTAATATCGTTTAATGACTCGAAAAAAAGATATAATATAAGGAGCTATAAACCTGTTTAATGAAGGTTATTATAAATAATATTCTTTTAAAGAGCTATTAACATCATAAAACCATTTTATTTGGAAAAAGTACTATTTAAAATGCAAGTGGAGACACGTATATCTATTACCAGTTATGGCTTCTTCGCTACAACTCGTATGATTGTGCCTAACTAGTGGTAAATGTCCAAAAAGTGAACATCTCACCTGTACTGCCCTACACCTTGACAACGTCTCAATTGAGCATTGCAAGTTCACTTTTATAGGGTAAAATATCTATAAACAACAAAATGCAAGCATTTACAATGAATAGCCAGAAATGTCCCTCCCTCACTCCAACGAACGTCAGTCTCGCACATTGAGCTTTATTGGCATTAGTATAACATTATTGGCGATTGCCACTCCTGTGGTTAAGCCCCCCCTCCAGAGAGCAGGGTAACAGTACTACCTCCCATACCTGTTACCAGTATTAGCTTGCTTGGTAATACTAAGTAAGTTCCGTGTAAACCTTTGGCTAAGGTAAATTCTTAGAGTTTTCAGGTCGCAGTAGTGCCTCTAACAATGGGGAGCGCACTGGTCTAGGGGTAGAGCGCGGGACTTCGGCGCCAAAGGTCCCGGGTTCAAATACCGCCAATCGCCAATAACTTTTCACCATATCATACTGTCGCAATCCACTAGGTCTAGACTGAAGTAATGTGAATAATTGTTCCGGGCGATGTCCTAGCTCAAAAAGTCGTGGAATGAGATAGTGAGGCATAAAAAGAATGCTTCTGACTTTTGGGTGGTAGGCCGCTACTCTACCCACTGAGCTATGACTACCAATTGGAAATACCATTATCACTAACCAAACGGCATTGGTACACAAACATACATGTTCTCTTCTGCAAAGCAACTTGCATAACAGAACGCATAAGTATTTGTGTAATAAACAAGCATAAAACACTCTTTAAATGTCGAACCAAATAACTTTTTTTATCGCTGTAAACCTTTCACACTACGTTTTTATTTTTTTGTAAAAGTGTTAAGCTTTTGTGAGAGAACGTTACCAAATTTATAAACGTATATTACGATTTTGTTTTCACCTTGTTATAATCGTTATGATGTTATTTAAATTTTGGTTACTACATATAAACTTCAAGGAATTATTATGTTTTATGTTTACATTTACAATCATTAATTATTGTGAGAACAAGACGTGTTGAAGATGGGCTTTTTGATGTCACAATATGGTTTATGTCGTCAGAAATATTTCCCCCCAAAATTATATTATTATAATTTATTACCTTTATATTTAGCATCGTAATTCATTTAGGACTTAATGTCTTGATAACAATAAAGAGACAAATTATTAATATGCAAATTGATCAAAAATACAAACGGAAATACAACTTGACATAGCGATTCATGGCCCAATTGTCTTGACCTCACATTGTTATTTATTCATTCTCTTTTGATCTAATTTCCATTGTGACTTCTTTTGGGGAAATTCGTGCGTCGTTATTCTTCTCTGCTAGTCGTTGACCTGTGAAACCGATTTGGTAAGTTCATAAAAACCTATTTTTGAACTTAGTGCTATAGGAGGCTGCGGAATTTGAAATGAATTCTTAATTAATGATGTGTGAGTTTATTCGTTCAAATACATTTTTTATACGTAAACAATTTTACTTAAGAGTAGTGCTTTAGAGTGAGGATAAGCGAACACTAATTAGTGTTTTGAGCAGTGGCGTAGATTCGATGCGCTCGTTCATTCCATACTTCGGACGAAAAGGTCGATCTTGATTGGTCTTAGCACTGTGATCATCCCGACGAGGAGAGCCCCAGAGGCGTAGTGATCAAAAGTCTAGGCCGAAGTAAAGTGCAAAACAGTTCCAGGTTAGTCCTAAAAGATGAGGGGGAAGTTTGGTTGCTCCCACATTGCCGAGTATTTCCGGTGTGCATTAGCCTTTCCTTCTCCTCTGGGCAAAAAAAGTACCACCAACTTTAAAATTAAATTTAACTCAATTTGAACTCAGATGAACAGTATATCAGATATTTTTCGTCGTATATTAACTTTAGACGTAGTACTTAACAAACTAATTACCAGAGAACACATCTAGATACTTGGTCTTGGACTATTTCCTAGGAGCTGAGGAGAATTCTAAAGGGTGCAATTATCTTGATTCTACTTCAATATCTGTTGAATTTACTTTCGTATGGATACTAGTTATGAATAGGGAGTTTGCTTGTACTTGGTTAGGTTTCAACACCTGCTCTGACACACTTGACCGTCCCATTATTAAAGTGGTAAACATTGCGTTGATAAAGTTATTAGCTATTGGGCGGCAAATATTGATAGCAGCGCAATACAATATTAAAGTATGAGACGCAAACAAGGCTCCTAGCGTATAATCTAACGAACTTTCTGATAACATTTTTGTCCTTACTAACAATTTACTTAAATCTTGTTAAAATGATAGAAATATAGAAAATTTTGACCAAATGTTTACGTAACCAAAATCAAAACAATATTGAATAATCTGTTTCTATATTTTAGGAAAATGTCAAATCGCGATGAGTTCAACTTGGCCGAGTTTTTGGGTGATTCTCTAAGCCTTCAGAGCAATATTTCCGCCCCTGCGAGGTTCCAATATAGCAAAACTGCCAATCCAAATGATGGTTTTGAAAAATTTATACTCAGAGACCCATATGAAATTTTGGGAGAGACCGGCTTCAAGAGGAGAGAAGACATTCCGGAGAGCGAGGTAGGAACACCGATCCAGGAGTTCTACAGAGGCGCGAACGTGTTCATCACCGGGGCCACGGGGTTTATTGGGAAGGTTTTGACTGAAAAGCTGATCAGATCCATCCCGCACATCGGCAAAATATATCTGCTGATTCGAGCTAAAAGAGGGCTGAGTCCGAAGGAACGCTTCGACAAGCTTTTGGAGGACAAGGTAAATATACGGTAACAAAAACTATTTCAGAAACTAATGCTAATGCCAATCTCAACATTTTAGTAATCATAAATCCATTTATAAAACTTCCATTTAACTTCTTATAACTTCCATTTATATAAATTTGTCTCCAACAATTTTACATAAAATATGTGTATATTCTTTATACAATGGACAAAACTAAGCGTATTCATATTTAAATTCGTAAGGTAAGACTTGTCCCAGAGTAATGTAGTTTGGGCATGGTCTTTGGTAGGGTAGCCCTTTTGGAAACCATTACAGTATATATCTAAATGATATTATAAACCGCATTATTCTACGAAAGGCCAGACCGTGGTGCTGGACTACACCACGAGACTGACTTCTGTGGAGGGCGACCTCACCACACCTGGACTGGGACTCAGCCCCGGGGACTGTCACACCCTCGCCGACCACGTCAACGTAATGTTCCTCAGTAATATAGTGGAGCAATGTTTGTGACAGGTGTTCAACCGTATGAAGGCCGAGGTGCCGGACTACGCCACGAGACTGACCCCTGTGGAGGGCGACCTCGCCACACCTGGACTGGGGCTCAGCCCCGCGGACCGTCACACCCTCGCCAACCACGTCAACGAAGTGTTCCTCAGTAATATAGTGGAGCAATGTTTGTGACAGGTGTTCAACCGTATGAAGGCCGAGGTGCCGGACTACGCCACGAGACTGACCCCTGTGGAGGGTGACCTCGCCACACCCGGACTGGGGCTCAGCCCCGCGGACCGTCACACACTCGCCGACCACGTCAACGTAGTAATCGTCAGTAATATAGTGGAGCAATGTTTGTGACAGGTGTTCAACCGTATGAAGGCCGAGGTACCGGACTACACCACGAGACTGACCACTGTGGAGGGCGACCTCGCCACACCCGGACTGTGACTCAGCCCCGCGGACCGTCACACACTCGCCGACCACGTCAACGTAGTAATCGTCAGTAATATAGTGGAGCAATGTTTGTGACAGGTGTTCAACCGTATGAAGGCCGAGGTACCGGACTACACCACGAGACTGACCACTGTGGAGGGCGACCTCGCCACACCCGGACTGTGACTCAGCCCCGCGGACCGTCACACACTCGCCGACCACGTCAACGTAGTAATCGTCAGTAATATAGTGGAGCAATGTTTGTGACAGGTGTTCAACCGTATGAAAGCTGAGGTGCCGGACTACGCCACGAGACTGACCCCTGTGGAGGGCGACCTCGCCACACCTGGACTGGGGCTCAGCCCCGCGGACCGTCACACCCTCACAGACCACGTCAACGTAGTGTTCCACAGCGCCGCCGACGTTCGCTTCACAGAACCCCTTAAGGTAGCCATCGACTCCAACGTCCATGGTAGTCGACGAGTTCTGGAACTCGCCAGAGAAATGAAGAACTTGAGGGTGAGATCTCTGATTTATAAGGGTTTTTACGCAGCCTTGTCTACATATAATTAACACACAATTCAGCTATCTAAATATATGAAACAAATTCGTGTTAGTTACACCATTTATAACTCGAGAACTGCAGCACCGATTTGATGGATTCGTCTCTGTGCCGAGTAGGCTATAGACATATTTAGTTTTGTATTTAACCTTAGGGCTAAGCCCCATCTGGCCTGTAAGGTTTGTTTATGATAAGATTATGAGGAAAGACGTGATGCATTTTGACCATTTGCATACATCATTAATGTGAATATGCTATTTACAGCTGATTTTGTATTGCTTTATTTCCACCATTCGACAACTAACGTCATTTCAAGCAAATGTTAGTGATTGCTTCGAAACCAAAAACATTTATGGATTACTGCGTGATTTGTTTGACCCATAATAATTATTAGTTGTTTTCTTTTGTTTTTTGCGAGTATAATTTATTAATGTTAGATTAGGAAAGTATTATTGTAAATAATGCCACGATATAGAATATTTATTTTTTCTAAAAGAGCCGTATTGCAGTTAGGTTTTGTTTGGGTTTAGGTTGGGTCGGAACATTGTGTATCAATCCACTTAGATTAGGTGTTTGGGAGAATGTCCCTAATCCTATATCGTATTGTATCAGTATTGTTATTAAGTATGCCGCGATTCAGAATATGTAATCTTTTACACAAAGTTGTAACACTTTAAAAATTTTGGTATTCAATCTAAGGCATTAATAAAAATCAATGAAGATAATCTAAAGTTAGGACGCCATAGATTACTTTGGCGGTACGAAGTTCACCGGGTCAGCTAGTAAATACTATAAACCTGAACTAATTTATTATTTCATCGGTTGTTTTGTTCATAATAATTTTGGTTGTTTCTTCAAGTATACAAGCCTGAATTTGTAGAATATATTTTCATTATCATTTTCTACAATAACTAAACTTTAACTAACTGAACTTTAATATTATTTTCATGTGTTTGATACTTCAACAACTTACTTGTTTAACCTTTAAAAAAAACTACGTAACTGATTTGAAATCATCAAACCATAATTGAACTAAAAAAATCCTAATAAAGGATGTGAATTTCTTTACAGTTGTCTGGAATATCATAGTGTGGTAATAGATTTTTAAATGTTATTTCATCAAAAGACTGAACAATCATTGCCCTCTTATGTAAGACAGATGAATACTTGAGATCAAACCGTAAATGTAGACTCAATTGGCAAAAATCCTATAGAACCGTAGTTCTCATGGTAGGACCTGGTTTGGGTGTCTAGCCAAAGTGATTTGTTCGAAACTGTGTACACTCTGTTACACTCTGTTAAATATCATCAAAACTTCTTACACACTTCTGAAGTATAATTTATAGGCAGAAGCATTTTAACTAATGTAAATGGTTATTTATACCAGACAAACTGCCCTAACCCGAGGGGATTCGTACCCTAAGATAGGAATAGTTTTTGGTTGTACTCAACAATTGTGTACAAACAAAAATTACTGAGATAAACAAAAACTAGTAAACACATTACGTTGTCCTAAAGAGCTCTAATGTCATTCTTATGGGGAAAGTAAAAATTTATATATCACTCATGATATTAAAAATAATGTGATAAGACCTGGTGCATACCTTTATATAGTTGAGTTATAATAATACTGTTGAAATATATAATTTAGTTGTTCCTCGTGGCGAAAAAACTCTTTTATCATTATTTCCATTATGTTCTGATAGAGCAAAAACTGATGACACATTTTTCTTGTGATTTGAAATATTCCAAAAACATTTAATAGCTTCATATAGTGAAGATCTTTTACTACTGTATACGTTGAAATTTCTGAATTCATTCGTTCCTTATGACAGCAAAGATTTGCTGTTGGTAGAAAGTAGGAAATGAGTTAGTAAGTATCAACTCATTTCTTATGTTATTTTTATGAAGAGTAAGCAAATTGATATTCTGTAACTTCCTTATTTATATCATAAAGAATCGTTTCGAATCATGACTATTACCACGAGAATATAATAGTAGTTGTTTTAATATATTTGTAATCATACTTCTCTAATATATAAAAAGTGTTTGATAGGCCTACGTTCATGTGTCTACTGCATACAGTCAGTGTGTAAGGAAGTTCATCGATGAGAGCATTCCGAAAATGAGTTTAAATTATAAAGAAGTGCTTGATTACACTGCCTCCAAAACTGAGGAAGAGATTAACGAGCAAACACCAAGGTTTGTGGCAAATAAATGACGTTTATTATTATTTTAAACTATCTACACTTTACTTATAGATAATTAGCGTGAAGTATTTTACAAATTGAAATTCGTTTAGAGATTAACTTAAGGTGAAATCGAACAGTTTTTCGTATAGATTGTTTTAAACGAATTATAAATACTAATATACTTCCACAATTTACCTAAATTCTGTAATTATTGAATTTATATCACGAAAATGTTTCATACCCAATTTTAGGCTCGAACGAAATATTTTTCTTTGTAAGAAGTTTTATTTAATCTTGATGAAAAGAATCCAGTGACTAGGTTTCTACTAAAGCTTGTGTTTACCAAGGTAAAACATAGATACTATAGATAGTAAATATAGTTTACAGGTCTAAAATGAAATCCTATATTTGATATAGGATAATCCTATAATAACTATAATTCCAGACTACTACAAGGGTGGCCCAATACATACTCATTCAGCAAGGCAATTTGTGAGGAAATGATTAAAGAGGAAGCAAGTGACCTTCCCATTTGCATCTTTAGGCCTTCAATCGGTCAGTATATTTGGTGTGATCCACAATATCAGGAATCCCTATGGCAACATACTTACTCCATTCCTATGTTATCCTCATGTACAATAAGAAAGTTAAAATATAACCTTTGAAGTGACAAATTATTATTCTGTAGCGATATTCACAAGTTATTCCGGTTACTATTTTACACAAGTTATTCCAGTGATCAAATCAATGATCAGTCTACACTACCTCCTCATAGGCCAGGCGACAAGTTGTGACTTCTAACTTAATCTATGATGTTTCTTGGGTCGTGTTTCGTTGGTTTTGGTTTGGTATATTTTCCGTTCCTTGACGGTAGATAAACCAAACGGAGTAGGAAGTGGAAGAACCAGAGTCGAAGTGATGTCCGAGAGTTGAGAGTTTCTAACGGAAGAAAAACATTGTAAAAAAACTCGATAAACATAATACGAATTATATGAATAGTAAAACAATTGTGATTTTATTTTATTTTTATAACGAGTTTATTCTAACAATCACTGTAACAACATCAAATAATAATAATATGTAATAACAACCGGCGACCTTGCACAAATTTCGTTCATTAGTATTGATCCTATTGTTTTCATTTGACAAATGCTATTGAACTAAATTTGTACAAAGCCACTTAAAAACCAGTTCCGTGGCCTTGGGCGTATCGTAGAACCTAAACTGATGTCACATCACTATAATAACCAATTGAGGCGGCTTATTTAAATTATTTTTGAATAATAAACACATGATTACTTCCTCAATATTTACAAAAATTCGAACTAATGTTTATTTGGTATCTGGGAACCTTTATTTGAAACCAAATTTTGGTCGTCTGACATGAGCACAATTAATAGTTGTAGATTTATTTTCTATAGGATATTTGTAAAAGAAAAAGATAAACCCTATCTACGAAAAAAGCAGAATATTAGTGTCTCTTAAGTACCAGTTGAATGTGGTAGTACCTACGAACAGAGGTAACAGCTGATCTTGTCACATTTGCAGTGGTCTCAACGTACCAGGAGCCTGTGAGAGGCTGGACCGACAACCTGAACGGACCTATGGGCTTTTTTGTTGGAGTGGGTAACGGGATTCTTCATACCGTCTATCTAAGCCCTGATTTAAAACCGGACATTGTCCCGGTGGATTTTGTTGTCAACTGCATAATCGCCGCCGCATGGAGAACAGCTGACGAGAAGTAAGACTGTGACATCTTCGGCTCTGTGTCCCCACGTATAATACCACAAAATTTTGTTTGAAAATGAATTGTGGCCTATTTATTGAATGGCCTAATTTCTTTGAAATGTATTTATGATTCATTGACACATTTTTTACGTTTATCCTTCTATGAATCAATATCACAACAATGTCAACAAGAAACTGGGATATTTTAAATTTGTAAAAAAGACAGGATTTAAACGGGTGTGCATATTAGGACTATGTTATAAGTTAAGAGTAAAGATAACAAATAAGGGGTAAAGTAGACAAATGGTCCCTGGACGACCACCTACATAGGATGGACAGTCTGCGTCACACACGAGATATGTTTACATTTACATATACATCCACCTGTGTATAATTCTAGCGAGCGAAGCGAGTTTTTTTAATGTAAAACTGTTCCCGTAAGTGTCATTTTACTTATTCGATACGTTAACCCAAACCTATCTAATATTCACCCAGAATAAAAGTCCATTAAAACGGAATCATATGATACCACTTTAATGGATTAATAAATAATGGAAGTAATGAAAATAGTAAAACTAGCAGCCCTAATACTGACCAACAAAATTACGATTTACCATAAGAACAGTAACTCTAAGGTTTGAGTTTAATGTTGATGGTTTTTAACATCTTGAATTCATATAAAAACCATAGAGAACTTGCAGAAAAACGGCTCAATAAACAATTTGCTTGTTTACAGCAACTACATGAAGTGTTTTCCAAGAGTGTACAACTTCTCTCAAAGGGCTATGGTACCGGGAAAGCGCTGGAAATGGATACTGGATTTTGTTCAAATTCCTGTTGAAAATTTCCCCTTTACTCGCTCCATGTGGTATCCCTCAAACATGGGTACGGAAAATTACTACATCTACCAGCTGTCCTGGTATCTGCTACACAGAGCCCCGGGGGTAGTCCTCGACAAGCTGGCCGAGCTGTCTGGAGGAAAACCAATGTAAGTTGACGGTAAACGAGTTTACTAAGCCGAAAATGGATTGTAACTGTAACATATGCAATAAAGGGATACAGGGTGATTATAAAGTCCCTCACGCATTAAAAAAATATTTGTTATAAGAAATAAAAAACCTTTGGGAAATTATACAAACTTAATCCAAAGTATCTTTTGAAGATATCTAACATTTTGAGTGTCCAACCAAAATAGGAGATTTTGGGGCAACTCAAAATTTGTAAGAGTAAAGCTCCATTGAGATATAACTCATTTTAAAGATATTAACATTTAAAGATTATTGGCGAAATTGGGGGTTTCTATCTCAACCCAGTACATAAAGGCGGTATTTTAAAAAATATTACCCTATGTGGTTATAAAGTTCCTTCCTTCCTTGGTTTTTGCTACAATTTACATTTAAAGTGACTTTAAATTATGAGGTTTATAGTAATACGTACATTATTCTATCTTTTGTAGTAATTAAAAATGTTGGGAGGTACCTAAGGTCTAAGATGTAAGAGTCAACTTCCGAATTCCTTATTCCTTAGCAAAACCAAGTGGAAAAGGGACTAAAAACATCTAGGGTCTGCAATAAATATATAAATAAAACAATAAGGGGTATTTAGTCACGAAAAATTGATTGGATGAGGCCGAAAGGCTTGGATACCCGGGTTTCGTCCTACAGCCCTCCAAAGTGCCCTTGTTATCGTTAAGGACTTTTTTAGCTTTAACCAAAGCAGCTGATTCAGGTTGTTTTAATTTTTCAGAGTAAAAGTCGTAAACCGTGAATAGTTAAGACGCATTTTCGGCTCTGGATAGGAAATAAACGTTTATATATTGTATTCTCGTTTATCATTTTTATCTGCTTTAGCCTTACAAATATCTACAAAAAAGTAGAGAAGGTGATGCCACATTTGGAATACTTCAGCCTTCAACAATGGGAGTTTAAGAGTGACAACGTGATGGATCTGTGGCGCTCCCTGGAGGATGGTGACCGGAGGATGTTCCCCTTCGACGTGAGGGACATGGATCATAGAGAATACTATGTGGTCGCAACACTCGGAGTGCGATATTATTTCTTGAAGGAGAATTTAGACACCCTTCCTGCAGCACGTAGGAGAAACAACTGGTGTGTATTAAATAGTTCAGTATACTTATGCATAAATTAAAGTTTGCTATCTTAGGAAATTGATTTAATTATTTAAATAATACATTAAAACCACTCAATTATCTGTGTAAACTCTATTCCACTTTTATATTGTCCCAATATAAATACCTCCGTATGTGTGTTTGTAATTGTTGGGTGTATTTAAAGGGGGTTTGGGAATGGTTTAGATTCACAATTCGATCAACTAGATTAGTTTTTAACAATTTATTTATTTAGATTTGTTTTCATGTAAGTCCGTTTTACATACAATTCCGGCACACTACGGTCCAGTCGTGTCAAATATTCAAAAGTATATTTTGTGATTAAGTTGCGCCTGGTAGTTGGCACTGAGGTCAGATTCTAAGATAAATTATATTCTAAGAAAAACCCTGTTTAAGAATAGTTTAAGATTTAAGTAAAACGAATCCACTTTTTATTTATCGCAGACATTTCATATTTCTGAAAGCATACTAATAAACACACTCACACGAAATCGATTTGGTTGAATTGTAACAAACACTGGGTGTTTCAAAAATAACTCCCCAATTTTAATCAATAATAAACTCTATACTATGTTGCCTACATGCTTCTAGTTTCTTTACTTGAATTTAGTAAAGTTTCAAGTTGTTATAGTGTACACGTAGGAATTTATTTCCTGAAGTTGGCAGGCCTGTAAACATTGTTTTATGTGATCAAGTTTTTTTTAACATCAAGGCGACCGAGTACTTCGGAGAAAAGTGTTCAACAAATACGTGTTTCCTGTCATAGAAGCCCAAGTAAATCACTGGTAAAACGTAGTTTAGAATCAGGAGTATCGAAAGGTACTTTTTATGATGTGATGCGTAAAAAGCTTTACTTGCGTGCCAATAAGTTAGAAGTCTTGCTGGAAATAAAACCTTGCGACAAAGGAAAAAGGCTTTAGTTTTGCTTTGATTTTTTGAACAGAATTGATGAATAAGTATCATATTTTCTGACGATGCAATGTTTTACACAAATGGAACTGTGAACAGACATAACTACCGAATTCGGGGATCAGAGCCACCTAGAGGGGGTTTAGAGCATCAACGAGACCCTCCAAAAGTCAATGTGCATTAGACGCTTATTTTCGAGATAGAGTAATAGGCAGAGATGGCCCAATTAATTAGCCACCTCAAAGCTCAGATGTAATGTCCTGGCTCTGAGCAATGTAAATGACAGTCGCAACACATTCCTGGACACTATGGACAACCTCAAACTTACAGCAACAAACATAAACTGAAATCCAGCCGTTATAAGAAGATTAAGTCCTGGATTAATCTTCTTAATGACTGGGACGGTGGTGACGTCCTGTAACCCAGCTACTTGGAGGTCACGAAATGTGGATAGTTGTGAGAGATGGACGGTGGATGTCGTGTACTCTTGTGTGGATTAACGTCCACACTATTGAATACTACGTTAATCCGCAAATACCATCCTCATAATTAGACCAATTCGTAATTCAGAGGTCGTGGTTCGGATTTCACTACTTAAACTGTAGGTCCATTAGTTGCCATCGGCTGTTGGGCTATTAACTAACAGTCCTATCTAAGGAATAGCCTTAGTCAGTAACAAGACTACAAGATCGCGCCACAATCATCCTACATTCATTCCTCATTCATACTTGGCTTAAAATACCTACCTGGGTAGGTCGCCATTTCAGTTAAAAGTATAAAGTAAGTAAGTATTAGTACAATAGTGGGCATGTCGAAGTGTACTGGTGCTTAATTAAAACTTTAAGACAACCTCTTCTTTCGTAGTGTTTATTTATAAATACAATATAAGCATAATTCACAATTAAAACTGTTGTTGGAATTAGGGAGGTTTTTTTAAACACTCTGAATATACATAAATGACGTTAGTTATTGTAATAAGTTTTAATAAAACCTTTGCAAACACTTTTGTTACAACTTTTTGTTACAACTAATTTCCAAAAGTTTACATTTAAGATGTGGGACAGGAAAACGTCTGTCGGGTCCGCTGTTAGCTTTTCAAATAATCTAATAATGCTAAATGCATCATAACTAAGGGTTTACTATGTGAAGTAAGTACATTACGATTTGTCTGTTTCAGGTTGTACTGGCTACATAACTCTGTGAAGCTGTCATGTTGTGTTTTGGTTCTAAAAATTTTAGTTGTGACATCACATGCTCTTCCTTTTTAATTTAAAATAATGAAAAAAATGAATTATAGATTTTAGAGCTCATCAAGACATTTCGGTTCGTATGTTTACATTTTTATTTCTTTTGCTTGTCTTAAAGTGAGACACGCTGAAACACTATAATGATGTTTGAACAATAAATGTTTTTACATTTTTTGTATAAAACCAATAAAAAAACTGTTACTTTGTTTAAGCTTATGTAGGAAATAAATTTTTGTAAGAATTGAACTCAATTAAATTTATATTCGTTATGCGTTTTTCTTGGTGGACAGTAAGCTGTGTACCATTCCCCAATGTGATAAACAGTATAGTTCAACCATAAATTAACTTAAGTTATAAAATAGAAGTTCGTTAAATTATTGCATAAGCTATTGAAATAGCTAAAAAACTTTAAATGTTAAAGTAAAATAATATAGTTGTCCATTTAATGGAATTGCAGTTTTATACCTAGGAATTTCGAATTTTTTACCCGAAATAGAAGAAAAAAAATTGTTCCAGTTTATTTACGCAGATCAAGTAAAGATGACCTTCGACGTATTCTACAATCTGATTATAAAATTTAATTTGTTATAGATTCAAGATGTTTCCATGCAAATATTTCAATATTCATTGAACCATTTTCATACAAAGTGGGAAAACTCGAAGATTACATTTTGAGAGAAAATATGATCTTACCAGTCTCTCAGCAAAAATTTACATCAACAAATAAAATAAACATTAGTCTGTTATTGCTTAAGATTTATATTGCTACTGTAGCCAGTAAGAACAGAGCCGGTGAACTGAACAAGGACAGATGATGTTCGTAGATCAAGTCTTGGCCTATCACCGGCCAGGGTTTATGATGTGTTTTACGATTTTGCACGAGGAAGATAGACTATCCACATGATGCACAATGCCAAGTGTCTAGACTGTCGTAATGACGTAGATACCATTGTTTACGACTAGGATTTAGTCTAGTGCACGCTAACACAGCTGGTAAACTGACTGTGTCTTCTGTCTGAGAGAATAGTATACTTTATCACTGGGACTAAAAACTGACTTTTTTGATACGAGCCAAAATAATACAGTATCAAAAACCCAATTTTGGGCCGTGTGATGAACTATATTTTTCGTCATACTGCAAATAAAATGAAAAATTTTGTAAATCATAAACTTTTACCATATTTAGTACCAATAGTTGTCGATAATTTTTGTCACTTTAGACTATCAGCTGTTATGTTTCTCACGTTTCATCAGTTATTTCTTAGGTTGTGTCAGTGTTGGTTATTATTATCAAAAGTTTGATCTCAACCATTAGATATCTTATATTTAATACACTAGGCCTATTTTTGTGATAATTGTTTTGGAGCGGTGGTGCTACCAATCACTATGTCCAAGGTGTCGTATAAAGGTCTTAGCATGTAGTTTTGCTATCAATTAAACAAATTTGAAAATTCACCGTGGTCATGAAAAATAATGGGGTCAAAGTCGCGATTTTTCCCATATAAACACCGACGATCGAGAAATCAGCTGTTTATTTAGGGAAGTGGTTAAATAAACAAATCAAATCTGACAGTTAAACATGGTTCTTTCTTTTTTTCGTTTAACGAAGACGTCATCGTACAGCTGGCAATAAAACACCAGTTTTTATTTGCATAAAACCTAAACATAACCAAAATGAAAATCTGTTGGGAAAATCTAAACTTAGGTTCTAAACATAGTCATTGGAGGACAGATTATCTCCTTGACAGCGCACGATTTCGTGCGCCAGGTACGCTCGTATTGATTTAATAGTCGATTACCAGTTTCACAATCGATATCTGGAACGTTCGAAATACACAAAAATCGATAGTGATTGTTACAGTTAATTTATCGACTATTTACAATCAAATGCTTACCTCGAATAAAATGTTTTATCAACAATGGTATTTTGCGGCCTAGGAATCAGAAAAAATATTAAAATAATAGGTTTAGCCTTGGAATTCTTGGTCGGTAGTAAAAAAGTATGAGGTAGATGGTTTAAGTCCAATGGCAGCAAACAAGTATCCCCACAAAAAAGTAATAAAATATCCCTCCAAAAAAAGTAAATCGTAATCTTGACGTCAAAATGGGCCTGAAGTCAACTAAAAAATAAAAAAAAGACCTAACATAATATGTTTGCCCATCAATAAATGTAAATAGTTTATGCGGCTAAATATTTTAAGCTTAATATTAATTATTTATGTATCGTAGTTTTTAAATAAGTTTACTCTGTAGCTTCAGATAACAAAAAAGTTAAAAGTAAAAAAATCTATTTCTTCTGCTAGTTTTTATGAATGGATCAAATGTCATTTTATTAGGGATCCCAAAACGAATCTATAATTGTTTACTTTAACGCTAATTTATAGTCAATGGAAGACAATGGCTTGACACGATTGAGGGACCTCTTTTTCTCTGTAACTCCCAGGTTTTTGTAATATAGAATTCTTTATCAAAGAATGAATGGAAACAATAGCTAGCACCATAATACTTTAATTTCATTCTTTCATTCTCAATTGTATTGATTTTCTACGCATATTTAAGGTTAAAGTAATTATTAAATAAAAGTAATTAATAGTTTACAATATTTTTTTATTATGAGCCCACGTGATAAATATTTTTTAAAGCACAGGTAAGGAAAGTTTTGACATAAACAATAAGAACAAAGTTAGCTTATTTTGGATTTCACACAAATATATTTTGACTAGTTTACTTTTCAGAGAATCCCGTTTTTAAATTTGAACCCAGTCACGTTACAAAATAGTTAAATATTCAAGGCAAAACTAAAATAATACAAAATTAAAATTTCACTTATTTGCACATAATGTGATTTTTTAAGTTTTACAAATTCGTACAATACGTACAAATTCTGCTAAGAATAACTTACGTCACTTCAGTCTCTGGTGAAATCACATAGCTTAAAAGATAATGAAATTATAATTGAATATACTTATATTGAAATTTTCAACGTCACATAGATTGTTTTTACGTTTTAGTAGGAAAATGGTTTTTTACTATATTTTACTATCCCTAGTCTTTTTATTGTATGACGTAAAGATTTGTTTTATAAGTAGTTAATTAACAGTCTAACTACAAATGACAACTAGGTCAGAATGGAACTTGGGATCTAAATGTGAGAATGTTACCTCTGAACCACCTAACTGTATTTTTGTAATTACATATAATTATTTCCAATGAATGCAAGCTCAATTTCAAAAAAGTTTCAAACGACTTAAAAATTACACATAGTTCTTTAACAAATTGTTTAGCATATCAAAAGCAACTATATAATTAATGTTTTGTATAAAAAGCCCTGGTTTAGTTTACCCATATCCAACTTTAATCTGGCTGCATTGAACTTTATTAAAGCCCAGCCTATCTGTCATGCTCATATGGCACTCTCTGGATGAACCAATTACAAAACAACAAACCCACTGAAGTTGTCTCCCTCTCATTTTCCTCTATTTGCTAAATTTCCTCATCCATATAATCAGCAAAACGTGAATGTTCGTAGTTGAACTCTTTTTTGAATATGCATTTAATAAAAGTTCATTAATAACAAAAACTATATTTCTGAGACAAGCTATCAGATGTAAATCCAAAAAACAATATGCACAATAACTTCCAGTTCATCATGAACTTTTCCTAAAATTTTCTCATAGTGCATTATTAAGTGCATTAAGAAAATAATAGCCACTGTTATTTTCTTTGGGCATTGAACAATAAATATTCATCATTCAACATTTAACATTTAACATGCAACATGCAACATTCAACATTTAACGTTCAACGTTCAACATTCAATGTATTCCTTAATTTGTAATTATTTTTTACTGTCCAATCTCTATTATCAAATACCGCTCCAAAAATCTTTCTTGAAATTTTATAAAAAAAACTAAGAAAATAACCCCTCTTTTTTATTTAGTATCCACGATTCTTCTTTATATAACTCATGTCACTCTATGAAATAAATCGAAAATATAATCATGGGTGGCGAGGTTATAAAATTAAATATAGAATAATGGTCAAGGCACGAAAAGTTTTTTTAACTACTTGTTTTATGATTTAATTAGGTTATGGTTGGTTATATATTTTTAATAGCTTGAATTTTAATTATTTCACTACTAACAACATACACTATGATAATTAATTGTAATGCATAATGGGTAAGTCAAATTAAACGCAGATGTAGATCTGTTTACAAGTTTGTGAAGAACTTGACCTCTTTCACAATTATTCAAACACCTCCCTCCAAAGTCGTCTATAGATTACTCAGTTGTGTATTGCACATACGATTAAATTTTGCGTGTGAAATAGTTATTACTAATATCATTCATACACTATAATATTCTTATTATGTAATATGTTCTTTTTATCACATCATTTTTATCTACTTGCTAATGCTAACTACCTGATTCATTTACATGCACGTTCTATGTTTATATTTTTTAATATTATTTATAACAGGATATCGTTCTCTTTTTGTTATAAAAAATGGTAAGTAACATTATATTGTTCTTTTATATGCTAATAGAAATAGTGGTATTGCATTAGGTAAAGCTTCACAATCTGTGAAAAAATGAATTGATTCCTTGTAAAAATACAGTACAATGTATAGATAAGTAATATAAGTTGGCCCTTTTCCCAGTAATTATAGTAAACTTTAACAAGTGTAAAAAAGCTTATATAAACTGTAAGCTCACTGTCAATTAAAAAAATACTTTAGGGGTCCTGCAACACTTGACTCAACACCCGGTCTCCGTGGCATCTGTACAAAAACTATAAGTAAAAGAAACACAAAACGGTTAAAAAAGAAACAAAAATACAAAAAATACGTAAGTAATAAATCTTTATACTAGACTAAACTAAAAAACTAAAAACTTTTATCGCTGTTCGAAAGAACTAATTTCAATTCTTTCATAAATTTCCTTTGGTTTAAACAGTACTTTATTTATTGAGACATCAGGATTGAGGATTGGCTTTGTGGTTAAATAATTAAATACAAAATTTTGTATAATAAACAATAATTGGAATACAGGTTTATTGATCACAACACGATACGTGCTGTTGAAATTAAAATGGCATAGAAAACCCTGGTCAACACTTGAATGAGGTTTTATTTTCAATGAGTTTTCTGATTGATGTTAACAAAACCGAATGTAATCAAGAGTCCCGTCATTTAAAGCAAATTAAAGCTCGTGTTTTGTGGTTTTCAACGAATTGTAAAACGTTTCCCCTCATTGCATTGGGACGAATAGTGGTGAGTAGTGAATTGAAGTTTTTGTCACACGCTTCCGGTATGGTTTATATAATGTAACCTTTTGTTTTATCTTACTTACTATCAGAATTAATTAAAACTACAATTTAAAAAAAATTGCTTTAGCCTACGCTCTCATCGACAAAACGCAACAGTATTACTACAGAATCTTCGAAATTCATAATTTTATTGGACTTTTCCAACCCTTTTCCCCCATTTCTGGAGGTGGAGAAACTCCTCCCGTTTTCAAGTGATTACGTACATAACAAATTCAATGTTAAGTTTTAAATATATAACGTTTTCAATAATACTAAACTACCTATCATAGAGAATATAATAACTAAATTAAAAACGCAACACATAACGAAGATACTCCGCCTCCGAGCTTGCCGGGCGTCACAAGATAGTGTGCGATCAAAAAAGGTAGTTGGAGCACTACTTAGTAGTGTCAGTATAGCACTACCAGTAGTATCAACCTCCGAGGAGTTTCTCCACCACCAGAAACAATGTGTAGAAAATTCTAATAAAATATATTATTAACCATAATATATTATACTCCAACCAAACAATGGACAAAGTAAAGCTGAGAGGGGAGACAGATTAGGTGGAAGACAGAGGAACATGGAAACCTGCTGTTGGTGAGGCAAAAAATATACTGGCGCTGAGTGGCCACATATGTAAGGTAAGGTGGGAAAAAAGTAAAAATATCTGGGTTAATGATATCAGTGCAAATATTTTTCCAGATTAAAGACAAATCCTGTAAAAAATGTTCATACTTATTTATATACTTTAATAAATATGATGGTTGATGTAGCTACTGTTGAAGCTTCAATACCTAATTAAATATTCGTTTTACCTTCTGAATAAGTATTTGCATGTTGAATAAAACAGAATATTCATGGTTAACGTCGTTATGTCGTCAGAGACACAGGTAATCAGTTTAGCGAAGTTTACTGCGTGAGTTAATACTTGTTTAACGTTCCGTCAGCCTAATGGGCAATGTCAGCTGACTGTTGTGCTCGTATAACATGTGTCCTCCAATAAGAGACCTCCAACAGTCTACTAGGCTGAGACCTGTAGGACTGTAACCTATTGGTGACAAATGGTGAGGAAATAATGTTGAATGTTGAGCACTAATTCTAGTCTTCACAAAAGAAAAACTAAAATAGTTAAATAATAAGACGGATTACTGAAAAAAACTAACTCTTATAGACTATAATTTACTTGGCTATTAAACTGGCAATGAAAAAAGGAAATTAATCAACATAGAAAAATAGTTTCACAACAAAACGTTGAACACAATATAACTTGAATTTAAATTTGTGTGTGTAAAATAATTCGAATCAAATTTGTTTATGTTATTTTATGAAATTTGTACATAAATTTAGTTTCATAAAAGTCAATACTATTACTGTAGTAAAACATAAATAGAAAAATAACAGAGATAGTTGAGTAGGTTGCTTCAGTAAAAATATAGAGAAATGAAATGTCATTTCAATCACTTTGAATGAAAAGATACCAAGAAAATGTCAATGGCAGAGAATATATCGGAAATTACATGCAACCAATGAATTTGTTCAACAGATTGATATGCCTCTAGAGGCTTTTGACTTATAACTTGAAAAATAAAAAGATTTATCTTCTTTAAAAAATATATATTAATAAACTTTTTTGGATAAATATTGAACGTAACTAAAAATATACGATGTTTTGTTTGAAACTACGAGCTTTATAATGCAATAAGCTTATTAAAAAAATATTTTAAAAACTCTTATTAAAACCTGTTTCATTAAACTACGTGCCCACAATCTGATATCAAAACTTTTATCCTTTTTCTTTGGCATAGTCTCATGTACGCATAAATTCCGGGATTGTAAAATGCAACATGTATACATATTGAAATATGCATTTATTTTAAGTTATAGTACGGATGATTTAGATGCCATTAAAAGGGGCTATGCAGGTATACAGAATTTTTAAAATTCATAATGACGTTGGTTAGACTTTTGCATTGCATCTGTATTTTTAACCACACAACGTATTTGGAGGTCAAGCAACTCCTCCCGTTTTCAAGCGGTAACGTAATAATTTACTTTAAAAATTTACTATTTAAATTTACAGATATTAATTATATCATACACGAGATTATAAGCACGTCGTGGTCAACTCTCGTTCTGAGCGCACGCCATCTTGTGTCGCCCCGCTAGCTCGGAGGCGGAGTGTTGTGGTTATTTGTTGAGTTATCAATATATTTGTTTGTGTTTTGCATTATGAATGTTATTATTGACAACACGATGCTCCAGAACAGTCAGGTAGCTGAATACACAGACGCGTTGGAAAAATCCAAAGCTGTTAAAAATTAATGAGAAAAAGGCTTGCCTGTAGTTTTACAGCTTATTTTCAATGTACCGTAACCTATTATGACCTCTATAAACTAGCAAAAGTCAGTAAGCGAGATAACTATGGCTAACTGATTAGTTAATTTATTTTTAAATCTTATTATTCTTGATTTCATCTATATATGAGCACATTATATGTTTTCTTACGAATAAAAACTTCATTATGATTAAGGAAACTTTAAATTGATAAATTGACGTAAATACCTGTACAAATATACACCGAATTACCATTGGTAACAAGAACACGACTCGTTGAATATTCAAGATTCGTTCCGACAAGATATGATTTGCATTCTGGTGTCGGAAACCGTCGCGATCTTGCAGTTTACCAGCAAATAATTTCTTTGCTTTAAAACGTTTTACTTTATTTAATTAACTTAAAGGTTTTAGGAAATTTTTGGTAAAAGAATTTGTGGCTACAACTCCATAGGATGTTAGAAATATATCAATGTTTTTACTTTAATGGAATTCGTTAAAGAAACAATACTTTATAACCTTTTGGATTTTACTATTTTTACTCGTTAACTAATTGTGTACATCTTACTGTTATCCATGTTCCCTAAAGATGTCTGCCTCATGCAGCTGGATAAAATAAATGTTTGTATTCACTTCCCTGTGGTAATAGGTTAGATCATGGATATGTCTAAATGGAATGGTCTCAGTTAATCTAAACAGCTGTTCTTATTCTTTTATATTAAAAAGTCAATACAATAGCTCTGGTAGTTTCTAAGGAAACCTGTTACATATTTTCTATTTTAAAAATCACAATCACCCCCTCCCATCCTGAGCTAAGACATATCCATGTAAAAAAATTAAACTACAAATAATCTGTATTGTGTAATTAACAATTTCGTTAATTTTGATGATTTTTATGATAACTTGTGTTCCTCCATTTTGTAAAACTGAATCTAAAAAGTATTTGTGTAATCTCAGTTAATTTTATATATTTACTAAAAAATATACTTGAATACAATCACCTGCCTCATATACTTGCCAGATGTAATTATTTTTCAAAATATTAAATAGTTTATATTTATCATGTGTATTACTATAAATATACAACATATCGACATCAAGCTCCACTTGAATCCATTAGTGGGCGTTACCTAGGCAAAGTAAGTAATGGTGTTGATGACATGTGCTTAGTGGTTATCAGTTTAGAGGTCACGTAAGGTTGGAGGTCACGTAAAGTTGAAGTTACTCCACGTCACGTCACGCAGTCACGTACTCCCAAGGGAAGCACGTCGCTTCGTTAAAGAAGCTATTCAGGACGACAGCAAGAAAGCTGAGCATATGTTACGTTGAGTTTAATTTCACTTTAATTAAAGTATAAGATTACTATCTTATTTTTATTAATGTTATTTAACATAATTCAACATTTATTATCAATCCAATACTATAATACGAGCAAGGTTTGTATGAATATATATATCTCGAAAACGGCACAAAGGATTTTCTTTAAATTTTGGAAATAACTAATTTCTGAATAGAAAATAAGTTCTAGATAGGTCTAATGTCCAGGAAAATTATTGTTTTCTTGTAATATTAAGTTTAAAATCTAAAAATTTAACATTACGCTTATGGGGAATCAAATGTAAACAAGACAAACCAAAAAATCTGTCTATAACCGTTTGACAGTTGTTGATTGAAGATGGTGGGGAGCAATATGTGAATAGAGGTGTTTCATAAATATTTATTTTATGTATGTAATAAATGCAAAATTATCAGGTTACCAAACAATTTGTAAAAACTTAAGGGTAACGTAACTGTGCGAAATAAAAGCAGAAAAAGTATTTCCAAAATCTTCCGTGTTTTGATAGAAAACGTATTCATTGTATTGCTTGAAGCCATTGTCACAAACCAATTAATAGGTGTAAATTAAATTTCTCTTTTCCTTTTCAATCCTCATTCTGTTTCTAACAAAATCAGTTGATCACAGGCTAATAATAACTGTATGGATAATTAAACAGTAAATGATCGGCTAAAACTATTGAGGTTGGCTAAAACACCTTAAACGGCGTAGCTCATTTGGCAGACGCCGTGGTCCATCGGTAGCGTGTTGGCCTTGTAACACGAAGGTCGCGTTTTCAAACTATCAGTGGCAATACTTTTTGTTCAGTGCTATATTAATTATGGTGAATTAAATCGGTTTTATTTTACCCGAATAAAAGTTTTCATTGAGTAATAAATGTGTTTTAATTTTTAATTTCCATAATACATATATTACTATACGAGCAAAGTTCGGTCACCAGGTACTATTTATTAAATCTGGAAATAACATTATTATTAATCTCGGTATTGAATCATTGAAGCTTTTATATATTAAATTATATATTACATTATGGGGATTATTTAAACCTTTTTGTCCTTAAAATTTGAATGTTTTATTGCCAAGTTTTGGCATGGTTTAAGGTTTTAATACAGTTAAAAAATATACTGACCCACAAGGGGAGATTTATAGACATAGACTGAGTGGTTTAATAAAAGCTACAGCTAATTTTGTTGTGATCCGAATATTCTTAACAACCAGATGTTAAAATAATCTAGGAATGTATTTTTAAAATATAACTGCATTATAATGCAGGCTGAGTGTGCTTCAATGTAAAAACAATTTATAATGTAGTTCACCAATATGTAATTATATAAAAACCATTTATTCATATCCTTAATAACTTTCTAAAGAGTTTCCTTAAAACTTAACTTTTAACGTTATAATTTTTTAAAATTTTATCGATCTGTCAAACTGTATTAAACTTGGACATCATTAGGTTCGTGGCGTCATATGGTCAGTAACGTCATAAATTGGTTATATGAACAGTTGTTTGGGGGAAATAAAAACATTCCCTTTAGACATATTTATGATCTAACCTACTTTTACCACAGGGAAGTAAATAGAATTTTTTTTAAATATTTTGATTCAAAACCTGGAACTCGGATTAGAAACCTTCAGATTATGACTTAAGTTCCTGAACTACCTAGCTTGGAACAATAGAACCATTGCGAGGAAGAGGTTTTAAAAGTGATTAATTTCCTCGAGAAAGTATATATTTCTCACAGTGACGTTAGTTCACCTAACGTCCCAGGAGAGACATTTCGAGCCCCGACACCCATGACGGTCCTCCGCTATTGGAAAACGTTTTGGCTTCAACATTTTTGTAATGACCGCACGTGTATATGTGGACCATCCTAGTTCAGTGGATCGTAATTTCCTCAGTTCGCAATTTCTTAAAAAAATTTCACAAAAACCACCGTTTTCAAAATTTTTGTAAACTCAAGAAACTATTTTATTTAAGTTTCTATGCCGGGTAAAATGTGACATTATAAATAAAATATAATTTATCGTCCCTTTTGAAATACTGTGTATTCATCATTGTTTAAAACAAAACACAAATTTATTTATAATAATAAAAATGAAAAATATGTACTATTTTATTTTATGAAATGTAATGACATCTGGCCAGTATATTAAGCAGAAGATAAGTATGATGTTCAAGTATAAGGTTAGTAAATAAAGTAAGGTTAGACGTACTTTTTTGTCACAGTTAAAAAAATGCAGGTATATCTTTCCTCAATTTTACAGAGTGTAAATCCATCGTCAGGTAATAAAAATCTAAAGGCATAAACAATCAAGTGAACGAGCATGTACAATTATTTATTCTTGGGTGATAAAAATCCTTAAAGGGAAATTCACTAGAATATGTAAAAAATATTAGTAGCATTGTATTTTTTCAGAGATGCAAATTAAATCACGTAATATCTCAGAACCTAAAACATATTTTTGTTGGATTCTAGGAAACTCATATCTTCTTGGTTTCTTTTACTCACCATTCTCTTTGAAGATAACTGAAACACAGCCTGCGGCTGCGAACGAGGCGGGTTGGATAAAAAGCCACTCATTGCTGGAAAATGCATTTAAATTAAATGCTTCTTCGCATCCTACAATTACGAAACTTCAAGGGAATTCATAATTTTACGTATTCATAAATATTTATCTTAAACATCCTTATTTTTTGGAAGTGAAGGTTCATTTATTTTGTTTGGTAATGTAACAAAAGGTTCACAAATAAAAAATAAGTATAGACTTTTAAAAATCTTTACATTGACATGTATTCTATAAAGAATATAGGTAATCAACAATATTGCGCACTGTAACATAATTAGTATAACCCACATTCAATTCATGAACCATGAACAAAATAAATGAGCTATTAAAATATTTCGTGTAAAAATATAATTAGCACGATTTTATTTCATACTTTATAATTTTTTTAAGAATCAAGGAGAACCAACTGTGGTTGTAAATCAAGCTAAAATAAGACCAACGGTTGGTTCCTGGCACTGACTGTTCTCACATTATTCATTGTAGAATCCGAACGCTGCTTATTAATACCCGTTTATCCTAAACATAAACATAATAAAATAATTTCCATGATGGAGAGATTAAATAATAATAATGAATTCGTGAAATAACTTACCAGCAAATACAATTTTAAAGTTAACTTTTTTAGGAATTAAGTTTGTGTTACCCATGGCTGATTTTAGTTCACCCTTTATATGGTTTGTCATTGAGGGAATAAAAAGAGGATTTGTTTCATTTCTAAAGGTTATACTAAGACATTTTAAAGTAGTATGTGATATTTATTCGTCTAAAGTATAGTTTTGCCTTTCCTGAAAAGATTCGGGACATTATTTTACAGCCAGGAAAAAATAGTCGTCTAGGATTTAATTTTTAATTTCCAGATGGTTTTTTAAAAGGAAGTGTTCATCTTTTCTCTTCATCTATTACCCTTTAAAATAATTACGTAAAATTTTTTTTAAAGTTTATATCTACGTAAAATATCAAAATAAAAACACTTAAAGCTTGTTTGTATTTAAATAATAGTTTATCTTCCATCTTATATTTTCCAGGTGGTTAATCTACCAAACAGTACATATGAAAAAAATAATTCAATAACAATAACTTAACATAAGCATTCATTATGAAAAGTAAATCTATTTAATGGTTTGAGATAATCAATGTAATTTCTTGAACAAGTAAATATAAAATAATTATTTAAGCAAAAAAACATATATTTGAGTCCAAGAAACTAAACAAATAAATTTTCAATCAACTTTAAATTTTAGTAATTATATTATTGTTTGCTAATTTTGATTTAATATTTTTCTAATCCCGCAATACTAGTATTAAACCACATATCTTCTACTGGTCAAATAAACTTATATATTTTTCATACTGTAAATGTAATTATACGTTTAAATAAAGTATAATTCCAAACAATTACAAGGAACTGTTGCATTTTAAAAGGAAATGCCAGGACCTCGCTTGTTATTAGCTGTTGCTTTTGGCGGTAATTGCTCCTTACAAGGCGTTTCCTTTATATATAACGCTGCTAACGTAGGTGGTCTTCTAATTAAACTAATATGTTGGAGGTTAAATAACAATTAAGACATGACACAGGAACAAATGCTCCAAAATGTTGGGCTTCTTGAGGGGAAATTAGCTTTTTAACCTTTTACTGCACTTTCAGGATTATTCAGGTACCGATGTCATATTATGGTTTAGTATCTTTAAATTTGTATATTATAAGGGTACCTTTTAAATAAAACACGATTTTTAACTGAGGAAAAACTTAATATAAGTGTAATATTTTTACAATAATACATTAGTTATATTTGTTTGTTTGAACACAATAGCTGTGATTTATTAACTCTTAAAAACCTTTAAAAACTAAATAAGGTATTATAATATTTGCTGTTACAACGTTACGTATCTTATTGGCATTTTTTATTTACAAAATATTCGAATTTGAACGACATGAAACTGTTTGGATTTCACTGTTCCATATTTTTAATAGAAAGTAAGATATTGATTTTAACCTGTGAAATAACTTCTGAGAAATACGTACTAGAATAAACAATTTTAAATGTAAGAGATAATAAGATAAAAACTTCAACATGTGAAATAGGTTTTTTTAAATTCATACATAGTTTTAATTTTAGGAGAACGTAAGAAAAAAATACTTGTCAAATAAGTACCAAAAACTCATACTGGATACAATCAATATTGGTTTAGGAACAATTCACTTTAAATGTCGTAATGCAAACGAGGCAAACCAATACGTCATATATGTTTATTGGTTAAAGAATAGCATTTGTGTAAGCGTCATTATGCTTTATATATCTCTCACGCTATTACAGAGAAATATCGTAGCTATAACAAAAGGTGAGTTTTGAGTGATAATGAGAATTCTTGTGTAATTTAAAACTACCTTAATCTGTAACTACACGCTTTATCACAAATATTAATCGTAATTACATTAAATTTCCCTTAACATTTTTTTAAATATATTGAATTAGCTAGACAGTTATAGATAGATATAGATTATAGTTTTGAATCCATTATACTATTGCTAAGGCTATATTATTTATTAAACCTTTACTCAATGCAAATTTTGAATAGATTTAGTATTAGTTTAAAGGACTTACTTAAAAACCAGCAAATTATCTCAGCAAACAAATTTCATACAAATAAAATTGATAACTATAAACATATTTTAAAATTATGCCGTAGTTTATTTATTTGAGAAACACACTATAAGTAAAATATTTAGTTATTACCAATAATACTTAAAGTTTGGATGTAATTTCGTGAAAATGTTTATATTTTATTAATTTTAATAACATGTTTCTTTAAATTTTGATACTAGATATCTAATTATAATCTAATCTAGTTTTCATTTTAAACCAGTGTTTGTAAATATTTAATTCCAGACTCTGAAAACAGCGAGATAGCCAAGCTGTTTCCTTATCCCTAGTGTTTATCTAGGTTCTGTTCATAAAATAGTCCGACATATATCATTTTAACTACGCTGTTTGATCAACATTCTAAAAATCCTTTACATTAGCTTAGAGCCAACATCACTACATAATATAACATACACAAATGTTATTTAAACATGATACCAACACGAGTATTCAGGAATGTAAAATTGCCAGAATCTGTAATCCAGTGGAGGGAAATAATCCTCTAGTATTAATAGCTGGCTATTTTACTATGTTTACCTAGGGTACTGATCGCATTGTTTTTCCCATAATTTAAGAGTGCAAAGTTCTATTGCCACAACAATGCAACAGTCTCCGCCTGCTTACTGTCATTAAAATCGTTGTGGGAGACTTTATTCGCATTCCTTGACATGCACTGCAACTAAGCTCTAGCGGTCACCTATCACTAAAGCTACCATATCTCAGTTAATATTTGTCTAATTTAAAACAATTTGATGTCAATAGATTTGTAATTACATTACCTAAAAAAGTTATTCTTTTAAAATTTCTTTTAAATGAATGGTTCACGAGTTATTTAAGAAACAAAAATTTTAATGGCCGCCATTTTGTTTTATGAATTTAAGGAATTGTCATAATTTTTTTGTAGCTTTGTCTATTTACCATAAATGTTTTTGCAAAGTTTCAATTCCGTACGTTTAACCATTATTCAGAAAAATATTATAAGTGAAAAAAACAAAATGGAGGCTGTGTAAGTAACTAAGGACTTCCGGACAATTTAAATATGATATTAAGATATGTTTCTTACCCAGGAACAATGCCCTGTATTGGTAGGGATTTCTGAAACATCCTGTATGATGTATGTGTATGAGACGTTTGAGAGGTCTGAGTCCGGGTACAAGATGGAGACCCCCTATTTTTGTGTAAAAAGCAAAGAATAAAAAAATAGAAGTATTTATCTATACAAACTTACCTGACGAATTAAAGAATCTTACCCCTATGTAACATTGGTATGTTTAGAAAGAAACTTATAGGATGGTTATTTGGCATCAGGAAGGGAGGCTGCCATGGGGTTGGTTACCACCCAATACCGCGCAAGACTGTGAGCATGTTTCACGGGTAAATGTTCCCTCATACAGTTTTTGTTAAGGTGTATTACTCCATATCACTTTTTTCTCATCTTTTGGTTCCCAATCGAACATAAAAGATTTCATCTTAATGAATGTATATGTTTTGAATTTCTGTATTCGATTGTGGATTCAAGGTTGGGTGCATGCATTTTGAATGTGCATGTGCAGATAATGTAGATTGAATGGGATTGCCTGAAAATAATAGTGTGGGTGTGCTTGCATATAGCGCATGTACGTTTTCTGTAGCTTTTTAAGTATCTAGTTTTTAAATTGTTTTTATTATCAACTTTTTTTGATGTTGCCTTTATCCGGATGGTTAATGGTTATTTTACTTGTTTTTTTACTCTGCATATTTAATGATAGTCCCTGCAGTCTTCATATATTAGCAAGCGTTAGTTTCTAGGGATCTACCCCCGCTCACAGGCTCTGCCCATGCGGGGAATTTAGAATTACCTGTTATTATACAGTGTAGAATTGAAATGTTTGTTTGTAAAATGAATAGATTTCAATTTCAATTTCCTTAGAACTACAGAATGTAATAAATAATGGAATAGTATAGCAATAGCCAACATCAGCCAATCCAACCCTCTACTGTGGCTTTGTCCCATCGGCCTGTATCCTCCCCCACGTTATCAGATAATGGGATTTCAGTCCCAACAGAGCTAAATCTCTAACGTTACTGTTTAATTTATTTTGTTTGAACTCTCAGTGAAACAATTTAACCTCTTGATTAGTTTAGTAGCTATATAATATAATACATAATACATATATAATGTATTCTATAATACTGTTACAGTACAACGTCCAAAGGCAACGTTAAAAATAAGTAACACACTTTTGAACTTGAATTTTCAATTTGAATTTGCTTTTACTTTAACTAAACTTTACCAAACAATTTCAAAATATATTATGTGAAAATATCCTGCGTTTACTTGTTTTTATATTTAATTTACAAACTAAATCTTTAAAATAAAACTGATCAGAAAATAGTTTAATTGATTTGTGGTAAATTAAAAACAAAAATAAACAATGCATTTTAATGTAAGTATAATGCTTGATAAAAATGCATAAAGCTTTTTTTTAATTTTTAAGCCAGTAAAAATGAAACGATGTGTTTTTCAAAGGAAATATTAGTTTTATTACACCGCGAACTACGTATAAAACTTTTATTTGATTCCTGTTCTCTAACGCATCGGATTTTGGAAATCTGCCAACCTAACAAGCAGTGTCTGGCTCCCTTCCATTTTAACTTTGCGTGAATTTGTAGATAATGTGGAAAATACTTGAACTATTTAGTTATTACTCCTGATCTCAAATTCAACATAAATTTTGAACTATATAAAGTTAATATCTATTTAACAAATTTGGTAGTATTTTGTTAATGATGGATTTAGTTTAATAGGACGTACAAACCCATGTCTCAAACCTTCAAATAATTAAAAAAACTGATATTGTTTTGTATAAATCTTCATCGAAATGTGAAATGTACGGTTATTGTAATTCATAGACCATTAACCAATTACTTTACCGCAAGACACTTCAAGGGCGCAGAAGGCAAACATGTCATTGTAGGCCCGGGCTCGTTGGAGGAATCGACAGTCCGTATAGAAACGTTCGTGAAGTGGAGGAAGGCTGAGAACATTGTACGCACCTTCTCCACAACACCATTTCTTCTTGTCTTTCTCCTCCTCGAAGAGCCGGGCATCACAATGAGGACATCTGTAGACGTTTACATCCCAGAGACTAACCTTTTTCAGTTTGAAGGCAAAAAAACTAAAAAATTAAAGTAATAATTGTATCTAACTGGCTTCTGTTCCTCCTCGTCGACATGGGGCCGTGGCTGACCACAAGTCGACCAAACGAACAGGCGCTTCAGTTGAGAGTTTAGGATTTCTGAGTCGAAATATTTGAACTCTGAACTGAGGCTTCGGGATTACGCAGATTGTAGTTTTTCACTGCTTCCCTGTGCACTTCCGGGTGCTGCTAATAACCCAAGTTTTGTAGTATAATATTCAAACTATAATTATATCTGCTATAACTGTTTAGCTAATTCAAATAATATTAAAAAAATGTTAAGGATTAATGTTAACGATTAATATTTGTGATAAAGCTAGTTACAATGGTATTTTAAATTACACAAAATTCCATCACTCAAAACTCACCTTTTGTTATAGCAACGATATTTCTCTACTAGCGTGGAGATTATATAAGCATAATGACGCTTCGACAAATGCTATTCTTAACCAAAACATATATGACGTATTGTTTTATTGACGACATTTAAAGTGAAAGTTCTAAAATTTTGTATCCCTAAATTTTGGTAACTTATTGACAAGTATATTTTTTTCTTTACGTTCTCCTAAAATTAAAACAAGTAATTTAAAAAAACCTTATCAAGTTTTTTTATCTTATTAACTCTTACCATTAAAATTGTTTATTCTTGTATTTCTCAGAAATTATTAGGTTAAAAACACAAACTCTCTCCTTCGCATATTCACGCAGCTGTTCCCGGTTACAATCTGCGAATAGTTTTTTTTGCCTGATTCACTTGTTGTTGATGAGAAGAGGGGAGGGTCCTTGGACGATCACGCTTGACCTTTTTCGGCTTTCCTGGACCTTTTTTGGATACAAAAGTTACACTAATAGGACTTGGAGGATCTGCGGATTGTTTGATTTTTTATTGTTTAGATTTTTTAATATCTCGGAAATTGTTGCCATAAGATCTACGATAATAGCCTTTTCCCTACGGGAAATTCACTAAAACTCATAAGTCATTGTATTTATTCTAAAATATTGTACAGAAAATATGACTAATATAAACTATCGGTATTTAAACTTAACGTATTTTTATTACACTATTATAAGGTTTGAATTTAAACGATACCCCATTCTATGAACTGCATAAAAAGTAAAATATCCTAGCTGGACTGAATCCAACCACTCGATTTCCAATGTTTTATTTTACAACACACTTCCTACAAATCTGACCGTAAATCTCACTCAATCACTTAGGTTAGTTCCAATCTCGGGGTGCAACGGAATTCTCTTCAGACCGTATAGAGACGGCACATCGCTCAGACAATAACTTTAAATATTTTGAGTAAGTTGTTTTTATTTACAAAAACTCGGAAACATTTTTGAAAAGTATTATAAAACTAGATTCAAGTTTCTAAATTTAAAACATTACGTTCGTAAAGTAAATTTTTATACTAAAAAGAATAGTTGAATTTATTTTAACTACAACGACATAATTGTATATAAAACCCGAAGTAAAACCAAATTTAACAACTTTCAAATTTTCACTTCATAGCAAAATGTTAACTTTAAACTCTTTCTTCAACTTTATAACATTTTATAACCACTTATAACAATGGAAAAATGGTCTCAAATACAGAATCATTGCAAATCACTTGAGTTTTAAGTAAATCTTATTTTAGCTATTACTTTTTTCATTCAAAGGATATAAAATGAATTACTTGATAAAGCTATAAATACAAAATAATATTACCATTGGCTCTTTATTGTATAATTCCTTGTTGCTAAATATTATCTCATGTGATTTGCATTTAAGGTATTCTAAAAAACTATAAAGTGTCCAAACTGTTACTATATTACATAGTTTAACGAATTTCTTTAAGTTTAGTGTATTCGTTTATGGAAATATAAATTATTGTTACATAATATTTACAGCAAGTCAAATGTTTGTCAGACCTAATATCTATATGCATTGGTGTTTATATTATAGTTCTAAATGTGCTCCTTGCACTAGGTTTCATATTGTTTCAAAACATTTTAGATTATCTTGTAAAATGTTTCTCAATCTATGGTTGATATTAGTCTACAAATAAATTCACTATTAAAGGAAATAAATCCCTCAGAATGTTAATACTGAGGAGCAAAAGAAAGATAACATTTAATAAAACGCCTCTCTGTCCAAAATCAGAGGCTTTTGTATTGACATTTCTTTCTTCAGAGCAATTACGCTTTTATGCGTTGTTCCACTGATATTAGCTTTAAACGTCTATAGACTTTGAGAATGATTAAGACTACAGCTAATATTGCTAAGCTATTTTAATTAAGGCAATTTATATTTGTTGATGTGCAATTAATCTATTGCAAATTAATTTGGTTTTAGTTAATTGAGCTCTAAAGATAAACAGATTTTTAAATGTTAGTATTTAAGGAATAAAATCAGGTCAATAGGGATATTAAACATTATAGGCATAAGAAAATGAGATAATATTTTCTTTGTATCTTACTTTCCGAAACAAATTTATAATTTAAAACACAATATTCTCTTAAGAAAATTGTTGTATTAACCTACATAAAATTTACCAAAGAAGTGTTTGGAATAAGAATAAAATTATAGGGTTAACTGATATTTTAAAAAACACCTGTGTATTCAGAGTAGTTGTTTTATGTTATTGTAAACATATTTTTTACTTCAAACACTACATATTTTTTGCGTCAAAGTGATTTGATTCAAAAGCATTTTAATATAGCATTTTTAAAATAACTTTTAATGCTATTGATATTTGACAATGATTTATTTATTTTAGTTTAAATCTGACTTAACGATAAATAAATTCAAAATGCCGTTTTAACCAGGGAAGTTTTAAGTAAAAGTTGATAGTTAAGTATTAGCAGTTAAGTAGTTAAGTAGAAGCTTCTCTGCCGCAGTGGGACTGTTATCTCAGTCTGTTGTGGTGTAGAAACAGCTGAAATCTGCTGTTTATCTGTACCCGATGAGACGAAATAACGTCGAAACAGCTAACTATCAGACAAACTAACTGGTCCTTTGCCTTCCAAGCTTTGACAAAGCGGTGCGTCACTACACAGTGAGGTGATGTCTACACTTTAGCTGTGTGGACAAGGACACAAACCTTTTGATAAAGCAGAGATAAGTATAGCACCCTTAAACCGAGACCACTGCTGTATGGGGACTGAGGAAATGTGGAACTTTCCAGGTTTTCCAGCATTTTTCTAGGAAAGGCATACCACAACCGACTATGCTACACATTAAAAGTGTGTTACATTAATAATTTAATAGATGCACTCAACCCTGGTTTTCCGAGCTCTACATTAGGATAATATTATTTACCTTCCAAGTATATTACTTAGCATGTCTGCAGGCTGTCTCGTGCTACAGCAGAACTCTCTTTACATGACCTTACGTAAACACAAATTGTCTACTTATAACGTTATATAAATTACACTGTTAACCACACGAAGATATATAGTTTTATCTGGTTGGTAATGTCCAAGATAGCAACAACAGTGAGTTAATTGTGAAGTCAAACCGTTTAAACACATTCTTCCCTTTTTTGTTTGGTCAAATACAACACTTTTAAGAGGTAATTTGTGTTTCTTAACACTATTAAAACGACGTAAAAACAGTTTTTTAATGAATACTTGGTGTATTCTTTTATTAACTTGTTCTAGAAAATACTTAATCTCTGTATATTTACTTTTGCAAAGTAGCATAGCCTAAGCTTAAACACATATTAAAATTTGAAAAAAAAATATTTGAATAATAATCGATTATGTTTATTTTTCATATTTCATGCACGTTTTGTAGCCTTAATTTATTTAGTAATGTTATGCTAAATATAATATAAAAATGGCTTAAAATATTCTTAAAGTTTTTATTTTACTTACTAAACACTGATTTTGTTTCAATAAAACATTTAATATTTATTGATATTGTCAATTTTAGTTATTAAATAAATTTTCTGTCGCATTTCATACTCCCTGATTTTTAGAGACTTGATAATAAATAAAAGTAACAAAGATTATCTGGCTCCTCTCCAGATCTTTGTCTCCTAAATCTTGATATTGACCACAAGGACCGCCCTATAAGGGGAACTCAGGACTTTATAACGAACACTGTGCAAACAAAGCGTTGTGCGTTTTTATATTTCTTCCACAAATAAGATTAAAACACATAAATTTGTTGCAAAAACTCTATTTGTTTCATTATTTGAGATTTATTGATTTATCTTACTCTACATCCTTATTAAGATAAACAAAATATGTGTAATACAATATTTTAAGCTATTTAAATATGGTTATCATATTTTCCTTGAT
The DNA here is from genome assembly GCA_023375725.1 of Nephotettix cincticeps. NCBI lineage: Eukaryota > Metazoa > Arthropoda > Insecta > Hemiptera > Cicadellidae > Nephotettix > Nephotettix cincticeps. The sequence goes on from CM041786.1 coordinate 139,094,609, forward strand.
ATATTTTGATTTTTTGGAGGTACGATTGCATTCAAACTTATACCAACAAACGACTCTGAAATATTTCTAAAAGTAAAAACTTATGTTATTGTTATACATAGATTATTTTTTGCTAGGTTTATCATAAAAATAAGTAAACGAAGCGTTAAATTTTACATTTTATCTACCTTAATTGTTTTTGTCAGATAAAATATTCAATTAGTGAACTACCCAAATAAATGGAAAATTTCGATATCTAAAATAATTTCGCCGAAAAAATTACAAGACCTAAGATAATAATCATTCCTAAGATTTAGGAATGAAGGTTTCAAATAAAAAATATAATGTATCCTATCCATAATATATCTAATAAAGTATTAACATAAAAGGAAAACAGGATAAACATAAAAAGGAATAACGCTAATAATTATTGTCAGACACATGAAAAAGGCAGATAGTATTCATGTTAAAGGAGAGTCATAATATCTTATACATCTTGTTTGTATTTTCTAACTGCAACACCAAGAGGTAGAATGTTTTCTTAAGATTTCATCATTAAGTGTTGGTTTTTACTTAGACTTGAATTTTCAACTGTTACATTAGTGGTTATTTTGAATATCAATTTAAATTATGGTGATTCGTTTGAAGGGTGAAAAATTTGAGAGAGCCAGGAAGTGTGAATAGAAGAGAGGATTCACAGTTCAAAAATGTATTAAAAATATAACCATCACGGCCTTTTTTACAGCCGAGACTCCATAGGAGAAACCTCGTAGTTGAGGAAAACCAGATAAAGGACAGAAAAGAATGGAGGGGAACATTTTATGTGGCCAAAAAGTTCCTTCCATTTTATAAATATAAAAAAAACCATTTATTAGTAAACAGTAGCATAAGTGTATAAAAATCTGTTAATTTCTTAGATTTTAGCGAATTTCCCATAGGGAAGAAGCTATTACCGTAGGTCTCATGGTAAGACTTAAGCCCGGGACCATGTTATTTTTTCGTCTTTAGGTGCCCAGACAAAAACAATAGTCGTTAAACTTTATATATATGTATAAATATATATATATGTATATATATATTTATGTATATATAAATATATATATATATATAAATGTCTGTTAGCACGATAACTCTCGTAAAAATGGTCCGATAGAGACCAAATTTGGTAGAGACGTGTATTCCTACAAATGCTCGGACGAGTTCGTAAACCAGACATATCGGTCAATGGGAACGGGTAGTTTGGGGGGGGGTTTTGTACCCCAAAATGGGGTTTTTTGCGTTTTTCACATGTAATTTTAAAAAATTTCTAATTTTCTATTTCACCATTGGAATTAGCTACACAATTAAGTTCCTTAAAGTTTTTCTCTATCTCCAACAGTTACCGAGATATAAAAAAATCTAAACACAGTATGTTGTATTGTGGGGCTCCAATGTTAATCTTATGGAGGATGGGGAAAAATTAATATTTCCCATATTAATCAATATTTTTGGATAAAATTTGGTATTTAGCTTCATGTGGTTGAGATCTATCCATTTATGCTTAAAAATCATAGTTTATGTGTTTATCATGGCAGCAAACCCGCATACTCTTTTCCCATATTAATCATATAGGGAATAGGCAAACTCCTTTCATTATGGGGACAGATGTTGATGAAAGTTGGTATAAATGTTAAGATAAAAATTATTCATGGTAAAAATGACTTCTTTCAGTGTTCCTCACAGCAGCAAACCTGTACACTCTTTCCTATGTTAATCTTATGGAGAGAAGGCAAATAATACTCATATTTATTGACAGATAATGATAAAACTTGTCATATATTATTATTATTATGTTATTGATTTGGAAATTCGCTGAGTACGCAGGTCTGCTGCGTTGGGGGTATTCATTTTTATTCTTGTAATTAATCGTATGTTTTTCTGGTAAAAGTTTAAAAACTATAAGTTTAATAAGGAAGATACTTTTACGTACCATGTACAGTTGACAAATGTAAATGATTTCTTATACAATAAAACATATAAATACAATCACGAACCTCATGAGAAATTGAAATTGACCTCGTCATCATTTTATGTGACCAGTCAAACTAAATAATTACATCTAAGTAATAATAGAAAGCTAAACCTAAAAGTACTTTACCTAGAATCACGTAAAACATTTTCTTTGCCTTTTGAAGCGTTTGGTAAAAACCACCCGACAGAGTTTTTTTAGAAATTCTTACTTGATGACTGGAGGAGCTAAAATATTATGACAATATATGATTATTACAAATCATTTCCCATTGCAAAAAATTATATTCAATTAGGTAAATGTACACGTTATTTTTCAGAATGTAAAATAAAACTAGGTTTAAAATGATAAACAACTGAAACCGACAAAAATATGTTATTTAATACAAAGCTTTGCATGATGAAAAAAAGTAAGAAATCATTTACAAATACTAAATTATGTAATTCAAATTATTCATTCCATAGTAAATTATATGAACTGAGTTTGGTGAAGTGCAGTGAAGTGTAAGCATTTAAGTTCTAAATGACAAATTCATACAAATAACACTTGGATGGATTCAGCGATATTAAAATGTCAGTATGCAAAATAAAAAGGTTCAGGAGGATGCAAAGTTGAAGACATTTATGAAAACGGTTTCAATTTTTATAAACTTGAAAAAAAATATTTAAAAATTGATTTTACTAATTAAACTGAGAATACTTTTGTCATTCAAATTCATATAAAAACTACATAAACTTAAAGCTAACTTAAATCACTTCCTTTAAAAATGGCTATTACATTCATAGTCAAAGGCATTTCATAAATGACATTGTTTAATGCCAAGGTTAAAAGAAACGCGTAATTAAAGTAACAAAAACTGACTTTGACATTGAAACGTTTTAAATTGGATTTTTTCTCAAGAATGGTTTCATACAATGTTCCAGTTCGTAGAATTAATTCATAGAAACTGAGGGAAAACTATTTTCAAAAGTATTTTAAAAATGTAGACTAGTAAATCTATCAATAATCACTATACCTTTAAAAAAATAGTATAAAATAATCTTTCATTGGACAAGAAATTTTTTCGACGTAATATAACTTTCAATCCTGGCTGTTAAATTAATTTTTTCAATAGTTAAATAAATGTTTTGCTTTTTGAGTACAAAATACAGTATTACCAATTATGCTACAAAATAACTAAAAAAATTGTTTTTATTATTTTGAGTGAACATTGTTTACAATTTAAAGTAAACGAGTCTATAGGTATTTATGTTCATCATTTACTGTTAGATGTGTTTTAAGAATTGGTGATTTTCATGATTCAAAATCATAATATCAAAATTTTTAAAATAAAAACACTACCAGAGTTTCAAAAGAAACAAAAGTACGCCCAGTTAAAAATAAGGATTTATACTCATTAAAACAACTCAACACGATCTTAATATAAAACAGACTTAAGACTTATTACAAAATAGAAATATCAATGTGAAACAGATGAAAAAAATAATGTTTATATTAGTTAAATAACAATAGTGGTTTCATAAGATATATGGACACAAGATGGGAACTTAAATGGTTTAAAATGGATATGTCTTAACTATGGGGTATTCGCAATCAATTAGACCTAAATTTGAAACGTAACTGACGTCATTTGGTTATGAGCTATTTAGCAGAACTAAAAACATTTTCTTTAGGAATATTTATTATCTAACCTATTTCCCTTAGGGAAGTCAAGACAAACATGTTTTATCAAAGGGAATTAAGTACCATTATCTTCCACAACTAAAAAATTTACGTGATATCAAAGGTGCTCGAAAATTTAATTTTTTTCATATAGAAATATCCTTATAGACTGCGGCGGTAGTATGTACTTGTAATACAGCTACTTGATCACGATTTGTGGATGGTTATACGGTGTGCTCAGTGGATGCGATATTTCCTGGAATACTACGTTCATCCGCAAAAAACTCATAATAAGACCAGTCCGTAATGCAGAGGCAAAAATTGTGGTTAGGATACCACGTTAAACTGTAGGTCCCGTAGATGGCATTGGCTTTTAAAGGTATCAAGACTATTTCGCACCACAATCGTTTTACACAATTTTCCCATTCATATTTGGTATAAATATCCATCCAGGTGGATCGCTATTTCAGTTCACCAATTAGGTATTAAGGAATAGACCATCCACTTTAACTGCTATATATTTCATTGGTTTATTCAATAATTAATTACGCTTAGTAAATTAGAGGAACTTAGGAGGATCTCTGCAACGGAGCCAGCCGACACGGCGGCTTGGAAGTATTCCAGAGTCAATCGACTGAAGTTATCTTACCCCCAGTTCAATGGCTACCACTTCATATTTCATCGCAAAAACCTTTATTGATTCGTTTTCCCTGGTTCTCTTTGGTTCTAAATACACGAAATATTTGTTATTTTAGTAATATATTCTTCATAGAATGACTAATAAACCCTAATAAAGATAAGTTATTATAGTAATCTATAATATTATAAAGAAGAGGTGGTTTCTGTATGTTTGTGAGTTTGTTTGTGGCAAGTAAACACGAAAAATACTGAACCGACCGGTTTGAAATTTTACAGAAAGGTTGATCTTAAACTCACGCAACACATAGGCATATTAGTTCCCTTAAAATCTCCTCGGACTACGCTCCAAGAACGTCCTAAGTTTCAATGTTTACATTTTTAAAGAATTAAAAAAAGATAAAATTACTTGAATGTCAACAGCTGACAACACTAAAATTTGACAGTTCGGGCAGAAGAAGAAGAAAGAGCTGCCGTGACCGTCCTCGGTTTCAATGTTTACATTTTCTAATGACAACGTTCGTTTACACTATATTATGATAGTTCGGGAAGAATAAGAAATAAAATTGATTATCAGAAAAACTGCTGGATCGAAATTAGTGAATTAATTATTAGTTCGGAATAGTGTAATGGTAGATTTTAAGTTTTTTCCCGACGACTGTCTCCATTACGTTAATCCTTATCCTCTCCCAATATTTGACAAATGTTACTTTGTCATGTTTTAGACACTTGTGTTTTGTCCTTTTGTAAACAATGAAGGATTAATTAACAATAATGTATCAGTAGAGCCTACTAACACCTCTCTGCCTTTTTTACCCGTGCGAAGAACGGGTACTGTGGTTAGTTAACACATAAAGGTTTCAACACTTTCTGTCACGTGATTATTATTGCAGCTTTATAGTAGTTTGAATCCACAAGTGTTTTTATTCAGGTATACGGTGCTAGAGTGTTAAATTCGTGCAAATATGCTGCTGGGGATGGACCATCATAGGTTCGAAACGCATACAGCGTAAAAGTACAAATTATTGACACTGCTTTTATGCTACATAAAAACCTTTAAGAAAACGTATAGAGTGACTACTAAAAAAAGCTAAATTCTCAAACTGTTTTAATATTTGCATAAATCATAACTCGGTAAAAATTTATTTTACAAAGCGTTGACTACCATCACATTTGAGAAATCTAGAATTTATACGTTTTACGGAGTTTATAAATAATTACAACTAATACCTATCCATAAAAAATAACTTTTTTATATTTGTGTTGTTGTTTTTTGAAATGCCTTATTTCTAAGACGTTCCACCAATAAAATAAAAGAACAAAAATGTAAGAAGTTGCTCTCTCAAATTTTATTTCCCATGCAAGAGCAGCTGGCGCCTCGCCAGTGTCAGACGACGTTTGGCTTGCTTCCACTCCAGTGTAATGTGAAGACATGTTTTCAACAGTTTTAAACACTACATAATTGAATCATATCAACCTTTGAAAGCCAAATAAGCCTAACTTAACGTATTTGTTCAAAACACGTTCTAAAAAATCGCTATGAATAAATTTATTAAAGAATTTACACACAAAAATGTATTGTTTTTTCTTCTAATGAAATAGCACAATTATAGTGAGGAAATTTTTATTCCGACAGATTAAAGCGATCAAAAATCTTGGGAAACTACCTAATATACCTAAATATCTATGCATGAAATTCGTAGTTGACTCTCCAAAATCAATATCTGTTATATTTTTATTTTAATATTGCAAAACCATTTTTCGATAACATTGTAAGTATTAAAGACGTATTAAAAATCCAATATGAATAACAAAGGAATTTTACCAATATTTAAAGTTTTAATTCATTGAATATATACGTGAAAACAACAGTTACAGCGGTCTCAAAATGATATCTTCGCTTGTTATGGAGGTGTTTACATTGGCTCGGTTTCAATTCTGCCAGCTATATTTCACACAACCGCAACACACCTTGGGTTATTACAAACATATTTCTTTGCAACAGCCCGCTAGGAACATAAACTAACCTGCCACGTGCTTACTACTCAAACTTCCACAAATGTAAGAGACATTTCATTTTTTGACATCGTAATCAGTAAAATAAAAACAATAAACAACATGAACATCAATAGAATATAAAAATAAAACTAGCTCAGCGTTAATTCAAAATCTCTATATATAAAATTGAATGTATGTCTGTATGTATGTATGTCCTTTATGCGTTGCCAAACTACTCATCCGATCGCCATGAAATTTTAGGAAGTTGCTCTATATGTGTCCGGGAAGGTTTTAGTGAAAAAATATTTTCGAAAACCCCATAAGTTTCCATTTTATGGCGTTTTAAATTTCTAATGTTAACCTTATGGAGAGTAAGTTTGTTTACAAATTGTCTACAATGAAAACATCTGATTGGTTTACTTTCCATTAGCAATATGCTTTACTATCCAATGCCATCTGAATCATTCATTAATGTTAAACTATGAAGTAAATGTGTACTGTAAAAAATGAACAGCTTTATTCACCAAGTTATTAGTTTCGGTTTCGGTATGTATTTATATTTTTATTTTCTGTCTGATTAAAGTCACCTGTTTATATGATAATTACAATGTTTATATTATTACGTTTATTATAATAATCAGCTGTTGTATATCTTTCCTATAAAAGCCGTATTACAGTTAGGTTTCTTTTGGGTTTGGATTGGATTCGAAAATTGTGAATTAATCCATGCAGATTTATTTGTTTTATGGGAATGTTATTAATATGTTTTATCGTTTCAGTATTGTTATTCACTATGCAGCGACTCAGAATATATAACCTTTTACAATAAAGCCGTATTGCTATTCGACTTCAGAATATGGTCAATCTTAACATGTATTTACTGTCAGGCGTTACGAAGTTCGCCGGGTCAGCTAGTAATATTATAAACTAAATTAAACTCTAATCAAACTATGCAACTTTCTTACTTAGCCCATTTCTTTTATTATAAAAGTAAAACAATTTGTTTAAAGACAATGGAGTTTCTGAAGTGTTGTCTAATCTTAACATCCAATTTATTATTTTTACATATATACATTTTATAAATATATATGGATTCTTTTATATAGTATGAACTTTTTTAACCGCACGTCCACTTCAAGTTATAATTTCTATCTCTTGCGTCAAAGGTCATGAAATAGCTAAAATGTAATATTAAAAAATTGAAAAAAAATTGAAAATGGGAAAACAATAAGCATTTTTATAATAAAAAAGAAATACGTTGGTATAGTTATTGGATTAATATCCATACTATAATACGAGCAAGGTTTATATATATATATATATATTTGCACACGGATCTCGAAAACGGCACCGAGATTTCTTTAAATTTTGAAATAACTAATTTCCGAGTAGAAAATAAGTTATAGATAGGTCTAATGTCCAGGAAAATTCGTGTTTTCTTGTAATATTAAGTTTAAAATCTAAAAATTTAACATTACGCTTATGGAGAATAAAATGTAAACAATACAAACCAAAACAGCTGTTAATAATAATAATAATAATAAATAATAACCGTTTGACAGTTCTTGATTGAAGACGGCAAAGAACAATATGTGAATAGAGGTTTTTCATAGATATTTATTTTATGTATGTAATAAATGTAGAATTATCAGGTTACTAAACAATTTGTAAAAACTTAAGGGTAACATAACTGTGCGAAATAAAAGCAGGAAAGAGTATTTCCAAAATCTTCCGTGTTTTGATAGAAAACGTATTTGTTGTATTGCTTGAAGCCACTGTAACAAACCAATTAATATGTGTAAATTAAATTTCTCTTTTGCTTTTCAATCCTCATTCCGTTTATATCAAAATCAGTTGGTCACAGGCTAATAATAACTGTATGGATAGTTAAACAGTAAATGATCGGCTAAAACAATTGAGGTTGGCTAAAACACCTTAATTTTTGGCAGACGTTAGCGGTAGTGTTTAGCCTCGTAATATGAATCGCGTGTTCTAACCCCATCAGGGGAATCCTTTTTGTTCAGTGCTATATTAATTATAGTGTATTAAATCGGTTTTATTTAAAATAAATGTTTCATTGAGCAATAAATTGAATTGAAAAACTTGAAAATACATTTTATTTATGAGAGCTCGGTCACCATGGTATTTATTATTTAAAAGGCAATTTAAATAACTGAAATTTTACTTTTTCTAGAAACTCAAAACTGAAAAAGTCTTGAAAAATAGCATAAAACTGTTCATGGAATACTAATTAAAAAAATAACCGTTCTGTTTTCAAACTATACTTAAAATATAAAAGTACAAAATTAATTTATATAATTTTTATAAGAAAATTTTTAAAATTTTAGCAAAAAAATTTACTTTGTCCTGTCTATAAAACCCACTTATTTCTAATAATATTGTGATATATATTGTGTATTATGTCTACTATTCTAGTAATATTGTTGTTCATATTTAGATGTCTCCTGAATACTAGTGTTATCGTATTTTGGTCGTTTTCCTATTTCCCCAGTAAACAGAGGTTCAATCATGATCCCCAATAATCAGATACCCTCTGGCAACAACCTCTGTAGCGCTGTTTGCTAGAGTAATTGGAACTTATCACACTTCAAATATTGTTTTCCCGCATAATTTCCAAAAGGATTAATATAAATATTGAGTTTCCGTTTGATGTATATTATTGTTCCTGGGCGACCTTTCGAAAACTCCTCTGCGAAATATTACTACATCATATTTGACATTCTATTTTTTAATAAATTGAAATACACATTCTATAATATTTAATTTAATTTAGTTATCCGGCCAAATCATTAAATTTAATTTGTATCTCGTATTTCCAAATGTGTTTTTGTAATAATTGACAGTAAAATAGCTTGGAAAATAATTTTGTTTTAGAACTTGGTATTCAACTTGATTATGTGCCCAAAAGGTCAGAAACCAATGTTCGACAGAATCTAAAATGGATCATCAGATAGTATTTAAACCTTTATTTAGTAATTTACGAAATCCAGGGGATTTAACGGTCAAAATCCCATGGTAAACTAGTCGTCTACGAACGGAAGTTTTGGCGGTGTCTAGGACAGGGCCCAGACTAACACCAAATTCCTACTGACCTGTCTCACTTACCGTCTCCATCTATGAAACTTAAGAATTATTTTAGGCACATATTTATTAAGACCCATTGACTTAATTGAATTTTTTCAAAAAATTAAGTTAACTTAACATCATTACACATGTAGTAAAATCACTTTGTCAGATAACATGGTTTTGGGAAAAACCCCGAATGAAAAAAAACTTTGTGGTACAAGATGACGAGATAAAAATTTTAAATATTTAAATTAATTTTGTAGCAGGTTTATGGAGAAACCAACACTATTATGTTTTGTAAAAAACTGAATACCTTAATAAAAAAAGTGTGATGTGCTAAAATATTTTCGTGAATACGATAACTCAGCAGCACACGCATTGTATGTAATAGCTCAACATGATACCATTATTTTCCTCTGACAACACACTTTGAAGCAATGAAAATGATAAAGTGTTAGCGAGGAATTCCTCAAACAAAGCCAGACAGCTGATCCGGTAAACATTTACCTCCAATATCGTCTCTCGGGTGGCTACAGGTAAGCCTATACTGTCTACATGAACCTGCTCCGATGTCATAGGTTAATGTTTATTAAATGTTACAAGTAATTAGTCTTAATATCCTACTATTTTATAATGAATACGAAAAATTAATTTAAAACTGTGTAATAATGTGTTTAAAAAGGAGTTCAGAAAATTTTTAAGTTACGTAAAAATATTAGTATTCACACTATTTTTTTTAATTTGACACCTTATTAAGTGTTCACTCGTAATATATAAAGAATAATTTTATACTCATTCAATCTGAAATAAAATAATCTAAAAAAACAATGAGATATCGGTTATGGTTCCAGAGAAAAGTGCACTTAACAACAATTAGAAAAAAATCAGGTATCCGGAAAACGAAGTTTTTAATTAAAATATTTTTCAACAGTAAACTGCTAAAAAATAATCCGAACGACATAAAAATTCCAAGGAAATATCAATTTATATTATTACTAGCAATAAATTCTTAACACTGTAAATATAAAGACAACACGTCACTGAGGCATCTTCAGTGGCTTAGGCTAGTCAGAGATGGCCGCTCTTGATTTGACAAGTCACTTGCTACTACAGTACATACAAACTAGACACGTTTACCAATCTACCTTGTTTCACTATGATAACGCTATTAAAAAATCATTAAAATGAACAAAAATAAATGGGAATTTTTAAAATAAACAGTAAGCAATTTCGCAAACGTTTTATAATGCATATAATTAAAAAAATCATGTTCCTTTCGTTAGTTTTATACATGGTAATGTTGGCAATAAGCTCTTTAATTTTATCACTTAAATTAACGATCCACTAAATGAAGACGTTTGCATTTATTAAATCTCTAACATCAATTAATTTTCAAAAATAAGTCGTTTTACAATAAACTAATTAAAATTCAAAGCATCTTATGAATCGAGATCAAAAGGGCTTTATTTGAAATTCCTGTTAAAGTAATTACTCTAATTTAATTACATAAGTATATTGCTTTCCATGTTTTCAAAGACAAAATTAAACTATTTATTGATCTGGTTTGAGCTTTATTTATAAATATATACACTGATGATAAAAAAATAAAAATTTATAAAAATATTTTATTTTTAGTATTAGTTTTAATATAAAATAATTAGTGATTCAAAGGCTGATGAAAATTAATTCTATATCTGAACAATTATCGCCATGACTTAAATTTAAATTAGTGAAATTAAAATTTCGTATTTTTTACTCAAAATATATTATTTAATACCTGGTTCTGATTTTTGGAAAATATGCCAAACTGAGCTTTATAGCTTAGCAAAATGTTTCTTTGTAAAGCTAACGGCTTTCGGAGTTAAAATAGTTTATTCATTAAGTGATTTGTCTTCCTATGTCAGTCAACTAAGTTGCTGTAAATATCGTATCGATCATGTCCATAGTAGGATATAAATTTTGCTTCATGCGAATAAAATAAAAAAATGTATTTACCACTACATTATATTTTATAAAAGTAAAGATTTTTGGAACTGGTTTCGAGTTGATTTACCCTTGTGCAACTCATTTAAGATTTTTTCAAGGACCGAAGGGGTAAAAAACAGCTCTAATTCAAATATTTTTTCAACATATAGGCCTACCACATTTGAATATACTATACTCATAAATGTTTAGTAGATAAAAAACTCATAATATTTATTTAATTATAAGAAACAAAACGAAAGAGGTTTTGTGAACGTATGATATATCCGCTCAAAAAGCAAAACATCTAATAAGCATTTGATTTATTAAGTCTGGATCCGCAGTTTGGCAATTTTTCAGATGGCTATATCCTTTCTAACATTTCAACATATATGGCTACTGCATACTTTGAAAATATGTACTCTTTGATTTGAGCAAACATCTTGCACTTTACTTTTCCTTCAGGCTTCTAAGCTTTAGAGGGCCACAAGCACGTTTTTCTTGGATCCACAATTCAAGTATGGGTGTGACAGGCCCCATACTTTAAATCTTTTTGTTATTTATTGACAGTATATAATTTTATAACTATTCTGGGATCCACAATTCAAGTATGGGTGTGACAGGCCCCATACTTTATTTCATACTTTATATTTTTCACTGAAATGGCAACCTACTCAGGAAGGCTTTTTAAACTACGTATGAATAAAAAATGAGTGTAGGATGATTTTGGTGCGATTTATTAGTCGTGTTACCGATTAAGGTGGACATGTTCCTAAGGCAGAACTGTTATAATAGCACAACAGTCAATGGCATATCTAAAGGACCTACAATTTAAGGTGGAGATTAAACTACTGGCTCTGAATTACGAATTGGTCTAATTATGAGGATGATATTTGCAGATTAAAGTATACTGCTTTAATCCGCAAATATCATCCTCAAATAAATAAATCAACAAAAGCGAACACTACACCCACCGACCATCACTCACAACTATCCACAATTCGTGACCTCCAAGTAGCTGGATTACAGGACACACAAGGGTTACAGTCAAGTTTTGATCCTACAAGTGTTAATCCATAACTTCATTTAATATAAAAATATATTATGTTACATAAACTAATAACTCTTAACTCATAATAATAAATATACTTTATACATGACATTTTATAGATAATAATAATTATTAAATAGTGAAATAATGAAATAAAATGTTAAATGCATAAAAGCAATGTCAGTATGTACATAAACGTTTGAACATTTTATAATAAACTTAATTATCTATTCAATGTTTAACTACGGGTATTCGTATTGTTAAACTGAGAAAAACTGTAAAAGGGAAATAAAGTCAACCAATGTATAGATAAAATAATTTATTGCCATGAGCTTCTCAGATGATTTAAAACTCTTTGCTTTGTAGATAATTAAAACAAAGGTTGACGTCATCAGTGAGGGGAACATCTGCTAAAAGCCACTTAATGACAAAAGCCATTGTATGAAACCCATTTTCAGTTATTACTATTGCTATAAAACATTATAAATGACTCTTTATACTTTGATATTAACTTTTCTTTTGCTTTTTTCTAACTAAAATCATTTCAAAATGTTTTACTGTAAAAATATATTTTAAGAAACTATTTTATGCGAACAGGTATGCTTATAAATAGCATCAAACTAAAATATACAGGGTGTTCATTAAAGTCGGGGACAAACTTCGAGGGGTGATAGTGCTCATCAAAATAAACAAAAAATTACCTATAACTATTTGTCAAAAAATCCTTCGTTTAGCCGCTAGCCACCATTTTGTATTTTTTACAAAAACCATTATATATCAAGAATTATTTAAGATACAGAAACCAAACTTTGCACACATATTTATTGGTCAAAGATACAAATAGTTTCAAAGTATCATTTAATTTGATTTCATATTTTCAAAATGGCGGCGGTTAAAAATATTTTAATTAAAATAACAAAATACCCATTAACTTTATAAATTTTTACAAGATACAAAAAGATTGCAATTTCAATTTAAAATCGAACAGTATTTTGGTGAACAAAATCCGTCGACGGATAACCGAGAAAATGCAGGTTTAGTATTACAATGTACGTGGCCCACGCGCCAACGCGGAGCGATCGTGGCACAGTAGCCGCGTTGTGCCAGCTGAACTCCGCTTCTTATCCACGGCCGCTCCGCGGTGGCGCACGGGCCCTGTATTCTAACATTAAAAGTGCATTTCCTCGGTTATCCGTGGACTGATTTCGTTCATGAAAGTACCGTTCGATTTGAAATTAAAATCGCAATCTTTTTTGTATCTTGTAAAAATTGTATAAAGTTAATGGGTTTTTTGTTATTTTAATTAAAAGATTTTTAACCACCGCCATTTTGAAAATATATAAGCAAATTAAATCATACTTTGAAAATATTTTTCTCTTCGACCAATAAATATGTGTGCAAAGTTTGGTTTCTTTATCTTAAATAGTTCTTGATATATAACGTTTTTTGTAAAAAAATACAAAATGGCGGCTAAAGGCTAAACGAAGGATTTTTCGACAAATGGTTACAGGTAATTTTTTGTTTATTTTGATGAGTACTATCACCCCTCGAATTTTGTCCCCGACTTTAATGAACACCCTGTATATTCGTTATTAACCTCTAAAATGATTGGGTTGATTAGTTATAATTATTTTAATAATTTACAAAGCTCTGTCGTAATTCTTTTTATTCAGATTGGTTCCGGGAGAGCATTCCATTCTCGATAACCAGTGACTTAAACAGATTTATTGTACTTAACTTTCTGTGGATTGGGATCAAAGGTTTTTTTGTCTCTTTCTCTAGTACCTTTCCCACTCATGTATTTTAATGGGAATAGCTTTACACTAATAAATAGTTTATGGTTTTACCTTTGTCAGAGGATTTTACTAGTTTTCTTTTTTAGCCACCACGACAGATTCATTCACACAGGCTAGAATATTCTGATAGGAGTCACTCATAGGTTAAATTTTGCAAGTTTACTGGGTCAATACGTTACTAATTTTTTACACTCTCTTTTCCTAAGTTAACAACATCTAGGGCAAGTACTTTAAATTTTCTGTAAGGGAGACCACCTAAACGGTAGGATCAATAAAGTAGCTGCGGTGTGGCTTTGCGGTGAACTAGTCATTATCTGGACAAAGGTCAGCAGCTTTGGTAAACGGCAACTGTCACTGACATGGACACAAACTGAGAGCTGAGTCTGTCACATTCACCGTGGGTGAATATTCTGAAAACGGGTATGAGGTAGTTCTTACTTTAAAACACGTAAAGTATTTATCTTCTTTCTTGCTATTAAAAAAAACACGACTCAGAAAAAATACACTCGTATTTTTTATAGACATACTTTGGTAGATCTAACTAATATAAAGCAGTAAATACAGACCGATATTTCACATATTAAGAGTCTGCATCAGTGGTAGCCATCTTGGATTTTAGTCCTGTAAGAGCAATGTTAAATTATGGCACCTATATCTCCTTGACCTATTGTCATAAATTAACGGAAGAGGTGTCAAATTAAAGGTATTACAGTCCTCCAGGGCACCAACTCACAGAACTTCTTATTTTCACTCTTAATAAAAAAAGAATAAAGATTTATTTTGTAAAATATTCCTGGATTTTTGTTTTTATATCAAGTTAAATTTTTGAACATATTAAAAGGTCATGCCCTTGAGCCACATCTCATCAATGTACTTACAAAGTTTTACATTGATACTTTGATAATTAACGCCACTACACACGCCAAAGTGAAGGTATGTTCCGCCAGAATTTAACATTGCCCTTACGGCACTATAATTCAAGATGCCTACCACTGATGCAGACTCTTAAGCGGTAGGTAAAAATAATATCATTTTTCAATATTTTCAACAAAAGATTAACGTTGAAGCTACATAAGACAATGTACTGTGTTTACTAGATTTTATTGCTCAATAATTACATGATATAAACCAAACTTTTGAAAACCCGTTTCCTTAGTTTGTTGTTCAAACCGATATTTTCTGTAAAATTTATAATTTTGAAAACATTTTTTGTAAAACCCTAAACTACGATTATTGAGAGTAAATTGGGGGATGAAGCCCCTTCGAGCGAGACCGATTTTACTTGATTTTGAACTTTTGAAACAGAGGAGGTATTTATACAGTAAGTTATCGTATATGGACACTATTACACTTTTACTATACTTGATCTGTAAAAGTTATATCAATGCAAATTGTTATTACTGATTCAAAAAATACTTTTAAATTTAAAGGATATTCTACTATATCAAACAAACGCGTTCCCCTTTACTCGTTGGATTTATAAACCATGTTCAGGTTATATGTTTTAAAATACCTGAGAAACTTCAACGATATCTATATCTATAAAAGAGGATGTTTACATATATATTTGTATGTTTGAAGTTTATGCACTCAGACACCGCTGGTCGATTAGCCATGAAAGGTAGTACACTTAGATAACATTTCAAAGAGGTTTGTGGATCATTGATTTTGTTGTAGCTCAATTTGGGTTCTCCCCAGAAGCCCAAAAAGGACCCCATACCAGAACTTTGTTTATTAACTATTTGCCCTCATTTCCTATCTTTCTGCCTTAACCTTTTATTTAACCTTTCCTGGTACCAAAATGTATTTTCAACTCTAGCGCCCAAACAGGAGACTCTAGGTAAAAAGCAATAGGGAATGTTTCCTTTAACTTTTAAGATCTACTGCACCACAACATAAGGGAGAACCTAGGGAATATAGTACATTAAAACTTAACTGACACTTCTATATGATTTTAGTAGAGATATAGTGATTACATTAAAATGACTTCTAATTACTAAGGACTGCCGACCAAAACTACGAGCGCCTTGGGGCAGAGCTCCCATAGAAGGAAACTAGTTTAATATATTCATCTCTATATATAAAATTGAATGTATGTCTGTCTGTATGTATGTATGTCCTTTATGCGTTGACAAACTACTCATCCGATCGCCATGAAATTTTAGGAAGTTGCTCTATATGTGTCCGGAAAGGTTTTAGTGAAAAAATATTTTCGAAAACCCTATAAGTTTCCATTTTATGGCGTTTTAAATTTCTAATGTTAACCTTATGGAGAGTAAGTTTGTTTACAAATTGTCTACAATGAAAACATTTGATTTCTTAGCTACAGCTGATTGGTTTACTTTCCATTAGCAATACCGTATGCTTTACTATCCAATGCCATCTGAATCATTCATTAATGTTAAACTATGAAGTAAATGTGTACTGTAAAAAATGAACAGCTTTATTCACCACGTTAATAGTTTACGGTTTTGGGGGATTATGTATTTATATTTTTATTTTCTGTCTGATTAAAGTCACGTGTTTATATGATAATTACAATGTTTATATTATTACGTTTATTATAATAAGAAGCTGTTGTATATCTTTCCTATAAAAGCCGTATTACAGTTAGGTTTCGTTTGGGTTTGGATTGGATTTGAAAATTTTGAATTTAATCCACTCAGATTTATTTGTTTTATGGGAATATTATTAATATGTTTTATCGTTTCAGTATTGTTATTCACTATGCAGCGACCCAGAATATATAACCTTTCACAATGAAGCCGTATTGCTATTCGACTTCGAAACTGTTGGAAACAAGTTAACATGTGTTTACTGTGAGGCGTTACGAAGTTCGCCGGGTCAGCTAGTATATAATATTTATATCTTTTTAGTATCATAGTTTTACAGATACAACTTGCACCAATGAGGTAAATGAAAATCATATTAAATTTATAACCATGTTCGTGGTAAATCGAACAGTGAAAACCTCTGGCAAGGAAGCAGAGTTAAAAATATGATGAAACACAAAGGTGTAAAATGTTAAATCTAAATATTTTAAAGCGGAGCTGTGGCTTGTTACTCGAGTTTGAATCGTGGTTGTTTCGCCTCTGGCCACATTTTAATTAATGCAAGAGAACATATCGCCCTGAGAGTGTCCTTGTTACTACATTGTGTGCTGTGTGTGTACTATACTCTCGTCAAAGCATTCAGCTATCTTTGGTACAGAATATTTACTAGTGGAAATTTCAGTTAGTAAAAAAAGCAAACTATTGATGTTTATATATTTTTATAAAGTTTTTTTTATGGATGACTAACTGGGCTTACTTGTATTATTTTAAATCATGTTATTTAAGTTGCTTGTTTAGCATATTTCCTCATTATTTTCTAAACAGTTGCAAATAAAGAGATTTTGAGACCAGATATTTATGATGAAAATTCTAGGAACAGTAACAAAATGGATATCACATATAGTTCGTTGAAATTCCACAATAGTTATAACCTGCTAGATTTCAAAATGCTGGATAAGCTTTCTCTAGAAAAAAAACAATATCTATTAATATATTTTCTAATAATATTCATTCAAAGCTATACAAATCATTTCTACTCTCTTTATGATTAGTTTTATATCTGTTATGTTGTAAATTTACGTTTACCATCCAATGATTGCAAATATATCTATGAAGGCTAATTTTTAGGCAGTAAGGTGTGTAAAATAATTAGTATATGAGATTTTAATGTATGAATATGTAGTAAAATTATACCTTGATGAAAAATTGTTTATAATTGTATATTATTATTTAAACATGTATTGCTGTGAGCCAAATAGCGATAACATTGTTATTTCTTTATGATTATATTTAATTATTCTTATTTTAATATACGATTGGGTACTCGTTATATGGCAAATCTGTGTTATGAGGGTGAATCTAATGTGTTGTAAGAGTGAATCTAATGTGCTGTGAGAGTAAATATAATGTGTTATGAAGGGATTCAATGTTAATGTGTAATGAGTGTAAACCTAATGTGTTATGAGGGTGAATCTAATGTGTTATGAGGACGAATCTAATGTGTTATGAGGATGAATCTAATGTGTTATGAGGGCGAATCTTATGTGTTATGAGGGTTATTTCAATGTGTATGTGTTTTTATGGATACGTAATTGATGTCTGTTTTTGTGGTTGTGTAGTATAGTGTTTCATTATAAATGTAAACAATAACTATGTTTTACAGTTTAGTTCAGTTACAGATCATATCACACAGTTTAATAACAAAAATACAATTTCAGAAGATAAATATTGCTGAAAATATCAATACGTAGGTAGCCTGCTGGGCTTTAATGAGAAAACTTCAGGCTATCGACAACTCCTATAATGGGTTCGCCCGATGCTGAAAGGGTGAGGTGGTATCTGGTATCGCCTTGTTATTTATATCCTCAACGTTGATTTAGATCTTTACAATAATTACATATTGTTACATACTCAAATTGGTGAAATGAATAATTAATAATATTTGTAATTCATTGTAAATAGACTGTGAAAAATGGTTATAAATTCTATAGTTTATGATCCAACCGTCATAAAACCAGATACGAAATTACCAATGATTATAGTTTTCGTGTAGCCCTTGGTTAGGTTTTATCCAAATGGGGTTTTCATTTTAAATGTAAAAAGACTTGCAGTTTCTTAATAGTTTGCTTGGCCACTTGTTTGAAATTCAACAATTAATGATTTGTTACAGAGATAGGACATTAAAAAATTAAACACAAAATCACAGCAAGCAAAATCGCCGATACATAATATTACTTAATAACATAACTGTTAACACTAAGCCACCTTAACACTTGAGTTTTATTTTAATCTATACAAATATTAAATTTATTATGTAATGTCGTTTGTTCTGTAAATTTCAAAACCAATACAAATTGGAAATTGCAAATTGGCAATACGTTCATATTCATATACCCTTTATTCCTTTTTGTAATAGATAAATACAGAAGTTTTTGTTTTAATGCCTAAATCCTGTTTATTTCTCACGTTTGCGTAATTTAAGTTTTCAAAAGGGATATCGTGGCCGTTAGGGCGTATTGTCCGAGTAAGTCTGAACAAGTTGTTTTGGAAGTTTAGATTGCGACTGTAGTGTTACTAGCTTTAAAGCTTGTATAAGGCATTCAGGAGTTTGTAAACCATCTTATGTTCGCGAAACATTGTTCAATCAGTGGAATTCTATAAACTACCTCTAGCACATACTATATGTACGGATAAAGAGTGAACATACTCTAATCTAAAATATTATGTATTTTGAATTAAAAATTTTTAAATGCAAAGTTACGAAGCTATTGTGAAATGTCAGTGTCTCTTGAAGGTGGTAGATAGAATATTACATATTAATTTTACATTTTACATAAAAATTATTAATGACCACCATTACTCGGGTTTTTACAATAAATAAAAAAAAATGTTATTGGACTGAAATTTACCTTCTAACTTCAAGATATGTTTAAACTGAAAGTTAAAAAGTGTTATGCAAAAGGAGTTCTTTATTTATAAATTAATTATTAAAAAAAATTCTCTTACTACCTAAACCAAAATAATCAGAAAACTAATTAAAAAGTGGTTCGACATATTTTTGTATTTTGTTTTTGACATTTTAAAATCCCATAGTCTTTAAACCATATATGCGCAATACCTCGCACACCTCCTGTGGGTGGTATTATGTTACTAGGGACGTAAATATCTATTAACCATGACATTTTAATCAAACCAGAGCAGATTCTGAGAACTTTTTATTTTTGTGTTTCTATCAGATTTAGGAGCCAACTACCCTTAAAAAAATGTTAAAAAATAGTTCTGAAGATATAGTCAAAGTGTCCCGTGTACCTAATTTCATTAAAACCGGGCGATTTGGTGGTCTCGGGTTCACTAAATATACAGAAAGACAAATATGTAGATAGACCATTGAGTTTCATTGTTGATAAGGTATTTAATTAGCAAAATATGTCCACTGTACGTTTAAAATACAATCCAGTAAATTCCTTGTTCTGTAAAATACAGTTGTAATTCCAAACAAAACACAACACAGCAATGCCAAATACTTGTCTAAATTTATGGCCGACCTGATCCCAGCTGCCATAAATACATTGTATAATCGTTCGCCGAACATTTACATATTTTAAAGATGTAAATTTATGTGCCACAGCGGCCAACGTTAAGCTGGCGACAGCTATCCTCTGGAGCGAGACTGAATTGTCTGCAAGACATTTGTCTTTGGCCCCTGCTTTCGGTTTCTCCATACAAAAGAACCTCGCTTTTTTGAACCTTGATGAATCAAAAACCTCTAAAAGTGGTAGATATTGTCTATTTCGTTGGAAAACCTTCCGATAGATCGAAAACTATTAACACACTAACTGAAATCCAATCTGTTTTTACTTAGGCCTCTAGAATTATTTAATTCTCTTAATTCAAACTTCTACCTCTAAAACTCCTAATTAACTAACCTTTAAAATTTAAGTTGGTTCCCATAATACGCTGAAATACGAAATAAGTTAAAGATGAACCAGTTGAACCGTGAACCCGTGTCTACCTCGGTTCCTCCTGGATCTAAATCGGTTCATAAATGGCAATGTTTTGTTTACTTTGTTACCTCATTAATAATATAGATTAGATTAGACTATTTAAATAGCGACCATACCACAAGATACGTATCTTAAGTATCTTAAGCCAAGTATGAATGAGGAATGAGTGTAAGATGATTGTGGCGCGATCTAGTAGCCTTGTTACTGACTAAGGCTGACATATTACTTAGACAGGATTGTTAATTAATAGCCCAACAGCCGATGGCAACTAAAGGACCTACAGTTTAACGTGGAATCTGAACCACGGCCACGGTATGGATATCAAGGGTTGCAATTATCGTGTTTATAACAGTCCCATTTTTGTTTGATGCCGTTTTATTTTACTTTCTACCTTTTTCTATTATAATGAGTTCAAAGAAGTAAATGTAACCTATAAATTTCAACCTTAACAACTCAGATATAAATAAGCCTAAATTCAAATATTTAAACTTCCCAGATGTCAAACGTGTTTTATTTTCAAGCAAATTTCATTTAATTTCAATTTTGTTAATAGTTACAATACATTTATTAATCAGTTTAAAGGTATTTATTTAAGAAGTTCACGATTTAAAAAGTGCTAAAAATAAATCAATATATTTTGAAAGTATTTATCTTAAATATTTGATTTATAAAACTGAAATTGTTTTAAGGAAAGATAAACACTGAAAAAATTAGGTATTTTCTAATATTGTTTTTTGTTGTACTCACACGTTTATGAGTACATTAAAATAAAAATAAAAGTATTGGTTTTAATAATTAGTAGATGTCTTCAACTATTACCTCTAAAATAATATTTTTTATATATTAAATATTTAGAACCTGAAAGATCGTAAGTTATAATGTCATAAAAGAATGATATTTGTTTCCATAAATAAAGTAGTAAAAGGTAGGCTACTAACATTAAATTAAATATTGTTAGAACGAACCAATACTGTCAGTTATGCAATACGATACTTGACTTTTAAGGTCGCACTAGAAATTTTTAATATTTAATTACAAAACACCAATGACATTTATCAATGTGAGACAATCAAATCATTGGATGGTATCACCACCAATCAGCTCGCTTTACTTATCAACGAGGGGCCGTAAAGATATGCAAATGCGGTACTCCCTAGCTGATGGCTGAACTTTACGGCCATCCTAAAGGCTCCGCTACAAGAATAGCATTACTTTAAGCGTCTCAGGTATAAAAACCCTCCAACTCTTATCATAATCGTTTGTTATTGTTGTCATTGCAGTAGTTGTAGCAAAAATGAATGACACGTCTACGTTCATGAGTTGAAGTTTATTGTGATAGTACTTGTTTTGTTCAGTGTTAAAAAATGAATTCTGAGGCTACAGTAAATTGGACACGGGACCTTCAACTGTAAGGAATATGGGTTTAATTTATGATTATTGTTAAGGTTGAAGTTTTAAAATTTGTAATAATTCAAGTAATCAGTTAGGTTAGGATGAAAAGTAGAAGTCATTACGTGTAATTCTAAATTGTAAGCTTAATTTTGAGCAATTGCAACTGAAAATAAACGTTCATAGAACGTGTGTTGTAGGATTAACATTAAATTGAATATGATTTGTATCTGAAGAAACCCATTGTAATCAGTTAATTGTCATATAGAATCGTAAAATTATGTGGTTTAGATTTTTAAGTACTTTTTCATTTTTACAGACCTGAGGTTTGAAATTGGTGCATAGGAAAAAAGCATCTTTCATGGTATTAAACAAATAAAAGTGTGTAAAATTTTTTTTATAACTTAGGGAAAGAATAGTCGGCATAGTAGAATTAGTATCACAACTAATTTTATAATCTAAAAGCCAGTTGCATCACACAGATGATACTTCTCGTGACGTCACGTATTGTATCAGTGGTGCTCTGTAATAGCATCTAATCAGCCGGCCCTTGTGATACACTGTATACAACCTCTGTATACAACCTCTGAACACACTCATTAGCTATTGTATAAACAGAGGTTAACCAATATTGCATTCACGCAGTGTCAAAGCGAAGTTCATCTTCAATTGACAATTCGATTTCATCTTTTATTTTCGTTTTGGTTAAAAGAGTTGTTTACTTTCAAGCTAGCATAGCAGAATTTATTAGATTATAAACGTTATTTACAAAGTAGAATATACCCACAGCATTGCAACAACGACATATTTTGGTGGTTATGTAGTTCGACAGTTTCCATATTGATAAGAAAAATAAAGTTCCATGACGTTTCGGGATGTGGAATTTGAGCAATTCTCAGTTGAACTAGAACCTGGAAGATAATAAGATTGACAGGTTATCCGGTGTAAAGCTGGAAAAACTTTAGGATATTAAAATAGGATAAAGAATTTCGCTTTAAAAAAAGTCTCGTACAGAACACCAAAGGACAAAAACAATGAACATGCGACACAAGAACAATGGATTGGCTATGGTTAGTTTACCGACGCTAATTGTCGCCAATAACAAGTTAAACAAATAAATACCCCCAAAAATTTACAAAATTCACTTTTTAAAACTGTTTATGTAATAGTATGACATTTTAATAACGAATCGGTGCAAATTTCAATGAATAAATATTTTTTTATTGTAGTATAAACGATTAACAAACAAAAGTGATAATATCTGGTGTGGTTTTAATGTGTTTGTCCTTCTTCATAATTGTCCTTCTTGCTAATATCTCGGATCTATTACTTCTAATCCCGATTTCAAAATACCTCAGAAACCATTAATCATAGATTCTTATTAATGAAATATTTACCAGTAACTCATGACAACTGTGGCTGATTTTTTATAAATATAATCTAGTGTTTAAGTGAAAGAAATAATGTATTTCAAACTTTTATATTTTACCTAATAAAAAGATTTGTTCAAATAAATTTCCAGTAGTAGAAACTTTAATTTTGAAATAATATTTTTTTATGCAGTGAACATTATTCAATGGAGATTATATATTTGTGCCTGCTGTTTAATATTTTATAAATACTGTTATATTTGAATACAAAACAAAACAAACCAATCTGAGTTTGTGTTGTAGAATGAGAAAAAAAATAAAAATAAATATTAAAAATAGTTTTATATTTAAAAAAAACTCCATTAATATAATCACAGATGTAAAATTGCAATGCATAAGCGCTTATTTAAACTGAAATCCTCTTAAACAAGGAAAACTCAGTTTATTTTAACTTGTGTTTATTTTCATATAAACCAACTATGAAACAACATTTATACTTCTAATCTCAGCAATTTTAGTTTCTGGTATCGTACTTATGTAAATACGTTAAAGAGTTTACATTTTTATTTTTAAGTATTTTTTTAAATGTTTAATCATCCCACTAGTTAAATTAGTCATCGTTAGGAATATACAAACAAAACTGTTTATTAAATAAATTTTAACAAATTACTGTGAATATCAATTGTTGATACTATGATTATTTCTTATGTTGACCTTTTGAATTTTCCAATAGCATGTCCCACGCTCAGGTTTAAAGCTTATTTAGACTGGAGGTGTATCAGAAAGGTACTTTTACCTACTTCAAATGAGGAAATTCGTCGGGGATACAGGTCTGCTATGGTATAGGTTAATATTCCAAGTTTATATACGAAGACTACGTAAAACGAAATATATACAGTTCTTATGTGTATTACATTATATAAAACCACTCCGTGGGAATTGAAGTACTGCCATATTATTTATGGATCATAAATGAGTTTAAGATTACTTAAAATTTTAGACCAATATCAACAGTTTTCATTTAAAACAGAATTGAGAACCACGCAATGGTTCTAAAAGATCGTTGAGTTAAATAAAAATAATACTTGGGAATATCTTGGGGAATAAATAATTATTTTCATACTATCTTTTATCATTTTATCATCATAGTTGTCAGAAACATATAACTACTATGCATTATTATTACTCGATAACAAGTAATTAACTTGTGCTATAGAAAAACATTAACTTTTGCAATTTCCATCAATTACATCGATCATTTTTAACGACTTTCATGGGGCTAGGAATTCACACAAATATATAAATTAATTTTTCCTCTATGGCTGAAAAGAAATACTTCACTGCAGATGAAGACATGTGATTGCAATATTTATCATGTACGTTTTACTTAAAACTAGCAATAATTGAATGTTTATCTTCGTAATAAATATTAGATTAAAAAAAGGATAAAGTAGAAATGGACATCATCAGGCCCTAACGGAGACAGTCTGATGATATCCGGTGTGACTGGACGAAATCGATCGCCAATTTAACAGTTTTTGTTTATATTTACCGTTTGTATATAATTACAATATAAGTGTAAATATATTAAATAGTTTAGGAAGACATGAGTTTTTACTCCATCCTATGGTAAAACCAACACGTACCTATAATGGTAATCAAGAAGTTATTTATCGAAAAAAGGACATCAAAGAAGGCAACTTATTTTAAGACTAAAAATATATTTACTTACTCCTACTGCCATGGCCACTGGTACCCAAGTAGGGGTTTGGCCTCACCAAAAACTGCTCGCCATATCTTCCTATCCTCTGTGTGCCTCATCAATTGCTGCTTTTGTGATGGATATTCAC
The DNA here is from genome assembly GCA_023375725.1 of Nephotettix cincticeps. NCBI lineage: Eukaryota > Metazoa > Arthropoda > Insecta > Hemiptera > Cicadellidae > Nephotettix > Nephotettix cincticeps. The sequence continues at coordinate 139,119,953 of CM041786.1, forward strand.
ACTGTCCCACCATCATCTTTTGGGCCTTCCTGGTGGTCTTCTGCCATTCCACTGGTCTTTCTCCTACTTCCCTTAGTAGTGATTCTCTTTACCTCTTCAAAACATGCCACACCCATCTGAAACGCCTAGTTAAAACTGTAGGTCCATTAGTTGCCATCGGCTGTTGGGCTATTAGTTAACAGTCCTGTCTAAGGAACATGTCAGCCTTAGTCAGTAACAAGACTACAAGATCGCGCCACAATCACTACAAGTCTCATTCATTCTTAAAACACATTCGCCATACATATGTTTTAGATACGTTTCTATCCTATGTCATTCACATAAATTAACTGATAATTTTTTCTAGTTTAGCCATGAAAATGAATTTCGACTAAAACTTTTTTCTAAAAAATTATTCCATTTCTAACATTCTCAAAAAATCTTTCTTAAAAATCTATTAAAAAAAATATTGTATTTACTTCCCTGTGGGAAATAGGTTAGATCATAGATATGTCTAAAGGGAATTGTCTCAGTTCATCTAAACAGTTGTTCTTATTATTTTATATTAAAAATCAATACAATAGTTCTGGTAGTTTCTATGGAAACCTGTTAAATGTTTTCCATTTTAAATATCGCCAACACCCCCCCAGAGCTAAGACATGTCCATGTCAAAATTTTTAGCTTTCTCTCTTGTTCAGTATTTGTGTTTATGCAAGATTATTGTCTGAAAAACTTTTTTGTTTCACAAGATACAATTTTTGAGGTTGGAATTTGTTTACATGCATACATACTTTTTTGTCTAGTTAATTCTATTGCCTATACATGATTCTTTACTATTCCTGCTTGATATTACGACTCCAAAGTGTTTAAAAAGATCAACTTTTTTAAAACGCGTCCTTTAATATTAATTTAAATTTATTGGTCTTTTATTATGAAAAATGCATATATTTACATAACTAGATTAAATCAATCAGGAAGGAAAATTAAATATAAACCCTAATCCAAGGGAAAATAATAAAAAGCGAGGTTTAAGTTTCCTTATCAAAGCATGAGAGGGTGGGAGCGGGAGTTGGGGAAGATATGCTAATGTTCTCTCCGCAGCCGATACTGCAACTTTATGACTTGCTCGAGGCGCTGGGCTCTCTACCGAGGAAAGAATTGGCTTTTAGCCTTCCCAGCAAGAGACGATTGTTGTAACGGCGTTATAACTTTGTACTATATAATTTTAAAAGTTAATTTAACACTTCGTTCATTGTTAGCGAATTTCCCAAGGAAAAGTGAGCCATTCATATGACCAACATGGTGAGAGTTATCCCAGGACCATGATATACGTTCAGAGCTCAACCCCCTGTATAAGATTTAGGAGGGTCTGTAAAAGTTGTATAGATACAAATATATATAAGTATGTATATTGTGTAACCGTAATAATGGCCGCAATTATTGTCTTATTATTACAAAATTTGTTGGAACTGTTCCTTTCTGTAATATATTGGATGAGTTTGTTGGGCAACAAAATTAGACCACATAATCTACACTTTTTAGGTGGTTTTGAACAAAAAAATAGGTTTTCAATTTATTTATTTATATATTTAATAAAATCTAACCATTTTACCATTTTATTACCATTTTATTCGGCTTAAAAATACAACATCTTTACTGAGATATTTAAAACAATAACCCACATATTTACTTAAATACTCCTCAACAATGCAGGTCCATCTAGTTATCAATACATTCATAAAAACCCAAACTTGTATGTCCCTTAAGGTAGCAAACCTACGCATTTATTGCCCATGTAATTCTTGTGGAGAATAGATACAGTGTTATAGCTCGCTTAGTTATGGATACAATTCAATAAGGCTTTGTATGTGTTTTTACTTAGTAACCATCCTATAATCACATTACTATGTAAAAAATTTGCATTTACTTCCCTGCCTCGGCGTGAAATAAGTTGGATATGTCTAAAGGGAATGTTTTAAGTTCATCTAAACAGCTGTTCTTATTCATTTATATTTAAAATTCAATACAATAGTTCTGGTAGTTTCTATGGAATCCTGTTACATGTTTTCCATTTTAAAAGTTACCAACACCCCGTCAGAGCTAAGACATATCCATGTCAACAACCCTTATTGCAGCAAGGGTGGTGGTAATGAGAATAATATAAGTTCTATGAAATTCGCTGTACTCACGTCAGCGTGCTGCGCGATTTCGTTTGTTTACATTGAGTTTGCATGTGAACTTATTTTCTTTAAATTATTACCCGTTACTAAATAAATCTGAACACCTTATCGTAGTACTTTCCAGATCTCCACACTTACACATTACTTAGGCTGGTTCAAGTGCGTTGTTATTAATCAGTTTTGTAACAAATTCGATTGAAAAAGGATTACAAATATACAATAAAGTTGAACTTTTGTTGTCTTAGAAGATTTGACCTTTTAGTGCTGAAAGTAACAACGTTTATTACAGTCAATTTGAAATAATTTAACTTGATTGTGTTGTTTAAGGAATTATTTTTTATGTTTAACCACAATTTAAAATACTGCTTTAAGTGAACATTGAACTTTATCACTTTTCATTGTTAAATATTATACCACAATCAAACCGGACAATGTAGAACCGTAACAGTGTAGGCTTCATTTTTTGTTTGTGGTAAAACATAGCATTGTATAAAAAAGCATAGCATTTGTATAAAAAATGCTGTTAATTGTTACATTGGTAAAAGCCGTAAGCGATTGGTAGAATTGAATTTGGAACCACTGGGACAAAATGGTACGCTCTGGCCCCTAGATAAAAATTATGCTTGAGAATTTCTTTGGATTGAATAAACTACATTTGAATAGTATAAATGTACTAGCCACTGTATCAGTATTGTTTCAAAATGTAAACTTTACTTGAAAAATCCCTCTATTTACTTTAACCCTTAGCATTTTTTATATTATTGTAAAATTAAATGTGTACATACCATGTGGTTGGTTTTAAAAATTGCCTAATAGTAGTTAAAAAACTTCCTTATATTTACCAGTATATTTACGTGAAATAATCCATAGACAAAGCACTAACTGAATAGTTTAAATGTTGAGTGCAAATAAAAGTAATTGCCAATATCACAGTTCTGGTACAGATGTCATTATCAGTCAGTAAACGCCAATACGTTTCCCGATGCTGTGATAAAGTTCCAAGAGTAATCTAAAGTTACGAGCTACGTGTCCAGGCTTCGACATCAGATGGTTTATATAGGAAATTATCAGTTGTCCTACAGATCTCTCTTCACATTTAGTTTATCCCTATCTTATAAAAAAGTAAACCAGGTTATTCATATCTTATATATACAGAGTGATTCACAAAAATTGTCATGGGTCCTACAATGATGAAATAAAATTATTCCCACTAAACCAACCCCAAGGAATAACGTAAAACTATTTTTAATTATTTTTAAATACAGAACGTTCCAGAAAATAAGGGTCACTAGTTCAAATATCGGAAATATTAAACACAAACACTTATCATGTTATGTATCATATTAAAAAAATACATGGATAAGATAAATAATGGATAGTCAAAGCGCTTACTGCACAAATGTGGTTATAAGATTTAGGGCAGAGTTGTAAGTGCCACGAACTCTGACCCTTGATCAACTGTGGTCCTGGTTTCGAACCTGGAGTTGCGAGTCATTTTTCAGTACTTTCCACCCTGTACTGTTTTAGCTCACCCCTATAATTCTTTGATATGTATAGTACAATATACAGGTCTACGATCTATGTAGGAGGGCAACGTTTAGCCAAAAGAGGCTGCCACCCTTAAACAATAGTATATGTTATTATAATTTTGAAAAACCGCCTGGAACATTTTCAATGAAGAACGAATCACCAAAGTATTAAACTTTGGAAAGTATCATAAGACACAGAGATTTGTAAACATGTGGTTTTGTTTGTTGACAGCACTTTATCAATATTCAATTCTATGACGCATTCACTACGTGACGTGAATATATTATGTAACATCGAGTACAATATTATGTACCTTGCTTGCTTTTTCTTTATTTTATCGTGTTTTGTTGTAAAACGGCTCACGTTATGATTGAGTTATTGATTACTGATAATGGAAAATTGATCAGCTTATTTATAACTTTTCACAGATTATTAAAATCGATTGTGATCGATGATGCGGTGTTTATAGATTTATAGTTACAGTTTTTTATGTGCATAACCCCAATTTCATCTGATGGAAATTGTTAGTTTGTATAGATTAGTTGATATGTACACTTGTTAATGACAACCATTGTCAATGAATAGTTTAATGAACTATGGGTTCAGAAGGGAATAGTGAGAAATCGCTAAATACTATTACAATTTAGTTTAGGATAGAACCAAAGACCTTCAAATTGAAAAGTGGATACTATAACCATTGAACTATTAAGCCAAACGTACCATAATAACTATACGCATACAAAACAATAATGTAAAAATATAATCACATGATTGTTTCCATCAGATATTAAAGACTTTTTATTTTTTTCAGAAGTGTTTTATTTATATCAGTTAACTAAATTAATTAATTTAAAAATAGTCTTAATTTGTGTGACTTACTACACTAACAAGTAACTTCTTGCGTCTTTTCTTTGTGCACTTTTGTAATAAGAGGTCGTGGGTTCAAATACTGGTATTTCCATTAGAATTTTAAGATTACAGTTGTTTTTTAACTGGCTGGGTGGTGTAGTGGTTATAATACCCGCCTTCAAAACTGAAGGTCACCGGATCGAATCCCACAAGGGTCGAATCTGGACCCAGTCCCCATTTGTCATTGGGCTACTAATTAATGATGCTTCCTAACAACAGGTCGACGTTAGGTAGTAACAAGACCGGGGTTTGGACCGTTCCCCATCAAAACGTTAAAAATGCCACTGGCATAGAAATACACAAAATAAAATAAAAAAAGATTGATTTCCCAAAACTGTTTGGGAAACACCACTCTATTACTCTGCAAAACTGATTCAGACGAGGATAGAAGAAAATCACCTTCACATTCGTGGCTTCCACAATATTTGCTTACAAACAAGTATTTACTTTTCGACTACATATGTGGTAAAGTATTATTTTATACAGTGGTACGCTACAGTTTCATGCTTAACCATTGTCAACATTTTCACGAATACTATCGAAATAGTGAGAGTGCTGTATGGGAATGCGTGATCGGATAAGGTGGCGTTTGATAGCTCGTTTTACCGCTGCATAACTCATGTTCACATCAGCTCTCACCTCTCTACGCTGCAGACGCCAACAATAGTTTTTCGGTTAATGTATGTTATATGGAAGATCCTTAAAAAAGATTCCCTTGTCAATACAGTTTTAATATTTTTGTTTGTGCTTAAACGTTTATGGTTTGGACTTTTTCTGTCCTTTCTACGCCAGAGACATTTTCTAATAGAATCAGACAGTTTTTAATTTTTGTTTCTATTCTTGAGATGAGTCTATGACTTTTGCTACTACACTATATTACATTAGATCACTGAAATGACAACATACCCAGGTAGGTATTTTAAACCAAGGATGAATGAGAAATGAGTGCAGGATGGTTGTGACGCGATCTTGTAGTCTTGTTACTGACTAAGGTGGACATGTTCCTTAGTCAGGACTGTTAATTAATAGCCCAACAGCCGATGGCAACTAATGGACCTACAGTTTAACGTGGAATTTGAACCACGGCGTCTGAATTACGAATTGGTCTAATTATGAGGATGGTCTCTGTGGATTGATACTAGTATTCAATAGTGCGGACGTTGATCCACACTAGAGAACACTACACCCACTGACATTGCTCAAAACTATCCACAATTCGTAACCTCCAAGTAGCTGGATTACAGGACGTCACTACCGTCCCAGTCAATGGTGATATAGTCACTAAAATAGTGATTTAGATTACTTATAAAGTTAAAGACACATGTATAAGGAAACACTTTTGTTCAGATACTCTTACTTTTTAGGTTAAGTATCATATTCCAGTTAAAAAATTGAATTTAATAAAGGATCTTTTTAGGTACAGCAAACGTTTATTTTTAAATACCAGTCTCTATGGAACACTCCTATTTTTTAACTATTGCCGCAACCACAATAGATAAAACAGGCCACTTTGATGTAGACAGTGGTTAAGAGGCTCTTAGAGCAGAGTGCAGATCAAAGCTATGCCACAACTTAAACCTCCGTCAAGTTTAATTAACTTACAATTATTGAGACAGCAAAGCCACAGTTAGGGATATCGATCCCTGGTCTGGTTTTAACTTCTTCTTAATGATATCTTTCAAAAATTACTTTTGATATTTGGTTATTTTGTTTTTTTCTATATTAGCAGTAAGTCCGAATTTGTTTAGAGTTATATAATACATGATATCCATTATAATGAGAGAACATACATAATTAAAAAATTACAAATGAAAATTAGGTCTCAGTAAGATTGTTTAGCATAACTTTACAATCAAATGATTTAAAAGAGTATAACATTTTCAAACCTGTTGAACAATACCATTTAAAATACCTAAAATTACATTTAACATCTATGACCAGGATTAAATTTAGGGTGTTCTAGAATAAAAAATGTTGACTGCAATTTATAAACACTTAAAATTTTAAATCATTACATAATTTACATTTTATCTATAAATTTGACTGTGAGATGTATAGTTTCAAAGATTCTAATGTTGGCACATTAACAAATTCTGTAAATTCTGTTTTTTTCAACCTCATAGAGACGATACTTTATCTATGAAGGAAAAGGGAAAGCTTTTTTGTTATTAAAATATTAAAGTGTGCATTCAGTTCCAAAATTTTATAATTTAAAATTGGAAAAGGAAACTTCCTATACCAATGTGATATAGTGATAAAATAGTTTTTAAATGTACGGTGGAAATAGGTACAGTTTCTATTTTTGTTGTTGCTGCTACAGAGAACTTCTTTTAGAAATAGATATAGTTTTTTTTAAATTATATACTAAGTGTAAAAGCACTCTAGACGTTTATTTGTATATTTAGAATCATTATCAAGTTTATTGAAGCCTATGTTTAGGAATTCTGAGTACTAACTTTAATGAAACACACGTATCCACGTTTATATTTGGAACGCGCTCTCTAATTAAGAGTAATTCCTTAATGGAGGCAAGCCCCTTGAAACTGTTCTTGGAACCACGTGTTGAAGTCTCCTCATCTGAGCTTGAATGCTCTTGATTGGCTGATGGGCAGTCTTAAAGCACTGAATGCTAAATTTACGACCATTGAATAATCAGATGATAAAAATTTTCAGAAGTATTTATTTGTTTGTTGTGTGGTTTTAAATAGTTTGTACAGTTTTCAATAGTAGTTTATGCAAAGATGGTATTATGGATGCCTTAAAGACACGAGTTAGATGTTCTAAATATCTCACGAGTATCTCTAAAGCATAATAAGATCATTGCGTACACTATTTCATCTACGACCAACAATATTCAGAACATTAAAAACAAATGTTGTATATTTCATTTATCTACGATCATTGAAATATTCAACGTAATAAATAATTGGTGTGTATTTCATTCTTGGAGTAATCAGCTGATGTTCTTATTCTGTAAATGGTTCAAAACTCACATTTGAGGCTAGCCCCTAAAATGCACTATCTTTATGTATAAACCAGCTGATTTTGCATTTAACTATAACCATCGGCATTACTTTCGTCAAATGCTGAGCTCTAATTGGTCTAGAACCTGTATCGTTAAGAACTCATAATGCAACGGTTTTCTATTTCCATTTAATTATTCCTCCTAATGATGTTACTTGAAGTATCTTTATTAGTACTTTTGAAATGTTTTTCGATAAAGACATTTAATTGATAGATTTAAAAACTGAACATTTTATGCTCTGTTTTGCAAAATTAAAAATTTGGTTTTGGGTTGACTTTAATAAACTAATGAAGCAGATTCAAGTAATTTTTATTATGTGATCAATCCATACTAATCCCCATAAAAATTTAACTGAATGAACCAACCGTTTTATATTGAAACCAGTATTTTAAATGTGACGTTTGATTGTTAAGCTGAGCGGTTTGGGAGACACAGAACAAGCTGGAAAGCAGATTTGTCTCGTTATAGGAGGACACAGTGTTGTTTGTCTAGTAGCTTCTGATTCTACTTTGTTACAACCATTTTAACTCAACACAAAATTTAATTTGAAATTGTATATCACATTTATCACTACGCAGGCCTATGTGTGAAACAAAATATACATTTAGTTATTCTATAATTTGTGTTACTATTGTTATGGTAAGGATTATGTAAACAGAGAATACAGATGTATCAATTATATAAAAAGCTATGTTAGATCAAATGAACTAAATGATTTTTTTTCAATTAATTTATACGTTGATTTTTCTGTCTCTAAAATTACCTTTTATCATGGATATGTCTTAGATGGAGGGTTGTTGACAAATTGCGAGACCAGTCATGACTCACCGTTCGCCGGCTTCGCCATGCTCTCGCCCTAAATTCATAATTTGGCCAAATTAAATGTATTTTGTGTATCGATGTTTCCATGTGCATAAGTGTTTGGAAGACGACTCATCACTACGTCAGTGTTGAGGATAAATTTTATAACTTAATATTCGTATTCTGACTTGATAATGGACTTTTAAGTCCAAAACCATTGGTCGTCAGCACCATAACAATTGAAGATCACCGACAGTACTGCAGGTATTTTAACCTAAAATTTTAGTAAATTGCGAGACCAAAATTTGGAAAATTTGGTGTAATTTATTTAGGGACCTCATAGTTTGGTTATAAGAACAGCCGTTTATATTAACTGATTTACTGTATTTACTGGCAACAACCGTTTGCTTATGACCTGACGTAGTGTGGAACTGCGAACTGTGGGAATTTTTAAAGGGAAAAATTGAACAAATGAATGACAAATGTGGTAGCTCTGGGGTAAACGATTCCTGGAAGACAAACCTCTGCTAGACAATAAGACTTACCCCTCTACGGTGCCTATAAGTATCTTTATTTTACCGCCCTTGCAGGGGTTACATGGTGATAGCAGCTGAAATTTGAAAGGAAGCTTTTATAAATCTTTTTTACGTTTCAGGAAGCATTTGCGGTAAATCTGTGGACAGGAAGGTAGTGTAGCAGTCACATAGGTGATCGGCAATGATCCGCAGTCATCCGCCTGGAGTCAAGGCCAGTGTGATACCCTGAAAAACCGCGTTGGTATCAATTAATGAATTAATTCACATCAAATTTATAAATAGTAATGAGCATATTTTTGATTGATATTCAAAGCAATACTAGATATGTGTTGCATACATTTCACTAATGAATCGTTACATTATACTAATGAAAACTGTTGAAATCATTTCGATTCACATGAAACCATTTTGCGATTAAACATAATTGCAAACCGGTTACGAAACGGATGAGGTCAACATGGCCGGTGACGTCATTCAGTAATGTAATGATCAGTAAACAGCTATTACTTTGGACGTACATAGTAAACAACAATAGACAATGCGTGCTCGATGATGGTTAGCGCCTCATCGCCATGCTAATGTTATGGATCTCAACTTCGTGCATTTATTTGTAGCTTAATCAGGCTGTAGCCACTGCGCTGTGTTGTACAATACTAGGAAAATAAGGTCTCTATTTTTTTCAAGTGAAATTTAAAAATAGTATACATTTTCAATTTAAATGGATATGTCTTATCTCTGACGGGGAGGGGTTGTTGGTAATTCGCACGATTAAATTAGAGACAGGGTCACCATAGTTTGGTTATAAAAACAGCTGTTTAAAGAACTAAAAATATCTTATTTTTTATAGAAATAAGTAACAAAAGCATAGTCGTATTCTAAACAAAACTTCAGTTTACAATTTTATATGACTCATTCATACATTTACCCACTACACTATGGTGAAACAAAATGTTTCATATGTAGCTGAAAATAATTAGTTATAATTGCATCTATAAAACTTAAATTGTTAATGTAAAATTAATACGACCGTCAATATGAAAATAAATGATGATTAAAATTATGGTAAAGTTGGTTAAAACTAGTCAAACAATCCACGTATCTAACAGAAGCGAAACTTTACGTATGAGAGGTATTGTATGAATTGTTACAAGGGGAGGTTACGTATGGAAAGTCACGTATGTCTGTATTTGTGCAGTTGACAGATTATTATAAAAAATGTTACGTATATTCATAAAATATGATGTTAATGACTAAATAGCTTTATTAGCTATTGAGTATCTGGCACAAAATAAATTTATAAAATATCAGTTAACATAAATCCTAAAATAGCTTAAGAAGGCGTTGATGAGGACAAAATATTTGAACTTTAATTGTAAATATTTAGGTTATAAAATAAAAAGTAATACTTTCTTCTTTTGTATGACTATAATCTTTTTAACAGATAAAAGTTAAATGTTTTTTTTCAAAGAATTAATTTTAAAACTCTTGCATTTCCTGTGCGTTTAAGGAATGATAATAGCAAATACTAAAATAATACCACAATATCACTTTTGAACATACCAAAGTCATAAATAGGGTTATATACATATCAAACTCACAATCACGTTTCCAGTTACACAATATTAACAAGCAATCCAATTTGAATACCAAACCAGCACCAGTAAACGGATGGTAATAATTGGGTGATTAATTAATTAAGAAACTTGAATATTCATGTTTAAATAGTAAACCTGGGTATTGACTGTATGAAAGCCATGATAATATATTACATGTTATTAGGCCTAATAATACTCTAAGAAATTTTAACAAATATGTATCCACGTTTTTGGAACCAATAATAAATACATGCAAAGGTAAGTTGTAACTGGTACACTTCAAAAAAATAAATATAAAATGTGTACGCCAGTAAAACATATATTTGTTGCAACAATAAGTAAAAAGTACATTAAAATTCAATGAAACTCGTCTGATAATGTCTGAAGAAAGAATTTGAATGAAATGATAGCTGTAACACCACGGAAAAAACAATATTCAATTAACTGAAATCGAAGCCTACGAACAAAATAATTTACTAAAAGAAAATACCGATTTTACGAATTGTGTTGAAGACCCTTAGCAGGATATACGAGCGTTCAATGGGTCGAATGTTGGTGGGTGAGGCAGGATATAGATAGCGCCACCAGTCTGGCATAACTCATGTTTATACGCCGCAGAGACTGACAGTGACGCCATTGCGACAAATCTATAATTCGACAAAGATTTAAGTTACAAACTTATTTAAACATTTATCCCTCCAGAATTAATAGACACTAATATTAAGTCACAGTATCTCCAACAACAATTATTTTTAATAGTCATTAGGTAACTATTTTTAGGACATTTATATTTTCAAATCTTGGTAGTTACTTATAAGTGACGAGTTTATATTTTACACAATATATAAATTTCAAACATTACTTACCTAAGTGACTATATACGTATCAACTTGATTAAGCTTGAAAATGGAAATATAAATATAATAAAACTAGTCACACAATGACTATTAAAAATAATAGTTGTCAAAGGTATTGTAACCGATTAGTAACAAATTTTGTTTATTCTGAATCTTTAAAATACCTGTTCCTGTTTTTATCTGCACAAAGTTTCGAGAGGTGGAGAAACTCCTCCCGTTTTCAAGTGTACGGTACCTACTATTTAAAATACAGGTGTATTGCTCTTTGATCATGTAGATAAACTAGGAACTTACAACCAACGTTTAAATATTTTATAGCAAGTTTTTACGTATTTTTAAATGAATTTAGGCACTGACCATATTAATAATTTAAGAAATATATTACAAAACCATTGAAAATGAATTCAATTATAGCTTTAAATGAAAATGTATAAAAATAGTCTACCAATAATTACGATATCTTTATATAATCCAAATTATGTATAATTAGGACATATATATGGCAATATGAATAAGATTTTATTTATCAAATTTTGTTAATTAACAATCAGCCCCTATAATTAAAAGAATACAAATTGAAAAAAGAAGTAAAAAAATAATTATTGTAGTTTACGTACGTGCATTTTTAAACAATAAAAAAATTTAGTAAAACGTGATGATTTTAGAAGGTAGATATTTATCAGGTAGATGGTTATTTTTATCTCCAGCTGGAATGTAGCCTAAGGGAAGCAGATGAAGGCGAGCCCGAGACAGTGTCGACGCCACCACCAGGTAGGTCACGTAGCGGAGGTCACGTCCGCCCAATCACGTGCAGGTGGCGGTTCTGTAGCGGCTGCGTGACGTCACGAACACCATCGCAGCTTATGTGACTTGTGTTTGCTGTCATTTTTAATAAAAATCTGTGGTTGAAACAAAGCCACATTTTGAAGAACTATCATTTACGAAATTTGATTAATTGTTTTTTTTATTGCAAAAGACGCGGTAGGTTCAACAATATTTTTAAAATTTAAAAAATATCTATACTTTTATGTAAACGTATCCAAATTAGTTTACAGACTATGAGAAAAAATAAATGAAAATATGTTTGTATTTACTTCCCTGTGGGGAATAGGTTATAAATGGGTAAGTCTAAAGGGTACGTTTTCAGTTCTTCTAAACAGCTGTTCTTATTTTCATGTATTAAAAATTCAATACATTTTTCATATAAGAACTAAATTTGATATTTTTAATGTGTTATAATCATGTACTTTAAAGTAAAACATTTTAAATAGTTTGATAAAAAGTCGAATAAAGTAGCTGTACAAGAGACTATGTCAATGTTTTCAGTTTGGGAGGGATATGTAGAAAGGACTGACGACAATGTGTGTATTTGCAGCACATACACTTTTATATTCCTTACGGCTACCTTCTGCCTGTATAGATGTATGGGACTTAGCTTGGTAGAAATAGTCAATTATAAAAGAGCTAATAAATTCATTACGTCAAGAATGTCACCGTCTGGAGAGCGTGTTACATAGTTTACACAGCAATGTTCAATCATCTGTTTGTCATTAAATGCGTACTAAATTTAAAATATAACACTAATACACTAGAAGGGTTATATTGAAATTCGTGTTTAAAAGTTCCCTGTGGGAAATAGCTTAGATCATGGATCATGGATGGATACGTAAAATGTAGTATTTTCATAAACTAACTGAAAGTTATCGTTCAGTTCGAAAGATTCATAACTAACTTCTAAACAAATACTTGATAACCATTAACAGAAACTATCTAGTCACAAGATTATTGACGCCTCTAACGCTAATGATTTCGCAAATTACTAGCACCCCTCTCCCGAGCTTAGTCATATCAGCTTCAAAAGCTAATTTATTTAATTGCACAATAATGACAACGGTTAACTCTCATTAGCAGGATTGTTAAGCGTTCAAAACCATCGTCAAAGTAAAAATCTTCAGAGAGTGTGTTTCATTAATATCATAATCTGATTTTATACTATAAACGTTTCCGTTCCGTTTTATACTACCCAAAAATATAAGCCATTCACCGGAATCATTTTGCATGTTACTTTTCCTACAACTGTTGTCAAACTTGTAAGTTTATGACTACAGTGCAATCGTAAAACGCTGTTTATAGGTGAGCAAGTGAAAAATAAATGCCTTTCAAAAACTCATTTACTTTCCACACGGCTATTGAAGTCATTTATTTTTCGTACTCCAGTGTTTCCAACCCCGAAGAATGACAAAGTATAAAACAGTACGCATTTTAATAGCCATGTGGTATAGTTTATCATACATTTAAGTTGGTCATACTGTTCAGATTTAGAGTTTACAATTCAAATGAGCATAATTTAACTAATGCCATAATTTAAACAATTCCTATCAAAACTTAAACATACACACATTATTTACGAAAGATTTTCTCCCCAAGGTCTATATCAAAAGGCACACGCTTTTCATAAATGAAACAGCACCCAACAAAACCTTGCAAAACTATAACCGGGCATATTTGAGGTAAATTACTCAACAACTGACACTGAAACAGCAGACAGCGTCGATTGGCTATTTTGGAAATTCCAGGATCATTGACCAGACCTTGAACTATTTGGTGGGGGAAGCTAGAAGTGTTCACTGTGATAATCACTTTATTTTCAAAAATCTGTTTCAGGTACTGCACGAGAGAAATAATTCTCTCAAAATCCAAATTTTGATTTGCTGAAATCATGAAAAATACATTTAAAGCATAAATGTTGTATGTAATTCACATGAAAATCGTCTTCATCACTTTCGTTAAATTATCACACTCCGCTACGCGTCGCGCGGTAACTATTTAGCTCGAGCGATAAAGACGCGCTTTTCACTTTTAGTACATAAATAACTATTTAGACATAACTAGCTACAACATAGTCATATTTGAAAAATGTTTGGTGATTGGTGATATTTGATCCCGGGATCTCGGGGACAAAAGAACTAAACTCTATCCCTAAACCAGGCTTGTAACCAGGTATTTGTATGTAACATTCATACAGCCTACACATTATCATTGAAATATAAATCTTAATTTTATTGTAAAATCTTTTGGAAACAACTCCGGGGTCGACATAGATGGATAGGATGGTGTTAGCAATTTTTGGGGCACAACGTTTGTAACTGAATTTATGCAATTGATGATCACGCGACTGCATATTTATTTTGTTTTTGGTCGTCATATGTTTAACATTTTTTTAACAAATTTCTGAAAACTAAACGGGTTTAATTTGTTAAACTAATTGCTTATTAGTAACATATTTTATTCAACACAAATATTTTGTAAACTTCACATGTCCATGATCTAAGACTATTTCCCACAGACAAGTCTTTTACATATTTTCTTACAAAAAATTTTATAAGTTTTGATATGGATAAGACTATGTTCTTGGAGAAAGGGTATCGTAAATCCGTCAGACCAACATTTGTAACGAAAGAGCCGTCGTATCGTTAGAGACGTCATATGGTTATAAAGACAGCCGTTTAGAGGAACAGAATACATTCTCTTTGTACATATTTATGAGCTATATCCTAAATAGAAGTAAATACATTTTTGTATGAAAATGAATAGGGATGTTTAAGGTAAGATCCTTGTCTTGTTTTTCTCTAGTGAATCACAAGATAATGCCAGAAGTATCCCCTATAGTTTTATACTATAGTACATCTTCCAGTTTTTGTAACGTCAGTTCTTGTGCTAAAAGTATCAGTGAAGATCAATACACCAAGTTAGGCAGAGACGAATGGCAATATCGCATTCCCGGGGGGTAATTATCAAGTTGATGTTGTTCCAACAACAGAGCGTGTCCTCGCAAACCAATGAGGTCATTGTTTCTGGAGTTCGTGTTTAATTTACACCTTGCAATTAGCCGTTGGGATCGATACAGCTTGGTGATTGGTGCATTTTTGGCTGTGGTTAACATGTGAATACTGGGACTATTTGTTGGGTTGTGAGAAACTTACACGAATAACTTGAAGGCACAGAATGTGCAAGCAAAAAGATAATCTATGTGTGTGTGTGGTTGCATGAGCATGTGCGCGCACGCACGTGCAGGTGTATTAGTTAAACAATTTGTGGTAAAGGTATGCAAGATGTAAAGAAAAGGTGATCCGTGTATCTAGTCTAATTATCAGGACTTTGTTTGCTGATTCCTTACCCACTTGTACCCACTATATAGTCCCTAGAGGTTACAGTCCCTAATTGTGTACAAAACCTTTGAATAGTCCTAAACAAATACAACTCCGTATATTCCAATACTGTATCTTGTTACTATAAAGCCTTTAGTTCTTGATGTGTTATTTTTCTATCGGTTGTCTAATGATACAATCATATTTTTCTTACATTTCAAGATCTAAACACTTGACATATATTGCATATAATAGTTCTTGAAACGAGTTAAAATAAAGTTTAAACATATACTCAAATTTGATGAGGAAAAAGAAAGCTCAAAGCTTGTAATACACGTTTAAAAGTAATTTCCGTGTATTTTTGTAACAATTAATGTTATTACAATCTAAACCATATTTATGATTTTGGTATAATAATATAACTATTAAAATCAACTGTTTGCAATTATACTGGTACAAAACTTTACAATATTTGTTTCAACTAATCCTATAAAATAATAATCAAAATCAAACTCTACAATGACAATACGTCCGCATGCACAAAGCATTTATAAACTGAATGTATTTTCTGTGTGGAAGTAAAACAGAACAGTCACAACCAGCTGAGATAAGCTGCTGCAGCGATAACAGATTTTGGATTGATGGGTGTTGACATTGAGCTATTATTCATGTTTATACCCACTATTGAATGCCAAGTTGAGTCTTCAAACCATTTACAACACTCTTTCTATGAAAAATACAAACATATTTTACACATATGAGACTTTTTTACATAAAATAGCTTCATATTCATAATGTTGTATTTAATATCACACGTAGAACATCAATATAATGTGTACCTACGTAATTCTATTCTAAACATTGTCCTGATTATACGTTAATCTTATTAAAATCTATTACAATGTTTAAATGTGTTCATTCATTAACAAAAATGTATATATATCTGTTCAAACTTACTTTTTAGTATTTATTTTAATATTTTCTTATTTAATCTACATATTCATTTATTAATCTACTATGTTTTTGAAGAATATAGTGAATCTTTACATACTACAGTAGCAAAATACTGTGATATCCTAATTTAATTTAAAAGATAAGTAACCCTAAGTTTTATTGTAACCTTTGAAAACTGTTCTTTCGTAGTTTCAATATTATATTTAGAAACCTGGAAATGTTTTAGAAAAGGGGAAGAATGTTAACCTTTAACATTTTGATCATATTTAATAACGTGGTGAAAAAATACATATATTTAAGTTTAAGTAATAGGCTATGCTAAATCATGAACAAACATACCTAACAAGAAATGTAAAAAAGAAAAAATTTAAGAGACCAAAAGTCTGGAAAACTTGTTTCGAGAAAAGCTTTGTATTTCTAGGCCCAAAATGTTTTAATGATATCCCAACGGAAATTAAAAACACAAAATCCCTGTCTAAATTTTCACTAGAATTGAAAAAGTGGCTCTTTGACAAAGAAAATATATATAACGTTTTAGAAATATTAAGGTAAGAGTTCATTAGATTTAATTGTTTTTTCAAGTACCTATAGTTTGTTTCAATGTGTCATAGTTGTTTCCATACAATAGTAATATAAGTATGTAAGCGGTGTATCAAGTGAAAGTGAACTTTAACCACTCTCACTCTCGCTAAGCTTATCAGTAAAGTGGACGACTGAAATCACAGGACAATGAACTTGTAAATACCATCAGAACCGGATAGGATGGTAAAATGATTCCTGAGAAAATTTGTTTATGTACTGATCTGTAAATAGATTGAGGGAATAAATTTTCATTTTAATTTTTCATAAATTTACATTTTCATTTCATGAATGTTATTTCAAAGTATCTTATAAACATGGAAACACTTCAAACTTTAAGAGGTCTTGGAGGGTTTGTATTTACAGCCCTGTCAACAGGAACAAGTTCTGAAGATTACACATGATATCTCCTCGATTCAGACAGGTTATATTTACTCTTGTCTAGACAACTTGTGTTACGTTTTAATAAGGTGTTTTTAGACATTATGTGAACAAAAGGCTAATAGATATAAGGTTTATACTTAGAAACACATTTTTATCCTTCGCAAGACTAGTGAATATGATGTCTGGCCAACAGCCAATGGCAACTAAGGGATCTACAGTTTAAAGTGGAATCCGAAACACTTTCACCTATAAACTATGATCTGGTCCAATAATGAAGATGGTCTTTGCAGATGAATGTAGCACTCGATACCGGCTATCGCTTGTAAATATTCACAATTCGTGACCTCCAAGTGGTTGCATTTCCCAGTCACAAAAACTACTGTAGCTTTTAACATAGTAATTTGTTGTTTAAAAGAGAGTAAGGCATCGTAGTTACGTCAGTCTTATAGTGTATCTTGAAATGACCTTATAATATCTCGTGGTCTGTCTGGGGTTGGGCCACTGGTTTAAAACTGGTTTCGTTTGTTTTACTCAACCAGTACGTCACCTCTAAGCAACTGCGTTGTTGAGTAATCATCTATGTGAAGAAATTCCTGTAAACCTATCCTTTAAAAATAAATAAATAAATCTTTATTTTCTGTACATGATTACATTGATTTAAAATACATCGATTTACAAAAATTACAAATAACTAAAACCCAGACTGACCTCAACACTAAGCACACCTTGTACAGAAAAATAGGGTCCCCGAGACTTAAGCCTGTTTAGAGATTCCGTTACAAATATTTTATACTATAATGAGCTCTAAGGAGCGTGTGCAAGTTTAGTTGTATCCCGGATAGTGTAATTATATAAATAAAACAACTATATGAATATCCATAAAAAAGACATGATAAATAAATAACAACAAGAAATAGATTTAAATACTAGTACATGTCAACTACAAATAAACAAACATAAAACAATGCCTTGTAACTTAAACAAAATGATAAATAACATTTTATAATACTCACGAATACTTATAAACAAATATAAGATAAAAGTTAAAGTCAAACTAACCTAATATTAATTATTTTCAATTAAATGTTACAATACATGTAATATGAAATGGCAAACACATAAAATGCACATAATTAGAAAACTAAATACGTTAATCGGTATAAATTGGACATTATAATTCCTTAATATAGTCTTAAAACTGCTATTGATCATTTTTGAGCCAGAAGAACATAAAACTAAGTGAGGTGGAGATCCCGATAAATGGTTTCTTATCACCTCTGCTATCTTTATTTGACTTAAAAGTATTGCTCTGCACTTTTAATAGACACATAACAATTTTTACGATATACTCTTGAATATCATCAACCTGATTTCCAAAGTTTTCAACAGTATAAAGTATTATCGAAAAAATGTATCTATTTACTACCCTTTGCCAAATAGGTTAGATCATGGATATATCTAAAGGGGCTGTTTTCAGTTTATCTAAACAGCTGTTCTAATAAGCAAACTATATCGTCACTAACCATATGCCGTCACCAGCCAAATGACGTCACTTTTTCAAATTTTGTTCGCGCAAATTACCAACACCCATACCAAAATGTTTACAGTAGCGTGAGTAAATTTGTATAGCTTTAGGCTGACGTATTTTTAATGTTCACAATAATTATTGTCATATATATAATCACTTGCAACTTTATATGAATATTTTAATTGGCCTTATTAGTCCTGTTAAAAGTTATGTTTAAAATCTAAGTCAAATTATTAAAGTTTTGACATTTTACAAGATTTTGCTAAAGAAAATGTCTAAATCTTCCAAAATTAATAAAAAAGCATGTTTATTTTTATGGGAATATTATAAATGTATTAAGAGATTGAAAAGGAAAACCCAAAGGAAATCTATCTCATGATATATTGATTGACATAAATAAAACCTACCATCAGCTAAATATTTCTTAATACCTATGATTTATGGTTTTAAAATACATACAAACCGATAACTCGATAAAACATTTAAGTGTGCTCATGAATTCACTCAATAAAAAGAATGTCTTATTTATCTTTAAACGTTTCAGGACTTAAAATACTCTTACAAAGTCTTTGAAGAAAGTCTTAATCAGGTTTGCAACACTTCCTAAGCTGTTTATGTTAAACGGATTGAAGTAAAATTGAATTAGGATGAACCTTGAACTTACCTGTTGTAGAGTTTTTCGCAATGAGTTACGTAAATCAAAAGGAAAGAAAGGTTTTTGTCATACTGTATCAAAAACAGCTGCTTTAAATACATGTGTTCAAGAGAAAATGTTGGTTTTTATATTTGGATGATTTTTTGAGTCCTAGGCAGCAAAAGATCCTTGTTGATAATCCTTTTGTTTTGAGCATTCGATTGTAAATAGTCGTTAAAGTAACTGCAACAATCACTATCGATTTTCCAAAGTATTAATGAGAATCTGGTAATCGAATATTTAATCGAACTATCGAATGGTTCAGATCGAAATACTAACAATAATAACTAACACTGACATAACATAAACACCAATCAGGAATCAAGAAAGAACTGCTACCTCGTAAGTAATATAACAGCTGATTAGTCTGAAGCGACCAAAATGGTCAAAACTACTAGTGCGAAGCCGGATGATAATCTAATGTTTTACTAATTTGTTTCATTTCATTTGTAGTAGGATGAGAAATATAGTTCAACAAATGGCCCAAAATTGGGGTTTTTTATATATACTCGCACATTCGACAGCCTCGTCACGCCTCGGCTGTTAAACTTGTGCTCGTATATAAAACGCCCGTTTTTGGTCCTCGTGATGGTATTATCATTATGATATTATGATATTGTGACGATTCAGTATTAAAGCTAAGTAAAAAGCTCTCTTTAAAAAAATTCTATTTGTATACACACCTTGTTTTATACTAACTGAATTTACAATTTTATTTGTACTCCATAAAATTCAACAATATCTGACTGGTTGTAAAACTGTCGTTACAAGTAGAGAGGTTAAGCGTTTTCCAATATCGGAGCCAAAACGTAAGACTGATCGCTTAAATGTTGTCATCGACTCTTCGGATAATCTGTTTCAGGATGTGCCAGACTTTAACGCCAAGAGGCTGTTTATATCAAAATTACAAAAACCTCTAATCACTCGATTAGTTTTTATGAAGCATTTAGGCCTGCGTAGTGGAATATTTGAGAATAGGCATGGAAAGTTAAAATCTTCTATGACACTTGGTTAAGTTAGGTTAGATTTTAGAATTGGAAAAGATGGTAAAAATACTCGTTGTGTTTTTTATTTTGACAAATGTATATTTTTGGACTTTTGGGTCCGTCGCGTTTCCTGTAATTCATCTACTTGGATGTCACGAATTGTGGATGATTGTGTGCGATGGCGGTGGGTGTAGTGTTCTCTTGTGTGGATTAACGTCCACACTATTGAATACTACGTTATTATGCAAATACCATCCTCATAACTACATCAGTTCGTAGTTCAGATGCGGTGGTTTGTTCTCAGCATTAAACTGTAGGTCCCTTATCTATGTTATTGACTGTTGGGCATATAATTAACAGTTATGTCTAAGGAATGTGTCAGCCTTACGTAACAATACTACAAGTAACAATTCTAACGTATAGTGTAAGTAACAATACTACAAGATCGATACCACAATCATATTACACTCATTCCTCATTCATACTTGGTTTAAAAAACCTACCTGGGTACGTTGCCATCTCAATAAATAACTAACTAACTGTACGTTTCAAATGCGTTAATGTATTATGTTTGTCATCCTAATGATAACAAGTATAGCTATCACAATTTATACCTCAGGTAAATCGGTGACATAGTCATTAGCATTACAATAGACATTGTCGATGGTTAGGAAACCTATGAAATCATTTTTCATCAGCCTTGTCTACCTAGCTCGGAGCTTCTTTACCAATACATTTTCTCATATTTATTTTAAACTTACCCAATACTAAGTTGGATTTCATAAATAAATAAAAAAACATAGTGTAAAACTAAACTGAACTACTAACTCAATGAATTGGGGAAATTTAATTTGGGGTGAAAAACATTTTTCCCATTCAACGCAAGGAAATCACTTCCGCTTGTCAAGCAATGTTCTGCCGTTCTGACGGTAATGGACAGACTTGATTTATTGTTTTGGATACGGTCTCTTCCATTGAAACTAAAATAACTTTGAAAAATTCGCTATTTAACTTTCTAATTTGGGTTAAAATGAAAATCTATTGGTATGTACCGTCTATATGATTAAGTAAATTTTTACCCAACACAACACCAGTAATTGTTTATATACTTTAATTTAATTTATATCAAGATATACTGTAGAATGTGTTATTATATGTGCATATAGCGTCGCTATAATATTCAATTGGTATGTGCACATAAGCTACGGGGCTCAGGGGTATCAATACACCAAAGGCTCTGACCAAGCTAGATATATATATTCAATTCATGTATGGGATATACATGAATATATTAGGTGGATAGATATTAATTTTAACAGGCATTTGACAGATGTTTTATGAAGAGGAATGAACCTAAGCAATCCTTTGATATGTAGAAATACAAAAACAGCAATCCAGTATAAAATCAAATTATCGTTCAAATGTTATGGAAATATATTGAATACAAATAACGACTTTAGCGTAATTTACTATATTATTAGAATAAACTTGGAGTAATTTTTAGTTTACTAGTAGCTATTTTTATTTAAGTAGATTATAAAAAAACCATAATTGGACATAATTTGGGATTCTTTATAGCATATAAACTAATTTTAACTACCATAAGGTTTTTACGTTAAATTAAAATTATAATAAAGAACATATGGAAATAACTAAGGCTAACTGAAGGATTTTATTTTGAAACACATTAAAATGCATTGTAGTTCTATTTTTTAAGTTAAATATAGTAAAATTTTTAAGACGAATACACACTTAAAACTTTAATAAGTATAATAGTTTTTAAACTATAGAATAGAGGCTATTTAGTTATTTATTAACAGATTTAAACTATTAATGACGCAGCTGTTTTACACGAATAGATTACCTCAAACAAAATGAATCCCCGGCTCACTAATGATGAAACACCACAAAGGGGCATCAAATTAAGTTCTTCTGAAACGACATGCAGCACTGTCTAACAAGACTCTTCGTCTCCTCATGTCTTACTAGCTTTCCCTCACCCCTCTGTTTGACATGACTCTACTCACTCTCCTTCTCTCTTATGTTTTACTGTCCTTCCCTCACCCCTCTGTTTGACAAGACTCTCCTCACTCTCCTTCTCTCTTATGTTTTACTGTCCTTCCCTCAACCCTCTATTTGACAAGACTCTCCTCACTCTCCTTCTCTCTTATGTTTTACTGTCCTTCCCTCACCCCTCTGTTTGACAAGACTCTCCTCACTCTCCTTCTCTCTTATGTTTTACTGTCCTTCCCTCACCCCTCTATTTGACAAGACTCTCCTCACTCTCCTTCTCTCTTATGTTTTACTGTCCTTCCCTCACCCCTCTGTTTGACAAGACTCTCCTCACTCTCCTTCTCTCTTATGTTTTACTGTCCTTCCCTCACCCCTCTGTTTGACAAGACTCTCCTCACTCTCCTTCTCTCTTATGTTTTACTGTCCTTCCCTCACCCCTCTGTTTGACAAGACTCTCCTCACTCTCCTTCTCTCTTATGTTTTACTGTCCTTCCCTCACCCCTCTGTTTGACAAGACTCTCCTCACTCTCCTTCTCTCTAATGTTTTACTGTCCTTCCCTCACCCCTCTGTTTGACAAGACTCTCCTCACTCTCCTTCTCTCTTATGTTTTACTGTCCTTCCCTCACCCCTCTATTTGACATGACTCTCCTCCTTCTCCTTCTCTCTTATGTTTTACTGTCCTTCCCTCACCCCTCTGTTTGACAAGACTCTCCTCACTCTCCTTCTCTCTTATGTTTTACTGTCCTTCCCTCACCCCTCTGTTTGACAAGACTCTCCTCACTCTCCTTCTCTCTTATGTTTTACTGTCCTTCCCTCACCCCTCTGTTTGACAAGACTCTCCTCACTCTCCTTCTCTCTTATGTTTTACTGTCCTTCCCTCACCCCTCTATTTGACAAGACTCTCCTCACTCTCCTTCTCTCTAATGTTTTACTGTCCTTCCCTCACCCCTCTGTTTGACAAGACTCTCCTCACTCTCCTTCTCTCTTATGTTTTACTGTCCTTCCCTCACCCCTCTGTTTGACAAGACTCTCCTCACTCTCCTTCTCTCTTATGTTTTACTGTCCTTCCCTCACCCCTCTGTTTGACAAGACTCTCCTCACTCTCCTTCTCTCTTATGTTTTACTGTCCTTCCCTCACCCCTCTGTTTGACATGACTCTCCTCACTCTCCTTCTCTCTTATGTTTTACTGTCCTTCCCTCACCCCTCTGTTTGACAAGACTCTCCTCACTCTCCTTCTCTCTTATGTTTTACTGTCCTTCCCTCACCCCTCTGTTTGACAAGACTCTCCTCACTCTCCTTCTCTCTTATGTTTTACTGTCCTTCCCTCACCCCTCTGTTTGACAAGACTCTCCTCACTCTCATTCTCTCTTATGTTTTACTGTCCTTCCCTCACCCCTCTGTTTGACAAGACTCTCCTCACTCTCCTTCTCTCTTATGTTTTACTGTCCTTCCCTCACCCCTCTATTTGACATGACTCTCCTCACTCTCCTTCTCTCTAATGTTTTACTGTCCTTCCCTCATCCCTCTGTTTGACAACAATCTCTCTCTCACCTTCTCTCTATGTTTTACTGTCCTTCACTCACCCCTCTGTTTGACAAGACTCTACTCACTCTCCTTCTGTCTTATGTTTTACTGTCCTTCACTCACCCCTCTGTTTGACAAGACTCTACTCACTCTCCTTCTCACTTATGTTTTACTGTCCTTCACTCACCCCTCTGTTTGACAAGACTCTACTCACTCTCCTTCTCTCTTATGTTTTACTGTACTCTTTGACAAGACTCTCTCACTCTCCTTCTCTCTGTTTGACATGCTATCCTCCTTCCTCATCTTCTCTCTTATGTTTTACTGTCCTTCCCTCACCCCTCTGTTTGACATGACTCTACTCACTCTCCTTCTCTCTTATGTTTTACTGTCCTTCCCTCACCCCTCTGTTTGACATGACTCTACTCACTCTCCTTCTCTCTTATGTTTTACTGTCCTTCCCTCACCCCTCTGTTTGACATGACTCTCCTCACTCTCCTTCTCTCTAATGTTTTACTGTCCTTCCCTCACCCCTCTGTTTGACAAGACTCTCCTCACTCTCCTTCTCTCTTATGTTTTACTGTCCTTCCCTCACCCCTCTGTTTGACAAGACTCTCCTCACTCTCCTTCTCTCTTATGTTTTACTGTCCTTCCCTCACCCCTCTATTTGACAAGACTCTCCTCACTCTCCTTCTCTCTTATGTTTTACTGTCCTTCCCTCACCCCTCTGTTTGACAAGACTCTCCTCACTCTCCTTCTCTCTTATGTTTAACTGTCCTTCCCTCACCCCTCTGTTTGACAAGACTCTCCTCACTCTCCTTCTCTCTTATGTTTAACTGTCCTTCCCTCACCCCTCTATTTGACAAGACTCTCCTCACTCTCCTTCTCTCTTATGTTTTACTGTCCTTCCCTCACCCCTCTGTTTGACAAGACTCTCCTCACTCTCCTTCTCTCTTATGTTTTACTGTCCTTCCCTCACCCCTCTGTTTGACAAGACTCTCTCCTCACTCTCCTTCTCTTTTATATTTTACTGTCCTTCCCTCACCCCTCTGTTTGACAAGACTCTCCTCACTCTCCTTCTCTCTTATGTTTTACTGTCCTTCCCTCACCCCTCTATTTGACATGACTCTACTCACTCTCCTTCTCTCTTATGTTTTACTGTCCTTCCCTCACCCCTCTGTTTGACAAGACTCTCCTCACTCTCCTTCTCTCTTATGTTTTACTGTCCTTCCCTCACCCCTCTGTTTGACAAGACTCTCCTCACTCTCCTTCTCTCTTATGTTTTACTGTCCTTCCCTCACCCCTCTGTTTGACAAGACTCTCCTCACTCTCCTTCTCTCTTATGTTTTACTGTCCTTCCCTCACCCCTCTGTTTGACAAGACTCTCCTCACTCTCCTTCTCTCTTATGTTTTACTGTCCTTCCCTCACCCCTCTGTTTGACAAGACTCTCCTTACTCTCCTTCCCCTTTATGTTTTAAAACTGTCCTTTTTCCCCTCACCCCTCGGTTTGACAATGTCTACTCACTTCTCCTTACGTTTTTACCGTCCTTCCCTCACCCCTCTATTTGACATGACTCTACTCACTCTCCTTCTCTCTTATGTTTTAGTGTCCTTCCCTCACTCCTCTATTTGACAACAATCTCCTCGCTCTCCTTCTCTCTTATTCTCTCAAACCAGTCCAGGATAAATAAATAAATTGTCAAATTGTCCCTAACCTCTTCGACTTTCAAGGTTCTTCTTCTTATCTTCTCTTATACATTTCCACATTTTACTGTTTTCTCCTACATCCCTTACTACCTACTCATTCATTTAGTTTATTGGCCGTTTACTGTCCAAAATGAGACTTTTTCTGTTAACGACGGAAAATTTGGTTAGGAAACCAATAATTTCCAACCTTTTACATTCAATATATTTTTTAAAGTTCATTAATCAATCAAACAACAATTAGTTATCAAAACAGAATAAAAAACATACAAAATAAAAGTGATCATAAATATTGAATACAAATGAGTGGTTACTTTAACAATCATATTTGCATGGCATTTTTATTCATATGGGTTTTTAAGCTTTTGAGCTTATCCGTTACAGAATTAAAGCTTATAAATTTATCAAAAATATAAAGCCTCTCTGAGCAGGAATGCTGATTCGGCATATATTATCGGAAGAGCGAAGGCATATATTAATTAACGGACATATTTTAATAATAAAATTATAATGATAATACCAAATATTTATCAAATTTATTACCTAAAGGTAATGTATTTCCGCTTAGATACTTACGTGATAATGGACAATAATTAATATTCTTACTTATTATATTTGACGACCTTTTTTAAATCTTTCAATTTGAAAATAAATATGTGTAGTGAATATTGTATGATAAACAGTTTAAAAACATGAATGGAAAATATATCTAATTGGGTAAATATTTTTTGCTTGAATTGGGTTTAATAAGCTAAATGTAATATTTTCAAGTTTGAAATTTATATATTTCTAGGTCTATTTATAAATTGTATCTTGTAATGTTAAGATAATAATCAATAAAAACCTATATAGTATTTCAAAGTACCTAATATTATTAAAAATATTATGTCAGTTTTGTTGTTTGTTCCATTTATATATAATTAATTATTTACCTATCATCAATTAAATTGTGTATATAGATTCTATATCAATATATTTTTTCATTGTCTTTTTAATAGTGATGACAATATTAAAATGGGATTATAGTTATCCCTCTGATCTTCTACATAAAATCTTTGTTTATAACATTACGAAACAACCTGCATAATTTCTTTAAGTTATGTAACAACCTGCATAGGTTATTATTGGCTTGAAATTTAAATACGTTTTAAATTGTTTTACTTAACTCCAATCTACTAGTATAAAAATATAAATGATAAGAGAAAGAAAGTGTGATGTAAAAACAGTGTAGGATACGTTTTTGAAGTAAAACTATAATGCCACTATTTTTATGTTAATAATCTCAAGTTGTAAACCATGCAGTTTAATTTGACACCTTTATGATTCTCGATACCTAAAATACATTTGAACAAGTCGTGTGTGTTCAAAGAACACTTTATATTTTCAGATAGCTGTGAAATGCTGACTTTACCTACGTGAATTTCTGTTAATATTCAAGTAAGGAATACAAATGTGGTCAACGCTGTATCAGCGTTTTATATTCATATAACAATGCATTTTTAACGGTGGTTTCAGAACTGCTGAGTTGGTTTCTAGAATAATACGCTACCTTTTGACCTAATATTTTTGTAGGTTAAATGCTGTTTCCTTTATACAAACCGAAATTATCCGTTCGTTTATTGATTGGGTCTACTTGTATGATTATACTTAATTACGAAATATAAAAAATAACTGTAAATACATTATACGTATTATTCTGGGAGTGTCCAAGGAAGGGTCTCCTGGTAGGGAATATGATAAAATATCATGGAATATTGGAAACCTTTAAATTGCTTATAGAGTCTTGTTTGCTAAACAGTAAGGAAACGACAATGAGACAATATATGGACGAAGGATGAGAAAAGTTTGCCCTTCTAGAGGATGAGAGAAACCCAGTAGCACTTGGGAACTTGGAACAGATGGGTAGGGAACCGTGTTGTAAGAGATGTAATGGGGAGACAGTATACTAACAGAGAACGTTAAGAGACTGTCTTTCATGGTATAAGAGAGTACCAGTGACACTTAGGATTTTGGGAGTGCATGAGAGAGAGAGAGAGAGAGAGTCTTGTTTGTAGATGACTGAGATATAGGATATAGACGAAGGTCAAGCAGAGTCCTGTTTCAAGAGGGTGAGGGAGTTTTAGTGCGACTTAGAAACTTGGGAGAGTTGGATAAAAAGTCTTCTTTGCCAGAGGGATGAATAAGTGACTGTGAAACAAGCATTGGACTGTGAACGAGTTGTTGTTTTTAAACAAAACTCGTCTCGTATTGAGTTTCCGGAGGATGAGACTAGTTAATTTGGGACGATAGAAAGAGAGTTTTATTTGACAGATAGGCAAGGTAGAGAAAATTAGACTTGTAGACGTACAGAAGGAGCGTTTAATTTAAAATTAATTTTCCTTACAAAAGTTAATCAGTAATACTAAAAAATACATATGGACGATTCTGAGATTTTTTAAATTTCAATCAATTAGCTTCTTAATAAGTATAAACGAGTAAGAAGCAAAGTACTGCGACCCCTCAGTAATATTTTTATTCTTAATTGTACAAAACTACAAAATCCTACGAGTCAGTACTTTGAAGAAATGTGTATAGGGATAAAGAGTCAATTTATATTTACATAAGGAATCATAGTAACCCACTAACATCACTGGAATATATATTCGTAATAATACACAATATTAGTACACAGAAATAGAACTGTAATAATATAATTGTTTAATATCAGCTTGTGATTAATGTGCACGTCAATAATGTTTGTTTATTTAAGTATTCGAAGCTATAATTCGTAATACTTTATACTTTTTCGTCAAAGAGCTGTAAAAGTTTATGTTTTTAATTTATATTTTGCGGATCAAAAATAAATCTTTTCCACCCTTGGGAGGAAAAAAGTCTGCTAGTATCGAGGACATAAGCTGTTTTTTACTTTAATATAGGACAGATTAAAATACTTGCTGGTAAGCTATCGAATACAACAATTATTAACAGATAATCGGCTTACATGTTATAATATCTGGATTAATATGGAAGCAACTGTTTCGTCCTTTGTATTACAGTAGTTTTCTGAATACTAGTTTTCTAAATATCTATCTCGTATAATACGAAGTCTGATGGAAAACACAATTGTTTATGACACGAGCCTAAAGTTTCTTTCCGTTAATTACTCATAATTAAATCTTTAGTTTGAACAAAAAGCATAATTTTTCATCTTTTTTATAAAATACCCTGTTTTCTAACATTTTTTTCTTTGTATTTTAAAAACGTATTGAACAAACATGTCCATAATGGTCTTTCAAATTAAATTTTACAATAGTAGTTCCATTTATTCACGATTGATTGTTTTAAAAATATATGATCATTTTGTAAAGCAATATTTGGCATTTAGTATTTGGAGATGTACGATATTAGGTATCGTGATTTGCAAACGTTCTGATTCCAAATGGTTCCATTTAAAGCTCAATAAAGTGTTAAATGGCCTCGACGTCCTGCTCAAACGGCAATCACCGAAGTAGGGTCAATCAACGCTGATTTCACTATTCTGTAAACTTTACCTTATTTTATTTAAAAGAATTCAAGCCAAATATTCTAAGAGTTTGAAACATCTAATAGTTACAACTTTGTCTTTGATTACTGAACCAAAATGTGAACACATTTGCTGATCGGTTTACAATATTCTCTGAAAACCAATTTATATTCAAAATAAATTATTTTGTTTTGCTTAAGTAGAAACATTACCGGACATTTAAATTTGGTAAAATAATGTTCGTATCGAAGTCGAAAATTACAGTACATATAAATTTAAATATTGTAAAATAATTTCTGTATCGAAGTCGATGAGGCGAAATCAATGTTATAAATAGGTATTTGTTAAACTCTTTTTACTCGTATAATATTTGTTGAATTTTGATGATTTATTGAAACATTCATCTTAATTTTATTTAATAAAATAAAAAAAATAAATCACACCAATCTAAAGCACTTTGAATATTCTCATGTAAGACTTTTACTCCTTCTCGTAGCCTTGATAGCACATTTAGCTGTGGAAATCACAGTTGTTAACAAAGCGAGGTTAAAACTTACGTCTTAAATAATTTTTGTATGAGGAATTTTAGTTTTTAAACTATAAAAGACCGTTTATTCTATAAACTTTTTTTTCCTAAAAACAAACATTTGTTTACATTTAAAGTAATTGCTTTTGGACAATCCAATCTGGTAGAGTTTATATTGGTTGTGACCCTATTCTAGATAAAACAACAAATTTCAATCATAAAATATTTAGTTTTTTTGTACGTATTGGTTAATGAAAGCCTGTATGAGTTTCAGTGTACACATGAATATCAATATGTGCGATATGTACGATATTAAATGTATAGCAAAAATTAAACTCTAAACCAAATTACACAATAAATTCTTAATTGTGTCAATACTGCAATGCAATATCATTCAGTTTCATATTAGCGAATAGGTTTTAATAATTAATTATAACTGAGTAATTTATAATACAATATAGTAGTAAACGTGGCCACTTTTTACTTGAATATGTCTTAGCTCTAGGGGGCAAGGTGTTTGCGATTAGATCGACCAAAATTTGACACTTCAGAACAGCTGTTCAGATGAACTGAGAACATTACCATTATACATATCCATAATCTAACCTATTTCTCACAGAAAAGTAAATACAAAAATGTTTTGATAAAGTATTATAGCAAGACATTTTCTGAGATTTTCTTCTCGTAAAGAAGAAACAACTCAAAGATGCAGGTTGACCTTTACGCTACATTATTCATTCTATTCTTTGGCTTGGGTTTCTTTGTTGGTAAGACGCAATATAGTGATACTGACTATTGTCAAGCGTAAAACACAATGTCATTGTTTCAGAAAATGAAAAAATATTTTTCCGTAATAATTCATTTAAATAAACATTATATACATAATAGTATTTAGGTTTAAGTGCACAGAATGGAACATTTCATTTAAATTTAAAATACATAATTCTTGTAGATTAGGTAAACATTTAAATTATAATGTAAACAGTATTCACTTAAGATATCCGAGCTTTTATAGTGGTCTATACTCGTATTTTACATTATATCTCGAATATAATTGATTGCATAAAAAGCTTATCATATTTAATTCACCATTATTCCAAAGAGTGCGTTTATATTAACTTTCTCACAAGCCAATACTTTTCAATTTTTATTTATTTCGCAAGAGCATACTCGTTTCTAGACAAATTTGTTGACGTAATTGGCTGAGGACCGAGTATACATCCTTTTTCTTATACATTTATTTGAAAACCAAAATTTGAACAGATGTTTAACCAAGCAATAATTAATGAATGCAATAATTATTAGTTGTTTAATGTTTTCGTGCTATGAAAAAGCCGAGGAGTGTATAGTTGTACAATTAGGACGGACCTATTTAATTTTGGTTTAATAAAGTTAGAGTGACCGCATGGCGGCTACATGTATGCAAATTTTCACACGGTATTATCAGAGGATACCATCGTTTAATTTAGACACCTAATTAGCATTGTAATTACCAGAGCTTGGCTTGATGTGTTGTCAGGTAGTTATCTAACATGACAGTAACAATTTGATCCATGGCATTGGCTACCTCAGTAATGAACATTTTAAAACACAACTTTGTAATAATGATGATGCAATAATAATGATTTATCAAATAATGTAAAGTGATATAAATAATATTCAAGTCTTCTCTTTAGAGTAATTAGAATTTTGATATAGCTGGTAGCTTTCACGTATTGTACTCCATCAAAGCCGGAATGGGTTTCATCTTAATTTCTGTCTACCTGTCAAAATTTCTGTAACGTTAAACTAGCTACTTTTTAACTCTTTTTGCACTAACTATGATGAAACGTACTTTAACTATTCTATTTTGTTGAGAGAAGGTTTATGTCTACTTTATACTGACCGAAAACCAATTATAATAAAGTAATGTCCTTTAAAATTTGATTTTAAGTAATATTTGCAAAATGTTTACAAATAAGTTGTTCACCATACAGAATTAAGCAGTTCTATAATTAAAACCAACAATAGTCTATTTTCATTGATCATTTAATTTCAAATTTTTACTAACCACACAAACTTTGTAATTTGTCTAATTTATCTAATTTAAATGAAATAAATTTGATAAAATCTAAATTATTGAGCTAAAATAATATGCTTTTTACTTATTTTTATTAGATATTCTTAAACTGTTTAGGTAAATACTGAATCATAATACTGAACCTTCCTCGGTAACAGTGAGTCATAAAACATGAAAAAGGACATACTAACTGCTAATACAATTATAAAACTATTGAAATAGTCCTAGTACGGTTCAAAAATTATATAGGAATAATTATGTTGATATTGCCTCTTATTGTAACTTTTCCTCCAGTTCTAGTGTACAATAGATATACATTTTAGTACGTGTGGCTAATCAAGCAAGATTGGGCTGAGCGAATAGGAACTACACTTGCTTCCTGATACACTTATCAGTTTAGTTAAATTGATTGGAAACACCTAACTAAAGCCACAGAGATGCTGACACAGGTTTGGAGGCTCGCACAAGAAGCTGAGTCACCGACTTATTAAAATTTTAAACATGCAGTTTAACTACAAATATACACTTTGTATGCCTTAAGGTTTCCCTAGGAAGCTGTTATTTCTGTACCGTAGCTAAACCGGTTGTTATGTATGTTTTCTTTTTTCAATTCAAAACTGCCTGATAAGAGTTGGAAAATAATGTATGAACGGTGACAGAAAGTTTTGAGATGGCTGAATGATGAAAGGTTGAGGATAATGAAAGAACTGTAAAAAATATGGGTGAAGGCAGAAAGCAGATAGACTAGTAGGAGCAGAAAGATTTTTTTTAGAAGTAGGTCACTCCCCGGAATCGTTTTACACATTACTTCTGGCTAGACTTCTTAAAAAGAAATCCTGGGATGAAAAGTTGGGGGAAAAAGTAGGAGCAGAAAGAAGAGGTGGAAGAAAGAGGAACGGTGGCAGGGATATGGGGGTGGAAATTAGATTAGCTGGATTAAGGAATTTGCTGAATGTATTTATTTCTGTGTTTAATTTGTAATTGAAAGTTTCCTGCTAGAATCTGATCTGCTTAAACATCTTTCCCTTATTCAGAACCCGCACAGTGTCTAGTTCTACAGACGAAAACGTAGTTTACATAAATAACTATAACATTATATATACATCAATTTAAGCTAGTTGCTTATAATCATATAATATTGGGACATGTGTTCCATGTACAGTCTAAACTTAGGATATGTTTACCTTATTAAATGGTTTATTTTGTGAATAGTACAATAATTGTTCACAAAAGAGATTGAAAATTGAGCCTGTTGTAGACCATTCCAGAAAGAAAAAGCTAGAAACCTAACCCAATCGATTGGGTCCTTGGTTTTGCCATGAGACAATCGTCTAACAGAAAGCAGGACGGACGGAAGCATAGAACTGCTGACGGTTGCAATTTAGAGTCAAACCTAAGTCAAAGTAATGTTTGATTCGTGTGGCGTATTTAAATAATAAATTGAAATTGTGTATGGCAGTGGGAAACAAATTAATTTAGTTTTATTTTGTAAAAATAAACTTTTAATGGTCATTGAAGCTACTTAAGTCGATAATGTGGCGTTATCAACGAAAATCTATTCAAATAATGAGACCATTAATTTTTGTCTGAAGGAAGCTTGTTACGAACATTTCTCCTAACAAGGATTATCAGATTAGAATATTTTTTCCAAAAATTCCTTATATTTCTATACAATTTGTATTGTAAAAATATTTATTTTTTTATATTTTAATAGTTTTAAATCGATCGCTGAACTATTAATATTCAAACTCATTTACAATATAATTATGTTTCATATTTAATTGATTTTAGGAAGCTTTTGGAAAATAAGTAATCACGTATTTAAATGTGATTTTAGCTGTCTTCAATGAAAGAAATAAATTATAATTACAAAAAACTTCGTAGTCTTGAATTTTAGAAAATGGCCAAACAAAATTATTTTTAAATTACAAATTTATAGGTAATAGTTTCGTAATACATTCAAGAAACAAACCTGAATATAGTTTTAGTAAGAACCTAAGAGAAAATGCCACAACATTTTTGTTTTTATGCAGAATGTTTCTATTTTCCAAGTTGTCAACTTGGATATATTTATATTAAATATTTCACAATGATGTTATTATAGTATTTATTACATCAAACTTAGAACCACAAGTGATATATGA
The DNA here is from genome assembly GCA_023375725.1 of Nephotettix cincticeps. NCBI lineage: Eukaryota > Metazoa > Arthropoda > Insecta > Hemiptera > Cicadellidae > Nephotettix > Nephotettix cincticeps. The sequence goes on from CM041786.1 coordinate 139,154,110, forward strand.
AATGAAAGAGAGTTTCAAATTTACATAATAGCATAAAACTGTTCGATGTGAGCACCAATCATCATTCAGCACACATCAAGACGATACGGGAGTTTTTCCCATTCGTTTACGAATGTCTTATTGTAATTTCAACAATTGTTTCAATCTTGTTTCTTGATTCGAGAACGCCAGATGAAAGTAAAGGCACGCACACAAACCTTAATAAAACATCCAAAGATATAAATAATATGCCGTGAGAAACAAGGGTTGTGGTGAGGCACCCGTCGTAGAAGGCCCTCGGGCACAATGAGGTTCAGCCAATCGCGAAGTGAAGTTGTGAAGACCAGTGAGTCGGCGCGCTTCCTTTCTAAAATATGAAGTTCTCCGGTTCGTCCTGTGTAGGTTGAAGGAAGAGCTATAGCTGTGGAGTATACAAATAAAAGTACTAGTCACAATTGCTTCACCGAATAAACAATATTTGTGGACTGACACATACTTAAAAAAACCAAGAAAAAATAACAAAGTTACATTCATTATAGAATATTATGGGAGACGCTCATAAAATATATGTAATACAAGTTAATTAGCAAAATTAAAATTTATCACATCAAAACATTTATTTTTAAATAAAACGATTACATACATTTCCTTAATTAATATATAAATAAAGTGAACAAAAATATCCAATAGGTTAGGAATCATCTCACAAAGAGTAAATAGTACATGCTATCAATTTTTTCCTTTAATTTTTCAAATCAATTGTTTGAGTGATCTAACATGATTTATTATCCATACAGTTAATTATCCTGTGATCAATGAGTTAGAAAAAGGAAATGATTGAAAAGCAAAAAGTTGCCAGTAAAAATGGTGTGTTACAGGGCTTAGTGTAAAACTGTAATCGACAAGTAAACACGAATCGACAAAAAACTGATGGAAAACACTTTCTCTTTTTATTTGAAATATCACTTTAGTTGTTATTGTTTATTAATGATTTTTAATATTAGTATAGTCAAAACCTCTATATATTGTATATTTAATCAACTATAAATAATGTTTTATTTGTATTGTTTACATTGACTTCATAAAAATGTTAATTTAATTTTAAACTTAATTAAGAAAAACGATTTTAAATTAAATATTAGAATATTTTTCTATAAAAATTAGTTATAAAAATTTTAAAAAAAATCTAGATGTTTTCAATTTATATATTTAAAAAAAATAATTGCTTATAAATTATTGGATATGGGAGACGTCAGGTATAAACACCCATATAAGTATAAACGGGTAGATATCATCAAAACCCTTTTATTTTTAATCCAGGGTACCCCAAACGGATTTAGCTACTCTCACCTCAAAATCGAAAATGTTTCGTGAAATCAGTACTTTCTCCCTATACTATATATAAGAGGTTAAATTAAAAAAGAATGGACCATACAATTTTTGCCGAGATATGGCACGAAATCATTCAATTCAAAGTCTAGTTGTACATGCACCTTCATGTGGGGATTTTCCCCCTATCTGAACATTATGTGTGTTAGTTGACCACTTAGGTGATTTATCACTGAAGACGACATGATCAAGAAAATCTGCATTGTCATGCAACGAGATGAAGTCAGCAAAGTTGGCCAGTAAAACATGGTGTGTAGGCTTCGGAGCCTGTAGCCTGTAAAACTGTAATCGACAAGTACGTACCTGCGAGCGTCGCCGCAAAACCAACTGATGCCAGCAAACGCAACTGTTTGAGTTTCTCTTTCATTTGATATATCACCTTGTGGGTGTATGTTTGACGTAATAAATATTAAAAGTCAAAGAGCCCTGATATTTATTTTAAAACACAGGTTTATTATGTATTTGCTTTAACTTAAAAAACAATTTCTTCATAAAAAATATAATTATAAGCTACAACTAAATGAACAAACGTTTTTAAAATTTAAATTGGTAGTGGTGTGAGTGTAATTATTCTTTAAATGATAAATTAGATATAATATGAAAAAATGTTTAGAAATCATAAATAGTTTTTCAATTTTGTTTTGTAAAAAATATCCATTTATAGAAGTATATTTGCTATATGTGTCGTCATTGGTTAAACTATAAGTTTAGAAATGTATGATTTAGGCTTATATTACATTATGTGGGTAAAGTGATTAATTAATTATTTATAACAGACAATGGTTTTTGCAATACTGAAGAACTATTTTATTTATTGTAGAATAAATAAAAAAAATTAACGCGTAAGAAGCGTGAAATCTTTATGCAATTACAAAACTATTTGATGCCGATTCGGTGATTTCTGATTTATTGCACTTTTTCAGATGTAATTAATCCCACCATTAAGGCCAAATAGGTTTAAAGTGTTTTCCGATAGCCCAGCCTGGGATGACTCTCGGTTCTGACGAAGTCCCTGCCATTATTAATATTGGTCTGGGAACGCAGTTGGCAATGCTGACAAGCTACAGTTTTATAGCTACTTTTACAAGAAATTCCACATTTTTTCATTATGTTTTAATACTAAAGTCATTATGTAACTAAACTAATTAAGTAAAAGAAATTGCAATCTTTGTATGTTTAAGTTTAAAGAAACATTTTACTCTATTTTATTTCGTTATTCAGTTCATTTAGGGGTAATAGAGTTTTTTCTGTTTGAATATATAAAAAATACATGTATATGACCATACAATTTGCTATGTATTGACTTAGGAGGTTAATACTTACGTGTTATACTATTATAATAAAAACTATTTCGGCCGAGCAATGCTAACAAGTAACACATTGTATGGTTAATTTTACAATCAATGTTACAGTTTTATCTTCATTATGTACTAACTTAAAAATAGTACTGCACCTGAAGCTATAGAAGTGAGTGAAAATTGGTTCCTAAAACATTAACTTTAAAATTACAAACGTTTACAACATTTTACAAATATTCATATCATTTTAGTGGTAATGTATTGAATTTATTTAGTGGTGATATTTAATGATTTATTTTTTTACCTGTAAACTTAACTAACATATTTAACTGAAGGAAGCATACCAGCATGAGTACAGTATAAATTTTCCATCGAGACCGTACACTGTCATACACTAATATAAAATAATGTAATCGAAAACAGGATTTTTTGCTCTTATGATACGCTCTACTTCCATAAATATGCACTCCTAAATATTATATTCAAGGTGTATTCGAAAGAGAAAACGTTTTACATTAGCAAAGTAATCACTTTTGTATTTGAGGAAACATTGTTGAAACTCTAGTTAAAGTTCGTTTACATATCTAGTCTCTAACAAAATTATTAATACAAACGGTATGAGCTAACTGACACATACTTTCTCCCAAGCAAACAAAAAAACAATAACGTTTATTCAACATAACGTTTATTCAAATATCATTTAAATGTATTATTACAAACATTATCATCATATTTTACAAACTATCAACAAGAAACAACGTTTTCAAATACTTGTTAGACGTTTCTGTGAACATAGCCACCCCCTCCGTTGGGTAACTTTTTGAATGGGGTTTATAAAAGGTTGAGCAATAATAAAGAAATAGTTTTTATAATATTATCCATAAGAATAATATTGGGTGCTCTCAGATTCTTTAAACATTTTTTTCATATATGTAATAGGTAAATTACCCTTAAAAAATGGAAACAGTTTCAAAAGTGCACTTTTGTACCAAACTTCATAAAAATTAACCCCGAAAACCACTTTTATTGATTCAGGGAGCCTATCCACTCATATCCACAAATGACATATCCACTCTCAACTCAAATTAAAAAATGTACGAAAACAATACTCTCTCCACATACTATGTATAAGGGAAAAAATTATTACATGCGATATTAGAATAATTAATTCAATAAAAATAATCTATCTATCAATATGGAGTGAAAAATAAATTTATTGGTAATGTTTAGAGTCAAGCCTACAGTATTTGGTATTTGGGGTTAAGGTAAAGTCCGGATGCCGAATCTTGGTCACGTTCCTCTCTGGAATAAAGACCTCAGGGCTCGCTGGGGTCCGTTCTGGATAATAAATATTGTTTTGGAAAAAATATAATTCAAATAGAGTTGAAATAAAATTCAATATTAACGAATTCAATACAGGTATTACCATGAAAAAATAAATTCAATATTTCTTTTGCGAAGTTTTTTTTCAAATACTTCAAACAAGCCATTAACGAAAAAATAGTAGAACAAACATATAAACTATTTACTTTTATTAAATGTTGTTCTCATAAACTCAAAGTGTTCCCAAATAAGTATAAATAAGGTAAACCGATTATAAAGTATACATAAATTATTTATAGTTATTAACCAGTGATGAACGAGGGGTGAGCGCTGCACTCATTTTTTAATTTTAGTTTATACAAAACATGTGAGTTTGTAATATTGGTCTGAAATTCTAAATAGCTATTATATTTGAGCTGTCAGCAGTCGAGGGGAAATGATGGTGGAGGTTAAGTGACCTTCAGTCTGTCTCATACCTTTGTTTCGTGACTAGTTACAGTGTAGTAAACACAGCTTTCATAACTAAAAAGCTCTTGTACTTAGTAATACATTATGTATTTTGTATATTTATTGTTTTAATGCCTTTATGATACAATGAGTTTTAGAAAAATATATTTTTATTAGTGTTTTATGTATATTTAAATGTGTTTCAAATCACCTATTAACTCTTTAGTTTATTGTGAAATTTGTTATTTTAGTTTTATAAATTGTTAAAGGTTAGAAAAATAGTTTTTAAAAGTGGCATGAGATATTTTAATCGAGATTCCTGGAATTTACATCATTGCAAAGGCATTTATAAAAAGTTAGTGTGGCGCTCACCCCTCGACCAAGAGGGGGATAACATAACACACAATAACACTATCACACATCAGTACATTTTTATAATAGCTAATATATAATATATAAAATATATTTTACTTATAGAAATGTCCAAAAATATAAAAACAGCTTCGTTAAATATCGTGTAAAATACACGATAAGCTACTAGACATTATACAAATTAAAATACATAAAAATTTAAATTAAACAGAAAGTAAATGATTTTGATTACAAACTTTACCACAAACACATTTTTGATTCATGTTGTATTATTGGAGCAACCTTTTGCTTTTTAACACTTCTATACATCTAATAAACCTAAAGGCTGATAAAATACACTTCAATTTCTGAGAGTTTCGAAATTAAATCTAAGAAAGTAATTGACTTCTGAACAAGGCAATAAGATTGAAGAAAGAGCAATAAATGTCGAAGGTTCCATTACTCGAAATTGTTCGAACTTGCACCGTATTTCACGATATAGAATTATATGTTTAATAATATCAGATAGTATTTTCCGATTAAAAATGTATTTAGTATTAATCATTCTCGGATTATTTAAAGACTTACGGATCTCGTATTGAGTAACACTAAAAAAGTTTGTATTTACTTTCCCGTGGAAAATACGTTAGATCATGAATATGTCTAAAGTTAAGACGTTCATCTAAATAGCTATTCTTATTCCTGTATATTAAAAATTCAAAACATTAGATCTAGTAGTTTCTATGGAAAACTTGTTCAAATTTTCATCTAACAAATTGCAAATCTATGTCATGTTAGCTTTTTTCTAATTTCATAAAGATAATAAGTTTGTAAAACATTATTTAAATTTTTAATTTTATAATGCGTTATTTACAATCAAGTGAGATAGTAAACACTTCTTCTTATAACGACAATCATATATTTAAATGTTACGATTTAATTAATGGCTTAATATTCACCATTATATGTATTTTAAACTTCACTGTTATAACGTTTCAGATAACCTAAGACTACACGATTGAATCTAAAGTTGATGCAATTATGTATTCAAGCTATGGCAGCAAGATTTATTATATTTTAACAGTTACTATAAGAAAGTATATGAAAACGCCTTAATTTGGTCTCAAAAGGTATTCAATTTGGCCATTCAAAACTATTATGTAAATTGTTGTGGCTTGTAGTTACCACATTTTTGAAAATACAAACTGTGGTTTGAAAACAAGTAAACCATACTATTACGATCAAAATTTATTGGATTTACTGCATTCAGAACTCGAGTAGGTATTGTAAAAATAATTTCTTAACAGTATAGTAATAACTCGTATTATTATACTAGCTTAATTCACGAGGTAACAATACCAAATTTATGGTTTTTAAATTTAAAAAAAGGATAATAATTAGTGAATTGAATTTTACTATTTTTGTTTTTTTTTACTTATGACTAATTTTTAACGTATTTATGCATATGCATTTTTACAACGTATTCCACTGTACTCCATAAATAATTAATATTCTGAGATATTTTAAGGATTCCTGATTGCTCATAATTAAGTTAAAAGTATTTTAAATGCACTGAATTTATAAAGCTCTTTACCATCCTGATTTTTGTTATTGAAAAGGTTTATATTTAAAAGTTGCTTTAATTAAATATTATTAAAATAAAATAATTATTTAGAAGTACATTTATAAACCACATAGTAATTGAAACTAGAATTAGACAGTGTAAAACGACTTCGTTGTTATTAAAAGAGAACATCTGATAACATTAAACTACTTCCAGATTAAAAGTTGCTGATGTGAACAAAATACATGACTCTTAACTTGCCAGCAATAATATCATAGACATTATATTAAACCTTGACAGTCAAAAGCATTTGATATAAATTTATAGTATGGTGTACTTATTATATTATAGTTAATTGAAATGTTCTTTGAACTATTTTATTAAACCCTTGGTGTAATGGATTCAATCGGCAGCTTAAACTGAATTAACTAAAACAGTGAATATGATTTGTATTAAATTTAAACACACAATATGAACATATTACACATATTACGGGTGCAATCAAGAACACGATATTGTGATAGGTAAAAACACAATGTAAAGTTTTTGGATATTTCACTTACAATATTAGAACTGAACTTATTAGAAATAAAATTGCAACACAAGTATCATTCATCAGTTAAAGCAAAACTAAACCATGGGTCTCATAATTCATAAAATAATAATAGATTGTTTATTTCAGCTCAGTAATTTTCTTTGTCATAACTTATTACTAGTTTTTAATGCACATTTATAATATATTTTTTATGTAAAAATTATAAAGATCATAATCCTAATAAACGATTCTGCATACATCAAGATTATGAAATGAAAACCAACACTTTTATTGAAGCAACAAAAAGGAAAGATAATTTTTATATTCATTTCGTGTTCACCAACAATGTCGATACATTTTATATGAAAAAATGTAATGCTCTTATAAAGAAACAAGCAAGCCGTAATCTAATAGACACCAAAGTTTGTTTGGATAGCTAAGCTGCCTGCAATACCCTTCCCATAAACGCTTGATTACAATCAGGAACCAATAGCATTCTTGGATTATGCTAATTTAGGGAAAGTAAATTAGAAATTCAGGTATTTTTGAAAAAAATTGGTTACAATATTGAATTATTACAACTTTAAGAGAACATCTCTATGGTTATCCATTTAAAAATTTCAATTTTAAACTATTATTTTTGAAAAAAAATTTATTCGATCCTATAACGTTTCTTTTAAATGGGCTAAGTTTATAAAACTATTTATGGTAATTATTGTAATAATGGTGCGCTATGATATACACTTATCATTATTTAAGTGTATTGTATACATGAAATTGAGCTTTTACCTTCGTCTTAATTTTAACACCATAAGCAAGAGACCAAATTTATTTTATCATTAATATTATAATTCTAAAGTTTTTTTGTTTGCAATATTTTATTTAACTTCTATAATGGGAATTGTATGATTTGGATAGGATACTATTTAAGATATGAATATTGGCTGGGTGTGCAGGTCTGCTGTGACGGGATATCTAACACATACTCACTACTTACATAACAACAAGGCCCACAAAAATGAATAAAAATTACATAATAATCATCATTAAGGGTTGCCCCAGCTGATTTAGAATATATTTCTTAATTTCACAACAAATTAATTGTACTTAAAGTGTGTGGTAAACATTATTAGATATAGAATGCAAAGTCGAAGATAAAGGATAAAATCTCTAGCTATATTAAAATCTGATAATATAGAAACAAATGTTAAATTTTTCAGTTGTAATTTATAACTCAGTGGATATTTACTTTACTTTGTAGGTCTAAACTACTTGAACTTAAAACCGGCCATCCTTTCATGAGCATAATTCGTTTTTGCTCTGTACAATAATTTTACTTTTCTTTGTCATTATGACTGGTAGAAACAAAAAAGAACAATTATTCTTAACCTCTTGTTCTAAGTCCTTTGATAGTTTATACACAGTTTATAGAGGCTTGGTATCTGGAAATATAATCCGTTCTAATTAAAAGATCATGTTTAACAATTTCCAATAAATAACAAACATTTTTTGAGTGTGCTGCTTTACACCCATCACAACTAAATATTACATAACAACGTAATATGCCACTATGAGTGAACTCTCCATAATCTAGTTTCCTGTGCACTAAAAATACTAGAATTTAAAAAACAATTTGTTTACGTTAAAGCAGATTTGGTAGTTTATGACGAATAATAAAGGGCTGGAAGTTTATTGATAAAAACTGAATGTAAGTGCAAAATAACATACTAAATTTCTGTATACATTTTGCTCTGTAAGAAGGTCTATTTGAATTAATCTATCTCATTCTAATGAAAAAATATTTTTTTGAAATTATTTGCATTTAGTACTGACTGAAAATGCTTTAAAAGTATAGAAGTCTAATGAACTGAAAGAATAACTATAAACTAGTAAAACTTAATTTAATAGAACACTGTATATATGAAACATAATTTAGTTCCATTTTCAGTAGACCGGAGCAGAAACAATAAATGGAGCCTGTCCATTACTGTCACAACTGTCTGACAACCGGAAGTGATTCCCTCTGTCGAAAACGTCGATATTTTCACCTAATCCAAAGAAGTTAGCATTTGTTCTTTTAATACCCTACACTATTGGTTTGGGATTAATTTCAAATAAGTTTTCTCCGGGTATTGCTTTGTTTATTTTCTGCTGCGTTTGGTTATGTGATAATGATGAGGGTAATTTCATATATTTAATTGTAAAGTAGGATAGATGAATGTGTTCTGTAATACATCTACTTGCAGATAACGAATTGTGGATAATTAATTATGAGGGGTTGACAATGGGAGTGATGTTTTTTTGCGGATTAATCTCCGTACGATTTAATACTACGTTCATCCGCAAAAAACATACTCAAAGTTAGATCAGTCGTAATTCAGGAGAAAAAGAGGTCCGAGAGAGAGGAAAAAGAAGATCAAACGTAAACTATCCCATGTAGCTTCTTAGTACACGTTCATTGTTGTACATCTTGCTAGTAGCAATGTGTTCCATGTTGTTTTCTAGGAATGCCTCAAGTTATTACCAAGATAATCTTTATCTACAGCAAGACACCTAGTGACGTCATAAGGCGATTTTACCACTCCACCATTATGTGGCAATTGATTTTCAATATTTTATATAACAATCTCTATAATAGTCTATGTTATATTTTAATACATGTTTCTATGTAATAAATCTAATATTATGAATTATTGAGGTTAAAATATAAAATCCAAGGTGCTCGGAGAGAGAAAGAGGGAGAGAAGCTAAAGATAGCATACGCAAATGACGTTCTGGTGCTTCCATTGGTCAGCTTCGGTGGTGTGATGTGCAATACTAGGTGTACTCTAATAGTTTATCATTGATCTAACGTCATACCCCACATAATAATGCCAGTCTCCTTGACCGGTTCCAGACTATCGCAAGACGCTCGCTCGTCATCTCCGCATTTCCTTGGCTTAAAAATTCTCTTTCTCAATATATTTTCTCCTTCAAAAGTATCTCAACGTTCTCTTCAAGAACATCCTATTGCGGCCTACCGTGATTGTTGGCAGACTTGTGGCTCTCGTATTCGGGTTCTGTGACCGGTCAAGAACTTATCTATAAACTGTCTTTACCTGGTGAGCTTAGCGACTTCAAGATCAAAATAGTAGACAGTGACTTGAACCGTATTGCCCAACGTAGGGTCTTGAGAGAGTGTGGGACTCTTGCTGGTCTCAACCAGCTTTTCCACAGCCTCATCGGTAGATGTACTCAATCAGTGAATTTCTTTCTCATATATATTTGTTCTTAAGAAAACCTTTCTGCAGTTCTTAGAAATCGATTCAAATCTACATATCAACTAATCTATATTAAATCTCTAACTGACGGATAAATCGTTCATCTGACGATTGACTTCCCAACAAACACTAGCCTTGTCAGACTGTTTTCTGGCCAGACAAAAGAGATTTGAATACAGAGATAAGGTTTAATTTTGTGCATATTGTGTGAGAAACAATGTCAGGGTGGAGGACGAGACTTGTGGGTAATGACAGCAAACACAAATATATCTATATTATACTATTATGTAATATGATAAACTGTAAGTAATGTCAGACAACAACAAAAATTTATAATATATACGTTTTTATTGTTTGAATATATGTGTTTAGTGTTAATAATGCATACCATGTCTATAACAACTCTTGAACCTGGCTTTAGGCTACTTTGAACATAAAATGTTATTGCAATAATAAATTATCCAATTTTCCAATTAGTGATCTAATTGTTTCTTTAGTAATTAGTCTGTTTTAGGCCAGCATTAGTCTTGGTGACACGTTACATAAGGTTACTAATTCCCCCTTAAAATAGTTTATGAAAAACATAGTTATCATTGATGTATAGATAGTATCATTAGTCTGTGCTCGTGATTTTTAATTTTTTTACGAAATATATAAATATTACGTTTTTAAGTCAAGTGAACCAATTTGTTTATTTCAACTATCTTGTAGACGAGCATAATGGAGTGAGTGAGCCCATCTTTTATAGAGTGACTAGTAGCGTCAGAGCTTCGCACACAGACTGATGACACTCTGTATACACACATCAACGAAAATGGCATTTAAAATAGATATAGTTTTGGTGCGTTAGTTAAGGAAACGTATGTATTTTATAGATTTTTAATGCGGACATTTTGCATTATGATTAGTAAACACAAAGTTATAGGATCTGAACTCTAATACCGTCTTTAGGATAGCTGGAACCTAGAACACATAAGGATGAATACATAAACTGAAATATGCTGGTGTGGAACCAAAATATGTTTAAATCAGTCAAGAAATTCCAAAAAATACCACGCAACAATAGTCAAATCTACTCGTCTCAGGGCCTTAAGAAACAGTGAATTGGAATAAGGCATAGAGCGTATTTTACTGTAATATTACCTGTTATTACATTATATTATCTGTCTTTATATCACACAGTATATAAATATGCTAGGATCTTTGATTCCAAAATAAGATAATATTATTGTAAACATAATTGCCATAGCAAAATTGTTGTTCAATAATTATTACAGTATATTTTATAAAGTTTGTTTCATAAACTAATACCAAGCAGAATTTGTATTGAATCAATTTAAGATTCATACAAATTGTTATTACATTTAACAACCGATAAAGTTTCCAAACGTCAAAATTAATTAATTAAATTATTTCCCTCTCCAAAACAATAACACTGAATTAATTCCAGCCGCAGTGTCACCACAAGTCAGCGATAATACGGTCAAATGACGTCATAATCGAGCGTGGATTAACTGATATTGCGTCTCAGATTAAGCAGATTGAATCCTCAACGACTGTGTAAGCTCCTTACTTACTCCGCTCCGCAGGTCCTTACCCGGGTCCTTTGAGCTATGGATTTGCACGTACTGCATAAGACAAAGGTCCTGGGCTGAGAGAATATAGGTAACAAATTTTACATATATCTAGAATCTGTGGAAATGTTCAGAATAGATTATTTAAAATACAAAATTAATAAAGAAAACCTTTTTTTTAAAAAGGTTTAGGTTTGGGCTTACTGTATGACGTATCGAGTCGAAACAACTATAAAAGAAACTAGTAATAAGTTATTATAGATTATTTAGTAATATTTCTAGATATTTTTAAGTTTTAACTATCTTATGAGATTATAGATAAAAGTAATTTATAATATTAATTACCCTTTATTAATATAATTGGTGTCCTAAATTAAAAACTGTAGGAATATTTAAATAGAAATGGCGTACAATATTTAAATAATTTAATAGTACAAATACCTCGTTTATCAGGTGTTGTCCCGATCAATCTTCTTGTTGAAGAGAGAAAAACTCAGTGATGTGAATAAAATCAAGGAGTCTACTTGTAGAATCTAGGTGTTTGACTTAGTGGCTACTAATTTTAAGTGAATAAGAAACCAACCAACTCATTTCAGACCCATCCTTGTGGGTTGAACGTGGGTTCGTGTATATCAATTCCCTCTTGACTCAGATCCTTGCGTGACATGTGTTGTTCCGTGCTTACTTGCACAAAATGGTTGAAAGTCTGGCATGTAGATACCACGGTTCTGACCACAACGATGCCCTTCATACGTTTTTTGAGTGCGAGTGGTGGGCAGCACAAAGAAGACGGCTGCAGCTGAACATTGGAGATTTATCATGAGAGTCTATAGTGTTAAATATGGTGTCTTCTCTTTAGAGATGAATACTATTTACATCATTTGTAGAGAAATTACTCAACAGGAAAAAACTTGATGTTAAAGTTAAATTAGTTTAAATCTCTCTGAGCTTTTCATACGAGGCTTTACTTCATACTATAGGTTCATACAATAGGTACTTTATACTTTTTTAAATTGAAATGGCGACCTACCCAGGTAGGTATTTAAAGCCAAGTATGAATGTAGGATGATTGTGGCGCGATCTTGTAGTCTTGTTACTGACTAAGGCTGACATGTTCCTTAGACAGGACTGTTCATTAATAGCCCAACAGCCGATGGCAACTATTGGACCTACAGTTTAACGTGGAATTCGAACCACGGCCTCTGAATTACGAATTTGTCTAATTATGAGAGTGGTTTTTGTGGATTATCGCAGTATTCAATAGTGCGGACGTTAATCCACACAAGAGAACACCGCATCCACCGACCATGTCTCATAACTATCCACAATTCGTGACCTCCAAATAGCTTGATTACAGGACGTCGCCACCGTCCCAGGTCTTATCGAAGTAGACAACAGCCTGTGTTGGAGGGAGTTAGTGGGAGAAGAGTGTTGTTCTTTTCCTCTCTAATGGTGCATGATTAGCATTTCCCCTAAAAATACCTCATTAGGTCTTTAATTAGATAATCACTTTGGGGTTAACTAATGACCCAGGAAGTCAAACGTTGCAGGCTCAAAATCAATGATGATAAATTTCCAACAGTTCAGGATCGCGTGGTTATGGCTAACCTATGTTACATTCCGAGGTCGTAAGAACGTGCTGTTAAATAGACTGGTTCTATAAAAAGGATTTTACACAATTATTTAAATTATGGAAAGTATTAGTCATATACTTTTAAATTTGGGTTAGTCGTCCATTAGACTATCTTAACATTTACTTTCCAAATATTATTTAAAGTGGGAAGGTAGATAGAACCTATCTGGGTAAATGTATAATTTAGAGAACAAATTTATTCGAGTAAACTGTCATGTGTAAGTAGGGCGTTCGTCAGAGACTATATCCCTGCTTTATCTGACAGCCTACACTCTATCCCTCATGGAATATCCAAGGAGAAAATACAATTTGTACGAAACAATTTGATACACATAACAAGGTTCTTATCAAATAGGTTTTTGGTACAGTTTTTTGTAACTTTTCTTTACGCCTAATAAAACAAATATAAAATTATGATTGAAATAAAACCAATAAATGATAGCTCATTGAAACGATTTACGGGCTTATTTCAAAGTAAAATAAATAAGCAGAAATAAATAAAATAGATAAATTGTAAATTAAAATAGTAAATTAAAAATCTTAAACCTTTAATACAACTAATAAAGTATTCAATGAGTGATGCGACCCTATATTAAACACCACCTTTTATGAAAATGGTTGAAAAAGGCAAAACTATATATTTTAAATACTAAGAATATCAGTGTGTGCTCTCAGACAGCATACTTTGTTTACGACAGACAATAAATTAAACTTATTTATGGAACCGTTAGCCTTACATTTATAATTTAAAATACTGATTTGTTTAGCTTTTGCTCTGTTTTTAAATGATATATTTAAATAGTTTTAAATTTAATCGTTTTCCAGAATCTTTCAAAAGCTATTTTTTACATTAAAATCCTATAGCTTCTGAACAAAGCAAATTTACAGAAATATGGGTGATGTCATATTACTTTGAACCTTACTTTAATAGCACTTAAATTATAACATTTTATTCATAATTGTTAGAGCAAGTTTTTATTTTCACATTTTTAGGGTTTTTAGGGGTAAACAACCCTTAAAAGACAAAAAATTTTAACACGTGCACTCATTTACGGATCTCGTAAAAATCTGAAAACCAGTCTCACGGTCTCACTGTTTGAGCTCAGACAGACATATATCCAAAAATAACTTTTTTATTTAGGTAGCCAAAATACGCATATATCCACTCTCAATTCAAATTCAAAAGTTTTAATGAAAACAATACTTTCTTCATATAGGCTCTTTAATAAGTGAAAGTGAAAACTTATAACCTTAAAAATTCGAGAATAAATAAACTTACGTTAAGCAGACTTTGTGAAAGTAAACAGAAATGTAAATAAGCAATATCAAGATGCAAGGAAGTGGCTTGTAAATAGATTATGAGGAAGTTAACGATGTTTATTCACACTCTAATTTGGTTTCGTATTGTTTGTGTTTCCATGAAAAATTTGAATAATGAACTTAAAGTTTTATTTATATTTAAAAACAAACAAACAATAACAATTCTTCGGTAAAAGTGTTTCAGTTAAATATAAAAGAAAAATATTCCTTAATTAAGAACTCTATAACACTTCGTGTCTCGGGAGGACTCGCCATTATGAATTGTTTCTTGTTTTAAATTTTAAAAACTATTTAATTTTATTGGAAGTCACTGAAAATCTGTGAGATAGTGAATAATGAGTCGACTTTACGTCGAACAAGCTAAGATGCTGTACTTTAAAATTAGTTACCGAATTCTAAACATAGGCTCGAAACCCAAGCTATAAATGTTAAGCTACATACTTTAATTTTATTTACTACTTTTTTTACGAGGGTAAATGCTGATGCTTTGCATACTGATGTATTTGCAGGGAGGAAATATCGGTACACTCACCGGTGTGTGGGACTCTCACCCACTAAAACCCCCTCGCCTCAGGCTGAAATCCGCCTTGGAAGCACCTATTAAGGTATTACATCAAGGTGGAGCCTCGTATGTGAAGCCACATGGCTACAACACCTCCTTAGCCACCTCAGGATCAGGACCAAAGCTGGTCCTGATCCTCTTCTGTCTTTTTTCTCTTGAGATCGTTCTCGACGAATACTTTAGCTTATGTATAACTAGGCTCTCTAATAGTCATTTCAATTTAAAAAGTAAAATGTATTGATTTTAATTTGGATTTCCCCCTGCTTAAAAAAACTATGTTCATAAATTTTTATGTAAGGGCCCACAACTGATGTTACATTGCTTATAGTTTATTGGTGTTCTACAGAAGCAAGTAAAGTAGTCTATTTTTAATATCAGATATTTTACTACTAAACAATTTTGTTATCAATTTGAAGAAACCTTTTGTAAAACCTTTTTTTTGTAATTTTAAAACAAACCTAGCAACGAAAATAGCTGTTGTAACGAGTGAAAACAAACCATGTTTGTATTTACTTCCCTGTGGGAAATAGGTTGATCATACATATGTCTATGGGTAATGTTTTCAGTTCAACAAAACAGCTGTTTAATAGCCTGGCAATATCTAAGGAAACCTATTTCAAAATTTCTTTTTACAGATTGTTAACACCCTCTAGGGCTAAGACATATTTATGTCAAAAGAACATCAAAATTTACATAGCTCTAAGTCTTATTTATTTAAATTATAAATTGTTTTAACATGCGGTAAAACAGGTGTAGTAAGTACCGTTAAGAAGAAAACGTTTATTATTTACGTTACGTATAAGTTCATTCAGTCTGTGATTTCGTATAGAATAGTTGGGCCCAAATCTCAACTTCACATCCAGCGTTTGAAATTAATTCGAACACGAGTTCCTCGAATTCTAGCTCAGAAATGTGAACGGAGATATAAATAGCGGCTATTAATTTAACTAAGCTGTTTAGAGTCGGTAATATATGCTGTCTGGCTTAGAGCTATTAAACGACTAAACTTAGTTGATGGTATAGTTGCACCAAATGAGTTTCTAATACCACCTGCATCTACGTTCTATGTCAAACTAATCCATTAACTTTGTTTGATTGGTGACATTTAAGCCTTTTCATATTGACTTTAGTAATTTAAAATATATTTTACATTAAAATTACTTTAGAAACATTGTACGTTTAAATTATAAGTAGTTTAAAAAAGATCATGTAAAATTTCTGCTAAACTAGTATAAAACTAGTAATTTTAACAACATATAGATTAGATTAGATTAGTGAAATGGCAACCATACCAAATGTAGGTATTTTATGAATGGTTTTTGCGGATTAACGTAGTATTCAATAGTGCGGACGTTAATCCACACAGGAGAACACCGCATCCACCGACCACCGCTCACAACTATCCACAATTCGTGACCTCCAAGTAGCTGGATAGCAGGACGACGTATTCCAATCGTAAGCGTTTACCTTTAGCTAGCCTCCGTACTTCACTACCGATTTAATTCACTTCGTATGCCCAAGGCTCTGGTGGTAGGCGATTTACGTACACTCTCTTCGCTGGGTGTAGTGTTCTCTTATGTAGATCAACTTCCGCACTATTGAATATTGCGTTAATCCACGAATACCATCCTAGTTAGACTAGTTTTTAGTTTAGAGGAATTGGTTTGGATTCCACGTTATACAGTAGGTCCCTTCGATATACCATTGACTGTTGGGCTATTGATTAACAGTTCTGTAAAAGGAACATCTCAGTCTTAGTCAGTAAAAAATCGCGCCACTCATTCATTCTTTTCATTCATACTTGGCTGAAAATACCTTTTGGCACGGTCGCCATTTCAATAATCTAATCTAAGCTAATCTGCAATCAGACAGAAGTCGCCTGCTGCTGGTCCCCAATGAAGACTAGACCAACGTTTACCGCAACCCACTGCTTTAGTAATATAAATTCCATAATAGCATAATTCAAAAAATTATTTCCAAAAATATAATCTCAGCACACTCCTAATTAGAAGCCACCAGAAAAAAGTTATTCCGTTTTATTTAAAGTTAATAATGTAATACAAGTTTATGCATGAGGAGTAAAGAAAATGGGATGGGGTGGGACTAGATTGTAGCTCCCCCTGGTGGGAGGGAATCAAACTAAAATAACCTCTTTTGTGTAGCCTAGGATTAAAACCATCCCAATTCTAATGAAACATTGTCTATATATTTCCCATATTGTGATTTAAAGATAAAATACATAATCTATATTTAATTATTACTCTCATAAACTGTATTAAGACCCTAATTATTCTTACCTGTCGTAATTTAACATTTTACATACATTTGCAAATTTAGACACTTGGGTAAACCCAGTGAAAAATAACTATAGGGAATTGTCAGTCGATTGGTTGTAACTTTTGTGTTTATATTTTATTACCTGTTCATATTTTAGTACCTGGTGACCGAGCTTTGCTCGGATAAAATAAGACATGTTTTTACAAGTTAATTAGCAAAATTAAAACAAATTTACTGCTCAATGAAAACATTTATGTGGTTTAAATAAAACCGTTTTCATACCCCTTAATTAATATGGCATAAATACTGAACAAAAATATAGCCCTCGGGTGGGGATCGATCACGCGACCTTGCGTACGTGAGATCTGAGCGCTACGCGTCGGCCAAGTTCGTCTCGTCGTTTAAGAGTTTTTGGCCAACCTCAATTAATTGTTTTAGATAATCTTATACTGAATTTAAATGTCCATACAGTTTGTTATTATTATCGTGTGATCTGCTTTTATTTCGCACAGTTATTTTACCCTTTAGTGTTTACAAATTGTTTAGCAGTTTGATAATTTTTCATTTATTACATACATAAAATAAATATTAATGCAAAACCTCTATTCACATATTGTTTGTCACCATCTTCAATCAACAACTGTCAAACGGTTATAAACAGCTGTTTTGATTTGTATTGTTTACATTTGATTCTCCATAAGCGTAATGTTAAATTTTTAGATTTTAAACTCAATATTACAAGAAAACAAGAATTTTCCTGGACATTAGACCTATCTAGAACTTATTTTCTACTCAGAAATTAGTTATTTCCAAAATTTAAAGAAAATCCTTAGTGCCGTTTTCGAGATCCGTGTGCAAATATATATATACAAACCTTGCTCGTATTATAGTATTGGATACGTTTATGTATGTGATTGTGCACTAATGAATCTCAATCCTAGACAAAATTTCATATGAAATATCCTTTAAATATTGACGATTTGTGTAATATTACAGTTCATCTATTATTTGAAGATTTTTCTTATGTTTGTTTTTTTGTGTTTGTGTGTTTTTTTTTCAATAACGCAAAAAATATGAACCTTTTGAAATTTTACACGGCAGATCTTAAACTCATGCAACACACATACTTTTCCTTAAATTCTCGTATGTGAACGTCCTAAGTTTCAATTGTTTACATTTTTAGAGAATGATTAAAATTACTTAATTAAACAGCTGTAATTTAAAATTTGACATTAGAAAACAAGAAGAAAAAAATTGATCCTATTTATTGTTTACATTTAATGACAATCCGTTTAATTTATTTTACTCAAGAAGAAGAAATAAAGATTTTCGATAAATTATCGAAATTAGTAATTATTTGAAATAAATTAGATTTTAGTTCGACGACTGTGTCTATTATTATATCCTATCCTTAATATTATATGTTATTTGAAATGTTGTATGTTTTGTCATTTTGTAAACAATGAATTAATTAACAATACTTATATTTCATAGATAATTTCAGCCTTTTTATAAAATATTTGGATAAAAGATAAAGTGAGATGAGTAAACTTCTAACTTAACCTGAACCTTGTTATCAACATCACAATTTATATAACCCATATAATCTGGGAGCATTCTTCAATTTTGTGTCATATAATACCTTCAGCATTATTTCTAAATACATTCAGTGAGACTATCGCTGTTAGTATGGTATGATTGTTCCTTCAAGTATCTGTTCTCGTTAAAACATAAGCATTGCAGTAAACTTGTTTAATTTCTTAAAACTTACTTTAGTAGTGTGATTCTTGAGTTTTCTCCAAATACTTTTACTATTATTTTTTTCAACCTGAACCAACATTACTTTCGTTTTTGTATTAAAAAAACGTAAAAATACGTTAAAAATATTTTACCAATTTAAGAAATTATACCTATAGCTAAATGGAGTATTATGGTTAGTTAGATGGTGGTCTACCCAGGTAGGTATTTTAATGCATATATGAAAGAGAAATGAGTCTAAGATGATTGTGGCGCGATCTTGTTACTCACTAAGGCTAACATGATCCTTAGATAGAACTGTTTATTAAAAATCTAACAGTTTGTGCCATTGACTGTTAGAATGAAGCTACAATTTAACGTTGAGTCTAAGCTACTATCTCTGAGTTACGAACTGGTTTGATCATGAGAATGGTCCTTGTGGAATAACATATTATTCAATAGTGCTGACGTTAATCCACGTAAGAGAACACTACACCCACCGACCACCGCTAACAAATACCCAACACACTATCTACACAACTGACCTTCAAGTAGCTGGATTACAGGACACTACACGGTCCCAGTGCATTTAAACTTATAATACTAGTAAACTCTATTGAAAAACCTTAAAAACACAATAGTTTCATTTGTTTGAATAAACATACATACAATATACATAGTTTAAAATGTAATTTAAAATCAAACAGAGGTTTTTTTCCTTGAGTTAACTCTCTATTTACTGAAAGGAATCTAAAACACTTCTTATAAATCTAGATATAACTGTCAAAAGAGTAGAAGTAAAGTTTGACAATAAAATTAGTAAAGTTTCGAGCGCTGAAAGAGTCTCTGTAGCGAGTGAAAACTTTCACCGATACTTGAAGGAAAATTGCGACTTGCTAATATAATGAACATTTGTCTGAAAAACCAATTAGGTTAATAATCACATAACGTTAGGCACATAGTACTCAGCATCGTTAATTAAAACCTAATAGCCCACGGGTTTCCATTGTCTAAACTTTTTATCTAAATATATCAAACAAAGTCGTGTTAGTTACACGCATTATAACTCGAGAACGGTTGAACCGATTTTAATGATTTTTGATTTTTTGGATTCGTCTCTGCTCCGGTCATGCTTTAGGCATATTCAGTTTCCATAAATTCAATTAGTTTCCATTTTATAGCGTTTTAAATTTCTAATGTTAACCTTATGGGGACTAAGTTTGTTTACAAATGTTCTACAATAAAAACATTTGATTTCTTAAGCTAAAGCTGTTGTTTTACTTTCCATTAGCAATATGCTTTACTATCCAATGCCATCTGAATCATTCATAATGTAAAAATATGGAGTAAAAGTGCACTGTACAAAATGAACAGATTTATTCACCACGTTAGTAGTTTATGGTTTTTGGGGATTATGTATTTATATTTTTTGTATTTTTATTATCTGTCTGATTAAAAGTCACGTGTTTATAATTATGTCGGCTCAATAAAAAATAATTACGGTGTTTATACATATTAAGTTTGTTATAATAATCAGCTGTTGTATATTTTTCCTATAAAAGTCGTACTATAGTTAGGTTCTGTTAGGTTTTAGGTTGGATTAGAAAAATTGTGAATCAATCCACTCAGATTTATTTGTTTTGTGGGAATGTTATTAATATGTCTTATCGTTTCGGTATTGTTATTAACTATGCAACAACTCAGAACATATAATTTTTCACAACGAAGTCGTAACGCTATTCGACTTCAGAACATGGCCAATCTGAAAGTTAACACGTATTTACTGTTAGGCGTTACGAAGTTCGCCGGGTCAGCTAGCATTACATATAAGAATCATGAGAATTTGTTTTGTTATCTAGTTTGTTAACAAAATGTATCTTTAATTTATGAATAGAGGTCAAATAACCTTAATTTACCTTTTTTCTTTGTAACAGGAATTAAAAAATATGGCATATCCAATACATATACAACCTTGTTTAATGTTTCCTTAACGTTACATATTTTATCATGTTATAGAGTTAAATTTTGAATAAAAAATATTCTTAGGTTTAGGCACATTACTCATTTTAAGGGGAGTTTTGAGCCCATTTTTTTATAGATGATATTACATAAAAATGTACAAGTGTTATGAACACCCTTAAAAGATTAGTATTTTGAACCTTTCCTCTTTTGTAAACGGGTATTGAGATATTCAGGGTGAACCAAAAGTGTAGATAAACTTGTCATAATTATTGAATTAATTAAGAGAGGTTGAACATATGTGGTATACATACATGCAATATAATGAAACCAGAGTTTTTGGTGAATATTGCTGTTTTTTAGGGCAAATAAAAATATTTAAAAGGCTAAACTATCGTGTGATAACTCATTATAAAGAAAATCGTAAAAGAAGATTATTACTAATGCTGTAAACTATAGGTATTTTACTCAAACTAGTTAAGTTTTTACATTTAATAAAAATATTTCAATCTCGTTAAATGGCTTGGATAAGCTGATATTAAAAATGAAACTATTATTTGTTGAGTATATAAGTCCACTGTAACGAGTGCATGTGTATAGCTTTAATGTATGATTTTCTTTCTTCGTAAAGTTAAAAGCACAATTTGAAAATAATCAAGATAAAAATAAAACAATGACTAATTGTTTCGTAAAAAAGTTACCAATACGTAACGTAAGGCATTCTAATTTTACTCTGCTCTGATTGTGATTCAAGGCACCAATAAGTGAAATCACTTCAAATTGAACAGGGTACAACATAATATTTGTAAATGTTTAAAGTGTTTTATCGATAAAAAGGAAGGTGCTCGTTATGATTTCAAAAGTAGATGTTAAGCTGATAATAAAAACATCAAGAATCAATTTACATAATACAACTGGCAGTAACAGACTGAATCATAAGGCGGTTGTAGGAAAACGTAAAAACCCACCTTGATGGGCTCCATGTTTTATTCAACAGGGCGACTTCAGTAACCGGGGAAAGTTGTCGGTTGAATTGTGATTCTAAACTCGAGTGATGTCTTACTCTGACGGAATAGTTTTTTCTCTTAAATCAATTGTATATTATGAGAAATATAATTCCTAACAGAGTGTTTAACTCAGTTTGAGCGTGAAGGTGGCAATGAATTGTGGCTGCTGAACAAGAATCAAGAATCAATGATCATTATTGCCATTGACTGTTATGATTAAAGCAGATTTAGATTTAGTTTAAAACATCTTTCAGTGAATGAAAAAATAGCAATGAGCTACTCACTCAAGGTGAATTTAAAATTAGTCAGAGAAACATGCCGAGTATTATCAGGAAGCCGATTGAAAAATTATATCCCATTAGTCCTATAAGTACCTGTTCTGGCTAATCTATGTTAAAGAAGGTTAATCTTGTGTTTTCCTCTGGTGTTGAGATGGTGTTCTCGTATAGTTTTCTTTCATTTAAATATTTCATGTGTAGTTTATTGTAGGTTAGTATGATGTACTAGGGATAATAACTGTTATGACTTTGAGCTTGATAAAAAAGGCTTATAGTGTTGAGTATAACTAGACCTAATTAATGTTTTAATTTTTTTTAAGGACATTCAAGTGTATCACTTGAATGTCCTTAAACTATAACTCCATAGGAAATTAGACTAGAAGAACGCAAAGTACGCTATTCTTATATATTTAAAACTTACAAAGTCTCTAAGGTTCCATGTGAGATCGATACCCTTGACTCTTTTCTGCATATAGTCAATGTGAGACTTCCAATTCAATATTTTTTTAATATAGCTGACCATGAGCTCTGAAACATGTTCCACAGCTACAACTGGTTGCCGCATTCAGGCTAAAAGTTAGTAAAATAGTCTGTTGGATTTAAATTTTGGTGTCAAGGCTTTATCATATAAAATATAATTGTTTAATATTCAGAAAAAAGAGCAATGAACTTTTAAATAAGTATTTTGTTTAATAAGACAGAAGAAATTTTATTTTATTTTAAAAACGGTAGGTAATGCCACACAATACAGCTACAGAATTCATGTCCACTTATCTCCAGACATCATTGTTTCGATGTCCTATTGTTCACTGTTTCTTATCGCTCACGACGGGTAGGCTACCTGGTCGAGTAGGCACTCTGTCCAAGTCCACGGCCCACGTATGGTCTTAGTACTGGCCACCTCATTTATTCCTCACTACCTCAAGTAAACATTTTAGTTATTTTCTCATGCATTCAATATTTTAACTAGTGTCCAGTCTCTTTTAATTTAACCAAGTTCAAGTATTCTTTTATTTGCATTCTTAAACTAAAAAAACCCTAATCAAGAAGCTAGTGTCATGTGCGTGACTTCCGCGTACCTTCGAAATGGTCACAACTATTAAAAGACTTTGCGTGCAAACATCAAAAGAGAAGAAAATTTCAACACCAAGGACCATGCCTGAAGTGAGATGCCAGCGTCATTCTTGTGTTGGGATCCATTGCGTCCTTGTCCACTCACGTCCGAACTGGAGTTTGTAAGGTATATGTTCCAATATTAAACAGTTCATTCTACACATTCATTATTGTCCTTGCGGACTGGTCCTTCCCTATAGATATTTCACTTCTGATTAAAATTTAATATTAACTCCCCAACAATAATGTTTTTGATAAAAAAGTTTGATGCGAGGTAAAATAAACGGGCAATAAATAGGAATAGGACAGTAAATATACAGTATTTGTAACTATAAATAAAATTTGTTTAACAAAAAAGTATCCCTATTTACGTGAGCAAGTATAAAACCAATTAAGATTAATACTATTATTGTTTTCAAAACTTATGGAAAATCTATATCTTAAAAAACATATCCAAAACATTAATTATTGTATTACATAATAATTATCTTATTAGAACCATTATTTACGTAATATACAACCTGAACGTTTTGTCTGATAAAACTTTTATTTTAAACATAAACACGTTTTGTTAAGTTGTAGCTACAGAATGTAAGACCAATAACAAATATTACTTTGACATGCCCAAAAGGTTTACTATTTCAATACTTCAATTGTTGAAAATGAACTATTATGTGATAAAGAAAAATATATAATAGTACGTTAAATATACAAAATAAAATATTATATTTAAAGAGGTACTTCACTCATACACTAAATTGTTTTATTCAAAAAACATAATTCTTGTCTTATTTAAAACTACATTGCTGGAGGAAGACCAGACAGACAGTTGTAAGGGTGGGGGGGTTGCATGTGTCCGTGTGAAGTGCTCAGTAATCCACACCCTTCTAAGGTTAACACCCTGCCACCCCTCCCTCAACCAACCCTTACAGCAACTCTGGCCAGCTCCCGCACTGGCATAACATTCACCTTCCTGACATTTCCTAACAAGTAGAAAAAATATGAAACCTTTTACTTTAAAACTGATAAGAGTCAAAATTATGTACTATTCACAATTTAGTTAATTTCAATTAATATTTTAAATTTTTATTCCTTAAGTTTTCCACATAGAAAACTTTATTTGTAATTCAATTTCAAACCTCAATTTGTTCTTAAATGTCAATTCTTTAAAAGGATGAAGGAAACAAATTTTCAATAGTTTTACTTTTAAATAAGAATCTCTTGATGAATTTAAGTATATTTGAATAATTTTCCTGTCAATAAGCATTTTTTTATAAAAAGATTGTATAGTAAAGAATAAGTATTATGAGATTAGCTTTACTTATTACACAATGTGCTCAAATACAGAGCAGTTTTAAGTTACATGATAATATAAGTTGAATCAACGAATCTTGTTAGTGTGATATCGAAAGTTACTAACTTTTACACAAAAAATTCAAATATAGAGCACAATTTGGTCATACGATAAAAATAGTGATCTAGTAAAAAGTAGTGAATAGTGAAATCTTAGTATATACTTTTAAAGATAAACTTCAATAACGTGTTTATATATAGTATTAATAGTATTTTAATAATTTTAACCTTGAATCAAGATATTTTATTAATAAATCATGTTGAGTCATTTTGAGCTATTAAAAATAACATTTGTTCAAGTAAATTAACAGATTGCTTAAGGGTATTTGGTTATAATTAAAAAACTTAAACTTAAACAAATTTATTAAGCATAGCGTCAAAAAAGTATGAAATTGAGACATATTAAGTTGGATTAGACTTTGATTAAATACGTTGCTAAACGTATTTATTAACATAACGTAAATTATGTTTCAGTATGCAACAATTTGTTGTTCAGGTGAACAATTTTCGTCCTCAGGAACTTAAGTGTATTTCATCCTAGGTTAGATTAAATGCTATTTTATTTACCTTACAACTTTGCTCAGATATTTTTGTGTGCTATTTTATAAGAACGGAAGATTTCGATTGTCCATTATTGGATATATCTAGGCATAAATACCGGTTGATTTAGTGTTTGTTCTAAAACGAAAAAGGTAAATTATTTACGTAATAAAACCACCTGATATCTTGTTTTCCTGGGACGTAAAAGTAGCCTTTAAGATCTCATTTCATGGATGAGAAACCTGTTTTCCAAACAGTGTGACGGAAATTTCATTTAGTCTGATTTATAATGTTGTCAATATTATAAAAATAGTATTGATACGTGTGATCTAGTATTTGAAAATTATTCTCCCAAAGCTGTAAAATAAGCCTCCATCATTGATTCAATTATGGAAATCGTGATCAAGAGAGTTTAACTTTGACAATTAGTAGCTTAACAAAGATTAGAGTAAAGGCAGAGAGAGCCTTTGAAACAATCGCCAAACTTTCGTCGACTCGACAACAGATATTGCGTGTTTGACCCGAACACGAAAATCCGTAATGTATTATAAAAATGTATGTTGAACCTAGTAGCTGCGTTACATCAGTTCGACATGTTAGTTATAACGGATTTTGAAATTATATCAAAGGAATAAAGCGTAAAATAAAGCATTTATGACCAATTTAATGGAAATTTGGCCCTTGATTTGCTAAGCGTATTTAAAAGACGAACTTTACGTGCCTAAACAGCTGATTAGATGAGTATTAACACTTTTATCCCGTAAACACAACAAACCATTGACCATATGGAATATGTATGATTCTATGTTTTTTTTCATTAATTGTTACTGAACTATATTTTTACATTGTTTAATATAATAAAATATTTACTAAATTTACGGTCAATTGTGACTGCACATATACATTGAAAGCCAGAAAATCGTCTGTGCTCTATTATACTCTTGTGCATCCTAAAATGATAATTTAAACATCCATTATAAAGTGGTTTATTGGTAATCAGATTTCACAATGCACTAAATATTTAAGAAAATAATGTTATAAATACTTTATCTTATTTTGCTCATACAAATCATATTATTTAACTAATTAGTTTGTTGTAAAATTGGTTGTATTTGTTATTTAAACTATTATTGTGGATATTTTCCATAACTGTTATCAAAACAAATCTTCCAGAATTGGAATATGATTTAACTTACTCATACCATAAAATAGAATGTACCAAGATCAATAAAGTGTTTCTTTAGCTCTTTTGGCTGTGGGCATAGTTTGTTTTATTCCTTGTTGATTTGTTTGTAGCTTTTATTTTTTGTAGGTTATAAGACTGTGTTCAATAATGTTTTAACTTAGTTTTGGTTATGTAATGATTGTATCATGTTCTAGGTCCCAGCTTACCTGAGAACTGGTTCAAAT
Source organism: Nephotettix cincticeps (assembly GCA_023375725.1). Taxonomy (NCBI): domain Eukaryota; kingdom Metazoa; phylum Arthropoda; class Insecta; order Hemiptera; family Cicadellidae; genus Nephotettix; species Nephotettix cincticeps. The sequence continues at coordinate 139,181,019 of CM041786.1, forward strand.
TCCAGAACCCAAAGCGTCATAAAACTTTGTACTATTTTATATAATTTTCATGTACAATTCCCACAATAACAATTTAAATAACTCTTTAACGAATACAATTTACTTTACATTAATGGTTTAAATATGTTGTAGTTTTAACTTATACATTTTTATATTCAATAATATAGCTTCGTAATTTTTTCGTTAAAACTCAATGTAAAGCATTACACTGTGTTAAATTATTTTTAAATCTGGAAAGACTAGGTTTAAAGGAGAATATCTGGGAAGATTATTAATTTAAAGATATCACTATAAGTGGATTTTTAATGCTACACTACATAATTCAAACCATAATATTTTTGATATTAAATGCCTAACTATACAATTTAATACTAGCCTCTGCTGTTGAAGAAAATACTATATAACACTTACTGAACTATTGTATTTCATGAGTTACCATTACATAATACAAAATTTTATTGGTGGTCAATTAATAAAGATAAAAGCTATCTTAAAACTTAATTTATTAGAGCTCTGCATCTGTTTTGACGATGGTAATTAAAATATAGATACATGCAATGAGTGAACTATGGTTGTTTTGTAACAGTAAGGAAAATAGCTTGTGGATTCGCATATTACATATATGAAATTTGAATTTCAATACTGATTACACAATTTACAAAATTTACTTAACAAGTTGAAAGATTAAATTTTTATATATTTTCCACTTACAAAAACTATTTAATAATACAGCCCACTGTTCAAAATGTGCTGACAAGATAAGCTACCACATCCTGATATTGATTCTGCTATGAATTAGTCCCCATAATCCTCCTTGGGTAAGCTGTTTGACAACTCATATATTATACATGGACTCGAAACCTAGAGAGGCATATAGACGCGGCTTACTGCTTATATATGTTACAGTGTACACTGCGCAAGGCTACATGAGTAAAATGTGAGTACTGAGGATAAATTCGTTGGATCATGAAATATAGATCATATAATAACCAGTTTATTTAAAAATATTATTATATACATTTATCTATATTTATTTATTTAATATGATACCTATCCACAATTTGGGGGTTTTAAAGTTGAATATGAATTGAATTTAGGGTTTCTGTTATGTACAATTTGCTGTCGAGATTTTGATTTTATGATTTGTAAAACAAAGTTCTGAGACTTACAAGACTTCCAAGACATCCAGGACTTCCAAGACTTCCAAAACTTCCAAGACTTCTCAGGCTTAACAGGATTTCTAAGACTTACAAGATTTCTAAGACTTTCAAGACTTAAAAGACTTCCGAGACTTCCAAAAGTTCCAAGACTTCCAAGACTTGCCAGACTTCCAAAACTTCCGAGCCTTCCAAGACCTCCAAGACATTCCAAGAAATTCCAAGACTTTTCGGGATCTGGAATCTGATATCTGATTCTGTCCTTAAGTGAGGTGGTATATACAACGTGATAATAATAGTACGCAATCCAGGTTATGGTGGTAAAACACCAAAAACACATTCGTTGAAACAGCCAAACAACCTACAACACTTACCAAGCAATTAAAGTCACATGTCAGAGTGAATAAAAAATCACATAAGAGCTCAAAAAGCAGTGATATAAAAAATGTTCACAAAAGTTTTAAGTAACGTAAACCCACATCATCAACAATGAATAATTTCAAAGATGGAAGTTTAGGGATAGACTTAGAACTCAGCTTAGCTGATGATGTTTGTGATTAGCCATGTTACGATAGTTATTTGCTGTAAAAATTCACTTGGTGAAGTAAAGAAACCATCTCTAATTTTTTTCATAAAATTTCTCGGAATTAAAAAAATGCACCATAAGAAATATGCAGTGACATCATAAGGGATCTTTTATAGCCTGATAGTCATCCGTTACTTTAATATTATTTCAGTAAGTAAGATAAATAAATTACTATAGAAGATAAATCAGCCATTACATTTCATAAATACAGCTACTTATATGTCATTGAATTAAAATAAAGCTAGCAACAAAGCAAACAAAGGTAGCTTTTAACGTGTCTTGCTACTCTGGCATTTAGTGTCTTGGACTAAAAGGTGCAAGAGGTCACAAGGTCAAGTCCCAAATTGTGTTTGAATCTCCTTCCAAACGTGTATAATTATGTATAAATAACTCTTATAGGAAAACTCCAAAAAATTTCACTCGCACGCACCGTTTATTTTATTGCAGCAAAAACAAAGAATTTTGAAATTAAAGAGCGAGTCTGTATGTTAAGTTAAAAGGATGATCTAAATGTTAAAAGGTTCCTTTGACTAAACTTAAGTACTCTTTTGTTTAGCTTGATTATCAGTTATTAATAACTTCCAACGCTAAAGCACGCCAAAGGTTTACAGCCCCTGTGGCACTCTATTAGAGGTCCCTAATATGGTGTCAAGAGCCATCCTTCATAAGGGCTTCCGTACCTTTACACACTCAACCTATTCAAATATTATTTCAAATTTATAAATACAATGTTTCAACATTTAAACTAATTAATTTTTCATTAAAGTATTTAAATTATTTTAAAAACATTTTATATATTTGTTAAACACTTTTTACCTGCATTATAATAATTATATTGGTAATAATTAATGAGTTTCACTAGGTAAATATTTCTTTTAAAAAGTTTAAACTTTAAATATGTGTTAAGTAAAATCTGGTTATAAAATTAAACAGCTATCTACCATTCAAGGTTTATTCCTGTTTTATGCAAACTAACATACTAACTTTGCACAGTTTAAAGTTAAAAAAAGAAATCAAACTAAACAAATATTTAAAAAATATATTTTTCAACAAAACTAAATGATATATCGGCTTTATCAAACAATTGTGCACTGATTAAACACTAAACGGGTCATTCATGTGTAATACAGACCTAATGTGGTTTGCTAACTGTTCAAATTTTCTAAACATTAGGTAATATATTTTAGGTAGTTTTAACGCTAATTTCACACATGTGGTGAAATATATTATCAAGTATCAAGAAATCCCGCCAAAAAGTACAGTTAACCTTGGGTTTTCAGTTTGGTACCTGGGTGAAAGCAGGTAAATGACACTAAACGTCCAAAATATAAGAGAAAAAGGAATATTTGTTGTTTGGATAAATCTTTACTTATTGAATATAATGATAGAAAAAATCAAAATCAATACACCTTTTGTTTATAGGTCGTAGGGAAGGCAGGGCGTAGAATTAAGAGTCTGCATCAGTGGTAGCCATCTTGGATTTTAGTCCCGTAAGAGCAATGTTAAATTCTGGCGCCTATATCTCCTTGACCTATTGTCATAAATTAACGGAAGAGGTGTCAAATTAAAGGTATTACAGTCCTCCAGAACACCACCTTACAGAACTTCTTATTTTCGCTCTCAATAAAAAAATAATAATGATTTATTTTGTAAAATATTCCTGGATTTCTGTTTTTATATCTAGTTTAATTTTTGAACATATTGAACATATTGAAAAGGTCATGCCCTTGAGCCACATCTCATCAATGTACTTCCAAAGTTTTACATTGATACTTTGATAATTAACGCCACTACACACGCCAAAGTAAAGGTATGTTCCGCCAGAATTTAACATTGCTCTTACGGGACTAAAATTCAAGATGGCTACTACTGATGCAGACTCTTAAAGTTTGTCCAACAATCTTTAGATCATTTCCGCTCTACGTATATCATTGTTTGGATAAATATTTACAGAATACTAATGGTTTAGTGGTTTTCTGATGTTTATTGGCAGTAGAAAAATATCAATAACCAACTTAACTCACATAGCTCTATGAGCGTTAGAACGCATGTCGACGACCAATACACGTTGCGTAACATTATACTACACGCGATATTGCCGACATACAGCACTCTGTGGAATTAAATAGATAGATTATCGATACTTTAATATCGTTAAAATATCTATACTGTAAATGACCAATAGAAAAACACTAAACCACTGGGTTTCTAACGACATAAAAATTATTTTTCTTATGCTACGTATATGTACAGCTAATTCGGAAATTTATGCGTGACATATACTAAAAAATAAACTAAAATACATAGCCTGTCCAACTTCTGTATTAGTTTAAATCAGAAAAACATTGAACAGTGGTAAACGTGTAGCATAAATGATCTCAATCTCATAATCATTGAAAAATATTGTTAAATATAGTCTTAATTTATTTGCAAAATAAAATTGTCACCAAGAGACAGTATTAGACACTGTATGACGTAGTGAGACAGTACTCATTAAATCAAACCAATAAGTGGGCAATGGACATTGTAAGAATAATATGAGTGAAGTGTGGGTGTGTTAAGTGCAGCAGATTTGATATCTGTAAATTTGCTACAGGAAAATAGGTTCTGATAAATATGGCAGCATAATTAAGCTAATAGTCAAATGAACAAAGACGACTAGGTAAATTATGGAACCATAAAAAATTTATCCCGAAAATTAGCTAAGGATCGAATCTGATACCTAATATAAAGCGAGTACTTCAACCATAACCCCCCCAAATTTCTGTATTTATTTCCCTTTTGGAAATAGCTTATATCATTATTTCGTCTAAAGGGAATGTTACAGTTTATCTAAACAGATTTTCTTATAACCAATTGATTACGTCATAAACCACATCACGTCACTAACCAAATGACGTCACTGTTTCTCTCTCAGAGCTAAGACACATCCATGGCAAACATGTATTTGCAACTAATCAAATTAATTTTAACGACTGTACTGATTTTGTTATGTTATCTTGTATATAAAATTATAAGACCATTAAAAGTTACAGGTTTATTATTGAATTATAGTTTATTTTTTGTAAATACTATTTCTAATTAGTTCCAGTAAGTATAAGTGGGTGATGAGATCGTCAGTACTATATATGGCTATGAATTACAGCAGCCTACCATATTCCATTACGCCTGATTTGGGGTTCCATTAGGATGCACTCACGCAAATGCCTTCAGCCTGCTCATGGCTGTGTCACGTGACCTGCGGTTAGCTAAGCAATTTCTTATATTTATTTAAAATAGCCTGTTAGAGTCTGGTTTCAATGACTAGTATACAATGTTGATCAGTAGGTGTGGTTGTAATACAGTTTGCACTTTAAATTACGTATATGTTTTTTACAGTTTTTGCTATTTTTCTTATTTGGACATTTAGACACATACGGGACTATACGTTTTACCAAAGTAATTTTTGTCAAAACGATCTATATTTTGTCAATAATAAATATTAAAATAAATTGTTTAAAAAGAATTCCAAATTCCCTTTCTATATGCTTTATTCTAATTATTGTCAATCACTTAATGTACTGTTAAAGGCTATTTGGCTTGGTTTTATTATCTTTAAACTTGTCTAATACATTTTATCTAGGTATTTATTTTGTGTACTTTCCTCAAGTTAACACTGACATTAAACCTAATATAGACGTTTAAATGAAACTTCAGTCATTAGCTAGGCTTATTTTTTGCGGGGTTTAGGAGAAGTATTCTTGAGTCCCAGAAATCCTGGTGTTGGTTTTTTTATTTTTTCCTGTAAACAGATTTTTCTGTCAAAGAGATTGTCTTCCCAAGTGAAGATAACCAATAAATCCAAATAACTCTCTTTAAAAATCCGGTTTGCATGTTTAAATGCATTAGACACCTTGATAAACATGTTTTCTAAAGAAAAAAATTTCATCCTCATATTCTGAGTCATCCTAACTTTTGATCTTACACAGGTATATAATGCATGATAGTATAATACAATGTCGTTGATAAAATGTCAAAGAAATACAAGTTTTATATAAGTTATGGTTATAAAAAACGTTATTCTATTCTATAAAATTGGATGCACGCCTTAGCATTTCTGTCGATTTATAAAACCAGACATCTAAACCTAAAAATGGCACCTTGACGTCAACTTGTCTGCACGCTATGAGTTCACATTCTAGAGAAGTGAGTTAGACAATCAATATTATTAATTTTGTTGATTCTATTTTGCTTTATTTACTCTAAAACATTTTATTTAAGAACAAGCTAGTAGAATTAAACTAAGAATTTTTTTAATATTTTATAATTGTAGAATATTAAGATCCAAACGATTGAAAGATATTTGAATTTTTATTTTAAACGTTGCGCTATAATAATGTAAATAATTATAAATTATATAGTTTGATAGAATCCATATATTTTGCAGTCGTACCATATCATAACACAATAATATTTAGCAGTGTTTGACTAAATTAAAATATTTAGAAACAATTTCGATTTTAAGTAGTGTTAATTCCATGTTAAACATATCGGTAGAATGATATTATGACCATCTTTGTAATATCATCAAAGCCAAATTTTGTTTTAGGAAATAAAATTGGAACAATTTTTAAATAAATCATTCCTTTTTGTGAATGTGAGTAGAAACAAACGGAACCTTAAAACACCCATCGTAGTGGGTAATTATCTAAAAAATACAAAAATTGAAAAAGTTTAAGTATAAATAAAAGTAAGAGTACAAGTAATTGGTTATTTGTTGTAAAATCTATACACCTAGTACAACCATGTATCCATATTGCATGCAATAAATTAGGTTTCACGCGTACAACCCCAGACCTGCTGCAACATAGCAGATTATTCTCTATTCACGGCAGGCTCCATACATTAGCATTGTTGTTTGTGAACAAGATTAATTGCACATTGTTTGTTTTGAATGCTTCGGCATAGCTGTGCTGCGAGAGGCGTGTCAAGTGATTTGAATGTGCAACAGACTATACACGACAATGGAAAAAAACTATAAATTGCAATTACAAAAAATTTCCATTTCAATGCACAAAGCTCTTGTTTGGGCAAAATACAGTGAAACATTGTTTATATATTCGTTTAAATGTATAAAATGTTTTCAATAATCAGCTTTTGTGTTTATTGGTTAATTTTTAACGAAATTTTTTTTATCTTCTTTATCTTTATTTTTATTCTTATACTACCTGATTTAGTATAAACATAATATAATTAGCACTGATAAAACGTTAGCTTGTTTTTAGTTTGAAAGAAACGACGTGCAAATGATCAAAACATATTTCAAAGCTATTTAGGCTGAATTATTTTCTTTAAATTACGATACAAGACTAATGTTAGAAAGAATATTTTTAATTTTTTATAAAATGTAAACAACTGCTAGTTTGAATTTTATGTTGTCAAATACACACTGCAAGCATCACAGCAATGAAAGTACTTTATTCCCTATTCATTGCCTATAACTATAAACCATAGTTAACGTGGATCTGCAGAATATCCTCCCATGGGTTTTGGATAAAATTGACCAATCTGGCATTTGTACAAACATTAAACATACCTTAATTTACAGGTATGCTGGGTGATTTTACAGTCCCTCGCCCCTTACGTTTTTCCTACAATTTATATTTTAATATTGATATCCTCCTAAAAAAATATTAAGTATGAAAAAAAACTGCCCCCTTATAAACTAACCACAAAAGCAAACAGGTATCCACTGCAATCTTAGTTAAGCCTACAAATGCCATCAACTTCTACCCAAGCCGGTTACCATTTATTTAAAGTGTGCCCTCCTCTCCACTATACCACACATTATGTTCAAAGTGTTTTTCAATTACGATATTCATTAAATAGATACATATCTTATGTTTAGCACCAATAAAACATTGGGAGTTCACTGAGGTCAAATTTAAAATTCAGTAGTCCTCTTTAAAATTATTTTTGAGAAACCTGTCATCCGACATTTTAAACAACACTGTATTTCTCCCCTGAGTTCAGTAATACAATCTAAATTAAAAATAGGTTCTTGAGGTTGATATTTTTGAATATTAATTGCACCAGTGTTTTCAGGAGAGAAATGCAGTGTTGTTTGGTAAGTCTAAGGAAAGACTTCTAGGTTATCCGGTTTTCCTGAAAACCATGAAACCTTTTTGAATTTTGAATAGCGTATTTTCCAGAAGGAATGATGGATTTATTTGGAATGCCTTATGGGAAACTACAAATCAAAACTTTCATGTTGACTCATATTTTAAAAACGATGCTAATCTTTTTGTATTTTAGGATACGGTATCATTTTCAGGAGAGTGGGCAGTGTTGTTTGATATGTCTCATAAAAAACTACTGATTAAAATCGTTATGTTGACTACTATGTCTTAGACTTAAGGGTATCTTAAAAACTGCGCGACCTTTAAGAATTTTAATTGCGGCACTGTAGTCAAGGTGGAAAGTTAAACAAAATTTTAAACTTACTTTGTAAAAAAAGTAGGGGGAAAGGGTCTTCACTTAGTTTTGTGCTGTATTAACAACAGTAAATGCACTATTATTCAATAAATACTAAACTATTAAAAACTTTCAAATTTACAAGATGAACCTATAAATAAACCTTAGAAATGCATTATACATCACTCCTGAAGGGATCAAATGATGCTGATGATTAAAAGCCAGCCAACAGCTGTTTATCAATAACTCTCTTTGTTCTTCTCCAAGTGTTCGACTTAACAGAGGAGGTTGAACGCTTAACACCTTTACAGGCATTTAGCTAACTGCCAAATAGGTTCACTGTAACACCTAAATCTATATAAGCTCATGAATGCATGTTTATACTGTTTTCTTTACTATTTATATTTTATTATTATGTAAGCTTTGTAAAAAAAGGGTTTCCCTCAAAAGTGGTGTACATTCATAGTTTAGCAAGACTCAAAAATAAGAAAGAGCTCACTTTTTGGCCCCCAATTACTACTTTTGAAGAAACGTTAGGTGGTATCTAAGACCTCTAAATACATATTACAATTTTTTTTCCTATTCCCATAGAAATTTTGTACTGCACGAAGCTTACTTTGATAGTTGTTTTTTATAAATAATATTTATTTTAATGTGTTCATAACTGTAAAAACTAGACGAATATAGATGACCTTTATTTAAAGACCAATATTTTGAAACTTTGTATCATTCTTACATTTAAATAACTTATGCTAATCATTTTACTTAATATAAATGATTATAAGCCATAATTACGAGATATCATTGTATAATTTGTAAATAGATATTAAAAATCATTTAGCTAAAACTATAACCTAAACACAAGATTCATTCTAAAAGAATGAAACAGTCGTAATTTGAAAAAGAGTTAACAGGTTTTTTGTAAAATAAACAAGATATCACCATTTTAAAGAGTTTATCTACGTGGCGTGGGTGTATTATTTAAATCCAATAAACCTATTACACTTCAAATGCACCCATGATGAAACACTAACAGAATAAATTGTAAGGGGTTTTCAGAAAATTAATGTAAAAAAGCTGCAAACCCAATTAAATATATATTTTACCAAACACATGCAATATTGCTGAAATAAATTTAAGAATCTTTATTTAAGTATTTTAAGTAATTAATTCATTTAGATAACTATCAATATTTCTAATTTCAACTAGGGTAAAATAAATATCGAGTCCAATACTCATTTTCTATAAAAGGTGTAATGTAATAATAGATGCTGCAAAATGTCAAAATACCGGATCGTTATAAATTAAATAGAAATTAAATCATGTTTGCATCATCTCAAACCTGCTTGGAAAGAGTAGCTTTTAACTCATATTAGCATTTGGTTTTAATATCAATCATTGCTCTTGGCTACTCGTATTTTATTGACATGATAAATGCCATGAAAAATAATAATCGGAAAATTTCCTAATTAATTATTGATTCTGTAAAGGGCTTCCAAATTGACCAAACAAAGCTTTTTGCATAGTATTATGATATATCCTTAAATTCCTTTTAAGATTTATGTGATCATGTTTCAGTCCTCATTGCAAGTAAATTTTCTTAATCCAAGAGTACAGTATTGAGTTTTCATAAAAAATTATAATTAGTTATTTATTTTCTTAACCTTTTACGACCAGCATGTTGATTCTGTTAAACATAAAATACGTTTATTATTTTCTTAATAATTTAGGTTATTTAATAACCTCAGTGCTAATTTTTAGTCCATAACAGTGTTATATGAAATTTATAACTAAGGTTTCAACTCTCACCTATAGAAATAGTATTGCTCAAAAACCGAAGGGGTTTTACCCTTTAGTTTTTTGAGGAATTTGAAAAAAAACATATAAACAAAAAGTTATGGTAAAAAGACAATGGAAACAAATTTAATTTGCATTTCGTAATTTGTATTCCAAATATTTTATCGTAATAATTCTTTGCAAGCATCCACTCTTTGAATTATCATTAAAATTGTGTCACCACTATAAATGCCACTACATTTAGATACAACGTATTAAGAACAATAAATACTACGAAAAATTAACAATATTACAATAAATATTATTCATACTTTTAAATTAATAAATTTCTTTAACTATGATCGTGTCAAAAACTTGTCAATGTGAAACTTACTGCTATTGTTAACAAAATATAAAAGTAAATCTGTAATTTTAAATTGTAGATTTGAACCAGGAACTTCGGTGAGTGAGGAAGTAATACAATATTCTCTCCCTCGTGGATTACACGTTTGAGAAATCTAGATACCTAAAGCATGGCTTACATTTACTGTAATACTATCCACTCCTTTATGCTCGGATTTGGTCCCAAGAAGGGAATAGAGGAAAAGGTTTTGTATCTGATAGAAAAGGTTACACCACCTTTGTTATTTGTTATATAATTCTCATTTTTAAGACTTATGTTGTGTTTGAATGTTTTTATGTTACCATTTAATTCGATTTCTTACTTTTAGAACATATTTATATCCTAATAACGTATTTTAGCTTAGGATAGGTTTGGCTAGTGTAGGTTACTTTAGGTTGGCTCCGTATAAAGTATTTTCTATTCTCTTGTAAAGATGGTGTTGGCTTTGACAGACAAAAAAAGGTTTCATGACGTTTCTGGGTCTAAAATCAATTTCGTACAAGCGAGCACCTTACCTGTTACATCAATATTATTAACATCAACCCACAATCATTAACAATGAATTTCGTAGAAAGAACATATTTATTAATTATCCCATTCAAATAAAGGAATTTTTCTATTTATCTCTATATATAAAATTGAATGTATGTCTGTCTGTATGTATGTATGTATGTATGTCCTTTATGCGTTGCCAAACTACTCATCCGATCGCCATGAAATTTTAGGAAGTTGCTCTACATGTGTCCGGGAAGATTTTAGTGAAAAAATATTTTCGAAAACCCCATAAGTTTCCATTTTATGACGTTTTAAATTTCTAATGTTAACCTTATGGAGAGTAAGTTTGTTTACAAAATATCTACAATGAAAACATTTGATTTCTTAGCTACAGCTGATTGGTTTACTTTCCATTAGCTTTACTATCCAATGCCATCTGAATCATTCATTAATGTTAAACTATGAAGTAAATGTGTACTGTAAAAAATAAACAGCTTTATTCACCACGTTAATAGTTTACGGTTTTGGGAGATTATGTATTTATACTTTTATTTTCTGTCTGATTAAAGTCACGTGTTTATATGATAATTACAATGTTTATATTATTACGTTTATTATAATAATCAGCTGTTGTATATCTTTCCTATAAAAGCCGTATTACAGTTAGGTTTCGTTTGGGTTTGGATTGGATTTGAAAATTGTGAATTAATCCACTCAGATTTATTTGTTTTGTGGGAATGTTATTAATATGTTTTATCGTTTCAGTATCGTTATTCACTATGCCGCGACCCAGAATATATAACCTTTCACAATTGCCGTATTGCTATTCGACTTCAGAACATGGCCAATCTTAAAGTTAACATGTATTTACTGTCAGGCGTTACGAAGTTCGCCGGGTCAGCTAGTTATAAATAATTATGATTTTTCTAATACTTATAGATTGTAATATATGATAATTATCAAAAATAAAACTTACTCTCACATTTCACATCAGTTATTTTATAAAGTGAGTATCAACCATACAGAATAACCATCGTCTATTGTATTTAGATTTGTTTCATACATTTGGTATGTTTTTAAACTATTTATATGTTTATAATAGTAATCAGTACTGAGCGAAGTACTTCACCCAAAGGATTGTTAGGCAGTAAGTTTTAATTTTTTGTTAATTCAATATTTAAAGGGGTCCATGAATTGTTCTTGATCCAAAACTTCTTATTTTTATCAGTGTGTACAATGAAAAATTAAACATTCATAAACGAACTATACTTTCCGTTATGTATGTTTAAATTTTGAAGCGTATTTAAAAAGAGTACTAAAATGATTTACATTGAGAAATAATTTTAATTTGATAAATTATATTTGAAAATACATATTTGGGAAATGAGGTGATAACAAATTAACGCCATGTTTCTTGCCGGAGGAGCGTGAACAGCAAGATACATAAGCTGTCAGGGCTGGATTACGCTCTCAGTGTATTTGGAACATTCATATTCAGAGGAATATTCAGCTAATCTCCAGATATACTCCAGATATACTTGGCTATCATTCAAGTTATGCTGATTTTCACTTCAGTTATCTTGTAAAAGAGATATTTCTGTGAGTTTTTAAAATATTTTTTTAATACTCTTCTATGATTTAATTTGTTTAAAACTTTAAAGTAGCTGTTGTGTTTATATATTAGTTATTTTTTATAACTATGACTGTGCCTTTATATTTGCCATTTTATAGGCATTAAACTTTATGAATCAAGTGGTTCATATTCTATAGTGGTCCTTACCTTATAAACAATTGTTTTTATTTCCAACGATGCTAATTAAAAACACAGACGAAACATGTTATTAGCAAAATAATGTCTGTGTTATTGTGTGTTTTTTTGTATAAAAAACAAAATTTTATGACAATGCAGGTTTGAACAATTTAATTAATACACCGGGAGTCTTACCCAGAGTGAGCCAATATTACTCCTACATTTTATACTTGGAAGACTTTTTAATGGTAACTCCCCAATATTTTTTTAGAGGATTTTAAAATTAATTTTGAATCCGAAAATATGGATTGTAGATTTTCGCTATTTAGATTTCCATTATGGACATTTTATATCAAGATTTTAATTAAAATAAAGATCGACGACGTTTCGGAGACTGGTATCTGATTCCGTTCTCAGGTGAGCTTGTAGCTACAACATAACACAATTAGTACAGAGTTACACCGGCTTAGTCCAAATACCAGTGTGTTATGTTTTAGGTGCAAGCTCACCTGAAGAGGGTCAGATTCCAGATCCCGAAACGTCGTGAAAGTTTATTTTAGTTAGTTTATTTTTAAAATTATGATTAAAAATGTCCCTAATGGAAATCTAAATAACACGTCTCATTCGTTATACATTTTGCGTCTCGCAAAATTCTGACACCCTACCTCCTCTAGAGCTAAGACATATCCACGTTTATTTCCATGTTTATTAGTTATCAATATATTTCGTCACATAGCTGTAAAAACCACGATTATAAATACATATTTTGCATTGCTTAATAAATTCAAGTCTTCCACTACTTCCCATGTATTCAATTTATACCACTAGTTTTTAAAATAATGTTTGTGATTTTTTTGAACGCTACAATGTGAAAATGTTAGCTTTTTGCAAAAAGAAAATTCTAATATTTTGCCAAAACGATCGATCTGTGGTATTGGAATGCAGGCATGCGCCAGTAGTACGCCAAGGCAAACACAGATGGCGTGCGCGGCATGGCGCGGCGGGGCGAAGTGTGGATTGCAGGTTTCACCGGCTGTCATACGATATTACTCGAGACATGCGATATTTCTGGTATAAAGGAACACTTATCTTGTACGCTGCGAGCACTCTATAATCTGGCATCACTGGCACGTTGTCAGGTTATGGAGATCTATCGTTACATTTTATAAACTCGAAATATTCGCTTAGATAATATTTAACTATGCCATAAAGACTGGGACGGTGGCGACGTCCTGTAATCCAGCTACTTGGAGTTCACGAATTTTGGATAGTTGTGAGGGATGGTTGGTGGATGTAGTGTTCTCTTGTGTGGATTAACATCTGCACTATTGAATACTACGTTAATCCACAAAGACCATCCTCTAATTAGACCAATTCGTAATTCAGAGGCCGTGGTTCAGATTCCACGTTAAACTGTAGGTCCATTAGTTGCCATCGGCTGTTGGGCTATTAATTAACAGTCCTGTCTAAGGAACATGTCAGCCTTAGTCAGTAACAAGACTACAAGATCGCACCACAATCATCCTACATTCATTCCTTATTCATACTTGGCTTAAAATACCTACCTGGGTAGGACGCCATTTCAGTTAAAAGTATTGAAAGTATAAAAAGTATAAAAAAGTATTGTGAGACAATTTTCCCAAAAGAAGTAGTATTCCTTGAATTTTGTACCTATTTTAAGACGGGGTTTATAAATGGATATGTCTAAGCTCTGGAGGGGTTTTAGCAGATTTGTGGAACGCAAAAATTGCAGCGGAAGTGTTTAGATCCCGTTTATATAGAAACCTTTTGTTTTAAATTTGTAATTATTTTCAATTTAGTAAACTCATAGCATTTTTTAAATAACCTTTGCATCGAACTGTATTTCATCCAATGAATGTGTAAAACAGTTCCGAATACGTCGTTGAGAGGAGAGAATCCATCAAGGATATGGTGAATTCCTTTTGAGTACCTCATTTAGATCGGTATTACTTCATTCCTTTCTCCCGGGTGGATAAACAAAATATTATTATCATTGAGGTATATGAGGCAACATCTAGGTCTAAAAAAGCGGCCGTCTTTAAACTAGTCCTTTGGATAGGAACTACAATGCGAGCTGAGAATATTTCTAGATTTTAATTTGTATTTTATTTATTTGATCATTTTTAAGTAACTGGTCTCCGCGTCTAACTTTACGTCGTAAATGAACGTATACGGAATACGTCGACGAAAAGAATGAAACCACCAAGAATATGGTGAATACAATATCAGTTTATGGACGTTACGTATCCTTTAATTGATAGTTTATGTTATATAGTTATTCTTTAATCATATGATCACTAAATGATTGATATTTGGCATAGTTTTCCCAATTTATTTTATTTTTATACAATCTAATCATCTCATCATTCAATAATATTTTTCTGATATAATACCCAATCTTTTATAGTCAGCTGAAATTGGTTTCTGATTAGATTAAAAAAAAACTTTTCTTTAAATTACATATGCAACATTTCGCTCCTATATTTGTTTAAAATCAATAATCTAATTGGTTGATGTGTTTTACCTTTTACCATCATATGATTCAAGTGTAATTTTAATCTTTTTCCTTAAAAATGTTTCATTTAAATAAGATGAAATTGTTTAAAATTAAAGGTTAATCATCGAAGTTTAAACTAAGGGATTGGGATGTTTCAATCTTTCCCATTCATTTGGATAGAAATATAATATTGGTCTTTGTGGATTTTATTCAGATAATTGAATAGCTGTGAACTATTAAACTGTTGGCCACTACGTTGTTGAAAATCTATTTATCAATAAGTATCGCATGTGTGAGTGAGCGGAAGGGAGGTAAGGCCTGGATAGCTAATATAATATACATGAACACATCAGGCCAACGAGCGAGTATGAAGCATCTTGATTGCCTACTGGGTTCAAAAGGCCGAGGTTAAGCAAAGTAATAAGCTACCGAATGTTTGTTGTTGATTTGTAGAATAAAATAAAATGTAATTGAATAAATTACATCTTAGATACCAAATGTAAAGTACGATAATTCATGTAAATGAGGATTTCGATGTTTTTTCCAGTGGTATTGTACATAAAAAATCGCCTCAGTAAAATTTGAGTAACAGAAAACCTCGTTGTATTGACGCCGTTCACAACTAAAGTTATATTCACGCAAATGCGTATCACACAATTGTAATTTGGTTTTGTTTCTAAATTTTAGTTATTATTTAAATGTTATCCAGGGTAGAAAACGCTGTACATGTTATTTTTCTGTTATACGAGTAATATACACTATACATACATACTGAATCATACATTTCTCAATTTTGATACCTAATGCTTCAACTCTCGTTCTGAGCGCACGCTATCTTGTGTCGCCTCCCTAGCTCGGAGGCGGAGCGTCGTGATTATTTGCTATGTTATAAATTTAGTTTTTGTGTCATTTAGATATTTATTGTGGACATTTTCAGCCACAATTTAAAGTAATGCAAAATCGTAAATTAAAATCAAGATGGAAAAGGTCTGCAGTAAAAATCTAAATAATATAAATCCACCATCACAAAGATTTTTTTGTATTGTATAAAATAATTGACAACATGATATAACTATTACCTTTACTTAAACTTTCAAATTTTCAATATAAATTATTAGATAACCGTTTGAACATAAGGGGAGTTTCTCCCACACCATAATGAATTTCAATTATTCCGTTTACTCAGGATAGATGCATTTTACACATCACCACACAACTGTCCAAGGATAAGTTGGAGAAACTTGAAAACTAGTGTCGTCTAACAAACCTTACTAGCTGAATAGGCGAATCGAAGCGAAACAGGAATGAAACGCAAATTTGTTCTTTGTCAAACTGACTTTTAGCAAGCGCTCTTTTCCAGAGAAACTTGTAGGCAATAGATCCCTGCAAAATTTTAGCTTTGGGTAACCGACCTTACTTGGCTCAAAGGATTTTGAGCATCCAAGCTGTTTGTCAAGATAACGCACAAAATTGGATAACTCTTAGACCCAGTTTGCGAAACCTTTTATTTTTCGTTCACTTCAGAACTCATCAGCATGGTGAAGAAGCCATGTAAAAAATATATTCCGTTTATTCGTATAAGGACATACCCTATGCATTAATTTACGAATGTTTCCAAATTTATAGGTAGTCCAGGACTATTTTCTTTTCACATAAAAACATGTTTAAAAAAAATCCTAATTTGGATTTTCTTAGTTTTGAAACGTTATTGGCTTTGAAAACTATATAATATACGATCCGCAAACAGAAACATACGTATTAAGTTACATAAATGACAGACACCCCTATAGACATGTATTCACACAGGATAGATGGGTTGAATGTTGAAGTGTGCAACGTAGTGATGTAGTAGTAGAGGTATTACTGAGTTAGTGCTCCGTAAGCCTCTGCAGAGAACACACGTTAAGCCGTTGTTCACCTTTGTGCATCCCTCCAGTGATCCTACCTGAGTTGTGTTTTATGGCTGAAGGAACTAATTGTTCGCTAAACTTTAGATGTATCCATCAAAAAGTATGCAACGCTTGTCTAAAAACGCAGTTAAATCGCTTCTATTATATAGCCTAACGCAAGAGTAATAGTTTTTGATATCATCTCTTCAGAAAAATGTTTTATTTAAATAATATTATTGATCTATTTCCTGCCAAATAGGGTTATTATGTTTAACGATCCACAAGAAAAGATTTTTTTTTCAATTTCTTCAATACAGAGAAGATAAAGTATTTCTAAAAAATAGGCCCAACAAAAATTTTGTTTCACACATTGAAACAGGTTGATTAACAATTTAAATTGAATACTTATCAATTATCTAAAATGTTTGAAAATAATGAAACTTTTTCTCAGGACGTTAGGTAAGGAAACCCCACAACGGTGACGACAAGTTACTGGAAAAAACCAATCAATGCAGACAAAACTTTCAAACATTTCTCATCATCAGTCTTTTTTTCCCAATGCACGTAACTTCAGAAAAGTGCTTTACTGTGCTCATAACGAGATTGTAGTTTTTTATGGTATTTCTCTACAATCCATACTAGAATTTAGGTCTCCTCATCATAAATTTTAAAAACATTAGAAGCTGCATTACCATTCTCTTTTTTTCTGGAAGTACATTATATAATGTTCAGAAAATTATCAAAACTTACACTTTGATTAAACAAAACAAATATTTTTTTAAAACTGCCTTGAAACCTAATATTGTTTAAGGTTACTTAACTAATAATGAATGAGGTTGGGGTGTACTTACCAACTTATTGAACAAAAAAATTTACTTGTAAGTTCAGCAAACCATTTTTCGTGTTGTGTAAAGAAAAAGAAAATTCCCTCCACGTAAAGCTTGTTGAGAACAAAATTTTCTAATTTTCTAATCGTCCTAATCACCATTAATAGGCATTATAAGTTTACAATGCTACTTAGGATGGAGTAAGAAGATAAAGTCAATTGATAGCTTAAGGCCATTTACTAAAGGTGAATAGTTTTGATAAAATATACAGGGTGTTCAAAAAGTCGGGGACAAACTTCGAGGGGTGATAGTACTCATCAAAATAAAAAAATAACCTATAAACATATGTCGAAAAATTCTTCGTTTAGCCACTAGGAGCCATTTTGTATTTTATACAAACAACTTTATGTATAAAGAACTATTTAAGATACAAAAACCAAACTTTGCTCACATATTTATTGACCAAGGAGAAAAATATTCTCAAAGTATCATTGAGTTTGCTTTTGTATTTTAAAAATGGCGGTGGTTAAAAATCTTTTAATTTAAATAACAACAAAACCATTAACTTTATAACATTTTTACAAGATATAAAAAAGATTTTAATTTTAATTTCAAATCAAACGGTATTTTGGTGAACGAAATCCGTGCACGGATAAGCGAGAAAATGCATTTTTAATGTTAGATTACAGGGCCCACATGCCAACGCGGCGCGGCTGTGGTGAAGAATTAATTGTTGTGCCAGCCGCTTTTTCGCCACGCATGCGCCGCGGTGGCGCATGGGCTCTGTAAGCTAACTTTAAAAGTGCATTTTCTCACCTATCTATACATGGATTTCGTTCATCAAAGTACCGTTCGATTTGAAATTAAAATTGAAATCTTTTTTATTTCTTGTAAAAATTTCTTAAAGTTAATGGTTTTATTGTTATTTAAATTAAAATATTTTTAACCGCCGCCATTTTGAACATATAAAAGCAAACTTAATGATACTTTGAGAATGTATTTATCTTTGGCCAATAAATATGTGTGCAAAAATTGGTAAATAAAGTTGTTTGTATAAAATACAAAATGGCGGCTAGCGGCTAAATTAAGAATTTTTTGACATATGTTTATAGGAATTTTTTTGTTTATTTTGATGAGTACTATCACCCCTCGAAGTTTGTCCCCGACTTTAATGAACACCCTGTATATCGCCAAAGATTATCATATTGTGTTTAACAATGACAGATAAAAAAATTAATTTAAGAATAACATATTCAAGAATAATTTTTGGATCTAAAATACAATAAAGCTAGGAGGTAACAAAAGTCGAGAGAAACAGCGAGAGATCGACAAAGTGAATTCAGTGATGCATGTTTGGCATTGCACCATCAAAGACCAAACCACAGGTGATGTCAAGTTAACATTTGTGACTGATTGTATCTATTTCCCACTTGGAAATTGTCTGTTTTGTGTGGGTTTTTCGGTTTTATGATTACGGAAAATTGAGCCAAAAACTACAAAATTCCCGTAGTTTAGTTTAATTTACATAGAACACTCGTATTACTAGAATGTATTTCTCATCAAAATATAAGCCATAATTTTCCAGAATTGTTGGCTATAAAATACTATTGTAGATGTAATTTACATAAATTCATTAGCTAAACGAACCATTTTTTTATTTGTGACAAAATAGTCCCGGATTTTTAAGCTACTGCAGCTCATTGATGAACATATTCGTAAAATAAAAAAAATAAAAGACCCTTTTCCAACACCAACTAGCACAGTCATTGAAAGTATTTAACATTTATAAAGATTTTATACTATTAATATTATCATGAATGTATTTAGTTTAATTATTAAACTATTTTTATCATTAGTTTTTTACTGGCCTTACTTTTTATTATTACTATTCATATAATATTTGTGCTTTTACTATTTACATTATGTCTCTAGTATTTTCTATTCAATTCTGACAAGTATGGCTTAAAAATAGATTTTGATTACAAATAATAACTAAAGCGAAAACTATGTGTGACGTGTTACTGCATTTTAGTGATTAATTATTACACCATTGTGTAAGTACTTTTGGAATTAAATAATTTCTTCAGTGAAAATAATTTATTAAATATAATAAGTAAAAGATAAACTATAGTAAATGTCAAAATGCTAGTTACAAGTGTAGAGGTTTCCAGGAGGAGTGAGCATTTGTATTACAAGTGGTGCAAGTCATTCATTATCTCGGCCGTTAGCTCACCAGATTAATCGCTGTATTGTTCAATTTTGAATTGCTAATGTATCGTCAAATGCCACAATAGATAACAATCTCCAGCTTAGAATGGAGCAAAGGGCTGTACTCTATCAGCCATACAATAATGGTTAACATTATTGAATAAAGACGAACTTTTTAATGTTTGAAACTATAGAAACTTAACTTTATTGCTTTACACTAGTAACTGAGTAGTTAGGGTACTATGCTACCACCTAAAAGATCTGGGTTCGAATATCGGTCATAAGAGCCGTATTCAGTCAGAGGTACTAGTGCGGCCTGAAAACTCTAGACTCATTATACAATAGACAAATTTATAGACTAGACGTTGGCCAAAGGCTACAAATCTAAACTACTTTTATGCTAATTAGATTTTTGTTACAGACATTTTCCATCACGTATTTATGTAAAACTAAGTTTCAGGATTTCGAATATGATCCCGTCCTCAGACGAACTAATATCTAAAACCTAACACAATTAATGAACACATAATCTGGACTAAGCCGGGATAAAGATGAAAACAAAACAATTTAAATTAGCTAAATAAACTACAAACAAAACATTTACCATTCATTAACCATTACACTAATGAAAAACATGAGACAACATTATTGAGTTTAGGTTGTCTTTGTGACGAATGGGCGTGTTATGATTTTTATGTGTGTAATGACTAGTGCATGTTTTTGTCTGCTTTAAACTTTTTGTTTTCAGGATTAATCCAGCTTAGTCCGGATTATGTGCTATTTGTGTTACGTTTTATATACAAGTTCCCCTGAGGACAGGTTTAGATTCCAGATCCTGAAAGCTGGTAAAACCTTGTTTTGAAAATGTCCGCAATAAAAATATAAATAACATAAATCCACCATTACCAGCTAATATTGGTGATTCTTTGTAGAATAATCTACTTTTATCTCATAAGATAAATGACCTTTTATACTAACCTGACCTTTTATAAAGTAGGTTTCTTTTTTTGGAATTTATTGTTGGGGATGATGGTTTTATGTTATTTAAATTATAATTGTGGACATTTTCTATTACGATTAACTCTTTTCCGTGATGAATCTCACTATCAGATTTTGTAGATAT
This sequence comes from Nephotettix cincticeps, assembly GCA_023375725.1. Taxonomy (NCBI): domain Eukaryota; kingdom Metazoa; phylum Arthropoda; class Insecta; order Hemiptera; family Cicadellidae; genus Nephotettix; species Nephotettix cincticeps. The sequence continues at coordinate 139,202,204 of CM041786.1, forward strand.
GTGATTGATAGCATTTATGGGTAACGCCATTGGCTGAGGAATAACACAATTGGCCTGGGAATCAAAAGCTTTTGTTAAAAACCCTGTCAGATGATATGCTATCTCTTCTGGCTAACCTATGTGCTACGTTACGGAAATGCTGTCTTTAATTTACTTTACCCTTGGTAGAGGTCAGTTCTGATTTTTAAATTTAAATAACCCCTTTACGAATCAAATTTACAATTAAAATGTTCAAATTAAAACAATTTTTACCAAATCATATATTTTGGAGTTGACCGTATTCAGTTTTCTTATTAGAATCCTCTCAGCGAAAGTACTAGATCAAATATTTGTAATCGTATCGATTATTGATGGTATCGATTTATCGTATCCATATGATTGTAATCGGTTGGACACCATGATGTGAAGTGGTCAAGTAGTGTGCTGAGGAGCAAGGGCATATTAGTCCGGTGTTGACAGGTCTTATAATTTATGCCAGCCCGCCCTCACGCCATCGCCACCGCCGCCAAAAACACTCAAGCACGAAAGATTTACACTTCACAACCTCAAAATTTGGATAAATTATTACATTAGCTTTGTTAGTAAAAGAATAATTAATAAATATGTATATAACACCGTAACAATACTACTATGTGGGTCTTTCTACCAGAAAACGAATACAAATTATGTAAGAGGTTATTTTTAGGTAGTATAGTGAAGGTTCGTGTAACTTTGAAGCTATGGTTTTGTACATATTGGTATAAATGAAAGGAATAGTTAATACTTGTGGGTGGTACTAATTTGTATATGACGTGCATTTATGTAGTGAATAGGTGGAATGGTATAAACAGTAGGCGTTGTTACGTGCATGGGTCTGTATGAGTATTGGAAAGTTCTGTGTTTGGTATTAGTTTATGTGGATACGTACTATGAATACTGCACTATGGTTAAATTAAAATGGTACTATGATGAATGCGAAACGGACCGTGTATAGGATTTAAATACGAGCCCGATTTTCACCCAAAAGTTCTAAGCCAAGCCAGCTTTGATGAACATTGGGTATATCTATGCTAACCTATCTTTGAATCTTGATGATGTAACATAAACTTACTATCAAATTTGCTAAACACATCGGGTTGGTATGAGTACAAGTATAAGATACTTGGTGTTTCATAACTATCCTAAATAATTGGTGACAATTATTTACAATACAAATTTATCATACCGATGTAATTTAAAATTGTAATATTAAAAAATCTTCTATTAACCACCATGTTTTCTTTATTATATCATGTAAAACACATTGTGTGTAGGGTACATAAACGTCCATAATTAAGAAACAATATTATCTAATTGAGGAAACACAAGAATTACTTTTTTTGTTTCGGTACCGTGGTAAAGAAATACGGAAATTTTTAAACTAAAATAATGGACAAATAAATGAAATAGCTCATCATCTATTCATGTAAATGTGGTTTATGTTATTGAGTAACTATATATCTCATAAATTTGAAACATTAAAAGTATTAGAACCGATCAATTTCTGTTTATGCTAAGATTTAACAACTATCTTATGATTTTCATGAGAATTTTAAATATTTATCAGCCATTTGTAGGTGCAGTACTAATTGGAGGTAATTGCCTGTAGCGAGCAGCCGATAGTTATTGCACGAGTATTTGATGCCGTTGTCAGCCAATTACGTTTCGCTTTATTGATGCGTCAAATATCGACAATGTCAGGCCATTCAGAGTTAATGCATAAATCTTCTGTATTAGTTTGTGTTTTCCTTTAATGAGGCAATATGAATTGATCGATGATTGTGGTTATTATGTGTCAAAAATTTTATTTGCATATTATTTTGCCATTTCTTTGAAAAGTGAGTTCCTTTATAATTATAACTAGGTAAATAATTATTCTGCCTCATTTAACCTTAGAACTGGCTAAGTTTTAATTCACGATGCATTTACAAATTCAATAAGAAGTGGAAGGTGGAGGAATCTGTCGTCAATTAAGTGAAATCGTGTGAACTTCACACCAGCGCCTTCGCGACCGTGTTGCTCTCTGGGGGCAAGCAACCGAACCTGCTCATGCAGTTCACTAAACTGCCACTGGAGTACGTCTATTAGGCAAGTAAGCACTTTCTACTCCTATGCACTGGTGCTGGACTGGTTAGAGCGCTGCGCTGACCAGTGTAACGTTCTAGCCAATCGGAAGTGATTCAAAAGATATCGTATTCGAAGCCAAGAGCCTGAGATTACGATGGACAGACACACTTTTTAGGATATAAACCTCTTATAGAAAGTCATCTCCAGAAGAATAAAGTAGGTAGAAGGATAAAGTTAGTTGGCATGAAGAGAACATCATAGTGTGGACGGGGAGGACGAAGCAAATATAAATAATTGGAGGCAGACAGTGGAGGAGGCCAAATACCATCTAGGGTATCAATCGCTATGGAAATAAGAGTGAGTAAAGTGGTCTAGATATGAAAACCTTTTTTTGGAACCCTGGGGTTTAAAACCAATTCATCAAAAATGAATGCAAATGGGCTAAACAGTACATATACAAGTGTTGAAGTTAGACTCAAACAGTTTTTCTTATCAAAATTCATTAGTAAAAATAAAGAAAGGAAATAGTTGGTGGCTGTTGAATTCTTGTCATTTTTAGTTTTAGAAGTAAATATTTAAATTTGTATAAACGCTTGTAAATATTACGTTTTCGTGTTTTAATTTCTGGTAAGTAACATTTCAAACTAAATAGTGGTGCGTCACTTTTCAAATTTATTAATTACAGTCTATGTCAAACCGGCCGAAAAGATAAACGCAACTAATCACTCCAAAACAAAGCAACTTGGTGGAAGCGAACGTCAGCTGAGCTAACAACCGTAATTTATTAGGGAATACAACAAGAGCTAACCGACTATCGTAACCATGCCGCGTCATATTCTGAGGTCATCCGTAAAAATATTCACATAAAAGACCGTTTCATGAGGCGGTTTATCTGTTTCTGGAAAAATGTTGATACATTTGTAACTTTTTAGAGGTTTAAAGGGTTACACATGGGTTACACTGTTTACACATTACAGGGTGATTTTATTGCATTCAATGTTCAGAAAATCTATGTATGGTACATTGAGTGTGTTTAGAAAATGCACAAATTTATTTTAGGTTTCCATTTATATGAGTAGATTATAAAACAATTTGTTGAATGAATATTTGGTTAAAACTTTTCCGTATATACTATATCCGTAACTGTAAAATTACTTTTCTGATTGTAGAAAAAGGTCTTGTATGTATATTTTTTTGTTTTACATAAATTATAGTTTGGAAATATAAATATATATTTAGGGGCTATATTAATTATTGAGTATATTTACAACTAACAACATTTAAATAAGTAATACATTTTAAAAGCGTAAGAATAATCTAATCTAATAAATGAGTATTTTATTAATAAACATTAAAGTATAATTATTATTTAGCTGCTGATTGAAATTTAAACTCTTGTAAATATCATACGTATTTTTTGGATATTTTTATTATAAATAAATATTATGAAATCCATTTATACCCCAGCCTTTCAAACTTGTATACTATTTTGTTATAACAAGTTAAAACAGCTAAATTGAAACGAATTATCTGAAATTTAGGCAGAAAATTAAGGAAAGTGGTGATCATATAGATCCATTACATAATTTCTTTAATATTAGTTAATGCAGTCAATGACGTATTTACACCTTAATTTAAATTGGTAGAAAATATATCACGGAGTACGAGTATTAATCATAAATTAAAACAATCGTTTATTTTTGAGAACTTTTAAACAATTTTAAATGACATTCTAAAGTTGAATCGCATTTCTAATCTGTTGTAGTTAGGAATTTTGAATTTTATACTGTAATGGAAAATTATTAAGGTGGCTGTAATATTGTGCTAATATTTTTGACACGTACATTTACACAAAGGAACATGACGCCAGTTGTCAAAAGCACTTGAGTTGTACTGCGATTATTGGAGTTCAACTGGTTTTCTAGGAACTACAGTGAAACAGGAATGGAGTTCGTGGAAAAGTTACAGTCACACTTGAATTAAAGTTAGGTAGGAAGTGCAATGGCAAGACATAACAGTTATGGAGGAAGTACACTGTGAAACACCTTTGGCAGTTGGGCAAGAGGTATAATTAGTACCGTGACACAGAAAAGTGGTTAAAATAGGTGTAACGCCAGTGAACTAAGAATAATATATGAATAATAAATACACAAAAATAAAAAGTTTTGCAAACGAATAATAGTTTTTCACAAGGTAGAGTAACAAAAAAATAAAACAGCTTGGCTGGAAGTACAGTAAAACATTATTTTAAAACTGTACAGAAAGCCCATTATACTATAATATTATAAAGAAGAGGTGGTTTCTGTATGTTTGTTTGTGGGTTTGTTGTGGCAAGTAAATGCGAAAAATACTGAACCGACCGGTTTAAAATTTTACAGAAAGGTAGATCTTAAACTCATGCAACACGTAGGCATATTAGTTCTTTTATAATCCGCTCGGGCTACGCCCCATGAACGTCCTAAATTTCAATGTTTACATTTTCAAAGAATGAAAACATAAAATTACTTGAATGTCAACAGCTGTGAACACTAAAATTTGACAGTTCGGGAAGAAGAAGAAGAAAGAGCTGCCGTGACCGTCCTAGGTTTCAATGTTTACATTTTCTAATGACAACATCCGTTTGCACGATATTTTGACAGTTCGGGAAGAAGAAGAAATAAAGTTGATTTTTCAGATAAACTGCTGGATCGAAATTAGTGAATTATTTGAAATAGTGGAATGGTAGATTTTAATTTTTTTCCGTCGACTGTCTCTATTACATTAATCCTTATCCTCTCCCAATATTTGACAGATGTTACTTTGAAATGTTGTAGACACTCGTGTTTTGTCATTTTGTAAACAATGAAGAATTAATTAACAATAACCTAAATGTATCAATAGAGCCTTCACCTTTCAGCCTTTTTAACCCGTGCGAAGAACGGGTACTTTGGCTAGTAAAAAATATAAATTAAAATAACAGTGACACACTAAAATAACAGCTGATTTGGAGGAACAGTGACACAATAAGTTGAGCTGTAAGTTTAATTTAACAATTTGGAAGTAATAGGTGAGCTAGAATTAATTAAAGTGACGAGGAAATAAGAGGTGGAAAAACAGAGAAAATAATGAGATTACAGAAAATGACATTAAGAAGAACGTGGAACTAGTAAAAAAGTTGAGTAACTACAGTAACATTGAACTAACTGTTTTGCAGAAAGATCAGTGACACGAAAAGCAGATAGAATTAAACTGGAGTAACAATAGTGCAGTTGCAGAAATAACAATTGCTAAATAACAAGTCCAGTATCAATAAACACTGAGAGAGTTCTAAGCTGAATAAGCTCTCACAACTCTTACCCGTCCTAGTTTGTTTAAACTAGTATAAGAGAACAACACTAGATCCTCAATTGACCTGAATAATGCAGCTCAGTTTACTATGCTGTAAAAATCTATGCAAATTGAACTATTGCAGCTTTTCTTGCAGGAATGAAGGATTTAAGAAAGATATGTTTAATAAAGATACACTTTACAGTAATAAAAATTCCTACAGCAATAAATGGTATCGTTTTTAATTAGCTACTGTTTTTAATGTCAGTATTTGGCATTATTGTCATTGACAACTGAATAACTTCATATCTAAATCGATTGAAACTGATATTTTACCCAACTGGAAAACCCCTCTCACATGAGAACACAGCAAACAGTTAAAAAGGAACATGTATTCCAAATTTAGAACGGAAAATGAATATCTATACAGTAATTTTTAGTATTTAATTTACTCGTAACAATTAAAAATATATTTACGTGGATAGAAATGTTTACACGTATGGTTGAAGTATGTATTGAAATATATTTGTATGTTTTTTGTGCATTAAGGTGAAAAGTGTACAGAGTTGATTTTTCTAGTAGTTCAAATGTACCTCCAAATGTCATTTATAATTCAAAATCAATTTTGATACAAAAGAAATCCAAAAATGATATGCTATTACCTTAAACAATGTTGTTAAATACAGTAAGGGTCATTAATAAAGTTACTCGAAGGTCAGGAAGGGTTAATGTTGAGCTACTTGAGTTAGTTTATGGGTCCTGCAAGTAGTTAAGTCTATTATGCCAAACACTCCCAAAACAATTAACGAATTTTGTTTGAAAACAACTATGTGTATTGTGCAGCAAAGTGTCACCTACAAATATTGGGTTTATGAAACAAAAACTGTGGGATAGGAAAAAATATATAAAATATACTGATTAGTTTAAATTGTCTTATATAATATGTCTTTTTTTCTATGTATATACAATGTATTTTTAAAGGTTTAAGTAGATGAACTGAAACATTTGTTATCTAATGCGTATTTTACGACTTGTTATTGCGTATTTTACTACTAACGAATAATCCTTTTATAATTTTTTTTAATTAATGTTTACAAAACAATAATATTTACATTAATAGAAAGTAACGTAAGAACTACTACATTAAGAGGACTGAAAATTGTCTACTTTTACTGGACTCAAACGATTTATTTAGAAAAATTAATGACTACATTACTAATTTAAAGAAATGTTATGAGCTTACGGTTTTTATAACTATTTTAATAATGTAAAATGATAATTTATGTAATAATGTTTAGTGATAATTGCTTTGTTATAGTATTGCTAAACATGTTAAACCCTTAACCCTCGAAATCACTATGGTGTGATTTCTCTTTATTTAGCAACATCAAAAAGTGCCCTTAAGTAAAATTTAAAAAATTCAAAAAACATGATTAAATTGATTATAGATGTATTAAGCTTAAGTGGTTATTAAATTTACTCAAAGAAGAAAGTTGTTTGAGTTATTAATATTAGTATGTAGCATTATTACAAATATTATTCAAAATTATTTTTTAACACTTCTAAGTTTTGTATAAAACCCCTATAGTGTTGAACAATAATCCAAACAAACTAGCAAAGCTAATGTACGTTGAACATGCAAAACAATTATCGCTTCGCAAGGTAATTGTTATTGTAAGCTTATAAAAGTTTAAGACCACTTACAACCTGCTTCGCTGCACCAAACGGGTAAAACAAGCCTGCTTCGTCCTTACCTATATTTACGTGTATTCTCGTTACATTGTAATCGGTATAGCAAAATATCATTGCCCCCCTGGTATTAGACAGCTGTTTAGGTACTGCCTACTCAAAATATGCCATTTAAAAACCGAGAGGTAAATATTTTGAATATCTGTAAGGTTTTAAATTAAAATATGTTGTAATGTTTTAATTTAAAACCTTGACTAAAATATTTAATTTTTTAGGGCTAATGCATTATTTCATTATTTTGTTAATATTTTGCTAATATTCCATTATTAGCATGGAACCAATAATATTAAGAACCAAAGTGACTGTAAGGAGACTATAGTTTAATAACTGCTGTGTAAATGTATTTTGTTACAAACTCATGTCAAAACTATTTAAATAAATTTTATAGCTTAAAAACATATAATAAGCTTCTCAATTATCAAAATATTGTTCTCAAACTTTTTTAAATTCCTTTTCATGAGATTGTAATTCTTTAGGCTCGAGAGTAGGTGACCCCTTGGATATTATAGGCAATGATTCAAACATTAAAATAGAAGAGAAGTATATTTCTGAACCAATGAAAAACTATGAAAGAAAATCAACATTAGTAAACATTATATGACAGAGCTGACTAGTCGAATTAAAAGAAAAGTTGGGAGACAAAGCTATTAAACTATACCTATACGTATATTGTTGGTTTAACAAAACCTAAGACTTGTATATTATAAAAAAATAAAAACATTTTATTTTTAAGTACATTATTTTAAATTTAAATTAATTATCGATTATCTATATGCCAATTGGTGAAGAGATCATAATAGCTAGCCATATAAATTTTAATTAATTGAAGATATTTAATTTAAAAACACGTAACACACACTACATTTTAAGTCTCATAAAATACAAAGTAGAACGTTTTTTTTAAAATTCGGGTGTATAAAATTAACTTTTTTCAATAGTAACACAAGTGGATCATATAATGTTTCAGAAATATTTAAATAGATATCTAAATACCCTTAAACTATTTTGTAAGGAGATATACAAAAAGACCTCGTGGTGGCTGTACAGCAACTGTAGCCGTGTGATGGTACGCGTATAAATTATCTGGTTTTCAGCAGAGTTCCATAAATCACGGCGGTTGCTTTGTGGTTGGTGTCCAAGAGCAATGGTGACGTCACTAAAACGCGTGGAAATCACTTTTTAGCTATTTAAAAGCTAGTAAATGTAATTATAAATTTGTATGACGCTTTATAGTTTTCATATTCTGTTCCTAGAAATTGATATTATATTTAAAGTAAAATTTTCGAGTTTACTACTGAATCCTTAATAAACTATATTCCAGAAATGTAATATAACAAGCCATTTTAGTATGTAGGGATTTTCAGAGAAAATGTTAAAAATGTGACTAAATTAAACGAAACAATTTGAATTTGCCTAATTAATGATGTCACTTCCACTAAATATTTTACGTTTCACAAATTACTAACTAAACCTATTAAGAGTTTATACACATCAATGTGAAATTGTAATTAAATCAGAAAACCCAATAAACAAACTGTACATATAAAAATATCTGTGCTATTAATTTTATTGACCTTTTCCGATTTTATAATACCTTGATGAAGCAATACACTTTGAAACGCGTAGGATAAATATGTCTGCAATTTTTAAGAACTAAATGGTCTATAAATGTTCTAAAGCCCTCATAGTTAGTAAATGTGCTTGTTAATATTATAAGATTGAATTTTAAACAATTACCACTTCATATGTTTAGCCTCAATTGTCAATCACCACGACCGTAATTCACATAGGTTATACAGATGTGACAGCTCAATATCTCCTAAATTAATGTAATTGAATTCATTTATGACCAATTAATAAACCAAATGAGTTTAGTAAAAATACGTTTTAAATAACAGAGACTGTTATACGTACCCTAAACAAAGCCTATAAATGATTTACTTGCTGATTCACATGAATACTTTATGCATTTTATCTGCAAGCCACTTTGCTTGAAAAAAAGTTAAAATAATTGTTATTGTATCGTCAGCTAGGTAAGCTATTAACTATTGTCGTTTTTACTACCCCAACTGATATTGAATTATAACTGCGTTAATTATGTTGGTATTTTAATATTAAAAAGTAATATACATGCTCATTATTCCAAAATAAATCACAAAAAACATAAACTTTGTGCATACACACGCGTATGCATTTTCTATATATCTAATGTAACACAACATAGTGATATTTCGGAAGATTTTTCGGTTATACGTTATTGTAAAGTCTGTCATACTTTAATACATGTTTGTAAATGTATTTATATGATTTAACAATCAACATTTATTTATTTTTTACGCCACATGCGAATTTTATGTATATTATTGAAATGTGTTGTTTAGCAAAAAAAAACTGATGGACTTGTTTTAAAATAAACTATTAATCTCTGAAAAATCCTATATTATAATCTCATTCTAACTTCATCGATTTCATTCGAGATATATGTTTATGTTAAATGTAGAAATGTATTACAGAGAACTTTTGAAAATGCCTTTTGTTTGAAAATATTTACGAGTACAAAACAAAAAGTAACAACAACACACGTAAGTGGATTGTAAAACTTGATATGTAAAACTAAAGGATTAAAACACTGCCTGTCGTGCAAAGTTCTGTTCAATGTTTCAACGGACGGATTAAATATAAACCAATAATACCGATCAGGCAACAATGGGTAACGGGTAAAATAATAAATACGTTATAAACAAGCAAAATATTTTGCAAATATATTCCAGCAGTTAGATGCATGTTCATGATTACTTTTAGAAATCACATGCTTTTAGTAAACATGCATCTAACTGCATTAATTAGTAAAGTTAATCTCTTTGAAGCTCCTTAGTTGAATAGTGTAATGATCTTCAACAATATGAATTACGGAAAGCACTTTATTTAAAAAAGTGTTATAATATTTATAAATGTATTATTTATATCAACTAAACTAAACTTTAAAATATTTTTTTAAAAAATTTGTATAACATCCATCTAAAAAAAATTATAAATTTTTATAGTATTTATTAAAAACTTTTGAAATTTTTTGTTATCGATTTAAAGAAAAAGAAAGAAAAAAGAAATGGTTGTAAATTGATATAAAAAAAAAAAAAAAAAAATTGTGTGAAAAAAAAAGGAAAAAAAAAATGAAAAAAAAAGAATAAACGGAAAAAATATGGGCAAAATGGGTAAGGTAAAATAAAACGCAAAGAAGAAAGAAAACAATGCAAGGCAAAATTAGTGCAAAAAAAAACAATGAAGAAGTAAAATGAATAGTGAAAAAAAAAATTAGATTGAGTAAAGGAAGGAAAGGGAGAGGGGGGGTAGAAGTAATTGCATTTAGAGAAAGGAAAAAGTTTAAATGTAGATTTTAAATTAAAAATAGAATAAAAAATAAGATCGGGAAGGGGGAATGAAAAAAAAAATTAAATTTCTTGAATAGCGAATTTCCCATAGGGAAGAAGCTATTACCGTAGGTCTCAAGGCGAGACTTAAGCCCGGGACCATGTTATTTTTTCTTCTTTAGGTGCCCAGAGTCCAAAAACAATAGTCGTTAATATATATATATATATATATATATATATATATATATGTGTGTGTGTGTGTGTGTGTGTGTGTGTGTGTGCGTCTGTAAACACGATAACTCTCGTAAAAATGGTTCGATCGAGACCAAATTTGGTAGAGACGTGTATTCCTACAAATGCTCGGACGAGTTCGTAAACCAGACATATCGGTCAATGGGAACAGTTACCGAGATATTAAAAAATCTAAACACAGTACGTTGTATTGTGGGGCTCCAATGTTAATCTTATGGAGGATAGGGAAAAATTAATATTTCCCATATTAATCAATATTTTTGGATAAAACTTGATATTTAGCTTCATGTGGTTGAGGTCTATCCATTTATGCTTAAAAATCATAGTTTATGAGTTTATCATGGCAGCAAACCTGCATAATCTTTCCCCATATTAATCATATAGTGAATAGGCAAACTCCTTTATTTATGGACAGATGTTGATGAAAGTTGATATAAATGCTAAAAAATTAATTGTTTACGCTAGAAACACCTACTTTCAGCATTCTTCTCAGCAGCAAACCTGCATACTCTTTCCCATGTTAATCTATGGAGAGTAGGCAAATAATACTCATATTTATTGACAGATAATGATCAAACTATATTATTATTGTATTATTATTATTAAGTTATTGATTTGGAAATTCGCTGAGTACGCAGGTCTGCTGCGACGGGGGTATTTAGATTTTTTGTGACATATTATTAACAAAATAAATAATATATTTTATTTTATTTTAAGCAAAAACTTTACTATTTGTACTATTATTGGTATATAACTGTTTTTATGATATTACCCTCATAATGCATTACTTTCAAGAAGATAATATTATAGTCAGTACTATATCTGTTTAAATAACATTAAAATGTTTGAATGGAATAACGACTTAAAATAAGGGAGCGGACTTCCTGCGGACTATCCTGCAATTTAATTTTCACTATATTCTGGTACTCTTTTCTTTTAAAGTAAATGACATGACTGTTTTAATCTTAGATCTATTCGCCTATAACCAAAGTAAAATTGATTCTATTTTACTCAAAAAAGTCCAGTCATATAAATAAATATTTACACGTAAAAATATTTGAAACTTTTTTCTAATTTTGCACTTTATTTTAATTTTATACTTATATGAAAATAATAATTTTCAACTCATTTAACCATTAGCCATAGTGCAAAATAAAATCATTTACATTACCATACAAAAAATAAGAAATATTTATTTATTTTACAACATGTAAAAATGTTGCAAGGCAGTTCAACGATTAAGTGGCTTTTCATTCTTTCACAAAACGTTTACTAGATCTGTCACTATATGAATGAAATTAGATGAATACATTTGGTATTGAATTAAAACTTTAAAATGTAGTACGCACTAAATGAAAAAATTAAATTTGTCCAACGACTTCCCTTAAATTAATGTTAAATTAGCACGTAATAAAAAAAAAAAAGAAAATGAAAATGAAAATTTATTCCCTCAATCCATTTACAGACTTCCTTAAATTAATCCTATGTTCTGATGGTATTTACAAGTTCATTGTCCGTATATGTACAAGTTCATTAAACTATTTAGCATTTCTTAAGAGTTGAATTTAACGGTAAAGTACACATGAATGCAATATGAGCTTGCATAGTACATTGAGCTTGCACATTGCAGTATTGCGTATTGCATAGTTTAAGAGTATACGGGTCACTAACCTGTCTGGTAACACTTGAGTAGTTTCGTATGAGATTAGGAGCTCATCATAGTTTAATGGGGTTTTGGAGCTCAATGTCAACCTCAAATGACTGGGGACTTTATTATTATTATCATTTCATAATAATAAAATCATAATATTAATAAAGTATAATAATAAAAAAATTAAACATGTCACAATTTGAAAAAGAAAAATACGATTGGACAAGATGGTTTAAAAATACGGAAATGACTACTAGTGTGCAAGCTATACTGTTTAACAATAAATGCTCACTGGCATAATGGCTTGTTATTTGGAACCTATCTCCATGACAAGTAAGCCTGCTCTTATCCCAACTCAATCCATCCCACCGACATAAAACACATACCTGAAACACACACAGATGTGCAGTTTCACAAGCACTTACGCTTATATTTTCTTCTTACACAAACTCGTACGTGACAAAACATATTTAAGTACATATTTATGTTCTATCACTCTAACAGATCATTCAGGCACATTGTGAATACTTCAGAATTATATTCCATATTAAGTTGCTTTATGGACGTTAAAAACAATACAGTATTCGATCCGATGAAAAATGGATAGTAGTTTTCGTAATATAAAAGAAAAATGGTCGTTTTCGAAATCATACGATTTGCATGCGAGGCGTAGCCGGGTTGGTAAACACGAATAAGTGACGAAGAAATACTTGGCTTCAAGAGATGTGAAACGTTATAGAATTTACTGAAGAGAATAATATGGTTATCGGCCAAATACTCACGAATTCCTGCCAAAAATAATTTTTGTCTTTCATCATTATCGAATTAATTTAAACAAAAAGCTTATACGAGAGGTAACAAGAATGTATAAATAATTATCAATATGGTTATAAATATTACCTATGTATTTTAAAGCAGTAAATATATCCTTAAAAAATTTAAAAATTGCTGTGAGAATTTTTTTGTTTTTTAATTTACCCACAATGCAACAGTTAACATAGTAAGCTACTAAGACATTTTTACATAAGTTTTACATTGACCTTTTACTTTCTCCCCTTATACATAGTATATGGAGAAAGTATTGTTTTCGTCAAAATTTTCGAATTTGAGTTGAGGGTGGATATATCCGTTTTGGGGTCACCTGAATCCAAAAAAGTGGGTTTTGACGTGATGTCTGTCCGTCCGTGTGTCTGTGTGTGTGTGTGTGTGTGTGTGTGTGTGTGTGTGTGTGTGTGTGTGTGTGTGTGTGTGTGTCTATATGTTTACAGTGCCACAGCCTACCCCGTTGGTCCGATTTAGATTAAATTTGGCATTTATAAACATAGTTATCTCCAGGTGTTTTTTTTTTAATTTTTTTGAATTTTTGATTTTTACGGGAAGTTCACCCCTAAAAACCATTAAAAAACGTGAAAAATCCAAATTTCTCAAAAACGGCTCTTTCGATTTTGATTAAAATATAATGGTTTATAGTGCACAGAGTAAAAAATAATTTGACACCACCCGCATGTATGTACAAAATGACGGTTCAAAAGTTATGGGCTTTTAAATGTCAAAAAAATCAAATTTTTGAATTTTCAGTGAAAACAATAAAAGTAAAGTATAACTTGACAGGTACCATTGAAACCAGCTTAAAAGACTAAACAAATTAGTATTTTGAATTATTTGTCTACGACTAACGGTTCTAGAGAAAAGTTAAATTTACTGTCCACGACAAACGCCATACGTTGTCTGAAAGCGCCCAATGTTATTCTTATCGAGAATATAAAAAAATCAATTTCTTCCTTACTTTCCAACCGTTTTCCACGAAACTTGGTATGAACCGTAAGGTTAAATCACCGTACAAAACCAGCTAAAAAAAACTTGGTATTACCGGGGGGGGTTCCCCCCCATACAATTTGAACAGTTAATTTAACTTCGTCTCTCTTGTTTTTATTTTTAGAAATTGGATGATTATTTTTGAAACAATAAATTATTAAATGATATTTAGATTAAGTTTGTAGAACATGATAGTTTTATTACAGGTTGTCTTTTTTAAATTTACTTAAAGGAGAAAGTATGTGTCAGTCCACTGGTACCGTTTATTTTTTTTAAATGTTACTGACAAGATACACACTAAACAAAATTGAAGTTTTCGTACAACGGAATAAAATATTATTTAAAGACTATATTTAATTTAGACCCATAAATCGTTTAAACTCATACGTATTTTTCTTAAGAGTTTTAACAATTCCATATGACAGAATTAAATTAAATTCCTCGACTTAGTAATACCGACTAATTAGAACATGTGCGGACACTTTTAACATTAAATTTTGGATTAGAATTAAAATTCAATCTACGTATATTATTGTAGTTAAGTTTTTTTTAATTATCAGTTTTACTTTAAACCACAGAAAAATACTGTAGTGTATTAAAGTAACTTATCTAATAAACAATGAATTCATTCTAAGCTTATGTGGATTATTGTTTATTGTTAATAAACTGGTTCTTCAACTTCAACCGAGAAATGTGCTTAGAACCGTGAAATAAAAAAAAAACTAATATAGTTAAAGTACTTTTAGAGCTTTAAACAGAACTAAAACATATTTGGAGCTAATGCCTACTATGGTTGACAATAGGAAAAAATCAACAAAAAGAACTCTATGAAAAGTACCTAATTTCTAGAACTTATTATAATACCTAGAAACAAATTCCTGTGTTTTGCTTATAGAAAAGTATGTTAATCTTTGCTGTAGAGATAAAGGCTAATTACTTAGAGTTCACTGAACGGTAACAATTCTTTTTTGCGGAAATAAACCATTATTGATACAAAAATTGTATTGAACGATAAACGTAATAAACAAGCCTTTATCCTTGCTAAAACGTCTGCGTCGCATGTCTAAACAACTTCATACTTTCTTGTACTTTGACCCACCCCACAATATTTACCTATCTTTTACACTGGCAATGGTTCCTTTCATGCCATTGAAAATTGAAAATAATAATCTATTGATCTTCTCAGCATAGATCTGACCTTTTCAAACAATTTCTGGACGCCATCATACGAGTACTTTATAGCCTAAACCCCGTTATATATACTTGTCCTTTGAACTGAAAAGAGTTCCTGTCCTGTCATTGGTTGTATACTAATAGGGGAAAGTCTATTGACCGTCATCAGGTGTCACTTCTTGATACCATTGTATTTTCCTTTCAACCTTACCCCCAATGTTTGCCCTTACCTTACCTTAAAGGTACCTGTCAACCTTACCTGACTTTGACACCAAATTCCTCCTGTCACGCATTGATAACTAATGGGAAATAATAATCTATTGACTGTCTCACACAATTCAATCGACACAACGTATGAACTATCCTTTTCTCTCAACCAAAACCCACTATATTCACGGGACTCAGACACCAAAGTACTTCTGCCATGAAATTGGCTCGTTAAAGAGAATAATAATGTAAGTCAATATAACAATTCTACATACTTCAGGACACCATAGCACTTTTATTTCATCAATAAACCCTCTATATTCAACTGCCTTTGACACTAAAGTGCTCATGCCACGCATTGATTACCTAATGGGAAATAATGATCTATTGACTGTCTCACGAAAGTCAATCGAACCATTCCACAACAAGGTTTTTTTCTCTTAACACAACCCACTATATTCACGTGTCTCAGACACCAGCGTGCGTGCAATAACTGGCTTACTAATGGGAAAGAATAATCTAAGTCAATATAACAATTCTACACACTTCAGAACATCGTCATACTTTTCTCTCATCAATAACCCACTATATCCACATGTCTTTGACACCAAAGTGCTCCTGCCACGCCAATGATTACCTAATGTAAAAGCATCGATTGACCGTACCAACAAAAGCTAATCACTCCGGATGTCGCAGTCCATTAGGATCTGGACTAACTGTTCACCCGTGGCGTAACTGGTGTCCGGTTATTTACATTGCATAATTGCATGATAATGGGTGATAAGTTACGGCCCTGGGTACGCCGTGTGGGGTGCGTGGAGGGGGTAGCGTGGAATGGGAGGGGGTTTTGAGGGGAGGGGTGGCGCACAGCGGACAGCGATGTCCTCAGTGCTCAGACCTCAGTACATGTCGGGCGTGACAGTGGTGCGACCTGGTGTGTTAGTTCCCCACTGGGATGTAGAGTGCGCTGGCGCTTGTGTCGAGTGGATGGATGTGCTTGCAGTCACTACTTTGGATACATGGTTACCACGCTAAAATAGGTTTGTCACTTTCCGAGTTACTATTGTTTAATTCATTTTGGTAAAGTTAAATATACTCGTTTTGGTGATTGAAGTAACTGAATAAAATGGTAATGAGTTTTTTTTACAATTTTCTAATCGTATTTATGATCAATTAATTGTAATTAACCATTAACTGGCAATTTAAATTTAATACAATAAAAAGTTTCTAAAATTCTTTTTTGGAAACACAAAATACATACCGTACTTTAAGCAATGAAATCTTCCAATTATTTAAATAAACCTTGTTAATGTGTCGTAATTGCACCCCGCAGGAAACAAAAATTTAACAAGAGGGAATCATGTAGCAAAGTTCCTGAAAAAAATAATTTTCCATAATTTTACCGTATATTTGTAAAAAGGATCTATATACGAAACTAATATCTAGCCATAAAAAATTAATACATTTGTTGGTTTCGATACCCACCTATGAATGTGTCTCATTTAATGATTTTCGGGATACAGTAATTTATTCAATTAATTATTTATAATATATATCACAGACAATTTTAGAATTTTTTAATTATTAGGATCTTAGTGTTATTTCTTATATAGCATATACTCTTATGCTTAATTAAACGATTTTACTATATTTTTATGTGTACGAGTTTAAAAGAATACTAAGTAGGAATATGAACCAAATTGAGTATATTGGACTGAATATGCAATATTTATGTTTTTTTTAATTCAATATAACAATAGAATATTAATCTTCAATCAATATTCTTTAGCCGAACACAACAGTTGAAAAACTAGTATCCAGCTTTTACTAGACAGATAACAATGTATCTTTCTATGAGTAAGTTTTTATCTAAATATTTTTTAATGTTTTATCATGCAATACCTTACTGATAACAAGAGAAAATAAGTTAAATTAGTTGTCAGAAATGTTGGAGGGGCATTACCCTCCGGAGCTAATGCCAATACTTTTTGAGCGCGTTTTTATGGGTGATGTAAGTTTACTCTGCAAACTAGTTTTCATCGGAAATAGTTTTAAAATAAAGAAGAAATAGATTTTTAAATATTTTTCATAAAAATAACATTGGGTATTCTCAGGCATCGCACTACTTTTACCATTGACATAAAATTTAACTTTTCTTTGGGATCGTTTGTTGAAGACCAATAATTCAAATAGTTTCAATGGTGATGGTCGAATTATTTTATGCAGCTGTTATTTTTCTAGGTAATATAAAAAAATTAAAATTTGTGATTCCATAAATTTAGAACCATTACTAAAAAACATACGGGTGGGTCATATAATCTGGGCCCTAAAAATTTTTAACCCATTAAATTTGGATAGATATCGTTAGAGCGGAGCTAGAGAAATCGGCATTTTTATATTTTTTAAGGGTTTTAGGGGTAAAACACCCTAAAAATTAAACGTTAAACACCGGTTTGGAGGTATAGCCAAAATGCACGCGTGTACAAAATTTCATCTAAATCAGACGATCAATATAGTATCGAGGTTTGTATACTGAGAGATAGACTGTCAGATTGACCGATATAGAAACTGACAGATAGACGGACAGACATAAATCCAAAGAAAAACATTTTCTTAGATATAAGGAGCCTCAAAATGGATATACCCGCTCTCAACTAAAACTTGACGAAAACAATACTTTCTCCATGCGTACTCCATGCACTATGTATAAGCGGATGAATTAAAATATGTCAAACCTGGTTGACTCAAAAATAATTACAGAACCAATGACTTTTAAATTTTCATGACGACTAGCTACGAGCGGGGGAACATTGTGGTAGTGAAGTAGAGAAGTTCATACTGGCTAGAAACAAAAATATTAGACCTGACCATTTCGACACAGTAAAAAGTTATAGTAAAAATAGACTTGTAAAACGATACCCTAAATACTATATGAATATGAACGGAATTTGTTTTGGACTATTTTACACACTGAACAGTTAAAATGAAAAATTTGCTCAGCTCTTTTTAAACACATCTGTTTCATTGTCATGCTATCTTAAGACACAACCAGCCTACGAGCGTTGTGGTCCTTCGTAAAATACACATTTCGGATATAAGTACAAATTTAATGAACAATAATCAAAGTAATTGTTAAAAACAAAGTTACATTTTGACAATCCTCGCGTTGGGTAGACTATAACACGCGTTTCCACCACACAGAGTCATATTTAGTTATTAAAAAACGGGCACAAAATTTATATAAGATATTCAATGAGACCATGTTGTTTTTGTTTTAATGATATGTCATGATATTTTAAGAAATACTTTAACGAGTTTTTAAATAACCCTTAATGGTTGGAACGCTAGTAGTGATGTACAACACACAAGGATTGTCTGAATTTGACTTTAATTCCTAATATAATCGAACGATAGAAGTAAATTCAGAAGTAGGAAATGAATTCAAAATGAGGCACGTTCTTAGCAATCGGACCGTTTCCATGGCTGCTAACCACGTAAGCTCGTAGTATTGGAAGTTGGGAATATTGAATGTTCTAAAAAATGCTTACGTTGTAAATATATAACCTTCTTTAAATGTGAACTAGAAGATTTTCAAATCGTAGCACTGACTCCTGGAAAACTACTAAATGAAGTATGAAATGAATGTATATGAAAAAAATCAATGTTATCTTGTAGTATAGTTTTTTCTTTTTAAATTCTTCCAATTTATTGTCGTTGTTTGTTAGGTGTATTATAAGTATTACTGTATGGGGTTAAGTTGAACGATACAAATATCTGAAATTTCTCTCCAAACTAGTCATAAAACAAGTAACCTGAAGGATAAGGCGACGCCACAATAGCTCCGTCTGTGTCATAAACTCCAGTTATCGTTGACCTAGCCTTTAAGCCCTTTATCAGATTCTGTCTCTTGTCACTTTCCTTTATAATATTTTTACCAAATATTAACCCTGTAAATTCTTAAGCAATTGACACTTTTAATAATGATTTTATATATTTATTTTATTTTTAGTATACATATTTTACTCTTACTTTGAGCAGAGACCCAACGGCGAATGGCTTTAACCGTTGTACTCGTCAGCACAACAGTCTTACCTCTACACCAAAAGGATCACAGTCTGAGAAAGCGCTTATTTGGTTATAAAAGCCTATTCTAGCGGCAAACTAATGAACTAAAACAGTATAACAGGGAACTAACTATACGAGTAGTTGCATGTATTAGCTCGCAGATGGCAGCACTGCGATGGTAATTGTTGACTTCAATAGGGCTATTAAATTGCACTTTCTGACATCTCACAGTGAGATGTTAGCACTTGAAGGGGTTTAATACATTGATCTGAACCTAAGCCAATTATGAAGAACTGTAGAGATATTTTTAATTGTGAAATAATAAATAAATATCACCACACAATATTTTTACCACATATTGTTTTTAAACTCAACTGCTCTTTACCTTAGTACCTGTGTGGTGAATTGAAGACAGTGGTGCATGATTCACAAAGTTTAGCCAGAGGATACTGCTTACGACCTAACAGAAATCGCCAACCACTGGTAATCTTTGTAAAATATTATGGTATTATGGTGTAAAATACTCGTAATGTGCTTTGTTAATTTGGTTATAATAATAAATGTCTACGAAACTTCAAGTAAAGCGATTAAAAGTTTGATACCTGTGCAATGAAATTAAATTATTATATACAACTTATTTAGGATTATTCGTATATTGTTTATCGTATATATTTGAAAACCAAAAACTTACCTATAAAAGTAATATTTCTGATATTTTAATTTTGTTCATTCAAAAACATAACAGTTGTTTGATTAAATAATAAGTTTTTAGTGTATATTGAAACAACTTAATTGAGTTTTACTTTTAGTTCACAAACAATAATCTTGTTAAAAAACCTTTTAATTGGTTTTAAAATAACAAAGGTTGGCATTTTAACGTTGTAAAACATAATTTATATAACACAAGACACGGTGGTTAACAAGCAAGATTTAGTGAGATCTAAATGTATGAAGGCATTTGTTAACCGAGCGGAGAAGCCAGTCGTGCTCAGTAATGGAGTTCGTGGAGCCAAGTCGTCGATATTCAGCCTAATTGTCTGTTGTCACACTACAGAGAAAGGCCTTTTGTGACGTCATTTCCGAGTACTGCTGTTTGGATTGTGGCTTATATAAACTACTAGTGTTGCTGCTATATACAAAACAGATTAATTGGGTATAGGTTTGCTGGCAAATATGAAACGTAATCTCTATATATAAAATTGAATGTATGTCTGTATGTATGTATGTCCTTTATGCGTTGCCAAACTACTCATCCGATCGCCATGAAATTTTAGGAAGTTGCTCTATGTGTGTCCGGGAAGGTTTTAGTGAAAAAATATTTTCGAAAACCCCATAAATTTCCATTTTATGGCGTTTTAAATTTCTAATGTTAACCTTATGGAGAGTAAGTTTGTTTACAAATTGTCTACAATGAAAACATTTGATTTCTTAGCTACAGCTGATTGGTTTACTTTCCATTAGCGATACCGTATGCTTTACTATCCAATGCCATCTGAATCATTCATTCATGTTAAACTATGAAGTAAATGTGTACTGTAAAAAATGAAAAGCTTTATTCACCACGTTAATAGTTAACGGTTTTGGGGGATTATGTATTTATATTTTTATTTTCTGTCTGATTAAAGTCATGTGTTTATATGATAATTACAATGTTTATATTATTACGTTTATTATAATAATCAGCTGTTGTATATCTTTCCTATAAAAGCCGTATTACAGTTAGGTTTCGTTTGGGTTTGGATTGGATTTGAAAATTGTGAATTAATCCACTCAGATTTATTTGTTTTATGGGAATGATATTAATATGTTTTATCGTTTCAGTATTGTTATTCACTATGCAGCGACCCAGGATATATAACCTTTCACAATGAAGCCGTATTGCTATTCGACTTCAGAACATGGCTAATCTTAAAGTTAACATGTGTTTACTGTGAGGCGTTACGAAGTTCGCCGGGTCAGCTAGTACATATATAATTATAAACCATTTTATGAAATGGTGGCCTGTCCAGGTATTTTTAGACAAATTACGTATAAGAAATGAGTTGAATTCATGTGGACTTAAAACATTAAAACATATATCAAAATTGAGACAGACTATATCATCTAACACCAGGTACCTTTGATAATTTTAAATCCTGGTAAATACACACACACACACATCAAATATTCGTTAATAATACCTGTGTGAAATCCATCAAAGACATTGTTTAAACATGTTAATTCTGTGCTAACACGTAAATGTCGGTATAACTTGGAAATAAGTTAAAATTATGATCAAAATTTTAATCAACAATTTACTGAATGAATAGTTTGTGGAATATTACAAATATAACAAAATTGTTTATTAATATCTCAGTAAATTAGGTATATGTCTGATTAAACTTAAAAAGACAATACCTTGAAATAGATAATCAAATTCCTTATCCTGCAAACATTAAACAACTATATTTAAATATATAGACTACTGCAGTATAGAATACTACAGACTATAGTACTGCAGCCCTCATGAATAGATTAAAATTTAAAAAATAGGTATTTAAAAAATACGATCTCATAAGAAAAAAAATCATTATTCAAAAATAGACCATCACTCCTTTTACTGAGTTTATTTGGTAAATTTTACGGATGATATACCAAATATATATTTTATACTTTAAGGATGTTTAATTTTCGAAGCAAAAACACAAAGAAAGAAACCTAAAGAGTGTAGATTTAAAATAAAAGTGTTCGGTTTTTTAGTCTACTTTTCCTTATTTTCTTGGTTAAAAATACGCTAGATAGAGTGAAGAGGTTGATAAGAGGACAGCGATAAATATAAGAAAGCCTTTGAGAAAGACAAAGCGAGAGAGGCAGGCACGAACTGTACGCTGTACGCCCACCTCGTGCTCGATGACCCTGGAGTGTGCTGGAGTGGCGACGTTTCTCTACATTAGAGGGCTTAATTCCTCGAGGCCCTCTCTACAACTGTCACTCTCAAATGAAAAGTTTATACGAGGAACAAGGCTAACGTCCTTCACTGTGATGCTACCCAACGACTGCAAAAGTGTTTTGGGTTTGGGCTATACACTACCGTATTGTCTGTATGCAATTTTTAATTTAAATAATTTTAATTGAGATAACTACGGCTTTGAGGAGAACATTTGTTTTAATAAATTAAATATTGTTCCTGATATAAATCAATTTAATATATAAACGACAAATTTTGTAAACTTTGCTTCAGTTAAATATCTATTTAAAATACTAGATACATTTGATATCTTACTGAAAATAGTAACGTAATTTTCCTAAAAACATAGAGATTTCACTAAGCCCTTTGCTTAATATTTTACTCACTTGTATTTTGTTCTTGTAGTTATCTTGATTACAGAATATTTACAGTGTATCACCGTAATATATATATTAGTAATTATGATATCAAGAATACTAATAAGTGCCACAAACGTTAGTACAATAATACTGTTTAAAGATTATAATGCTTATATATTTTATTGTATTACTGGAGGCATTTTACCCACTTCAATTAAAGTTTATGTTTTCTGTCGTCTTATATCCGATACTAACATGTACGATTTTTAAAATGTATTAGGATATATAATACATAAATAAACCATGTTTTGTGCAATAAAATTTCCTAAAGGTGATTAGGTTTCCTAATCGAAATATTTTTTGTATATTTTAACGTATATTCTATGACTTATATTAAGTTAAATACATTTACTAAGGACTATTTAAATGAACGTTTACACGTGTTTATTATATTTTGTTGTAAAAAATACTTATTGGTATAATTCTTTTTCTGCAGTAAATTTTATTGTTTTACAGTTACTATTTTCGTTGCCAGTTCATTGGCATTGATTCAAACAAAACGTTCCACTGTAGGTGCCTTAAATATGTCACTGAATGTTGGACTTTAATTAAAAATTCTATCTAAGAAAAATGTCAGCCTTAGTCAGTAACAAGACTACAAGATCGCACCACAATCATCTTCCCCAATTTCTCACTCATACTCTGGTTAAAATACCTACCAGGCTAAGTTGTCATTTCGGTAAATAATTAATCATAAAAATTACAAAATGTGCCTAATATCTTTGCCGGGACTTTCTTGAAAATAAATAAAACTTATACATCACTGACCTTTTTAATATGCTTTTCACTTGTTATAGTATAATTAAAATTAAAGATTTAACACTTAATAATGTTCTACTTTCAGTAGAAATACTTTAAAAACCTAAACAATTGAATAATAAATATAACTGAGATTAATAAGTTTATGAGTTTATTCAAGGTTTTAAACAAAAACATGTATTTTAAGGTGAAGAAAAAAATTCTTTTTTTCAGTGGTCTGAAAAAATCCGTGACGCTTTCCACACTAATATCGCTTTCACAAACGTTCCTTCGCTTGGAAATATTCACCTTCTCCAACGAGGCGATGCCTTACCAAAGGGAATCCAATATATGAAACAAAGGGTTGTCGTCGACATGAAATTTATTGGTAGAATCCAATACGACATCCGCGACCTACCTTGGCAATGTGATCAATGACCGCTGTGGCATTCCAGCTCTTGTCACAGGATGGTGGAGAAAAATGTTCGAATATATTGAAAATAAATGTCAATAATATCCTAGTGTTAAGAAGTATAGCTATAGATTTTTATTTTTACGCTTTTAGTTTGTAGTTACGTCTTATCAAAATGCTGGCTTCACTTCTAAAATAAAGTACCTGGTGACCGAGCTTTGCTCGGATAGAATAAGACATGTTTTTACAAGTTAATTAGCAAAATTAAAACAAATTTACTGCTCAATGAAAACATTTATGTGGTTTAAATAAAACCGTTTTCATACCCCTTAATTAATATGGCATAAATACTGAACAAAAATTGTTTAGTAATTTGATAATTTTTCATTTATTACATACATAAAATAAATATTAATGCAAAACCTCTATTCACATATTGTTTGCCACCATCTTCAATCAACAACTGTCAAACGGTTATAAACAGCTGTTTTGATTTGTATTGTTTACATTTGATTCTCCATAAGCGTAATGTTAAATTTTTAGATTTTAAACTTAATATTAAAAGAAAACAAGAATTTTCCTGGACATTTGACCTATCTAAAACTTATTTTCTACTCAGAAATTAGTTATTTACAACATTTAAGAAAATCCTTAGTACCGTTTTCGAGATCCGTGTGCAAATATATATATTTACAAACCTTGCTCGTATTATAGTATTGGATATCGCACAATTTTGTAAAAAAATTCCTCAAAGATGCCACAATAGTGGCGAACTACAAAATAAAGTAAAGTTCCTACACGGAACCTTCTAGCCAAGGTCTAATGCTAGTTTTCAGGTCGCACTACTGCCTCTAACGTGACCTAACGACTACTTATGTAGCCGGGACCAACGGCTTAACGTGCCTTCCGAAGCACGGTGGCAGTCTGAGAAATTAAATTTCATGTGTCATGACCGAGAATTGAACCCGGGTTTTTTGGGTAGTAGGCCAGTACTCTACCCACTCAGCTAAGACTGCCACATTACAAAATAAAAATGTAACAATCTAAATGTATATTGAAACTACTGCAACCTGTGCTAACCTAAACTAATTTAACCTGGCATTATTGCAGTATTTACTACATGATTGCATACGTTCATATTACTTTTCTAAAAATGGTGGTCTACGCAGGTACGTATTTTAAACTAAGTATGAATAAGAATTAAATATTATTATTGTCTGATCTTGTAGTCTTATTACTGACTAAGTCTGGCATGTTCCTTAGACCGAACTGTTAGTCAATACCCAGTTTAAGACTTAAGTTTTTCTTTTAATTGATTGGTATTATATTATCTCGGTTATGTTTAATTTTTATATCACGTCATGGATGAGTGTGTGGATGACTGGCCAAACACTCAAAACACCTGAGATCTATTACCGGCCATAACACATTTGAAATTTAATATCTCAGACTGTAATTTATCCCAGCTACATATATAGTTGTTAGTTCACAAAAGAGACAATAGTTCAACCTGAAAATATATCTGAACATGATCTAACACAAGATCATGGCCAGAAGGTTACACAAAACTTGCTATTGTAAAATGGTTTTACATAAGCTTAGGTATATTTGTAACGCTACACAAGGTATATTTTTGTAATGCTTCTCCACGTAAACCTATTTTGCATATTTTACTACGAATATTTTATAACACTATAATATTTAACACAAAATCATCATACTAGATTCTTTGTCAAACACATAGCTCTCTCACTAGAAGTGAATGTTGTAAAAGACAATCATTATATTTTGTGAATAAAGCTCATAGGACAAAACAAATTATGTAAACATAAAAAATACACTTAAAGTTTGTCTTTAAACTTACTGGTGTAGAATCTTGGGGGACTTAAGATTAACCCAATTTGTGCAAATAACAAAGTTATAGCTATCATAATATTTTTATGTTTTAATTCACGAGGTTAAAGTAAATTAAAACTTAAAACAGTGATAGCCAAATATATACTTACAACATGTATCATATTTTATATTTTGCAACCTTTTTTAGTTATTCATAGCACATGATAGCTTTAATTAAATATATTTTCCCATAAAAATTAAACTATCCATTACTTTATGTATTTTTTAAAACATTTTTTGGGAGGGAGTAAAGCATGATTTAAAAATAAACAGGTACAAAGTACAAGAAGTGATATACACAACATATAAATACTAATTACCAGATATATTCAAATGTTAAATCAAAATCAGTTTAAAAAACGTTGTGAAGAGAAATTTTGAAAATAGACCTAGTCATTTATCCACGAAAATTTTTACATCAAAGGTCAAATATAAAGTATGAAGTATTCAACTCTCATATTTTAACCGCTCTAAAGCTCTGTTTGATAAAAAGATTCAGGTCGACAATTAAAGTAATTTCCTTCAACAAAGGCAAAGATTAATAACCGTGGTGGAGGGCACTTTGTCTTTTCATTCTCTTTTCGCTTCACTTTTATAAACCTAACAGAACGTATTATTTCAGCATTTTAATTGTTTGATTGAAGTTAAAATTATTTGACATTTGTAAGTGCACAGATAGGAAGAGGGAATTAAAATAATAGAAATATTAGTTTAATTTTTTTAAACCTTACTTTACTGCTTACCATGTTATCGTTCATTTTCCTGATATCATGGGTCTTTGGACTATAATCTATGATAGCAGGTAAGTGACATAGACTAGCCAGAGGTGAACTTACAGGATCTGATAGGAGTCTCTCGTCATTAGTTTCTAACAAAACACATTCGACATAGTAGTTTTTCTTGCATCAGACCAAGAAAACGGTTGTTTTTTTCACTCAAAACCGATATGAAATTGGTGATTTTCGTATGTTTTTGATTGTGGCACTTCAGGATTTCAGCTTTAAAGCTAAATATTCTCGTATTATTGAAAAATATTAACTTACTAGCTGGATTAATGCTGTTTAAGCTGGAATAAATTTGGCATATTTGGATATAAACATCTGACCCTTTGTAGTGTAGGTGCCAATCGACATAAAAAACAAATCGCACAAAAAATAGCAGACTAGTTTCACTACCAGAAGCGATGAACTGGTTAGTAAATTTGGTTAGGTTATATTAGCCAAAAGTTGGACACATGCGCATAAATCAGTTGCAAATCAAATAAGTTAAGTAATAGATAACTTATCCTAACATAAGCCTAACTTTCTCATCACACTTTATCATCGTAAATATGAAAAATTCATACTGAAACCTAACACATAGCTATTTAGAAGATGTGGTCAATTTAATATAAAACTATTGCACAAAGTGTCCCTTTGCACTTTGAAGAGACTATTCCAATTATTTAATATCATTCCTCTAATCTTTTCACTTAAGTGCACCAAAGTGGGTGGCACTACGCGCGCTTGTTGCATAGACAACTACTTATCTGAATTAAAATTTTAATGCTATTAAACTTAATAAAGAATTTTAAGAATTTCTTCATAGAAATCACAATTTAGGATAACGTTTTATAATGACTTTATCTCATATATTTTCTTAGTCAGTATTTCAAATTATATTTATGCATCAGACTATTTACGAAATATTATTCCTTGGACAGAAATGCAAGAAATCCATATCAATCCCCAAAATGAAATGCAGTTTCCATATATGTCAGAAATCGTAACTTAGAAAAAAAACTATCAGAACATATACATATAATCATGAATAGTTGGCTGAAATAGTTGCACTCAATTATTTTAACAGAGAAAGGAAACGAAAATGTCTTTTGTAGCGTTAAAGAAAATAAATTTGCCAATAGAAAAAATACGATAAGGCTGTTTTGGCTTTTCCTAATGCATTACATAAATCACACAAAAACCATAATTATTCCAAGAAATTTATACACAGAATTTTAGTTTTGTTTGCCTAGCTACTCAAGATCATCAGCTAATGTAGATCGTCGCTAACAGTGCATGCTGCAGCAGGAAGCAATTCCACGGGTATCAGATTCTCCAGGCAGTAAACTGACTGGAGAAGGTGTTTCGCTTCAATTGCCTTGTCGAGCCTCAAAGCTTTTCGATTTATTGCACTTCACCTTTATCTTCACCGAAGCAATTTCCAACTACGCCTTCTTTGCATAAAACAAACCTAAGGTGCTGTGTGTCTGCCAGATCTTCGTATAAAACATTGTTAAGACGTTATGTCCTTAATAAGGAACAGGTTAACATGTGCTTCCAACACGAAGGGGACTGTATCCAAAAATAACATTGGGTACCATACATATTTCTAGTCGAAATTTTTTAACATTTATTATTATTCGATGAATATTTTTAAATACTAGTAATATTCTGCTAGAAAAACACCTTGGGCACCACCTGAAGTACGTTTACATTTTCTGAGAGTTGAGGTTTTATTTATTTAATTATTGTATTTATTAATGCAAACGATTTAATACACCATAAATATCTTTCTTGCTATCTTTGAAGAAAGAAAACAGTAAATGTGTTTCAATAAAATATACAATTTGACTAAAGTCACTACAAATAGATGCAATATTTCTAAATTACACCAAGGGTTTTGAATCTGTACATTATCAAACCACTAGTTTAACCAAAACATTTGCTCGTGGCGAATATCGGTCAGCCACTCTCATCATAGCAATTAAAACTAGGGTTGTAGAATGTTTAAATGTAAATTAACATTACCATTCATTATCTTACTCAAAAATGTATTTGAAATACCGTAAGCTAAATAAGTGTCCTTGCATCATACATGGAGAATACCTGCTATATGAATTGATACCTGAATCCTTGAAATGATTTTAACAATATTAGTTAATTATAGCTTAAGCCGTTATAAAATTCATTTTTTATAATTTATATTTGGATTTTTTATGAAAAAGAAACAGTAACAGTGGACTAACACAATATCTCTTTTAAAAATCATCCACTCGTTTCAAAAAATCATTGAATACTCTTTATTACACCAACAAGTGTTTTAGATTTACGGTGTGGTGAGAGAATAATAGAATATTATTCGAATCCAATAAAAATTTAGAAAGTTGAGGACGTTTATAAATAATAATCCAATAAGAATAACATTGGACGTCCTTAGACAAAGTAAATATTGCTTTGTACATTAAATGTAGATTTCCCTTCAAAACATTTGTGTTTGACTAAAAATACAAATAGCAATATTTTTCTAATCGTTTTGATGCGTTTTAGGGTATAGCCTTATTGTTAATAATTATGAAGACATAAATTTGTAGGTCAGAAATTTTTTTTGTACTCAAGTAGCCTTAAAACGAATAATTCCACTCACAATCCAAAATAATATAATATTTGATTATACAATTTTTTTATTTTAAAACTTCTTATTGTAAATAAACATCAATAATTTATTTAAAAATTTGTCAAAGTATTGTTCAATTTTATTAATTGAAATAAAAATGTTGTTCGATTATATGTTTTTAAAAAGCTTTGGTGCACACCAAATACAGTAAAAACTTGACATGTATTCTTCTTAATGTTTTTGTTAACACTATTATAATCTAGGAACTGTATATATAAAGACTAACATGTTAAAAATAGCAGTTTTGTTTCCTTAAAATTTACTACTGAAAATAACCTCATAACAATAATCTACTAAATAAAAGAATAAGGTATGGTATGTTTAAGGTTTGGTAAAAATATCTATGTTTATAACAAAGAGGTTGAAGGATAAAATTATCAATAACCATTTTCCACTGCGGTCCTACATATCGCAGGTCTGCCAAATGTTTGTGAATTATTATCAGAAGTAAAACTAATAGTATTTTTCATCCGTAGGACCAAAAGCTGGAGGTTTTGATGCGAGCACGAGTTTTACAACTGAGGCTGTTAAATATAATATCAAAAAGCAAATTTTGACACGTGTGTTGAAATATATTTTTGTCACACTGCAAATAAATTAAAACAAATTCGTAAAAAATAAATTATTACCTGATATAGTATCAATATTTGTTGACCATTTCGTCGCTCTAGACTAACCAGCTGTTATGTTACTTGCGTTGCAGCAGTTCTTTCTTGATTCATGATTGGTTGTTTAGATTGTGGGAATGCTGAACTTGAATCAAAAGTAGTATTAACCGTGATCACTTGCGGCCTAGGACTCAAAACTTCATCGAAATAATAGGTTTAGTCCTAGGATGAAAAAGAACAAGATTTCTCTCCAACACATGTATCTAAAACAGCTGTTTTAGGCAGATGAAAGTATTTTTGGATGTTAAAATATAGGAAGAAAATATTTATAAGTTGAAAAAACCTTAATAATTCCCCTGTATATTTCGAAATCATTGTACCAGCTCCCTCTGTCGGTCTCAGAGCTGTTGAGTATCTTTTAACCGCCGCCACCGCAGTGTCGTCTGCAAACATGTTCTGTGCTAACAATGGAAAAACCTCTTCTCGGAAAAACCCCTAGCACTTTACATTTATGTAAACCTGATTTATTTGGTTTTACATTTATTTGTACAGTTGTGTCTCTTAACATTTTGCAAAATAAACACAATGTATCGTGACATTTTCTAAATATTTTAAATCGTTTTTTATTACACGTTTGAACAAGTTATTTAGTAAAAAATTATAAACTCAAAAATACTTTTTATTAAGTACGTGAATACCACCAAACCAGTTTTACATCTTATGAACATTTTAATTATATTTTTATTTTATAAATATAACACGAATAACGTTTCCTACTTTTTTTAATAGATATGTTTTAAGTTGGGAGTGGTTTGGCAATTTGAATTATAAGATAACCTGAAAAAATTCCCTTTAGACATATTCATGATCTAAGCTATCTCCCACGGGAAAGTAAATACAAACATTTTTAATTGGTAGTAATCCTCGTCAAATAACTCATATTATACCTATATCATTTTACATTTTTATGTGATCATTAAATATACTCACGACTTGAATTTGTGAGAGGGGTAATGACCAAACTTTCTTTGCATAACAATGTGACTATCAGATGCTTCAAGTATTGTATAAATATGTTATTTATACTTAAATGTTGTGTTGTATACACACACTGCTACGTAGCTCATAGGTATTGTATTAATACTATTACCCTAGTGCCATTTCTCATTCACCTTTCAATTAATTACCTATAAAATTTTGTATTTTTCCGTGTGGGAAATAGCTTAGATCATGGATATGTCTAAAGGTTCTCGATAATCTAAACAGCTGTTCTTATGACCAAACTATGACGTCACCAACCAAATGACTCCACTGTATCAAATTTTGGCCGCGAAAATTGCCAACACGCCCCAAAGATAAGACATATCCATGTCAAACGTTCAAAGTTAGGTATAATTACAACAGGGTCAGAGCCATTTTCTATTGAAAAGTAGGAAAATGTCATCGTAGTATAGAAAGTACACAACAAACTATAAATAAAGTATGTGTATTTTGTAATTGAAAGGTGTTATTGTATTATACGAGTATACTCAATCAAAAATTTATAAATTATTTATTCGTACTATTTAAGATTTCTCAACAAATTTGTTATAATATTCTTTCTAAGGGAACATTATGGAAAGGGTTTATTATGGAATAAAAGGTGAAATCGAGAGCAAAATGTCAGACTGGACTGCAAGTAGTCTTTAGGGATTATGAGAGAAGAAAATCAATAACCGCTCACAATGAAAATCTGGCCTTTGTCTTTGTTGAGTTTACAAGCTTAATTTGACATTCTCAGCCATAGTAGCTGCCAAGAGTGTTGCAGAACACGGTCTCAATCTGTTGTATTGGTACGTTCGAAATAGCAGTACAATCACACAATCGCGTACTAGATATCAAATTGACCACTGTAAAAAGTTTATATTAAGAAACAGTTTAAGAAATCTCTATTGGAAGCCTTAGTTTAACTTTCTCCTCTATTATATAGTTTAATGAAAGGTATTATTTACGTAATAATTTCTAAATTTAAGTTTTTGGTGGATATATTATATCAATTTTAGTCCCCCCTGAATCGAAAAACGTGGTCTTAGAGAGAGATTTCGTTTTTATGCGTATGTAGGGATTTGCAGAAAGTATTATTGCACGTATTTGCAAATATTATTGAACATATTTACCTAGGAACGATATTATTCCTCCAATTTTCATTAAATACGGTATTTAGGTATACGTACGAGAATATTTTTGTTTTTTAATTTTCTAGAACTTGAAACTGTGGTTGTGGTGCTCTTGTATCTTGTAGAAATAAATGTTAAATCTATTATTTTTTTCTAAATATTGTGTCTGTTCTTTGCAGCCATGAAACATTTACAAAATTTACCAAACCCATGAAAATAAACACAAATATACAGAGTGTCCATGAAAAACGTTTTAGGACTGCGGTGAGTGATTAGATACATTAAAAGAAAGAAAAAAAGTTCCATTTGTGGTATGGCCTAAAACGCTTTTCACTCAGATATCCGCCATTTGAAATTTTTCGCAAAATACTTTTTATTTCAAACATTTTCAAACAGATTATTTTCAAATTTTGTTTGTGTTTTACACTAGTAAACTACTATTATTAAAAAAATAACTAGCATGATCCAAACTCATAATTCAAAATGGCGGTCATTTAACATTTTAAAACTAAAATACTTTGAAAACGGTAAAAATACAATGGCCGTGGTTTTGGATGTTAAACTTGGAACATGCTAGTTATTTTTTTAATAATAGTAGTTTACTAGTGTAAAACACAAACAAAATTTGAAAATAATCTGTTTGAAAATGTTTGAAATAAGAATGTTTTGTGAAAAATATAAAATGACGGATATATGAGAAAATAATCGTTTTAGGCCATACCTCCATTGAAACTTTTTTCTTCCTTTCTTTGTACCTAATCACTCACCGAAGTCCTGAAACGTTTTTCATGGACACCCTGTATGTAAATGTAGCCCACCTGACCAACCAATAACATATTTTGTTCTATAACATCCCAAATGTCGCATATTAGATTAGATTATTGAAATGGCGACCATACTACAAGGAAGGTATTTTAAGCCAAGTATGAATGAGAATTGAGTGTAAGATGATTGTGGTGCGATATTGTAGTCTTGTTATTGACTAAGGCTGACATGTTCCTTAGACAGGACTGTTAATTAATAGCCCAACAGCCGATGGCAACTAAGGGACCTACAGTTTAACGTGGAATCCGAACCACGGCCTCTGAATTACGATGTGAATGGTCTTTGCGGATTAACATATGCAACATACGTATGTTACAGTGCATCAACGCAGGAGCCTGGGATGCCATGTATCTAGGCAGCGTCTCGGCGGTGCCGGACAGACAGACCGAGGACCCTAGTAGCATGACACACTGTCCAGTGTCCAGGACCCTGTCTTTCCTGGGAGTCGCTATTCTCGTTCACCTTATAGTGATTACTTCGTTGGCTGACAGAGGTGAGAGATTTCCCGC
Organism: Nephotettix cincticeps; assembly: GCA_023375725.1. Taxonomy (NCBI): domain Eukaryota; kingdom Metazoa; phylum Arthropoda; class Insecta; order Hemiptera; family Cicadellidae; genus Nephotettix; species Nephotettix cincticeps. Next base: position 139,235,820 of record CM041786.1, read on the forward strand.
ATACTCACATCTATTTACTTATTGCTAGTTACCATGATAGTAAGTTATTCATTGATGATCCATTTGTTATGATTTCCAGTAAGTTTTTAGTTTGGAAACGTCGCCAGATTTATTTTTATTCGTTTTTAAGGTTAGTGGTTCATAAACAGCTGAAACTGTTGTTTTATTAGTCTGTTACAAACGATGAAAAAGAAAAGAAAGTGTCCACGAAAATAAATGTTATCAGTGAACGGACTCATGCTTTCTCCCTTAAGTAAACATAAAAACTAAATCAATAATTAAACAATATTTTTTGAGGTCCATCTAAATATAATTTTCAAAAGTTTGATGTTTCAACGCTAATCATAAAATAACAACAAGAGTAACAAAAGTTTAATTAATTTTTATGATTTTATGGAGGGGCCCCTCGTAATACCAAGCTTTTTGGGAGGATTTGTTTGGGTGAAGTGACCTTACGCTGCATACCAAGTTTCATTGAAAACGGTTGGGAATTAGGTAAAATATAATTTAGTTTTTAGTTCTCAAAAAACGCACAGGTTCTGCGTTAATCGTAGACCATTAATTTAACTTTCCTCTAAAACCGTTTTCGCACACAAATAATTGTTATTTTAAGCTATAATTGTTTCAATTATGGTAGTCAAACTACACTTCACCATTGTTTTCGTGGAAAGATTAAAAAATTACTTTTAAAAGCCCATAACTTTTAAACCCCGATGTTTTGAGAAATGCTGGTGGTGTCACTTAGTTCATTTCACAAAGGATTGTAATGTCAAATTTGGTAATGTTCACTATTTTCAATTGTAATTAATTTTAATTTTTCAAAGTAGTTAGAGATGTTTTTGAGAAGTGGATTGATACCTACATATTTAATGTTATGAAAATCATGACAGACATCACTCTAGAAACCATTTTTAAATTGGATATATCCACCGGAGACTCGAAATTTTAGTATTCTTACGAAAACAATACTTTCTCCTTAAACTATCGTATAGGATGAAAAAGTAATAAACAATGACTTCCTAGTTTATCAAAATTTACTCATGAAACATGTTATAATGCTGGACTGTGATTGTGTATGGTTGTTTGAAACAATGCTTTACATCAAAATAGCACCATTAAGGGTTAAACTCAACAAATTTAGTATACAATCCACTTGGACAAAAAAATTATTTATAGTGGGTAAAGAGATTTTGACAGGGAGAGCTCCATTAGTCGTGTGTTCCCTCTTTGTGTTGTTTAGTTGGGCGGACTGAATGTTCACACAGACGAGCATAACGTTTAATATGCAACAGTTGTCACAGCAAGACGAGCTGCCGGCAGCCAGCCGTGCTGCCAGCAGCCAGCCGGGTTGCGACGTTATTTACAGTCCACCAAACTCTCCGACCTAGTGAGATGGACTCAGAATTGAAATACAGCACTTCAAAGACGTTTCTTACATGTATTCGATTTTTGGAACGGGTATTTTAACTTTGTATCTATAAATATGATGTTTAATACATTTCCGGACATATTTTGGCGAGCCTATGAAATTAAAAAGGTTCTAATTTATTCATGTATTAAAAAAATAATGTGAATTCTTAAATATCTAATAAAATCCAAAATTAAGTCCTTAAATTAAGTCCTGTTTTTTTTTCAAAAAAAAAATCAGATCTTTTAACGATTAAAGAGTTCAGCCTGTATGTATATAATTTGTCATTCTTGAGAGTATTTAAGACATTATAAAGCCCAACTATATTCGTTTGTGTTTGAATTTACTATTTTCTCTTCGCATTTCATTCACACGCAGGTAAATATTTACCAATATAAATTCTTTAATTTTATGATAGTGACATTTCTCCTGTGTCGGCTTTCCTTAACATACTTTTTTACAGTTTGTTTCTCCTTTAGTCCTAGATTTTAACTATTTTATTATCGTATCGTGAAAGTATTGAAATGCATTTTGAAAAGTCTAAGACAAAAAATGCTTATCCAATTTATATTCGCTGGATTTTTTTGCAAAGAGAACTCTTAGAGAAAATTGAATAGTATGGACGAAAGACTCTCCCCTTGTTAAACTCCGTTCACACAATGAATTCTGAAATATACAGAGTGGTTATAGAGTCTTCCAATCTACATTTTACTTTAACTTATATTCAAAGTGATTTTCAATGACGTGTTTTAATATACGCTCATATTCTGTAAGCACTCTATCTAATACCGTCTATACTACCAGTATATAAAAGTATTAAGAGCTATTTCAGCTAAATGCAGGTGTCAACGACTAAATTACACATGAAATTCTACTTATAAAAATAGTATTGCCATTGGACCCTAGCATGCTGGTGTCAACAAACTCAAGTTACGTTGACGTCAACATAACTCATAATGCAAGTTTTAATGAGAAGTTAGTCATAAATTTTCTTGCGGAAAATAACGAGGCTGTTCCTTCTGAGAATAGTGGCGCAGTTTAAATTCAAAAGGGTTGCACCGGTTCTAAGAAAACAGTAGGCTTAATATGAGCTAGTAAACTTGAAACGCAATAGGGACCTATTAGAACCATCTCATTATAATTATAAAGTTAATTCTTCCATCTTAAGCCCCACTCTTTCCCTCATTGAACGGTATTTTTTTTATTTCGATTTAATACTGTTTTCAGAGAGAAAATGTAGTATTTGTTCCGGTTCGTCATACCACATGGCTTTCTTCTATTCGGGTCTTTAGTCGGATTCTACAGATTGCACCTCAGATAACAACCGATATTGATAATAATACAAAAGTTTGGGTGTGTTTACGTCAATTTGATAATATTTTATTGGAAGAAACTTTATAGCACCACCTTGAGTAATTTTCATTTCATAATTTTTTACACGTTGTAAAATTTAGAGTTTCTGAATGTTATGATACCAAAAACAATTAATAAACTAAAGCAGTTCATATTCATTTTCAAAAACTGGTCTGCACCGAGGTGCTATGCAGTGAGTCAGGAAACACTTTATTTTAATGCATGTACACTTAACATAGAAAACGATGAGGATATTTTGATGAATTTGCCACACTATATTCATTGCATATTGCAGATTTGGACCTAACATTATCATGCTTGGTTCATAACAAGTGTGGTCTAATGGGGGAGGGGGCATTAAAATATGAGAAAAAAATTTGCTGACGAAAAAAAATCAAGTATGTATTCTCTATATTTTTATAATCCTAGTTACAATGAACTATTGGATATTGCATAACAACTGTGCTAAATTTGAGCTGTCTGTGAACAGTAGTCTAGGAGATATTTGTACAAAAAATATGAAAGTTTATCATGGGGCCTTATAGAGCGTTGGATTTATACTGAGTTTATATTTTTATTAACAGTCTTTATACATGTGCATATATCTAAGCTACGTTATTTAGTTTTGTTTTGTTTTTTTTCACACAATCATCTCAGTTCAAACTAAAAGATCTAACAACTTCTGACCCACCCTACTCCTCGTAGTACGGTTCGAGTTCTTAAAGATATTATCAGTACCTTCACGTAAGACCAATTATGTATTCTTATATGTGATAGTTTTTTGAAAATAAAATAAAATATGATCTGTGGAGTGGAACGCTGACCTATGAGTCGCCAAAGTTTTGGATATAGAACAAAATAAATATACATCCGATTGGCACGGTTTATAGGCTGTTAGTTGATAATAACAATAGAACTTTATTCTTCTTTTTCTTCTCCACCTCCACCAGCTCCTTCTCCTCTCATCCTTTTTCACTCCCCCTTCTCCTCCCACTTCTTCCTCTTAGTTTTCTTATCCTTATTCGTATTCTTCTTCTTCTCCTCCATGTTCAGTAAGTATAGAACGTGTGTCCAGGTCCGTCGGAGGAACAACACGCCGAGCTCCGCAGCAAGCGTAGCGTGGAGCCCAAGAGGCACCGCAACGCCGACAACGCGGTGGCCGGAGGCCAGGACTCCGCCAGGGGGACGGTGTTCGCGACGGACAACAGCACGGTGGTGACGGCCCAGGTGACGAGCACGGCCACTCTGCCATGCACCGTCCGCAAGTTCGGCACGGGCGTCGTGAGTACATCACTTACTAACGTAAACACTATTGGTGATATGTGAGAAACGACAGTAGTCACGTGTGCCACCAGATGTCACCACCAGTTACCCCGTACATAATAGTGGGAGGTAGTATCCAGTGGAAGTGCGTTATTTGGCTTTACAGCTCAATGATTAAGCACTAACCATGTGATCTAAAGGTTATCGGTTCAATTCTGGGTCATAATTTATAATTGAGCTAGTAATTAGCACTAACGAGGCTGTTACTAATTTAATTGGTAAAAACTTACACTGGAATTATAAATACGTATCAATTTTGCATCAGAACTATGTTCATCTGTCTAAATTTCAGGTAAAACCGATTTAATATGGTTTCTAAAGATTTAGATAATGCATTTCTTATGCTATTATAAACCACTAATATGTTTTTCTATGGATATCCACAGCTAATAAATTAAAAGAAAATATAGAAATATTCAAGGATTTAGAAGATGTATGTATTGACCAAAAAAGGAATTAGCTCTTGCTCCTCATAAAAATGAACAAAATATTCAGTTAACAAGACGTTTTAGTTGGGTGCTAACTCTTTCGCTTGTACTTCTGCACCTGATCTTTGAATCGTTGTCTTGGGCCCTGCCTGAGGTCTTCTGGCTGGAAAGTTCTACTGCCATTTTACGTGCAAAGTCCAGTTCCCTTCTATTTTTATACACAGTCCTTATCAATCAGGATCGCGATGTATATTTCTGAGTTTCATGGAGGATATTATCCTATATACTCGTTAATCACATGTATAAAAAATATTAATTGAATATTCATAATGAAATCCTAGGCTAAACTAACGTCTCCTTTAAAAAATCACGTTTTCTTTGAAACCTAATGTAGATGTAATTTTTAGTTGTTAAGGAAATGAAAAAAGTGGCACCGGTGTTTATAAAAGTGTATGTTCACAGGTGTCATGGATTAGACGCAAGGACTTCCAACTACTAACGGTAGGACTTGCCACCTACAGCAGCGACGACAGGTTCATGGTTGAGCACGCCAGGCATCTTCAGGTCAGTTAAGCAGAGTTTGGTCCGTTTCCAATGAAAATTCACAAAATATTATTTACGTGGGTTAAACACATTAAGACATAAAACACGATAAAATATTCTACTTAAGGTCTTAATTAAGGATCTTAAAAACATTCCAAGATTCATTTTCACAAACTATTTAAAATCAGGTCAACATAATTATGGGCAATGCATAGATATGATTGTCACAATAAACTTTATGAGCTAATTATGCTACACTTGATACCTTATAAATTTTCGTATGCTTATGCTATACAACTATGTAATCTGTATACGCAATATTAATTAAAATGTTATAGCTCGCATATTTACTTTACAGAATTGGGGACTACAAATTCACAAAGTCCAGAAAACTGACGCGGGCATGTACGAGTGCCAAGTCTCTACCCATCCACCCACCAGCATATTCGTCGAACTCAAGGTTATAGGTATGTTTACCCATTGGAACATGTTAAATTCCTACTCTGGGCCAGCCAAAACAGAGTAAAACCCCGGGATAAGCTTGGAGTGAATCACTTTCTCAGAGTGCAAGTCCTTAGTTTACATTTCCGTCTAGGCTGATTGGATGATTCAACTTCTGTGTCTGTGTGCCAGCTTTACTGGTTAACTTTTCAGGGTTTTCAAAACAGTATTTTTCGTGAAAGCTTTAACCAGTAATTCAGACTGCAGAGCTGCGTAAAAAGAAAAGTTTGCACATTACTGTCACGCTAGTCACATTGGGTTCGGATATGTAGGTCAGGCAGACTTACCGGCCAACCCAGTCTTCTCGGTGGATTACACCGTACTGTATTACCTAATTACTGATCAAGGCAACCATTGAACAAACAAAAACTTTGAGAAACTAAATTCAAAGAGTACATTTCACTCTCTCATAGATTGTGTTCGGGTAGCTAACCTCCTCTGATCTAAATGACTCGCCCTAATGTTTTGAAAACTTCAACCTAAAGGGAGCATGGAGATCAATTGGATTGTCACTCTCTCTTGGCTTGTGGTGGGTGAGCAAACTGGTAAAAAAATTATAATTCCAATATGATCGGTCCTAAACAATCTGAATCGAAACTAGTTTAGAAACCCTTCTGATTAAGCTGAACAGCTACGTAAACTATAATTTCTTTCTATGCTTGACACTACATTGTGTGAATCAGGCATGGCTGGTATACTTAGATTTTTCATAGAGGCTGGCAGTATATTTGACCTATTCCTTACACACATATACAGGGTGTTTCAGAATTCCCTACCAATACTCTAGGGCATTGTTCCTGGGTAATAAACATATCTAAATATCATATTTAAATTGTCTGGAAGTCCTTAGTTACTCACGCAGCCTCCATTTTGTTTTTTCACTTATAATTTTTTCAAATAATGGTTAAACGTACGGAATTGAAACTTTGCAAAACCATTTATGACAAATAGACAAAGCTACAAAACAATTATGACAAATACTCAAGTTCATCAAACAAAATGGCGGCCATTTAAAATTTTGTTTCTCAAATAACTCTTAAACCGTTGATTTAACAGAAAATTTACAAAAATAACTTTTTTTTAGGTAATGTAATTACAAACCGATTGACACCAAGTTATTTAAATTAGGCAAATATTAACTGAGATATGGCAGCTTTAGTGATAGGTGACCTAATCTGGTCAGTAAAAAGGCCAGAATATCAGAATATTCTTCTTCGTCTCTTTCTCCTTCTCCTCCTCCTTCTTCTTTTTCTTCTTCTTCTTCACCTTCTTCATCTCCTCCTCCTTCTCTTTATTATTCTTACTCACCATGTCTTCCTCTACTCGTTCTTCTTCGTCTTCTCCTCCTGCTTATTCTTTTCCTTCTTCTTCTTCTTCTTATCCTTCGTCTCTTTATCTTTATCTTTCTCCTTCTCCTTCTCCTTCTCCTTCTCCTTCTCCTTCTCCTTCTCCTTCTCCTTCTCCTTCTCCTTCTCCTTCTCCTTCTCCTTCTCCTTCTCCTTCTCCTTCTCCTTCTCCTTCTCCTTCTCCTTCTCCTTCTCCTTCTCCTTCTCCTTCTCCTTCTCCTTCTCCTTCTCCTTCTCCTTCTCCTTCTCCTTCTCCTTCTCCTTCTCCTTCTCCTTCTCCTTCTCCTTCTCCTTCTCCTTCTCCTTCTCATTTTCTCCTTCTTCCCCTTCTCCTTCTCCTTCTCCTTCTCCTTCTTCTTCTCCTTCTCCTCCCCCTTCTTCATTTCTTCTTCCTCTTCACCTCCTTCATCTCCTCCTCCTTCTCTTTATTATTCTTATTCTTCATGTCTTCTTCTTCCTATTCTCCGTGTTAAGTAGCCTAACCTAACTCGTCCTATCGCTTTACAGAAGCGGTAGCCGACATCCTGGGGTCGCCGGACCTGCACATCAAGAGCGGCAGTCAGCTGCGCCTGGTGTGTACCCTGCGCCACAGCACGGAGGCGCCTGTCTATGTGTTCTGGTACCACGGCGACCGCATGATCAACTACGACAAGGAGCGTGGTGTCTCCGTCAGGAGTGACCGCAAGAGCAGCGTGCTGGCGATCAATGCAGCGGACAAGGCAGACAGTGGCAACTACACGTGTGTTCCCTCCAACGCTAGGCCCGCCACTATAAATGTGCATGTGCTCAACGGCACTGTTGACGGTAAGCGATGATCAATGGTGTGGAGTTTTGTGCCTAAATTGTAATATTATACGTAATACCCTACATACACGAACACAAAACAAAATGTTTATGTTTACTTACCTGTGAGAAATAGGTTATAACAGGTTATAACACAACACACTTGTTCCATTAACGCTTCCGTCACAGTATTTTAAACAAACTAGACGTTTTTCGACGTAGTCCTAAAACAGTATTATAAAACCTAATCTAGCTTTATCTAGTTTACAATAACCTAAGCTAATTTTCCAACAGCCTATTGTAGACCTAATTGGATGCTTAGCTTTCAATGAGGTTGTGTGGAATTTCAAATATGATTGAATGCGCTTTTAGAAATATATTATTTATTTTTTAGGCGAAAAGCCAGCCGCAATGCAGCACGGAGTTGGCGGGAGAAACAGCGCAACTCAGCTGACGACAACACTAGCGCTCCTTGCGGCGTTGTGTGCAACCAGCCTCGTCAGATGATCCTCTCACGTTGACTGTTAGTGGATTGGTGCTAGTTATACGACATTTGGACATAATCCTTTCATATCCTACATGTCTTACTTGTATGTTGATATTTTTAACTACGATCGACTTTGTACTCAACAAGGGACTTCGTAGATACGTGGTTGCTATTCCGTGACATTGTGATAAAGTATACTGGTTTAAGGTTGGGCCTTGGAAATATTTTTCTCGACTGTATATAGTAACGTTAAGGCGGATTTGTTAAGAGGAGGCAATAAAATGCACGTAACTGTACATGTTAAAGTGTTTTATAGATAAAACTTTTGTGCTACGAGGATGTTTAACAGTTTATGTGTTCTTACTACAAGTTTAAGGAAAGGAGAACTTCAGTTAAACATGCCAAATTTCTCATACATATTTACACAGTTAAAATAAAAGAGCATATCTAAACTGTTTTTATTTCATTGGAAATTAATTATATTATTTGTTTATTAAATTAATTTTAATAATTATACAAGTCAAGATGTCGTAATCTACATTTTCTTTAAAATATATATTTTTAATTATATTACATGTATGAGTAGATGTAAATTTTAAAATTATTATAAAAATATTTTTGAAAACAGAACTCCTATTGTTACCATAAACCTTTTAAATTTAATTTGAAATATGTAATTCCTTATTTTGTAATTATTTAATTTTAAAATCATACCTTACATGCTCAGCAGCCACCATATTACATTTGAAGAAACTCATTTCATGACTGTATTAGGAGTATTTAGTAGAGACTGATTAGAGTTTAGAGGCTCTGGAAGGATATGCTTTCGATTATTTTAAAATTAACTACATTATTACGACAGATTTAATACGGTAAATCATGATCTAAAGGCATAATAAATTGTTTCAGTTTGTCAGAAAATATATTATTCATATCCATTAAGCACAACTAGCATACATTTATTTTCGTAAACCCTAGTTCAACAAAATTCAAAGAAACTACACCCTCCGAGAGAAAACGAAAAAAAGGTTTTATGAATGTTAAATTTTTATAAATGTGTTGCAAACAAATTCAACTATGTAATAATTAAAAATAGAAGATTGTCGTGCTCTTATTTTTTCAAATATTTATATATTCAAAACTCAACTATAAGTTTTCTTACTTTTTAAGTATAGATAAATACTTTTAATCACATCTACAATTAAAAGTGTATTTAGTTGTCAAACAGGCTGTAAACTTAATGTTCTTTAATGAATAGTGTATATATGTTATTCCATTATTTTTAATACTCCCACACATAATAAATACATTAAATGATACGTATGAACAGTTGTTTATATTGATGGACAGTATTATGATAATTGTAACTATTCAAATATAGTTCTTTTAATAATTTTCGTTTTTATTTATCCTTTCCTACGAACATCTCAGTGAGAAACTACAAAACTACTTTGCCACTTTTTATAATTGTGTTAAAACGAAAAAAATGTTTATTATACTGTATTAATTTTTTTATTAAGTTCATATTTGCAATTTTTACATTTTACTATTTCTCAATAAATTACCTGAATTTAAATATATTTCTAAATCATAACATACGTTTAAAAGGTAATCTGTATTATATTGACGTTTCTTATTGAAGCACATTCAATTACATTTCAAAAGTTTTAACGTGAAAAATAGCTTACATAAACCAATGTTAAAGTAAATTGTTAAATATGTATTGGTCAAAACCTAAAAAATCTATAGTTTAATAATAAAATCAGCTGTAATTGTAGTAAAAAACATAAAGCATCCAACTGTAGTTGGATGCTTTAGGTTTTTTTCTACAAACTGTTTGGATATTTGGAAATTAATTAATTTTACTTTATATTTACCGAAATCAACCGTTATTGCAACCCGGAAATAAGCTGATTCAGAGCCAAGTCAGACTCACTTCTAGTCCACCGGAAACAATAAACTGCCAGTTGCCGCCATGGCGCCCTCCACTGGTCACGTGACCTGAATACTGTTTCCGGTGTACAGTACTAGGTTGCAACGTAAAATACATTTTGATTTGCCGATTAAAATTAAATTAAGTTAAACTTTATTCAATTAGTCATTACAATACAGTAATTATACAGGGTTATTTGGTAAATCAGTATATTTTAGGAATTTTGTTGACTACTAAATTTAGGCTGTACACCATTTTTTTATCAGCTGTTAATTTGTTGATTATTATTTCCTATATAATTTTTAGAGCAATTAACTTGCTCAATTCCACTGAATAAATATCAAATTCATTACTATCAACGTATTAGTATTCATTTTAAAGTTAAACACATGTTGTGCTGACCAGGTATAGACATGTACTCGCATTTTTATTTACAAGTTTATTTTATTTATGTTTACTTATTAAAGTATATAATTATTATATTTACTTAACAACGGGGCAAAATAAAGTACCTGGGAGTATATTACGTAAACACCAACTACAGTTTTTAAACTAAAATAGATAAAGGTAGACTATTTCATTACTAGAATTTCAAATTCAGTATTATCTGTATGAAAAAACTCAATTATTTTGGGTGACATTTAGAAAAGTTAGCAAATATTTAGTATACATTCACTAGAAAACCACGATTAGCTTTACTGGAGCCAAATGGGCATAAATAGTAAACAAAAATTTACAGTTTATTCTATTTTATACCAACTGTACAAGGTTATTTAGTTATTAAGTTCGTATTTCTGTGTTCCAAATCCATATAAATTTAAGAATATCATTAATAAAACATCAACTGATGACGAGTTTAGTATATGCCTACTTTCCCTCTTACATCATAATTATTCCAACTCCATAAATTAGGTCCAAATATTTCGGGTAAACTAGTTTGAGGCTTAGTGTAACACAAACAGCGTAACTAAGCTTCTTGAGGTAACTCCATCACAACGTTCCTGAGGCGGTCTGTGGCTCCTCAGTAGAGCACATCACTTGTGATACACGAGAACATCATCACTTGCCTACAACAAGATCTGTTACAATGGATAATCCTTTATAGAATACGAATCTACATCTTACTGCATCAACATGACATCATCTATCCGTAAAAAAACTATTTTTATTATTTTATTTTCTGAAAACCTTAGGCAGTTTTGTATCCCTAGAGACGTAACAATAATCAAGCAATTCGTTATAATTTTTTACACAAAGTATGTATATTTTCCAAAATAATGAAAAATTTTCTTAAAAACTAAATTTTAAACTATTCACCTAAAATCAATTGTTAATTTTGTACTAAACTGTAGTTAAACTGTAGATTTTTAGGTATAATTAAACTTCATGTATTTTCATAATTTTGAGTTAAAGAAAGAAAAAAGAAATTGCTAAGTATTTTTTTTAGATATTTGATTCACAGAAAGCCAATTGTCCAATGACATTTAAAAAACAAAAAAAGATTTCATCCACCTAGCTTCAATGGTTCTCTTGGATCATCAATTTAAAGTCCTGAAAACATAACAAAAATCATTCCACATTCGGATAATTGACACCATGCTGTGAGATTAAACAGATATATATGTAAAAAGGTTTGGAAACACTAAAAGACCATAGTTGAAGTGTATATTTTGTTATTTAGAATAAAGTAAATTATGTATGTTTAGAAAAAAGGTCTATTTTTCTTTTTTTCCATTCACGAGAAGCGAACCGTTTTATTAAAATGAGGTTAAACATTTTACATTTTATACTGAAGAAACCAACGATTACCAGTAGTTGGTAGCCTATGAACAATTATAATGATAAATGAATTAGTTTTAAAATTAAATAGCTCTTAAGACTGTTATACCAGAGTGAAGGTTGGCTGTAAAATGTAACGTTGTATACTTGTTTTTATGGTTAAAATAAAAAACAAAGACATTTAGTGCAATCAAGAGAGAGATAAGAACACTGCAATAAATCTAAGAAAGCCTTTGAGAAAGACGAAGGGATTCAGAGAGAAGCAGGAACAGAGGGACCATCTTGTTCTTAAGCCTTTTGAGCAAACTCGTGTCAGGATTCCGACATGTTCCAGCTTCAGGAAATACTCTTGTTGTTTACAAATAAGTAAAATATTTTTATTACTTAATAATTATTATCGCACAACAATTTTTGAGTGAAACTAATTGGGAAAACCTTTTCCTGTTCTATCCTGTTCCACTTAGAATAACTATTTAAAAACATTCCAAGGATGAAAGGTTATGTATTAAATTTTAGTACAACAAAACAATAATTTTTAGAGATATTTACACATTTATCTCGTATATTTAGTATATTTAATTTTAAGATGTATTTTTTATGGTTACAAAAATGTAAAAACTATCATTTGATAATCGTCCCGTATGCATGCTTCCAAGTATGCTTTCCATTTAACATAAAATAATAACTGAATTGTATATGTAAAAATCTAGTTAACATGTTGTGGTTTATAAATTATTTTTTAACTTTATTGAACACACTTTTTTGCTGCAAGTTCTTGTTTTTATATTAAAACTATTTTTTTATTTAATGATTTGTGGAAAAGCATCGTGCAATAACCTTTTGAAATCATTAGAAGCTGCAGAACAAAGCTTTTGTTAATAACTGGCTTTGGAATCTAGGAATATTAATTGAGATTTCTTAGCAATAAACTATTGTTTGGCAGCAAGGCTATGTTTTGTATAGAGCTTACTGGTATAATACTCACAATATTGAAAAAAGTACAATCTACTTTTGATACTCAACGTTTCTGTACTATTAAAATATAATATCATTAAATTCTTTATAAGTATAAAGTTTGAAAATAGTCTGGTAAAGCTAACTGTATTATTGTTACTATTTAGATTTTTATTGCGGACATTTTCCATCACGATTTTATGTAAAACAAAGTTTCACGACGTTTCGGCGGCCATTTTGTTTCCGGTTCCAGTGGGACACGCCCACTCCTTTCGGTTGTCTTTGAGTCTCCGTGACGAGCGGACATGTTTGGTTTCTTTTGTGTGTAATGGTTAGTGAATGGTTTGTTTGTAAGTTTTTTTTTGACTGCCTTAAACTTTTATGTTTTCAGCTTTATACCGGTTTGGTCCGGATTATATTTTAATTAATTGTGCTATGTTTTAGATATTGGTTCACCTGAGGACAGGATCAGATTCCAGATCCCGAAACGTCGTGAAACTTTGTTTTACATAAAATCGTGATGGAAAATGTCCGACAATAAAAATCTAAATAATATCAATCCACCATCACCAATAATGAATTTCAAACAAAGAAGTGTAGGTATTATTGTGTTTTGATAAAATCACTTTTGAAATATTACATTTTTAGGTATGCAATATTCTAATGCAATTTAAGAACAGTTTTGTTATTATATGTTAATTACACCTGCACATTGCATATATCCAAAAATGCTTTACTTTAGTCTGATTTGCAAAAATATATGGATTATATAAAAAAAATGTTTGTATAAATTAATTTTTATTTTTTAAGAATTTTTTTTTAAAATTTTTTTTTACAAATTTTTTTTAAAATTATATATTAAAAAAAATAATATATTTAAAAAAATGCAGAATAAATTTGTTATAAGCTTTATAAAAAATTAATAAATAGACTTAAATAAAACTAAAATTTTTTTATATTTACTAAAATAGAAAAAAGTACAATCTAATACTCAACGTTTCTGTACTATTAAAAATATCATACAAAAAAAATAAAGTAAACTAATAATTTTTTATTATTTAAGAAAAAAAAATTTTTAAAACGATTTTTTTTAATATTAAAGTTTTTTTTGTAAATTTTTTTAATAGTGTTTATTTTGTTTAAACAAAAATATACTTTTTTTTTCTTAACTTAATTTTTTTAAAATGTTTTTTTTTTGAATTTAATTTTATCAGCTAAAGATATTAAATAAACTATGTATGTTTTTAAATATCAGAAAAATAAAAAAATAAAAAAATAAATAATATCACGGTTTCAAACAAAGAAGTGTATTTTATTAAATATTTTATGAATATTAATAATATAATAATAAAGAACTTATTATTTAAATGTTAATAATTAAAAAATGCTTTAAAAGATTTAAAAAATATGATTATAAAAAAGTTAAGACAATGTTATAAGCTTTATATGAAACCTCTCCCTTCACAGAAGGTATTTTGGAAAGGTTAAATGTTGAAAATACGACGTGGATTAAAATACATGTACTATAAAACTTTGGAATATTAGTATTTTCAAAATAAAATCCTTCAAAATTATCCCAACAAATTATTTAAAACCTTCATCATTCACATAAATAATAACTTTATAACTTACTTAAAACTAACACCACCAAGGTCTTTCTTGAATTGCACCACACAGACGTAAGAGCCAATCTTACGAAAAAATGAAAACAAAAAGTGTTAATGCTTCCACCAAACCACTAAAGATTTAAAATAAAAAATGTGTACTGATTTTTCTACTTAGAAAAAGATTCAACTAGGTAAACTGTGTTCTCAGTCGCATGTGCACACAGGATGTAGTCATAATTTGTAATAGTTGTTTTAGTTTAACGATAAAAAACTAATATGGATACACAAATTTAATCTCAGCAGAAAATCGAGTTAAAAATATAAGTAAAAACAGGCTAATGGCAATAATAGGTAATGGCATAAAAACTATGTGTAATGTTTGTATTTGCAATTAAATGGTAAAAAATACCAGACATAGCTTACGATAAAAAGCTTTGAAATTTTGTTTAAAAATAAATTTTAGATTAATTTAACAAGATTTATGCTACAATATTTAAAAATTGTACTGATAAATAACCAAAAAGAACTATACTATTCCTAATAATTAATTAAAAGGATATTGCTTTTGTATGGTAACTGTATCACGACTATATATTTATTTTAATTAAAACTTTTAACTGTTTTATTAATGTAAACAATAAGTAATAATGATAATAAAACGTTGACACTTATAATCTTAATTTAATGTATTTAAGAGTTCCTTAATACGGTAAAAAACTAATACAACATGGTTAAGTTGTTTCAACTGTTGACAAAATAATTTAAAGTGGCTAAAACTGAAATTTTCCCCTGGCTGTTTTGCCTTGTGTAATTATGACGTCTTATGTAAAAGAACCGCAAAAATATTCTAAATATAAATTCAACGATTTAATCACAAACTTGTCAGTCAAAATTGAATTACTTTTAACACGATAACCATTTCAGTACTGGGAATTTAATTGGTTTTGTAAAACAAATAAAAGAAACTTAAAAGATAAAACAGGAGAAGTATTTGAATTGCAGAAACTAGTCGATAGTTGCAGTCGCACTAGCCATCACGAGACATCAATTATGCAATTTGCTGATTGATCGAAACAGGAAAGTCCTTTGAGATAGGCTAATTACATGTTCACCATGAAAATATCATCTCATTGTATTATGAATTTGAATTAAATTTTCTTACGTTGTTTTCACATGGGTAACAGTTCACCTACAGCAGAAGGGTCAACACTTTAATGGATTAATGTGTATGATTAAAAATATTATACTATGATTTTTCTAAATTCAATTAAAATTATCAACCCTATAAATATTTAGAATTATAGCATAAACATGACCAAACCGAAATAATATATACATTTTTAATTTTATGAAATAATTTGAATAATGTGCTTTTCAAAACTAATAAAGTATACATACGTGTGCCATTAATTATTACGTTTTTAGTATTATAAATATAGTTTTATTAATACAATTTTCTTATATATTTACTTCCATACAGTTTGGGCCTTATACTTGTTACGGTTTGACAGTACTAATGTAGCACAAAGATATACTGTATGTATATCTATTTAAAAGTTTGGAAAAGTAAAGGACTTGTTGAAAATGGATCGGAGGTCTAAAGCTTATTGAATTTACTGCCCACCTTTTTTTATCACCGCTGAAGCAATTCTAAAAGACTTATTTCTTTACTCTGTCTTAATTTAGCTGATTAATGAGTATTACTTTTTTCCCTTAGGCTATTTCATTCTTACTAGTGAATTAATTATTTATAATGTTAAAATAAATATTAATTAACAAATATTACAGATGATTTAAATTAGGTAAAGTGCTTTTGTTTCAATAAACTATGAATATCATTCACTAAAGTTTATGTATATTCTAAATTTTTTGGGGTAATGTTAAAGAATATTATAAAATAGTTAGTATTATTTCAACTGAATACAACTCAAATATATTAAAAAGTCATCTTTAACAATGTGAATTATTACTATAATGATTTATAACTCTGAAATACTGAAATTCATTTTTGGAATACACAAGTAATTATATTTTTTCAAAAATCATCATTAATATTTTTGTATAATTCTAAACTATTCCAAATATATTAAAATAATTAGAAAAATATATCATGTTTATACCATAAAGAAATTAATACTAAATGAAAGGAATCAGTTAATCAATTTGTCATTCAAATTCATTCTTTATAGCGAATTTCATTTATAGAAACATTCCTTTGGAAATTAGAAACCTACAGGTGCTACAAAACTGATTAAATTGTCTATCTCTGACTGGTTGTTGGAGATCGGTCTCGAACAGGCTGAGACACTCATCCGCTCTGAGTACAGCAAAAACCCACTCAAAATGTTCTCACTGTTCCCACTTCATTCACTAACAACATATGCCGTCGCGCCGAACATTCTGCCTCATGCAGGCCACAATAGATTAAATCAGTTCACACAATTCATATATTTTCATTGAAATAGGAAAAATGTGTCTTACACGGTTAAGTTTGTTTGTAGATCCCAAATAAAAAAATTAATGTACTTTTTATTTCAACTGTTAAGTGTAATTTTTTCTTTACATTTTTTTCTCTTGAAGGTACACATTAAATTTATAGAAGAACGCGTTCCCACGCACAGGCCAATATCAGCCCATTCGGCAACTTTTTTTCCGTTACATCGGACATCTGGATCCAAAATAGGACTTGCACCCTACTGATTACGGGCTTTATACATTTAAACTACCAGCTGTTAAAATGTCATTTATTTAAATTCATCAAAATGCTTTATATTAAGTTTTACATGTAAAGCTCACCATAACGTTATAATTTTCAAGCATCATGCCATTTATACTAAATTGTTAACTTTAGCAGTTAAAATATTTACCATCTTATACAACCAGCAGGCTCTGCAGTTTTGTATATTGTATATTTGCATACGTGAGAGAACGGAGGTGGTGCACCACAAAACCTGTAGAGTATTTGTTACCTTCCTATATCCCCACGCTGCAGTGTTGAATACTGTATACTTGCGTTCAATAAAATCACTCTGTGTTCACAAAGTGCCGTTTGTTGTTTTTAATTTAACATATACATGTAGTTTCATTTATGTTTAGGCAACATTTAAAACATTTTAAACCATTTAAAAAATAATTTTATTCTATTCGGTACTTTTTCAGTTATAGACTAAACAATTTATAGAAGTCCATGTAGACTCTTTTTTGGTTACTCATTTAGTTTAATTTTAAAATACACTTAAAGATTTACCGTTTTTTCATAGATATATCGTTTAGTTTCAATAAACTTTGTGGTATTTTTAGTAATTCTTTTCAAGAAACAGCTTTCTAGCTTTTTAGCTTTCTATAAAAGTGGGTTGAAACAAATATTAGTGATGTATTCATTTCGGGATATTTAATTTAGTTATATCTGTAGATTTTGAAAACAAGAAAGGTGGTAACGGTTTTATAATTATGTATATGAAGCACACTACATGACAAGCATACTATAGAGTTTATACCAAAGAAATGTATAAATATTATTCTAAAAAAACTCTTTTTAAATAAGAGCAATAATAAGCTCATTTTACAGTAACCTTATCTTATAGCTTATCTTTTAATATACTATGATTACAATGCAATAACGATTATAAGTTTTGTCAATATTATTTAAAAAACAGTAGTATTAGATTTGTTGTAAAAGCTATAACACTCGTTAATGTAATGTTAGCAATGTGCTCATGGCATAACATTTAACACAAAAAGTTAGGAATATAACGCCTGATATAGGAAGGGTAAATTCCTCTCTATATTGTGTTCGTGTTTCGTCTGAATAAAATTTGACGAGTAAATCTCCCTTTAATTGATATATAAATGTATATAATATCAAAGGCTGGCATACGGTTTATAATTAGACTAAAGTTACCCACCTCTGGCTTCGAACCAGAAACGTTTTACCGGGCAGTTTATTATCTTTGAGTAACCGTTTCAGTAACTCAGGTAATACATTATATATTATGTCATTTTGACATGATATGTCTTAACTCTGAGGGGGGGTGTTAGCAATTTGCGTGACTGAAATTTGAAACAGTAGCATCATTTGGTTAGATATGCTATATGGTTAGTGATATCATAGTTTGGTTACAAGAACAGCTGTTCAGGTGAACTGAAAATAGTCCCATTAGACATATCAATTATCAAACGTATTTCCCACAGGGAATTAAATACAAACATTTGTTCCATAAATCGGTAATTTATTCGCTGAAATATAATTTCGATTCACAATGTAAAAACTTTAAACAATGTCTTGTATGTGTACCATGTTGTAAAAATAATTATGGTATTCATGCCATGTCAATACTATCCAAAAGACTTTTAATTTACGTTCAACATTTCTTAACAAAATTATTAATGTTTGAAAGTGTTCATTTATACAATTTTATTAGATAACACTCCCATTTAATATATACATTTTTAATTCAGGAACTTTATGTGCACTGTGGTATTTAGAATATGTTTAAGCAATTGCATAAACAATTATAATTCTGGAAAAGAAAACGGTGAGTCGATAATTTCCTAAATGAAAATACTGCAAAGGACAAATCAATACGAAATTCATAGTGATATTTTAGATCGAATGCGATGTCTCGATGTGGAGCCAGTCATGCAAACCATCGAGTCCACACAAAGTGTGCATGACAGGAGATGCAACAGTTGTCAGGGCAAAGAAATGTCAAATGTGTCTGGAATCGAGGCATAAAACAACAGGTTCAGGGTTCAGTTCACACATCATACTTTCATGGTGACATATTTTATTTATTTTTGTATTATATTAAATAATATCTTGGTAAGTATATTTTTTGTTCAAATGCCTGAAAAATTATGAGTATCTCTTTTATCATACCTTCGCATATTCTATGTCAAACGAAATATTACGATTTAAACTTATATGGAAAGGTGTGCAATAATAATAACAACATTGTTTTGGTTTGGTAAAAAACGGAAATTATGTTCATAATAACAAATCCTAAATTATGTTGAATCGTCAAAAAATTTCTATATATCAATAGTTTATTTTTTCAGTTTTAAGTCATAGGTTTTGTAATGTCCTCAAAGACTTTAATGATTTTGATGACCTTGAAGTTTGTCTTTAATAATTATTTGCTTAACAGGTGAAATGTCTCTTAGTATTTAAATAAAAAATCATTTTTCTTTGAGTTTATTACAACGAAACATCTGCATATCATTTATTTTTCATTCAATGATAAATTTATGTAAAGAGGATATAAAATTTCCAAGTATATTTTCACTTGGAAGTTGGTCTACTAGTTTTAATATAAACTATAATTTT
Organism: Nephotettix cincticeps; assembly: GCA_023375725.1. NCBI lineage: Eukaryota > Metazoa > Arthropoda > Insecta > Hemiptera > Cicadellidae > Nephotettix > Nephotettix cincticeps. The sequence continues at coordinate 139,255,591 of CM041786.1, forward strand.
ATCATAGTAATAAAAAATAAATTGTAATTTTTAATATATTATTTTTTAATACTTTCAGACCCAGAACAATTGTGTTACATAATTTTTACGAAAACATAGAACAGCAACCAATTACCATCCTCAAAATAAAACAAACATTCTTAAATATGTTATTTAAATGATTACCTAATAATATATTGTTACACATCATATACTTAACGTATCAAAATTATAATTTATCTTATAAACCATTTTTATCTACTTCCCTCAAATATAGTAAAGGAAAAAGTTTAGTTTTTTACAATAATTGTGTAAATCATGTAGTGTTGTTGTCATCCTGAAAACCTTCCTGAATGATTTAGCATATAACCTTTGACTATGGAATTTTGTCAGACGAAATCCATAGTCAAAGATAGTCAAACTAACAGATAACTTTAACCGGAAGTGCGCCAGTTCAAAGCCAAGTCAGTCTTGATGTCTCGTCCACCGGAAACAATAAACTGCCAGTTGCCGCCATGGCGCTCACAGCTGATCACGTGACCTGAATACTGCTTTCTGTTCACTCTGAGATTGGGTTTGGTATTGTTGATTACCTTTTTTTCATTCCAACTCAGGTATATAATCAATTCTGTTACAATTCATATATGTTCCTCATTAACAGTGTACTTGCTTTCCATATTCATTATTGTGAACTGGAACAGTGGCATTTTTACAATCCAGCAGCTTGGAGGTCATGAATTCTGGATAGCTATGAATGATGGTTGGTGGGTATTATAATTTCTGGTTCTTTTTCAGGATTTTTGACCGCACTATTAAATACTAAGTTCATTCACAAAGGCCATCCCCATAATTACACCAATTTGTAAATATTCAGATCCTGAATTTAGGTTCGGATCCCACGAGGTACTCTAGGTCCCTTCAATGCCATTGACCGGAAAGCTATTAACTAACAGTCTTGTCTTGGGAGCATGCCAGCCACAAGATGAAGATAATAATCTTTCATTCATTTCTAATTCATACTTGGCTTAAAATAACTACCAGAGTATTTTAACACATAAACTATCATTAAAGGTAATGAAAATAATAATGTCTCTATTATAACCGGTAAACCTTTTTTATACAACAATAGTTAAAAAACAAGTATGTGTAATACATTGTTGAATTTAAATATACCTTTGTTTGATAAAAATTTTAAGAAATCATGTACTTGAATATATAAATATATACATTTATTGTACTCAAATATTGATAACATTGTCTAAATCTACCTATTTGTTATTATCTACTTACCTCAATATGTAAAGATATGTTGGTAAAAAACTGAGGATAGGGTTGGAGTTCATTGTGTTAGGTATTTCCTCATTTCCTCATATTGCTATGTTATTTATACTATGATAAATCTAAACACCTTTTTTAAGTATGACTCCGCTATGTTTTGCTCTAAATATCCAAGGATTGTTTGAACATATTTACTGTCATTTTAATAATAGGTGTAAAGTAACGAAATATTTTTTCGACATAGATATGTCATATTTCTGGGGGGGTGGTATTGGCAATACGTCAGACAAAAATCTTACATGTGACGTAATATATTTAGAGACGTCATACGGTTATAATGACAGCTGTTTAGAGGAACTTATATACATTCCCTTTAGACATATTTATGATCTTACGTATTTTCCACAGGGAAGTAATTAAATCAATTTATTTCAAACTACACCTCACTTTAAAACTATTTATTTTCCTGTAATTTTAATTGTAGTTCTTGATGGTTATATCTTTTACGACTGAAAAAACACCAAGGTCGTTAAAATGGCATGTTAAAAATTTGTCACAATATTTTTTCTTTTCGTATTACGACGACAAACTTATAGCATCAAGAACTAAAAACACAAAAATAACAGGAACATCAATTGTATATACTAGTTCTTGAAACCGAATAAAAATAAACATGCAAAATACGATTCTGTAAAGCCATATTGAATAGGTCTACTTTAGTTAATGTATTAAAATTGTGTTCCCTATTCTGACGCTTGAGTTCGTTATTTTGCCACTAGAGTATGCTTTTATAGCTATATAAGTGCTTTCTCAGACGGTGGTCCTTTGTAGTGTAGTGGTTAGACTGTTTTGCTGACGAGTACAACAGTTGAAGCTATTCGGAGGGACGAGGGTTCAAATCCCGACCATGAGCAATCCCAATTTGGCTTGCAAATGGGTGGTATAGTGGAGTGGAGGGCCCACCTTAAATAAAAGGTGACCGGCTTGGGTGGAAGTTGACAGCATTTGTAGGCTTGGGATTGCAGTAGACACCTATTTTGCTTGTATGGTTATTGATTGTAAGTGGGGGATGTTTTGTGTTTTTTATGTGTATGCTTGGTATTTTATGAAGAGTTGCATAATATTAACAAAATTTAAATAGCCACTTGGAGGGTTAAAACTGAAAAAACACCAAGGCCTTTTGGCATGATAAAAAGTTGGTTAATGTATTGAAATTGGTTAGAACCAACACGATAAGGCTAAGGATTATATCATGTTTGGGCTCTGAAATAGAAAAAAGTAACGAATTAAATTGTGGAAGCGTGTGACAATCCATAATGAAGCTTTCCACACACCCGGCACGTCCCAGTAACGGCTTCAGTAGCTGGTTGAATCCTGACACGTATCTGTTGTTTCATTCACTAACAGGTTTATAATGTTCCTGGGATTCGTTTTGTTTCAATGAAATTACGGTTAGGTTTGTTAATATGTTTCACTATTTAGAGAGTGTTGTATTATTTACTAGAAGTATATTCAGTGTTAAGAGGTAACATACACAAAACATAGATATAAACTTTAAACAAATAATTCTTAGCTCAGTTATGAAGCATTAATTAACAATTAAATTAAAAAACTTAATGTACATTATTATTAAATGTTAATATACGTAAAAATATTTATTATAGTACGTATTTGAAATAAATTTAAAATCCAGGACTTATGTACAAAAATTACAAAATTCACGTTAACTTCACAGATAATGATTATTTCTTTCTATTAAATCTCTTTTACGGATTAAATGTTCACCCAAACATATAAAAAATATGTTTGATATTTTTTTAACTGGATTATAATGTTGGTATTTTTATTTAATTTTTTTCCAAAATGTTTAAGTATCTTATGTTCGTTAATACCTAAAACAGTTATAAGTCAAATATTTCATTGAAATCAGCCCAATAGTTTTTGTGTGAATTTGTAAAAAACATCATTCCTATCACATTTATAACATTGGTAATGATGTTAAGTATGACTATAAAATAATGAAAAATCTTTATGATAGGCCTTACTGGTAGCTCGGTAATATATTTGTAATATTTTCCATCTTACAGCTTATTTTTTGCAATAAAATATTTTGACTTGAGAAAACTTTCAGCTTAATACTTTACTTTTGGAAAAACGAATTTATTTTAGATTTAATTTAAACATAAAACTAAATAAATTGAGGCAAAATACAGTTCAATTGCTTTACTTTTACATTATCAATCAGGATTTGTTCTTTTACATTTTATTTTCAACCATGGGCCTTAATACTTTTCCATTGCAAAAACAACAAAAATTAAATGGTTCATTGAAAGTGGTGAAAATACTAGAAAACTAAGAGAACATAAAAAATAAATCTCTCCCAGTTTAATAAAAGACATCTTAGACTCTCTTCTAAATGTATTTAATCACTAAAAAGTTTTATTCATTGTTGAAATTTTAAATCATTATAAGAACATTAAACCGAAATTTATAATTTGTTTTCTCAATTTTCATCCTTTAAAATTTTATTTGCTGCTTGAAAATATCACTTTAAAATGATGAGAGTCTAAAATCTGACAAAGATCTTAGAGTGGTCGTTTCTAGATGCATAAATATTCCAAGAGTGTAAACTACCGGCGGCCAGGTTTGGGAGAGCGACATCTAGAGAATGCATAAACACAGGTCCCATGAGTTGGAGCCATTACAGACCGGATATGTCACCATCATCACCGTAGCATGTAGCACTATGGCTTCATCGATACACCAGTCACATGCATGCCTCACGCCTCACCCCGCAGCCTTGGTGGACTCTCAAATCGAAAACACTGCTTCCAAAACAGCTGTTTTAAGTAAATGCGTTGAAGAGCAAAAGTTGTTTTGTTCTTTTATGTACGAAACCTATTATTATGATGATCTGTTGAGTCCTAGGGCGCAGAAGATCATTATTGATTTTACTTTTGATTCAAGGTCAGCACTGGCATAACCTAAAAACCAATCAGCTATCGAGAAAGAATTGGCACAACGTATGTAACATAACAGTTGATTAGTCTAAAGCAACAAAAATGGTCGACAACTAGTAATGCTAAATCAGGTAATAATTTATGTTTTACGAGTTGGTTTTTTATTTGCAGTTTACCGAAAAATTTAGTTCACCACGAGGCCCTAAATTGTTTTTTTATACTCTCCCACGTTTAACAGCCTCAGCTGTTTAAACTTATGCTCGTATAAAAACGCCCGTTTTTGGTCCTAGGGATAATATATATTTACTAATAACGTAGTCAAATAGCTGCCATGCCAGTTTTTATTTTAATTTTATTTTTATTTATTAATTAATATCATTAATAAATGGGGTGTTGGCAATTTCTGCAACCAAAATTTGAAATAGTGACGTCATTTGGCTTGTAACGTTTTATGGTTCGGGACGTAATAGTTTTGTTATAAGAAAAGCTGTGTAGATGTACTGAAAAAATTGCCTTTACACATATCCATGAGCTAACCTATTTCCCAAAGGGAATTAAATAGAAAACGTTTTGGTTGCTTCATACTGTGTTGTTTGTAAGCTACACTGTCTGCTTGAAATTTGTTTCTGTTTTATAGCGGTTTATTCAGGAGCTCGTACTAATCTGGTTATGTTGTAGTTTTTTAGCTCACCTGGATCAGATTCCAGATTTCAAAACGTCAAAAACCCTTCTTTTACTCATGAAAAAGGGTTTCTGCAAGAAAATTTGACACAAATCTTTTACCATAAGAAATAACCATAAGAGAAGGTATTAACTAAACACATACGTACATACAACAGCTATAATTTACTTTAAGTACCGTTAAAGTTTAGTCTAAATCATTCCTGGGTTTAAACTGAAATAAAATATAAATTGTGGAATTTAACGTGATTCTTATCAAATCGTATGTAAACTTATTAACATGTGTGCACAAAACTATATTATTGTGAGTACTACTATTAATTTCTGTAACAGCAAACCTACTCAGTTAATTATTTTAGGCCAAGTATGAAAGAGAAATGAGTTATCATTATGATTGTTATCATTATGATTGTTATCATTATTGTTATCATTATGATTGTTATCATTATGATTGTTATCATTATGATTGTTATCATTATTGTTAACATTATGATTGTTATCATTATGATTGTTATCATTATGAATGTTATCATTATGATTGTTATCATTATGACACTATTTTCCTGCCTTGTTACTGACTAAGGATGACATGTTCCTCAGATAGGATTGATAATTAATAGCTTAACAGCCAGTGGCAACTAAGGTACCTAACGTTTAACACTAGCGTTAAACGTTAAAGTTTAACCTGGGATCCGAACTACTTTTGCCTCTGAATTAACGAATTCATAGAATTGAAAACAAACGAAGTTAATAAATCATGATTCTTTAGACTACATAATACTATTTAAGCGGGAATATCTATGTATTCAATAATTGAGCTATATTCATCATTGTTTAAAAATGGGCTACATACTTGAAAATATATTAACTATATTAATAAAACATTTTTTTAACCTACTGATTAAATTTAAACCATTTGTGGCTTATGAAATTAACTTCATTTTTTTGTAAACGACATAAATTTTATTTACTCATAGGTTTTTAATTTTTGTATTATTAAAGGAAACTCTATATACGGTGTCTTCCCCTGACATGAACAGATCATCTGGGAGTAGGAAGGCGCAATAGTGTAACAGCTGTTGGGAGTATTAATAAATCCACACTTAGCGCAGAATAGAAATAACGCACAGCTGGCACTATATTAAAAACTTTTAAATAACACGAATATCTCTCCAGACTCCACTTTATTGCAAATCTCTTTAGAGTTAGCTAGATGAAAACTCATTTCTAAGAAATGTTACATAAATGACGTAATGAGTGTATATATGATTCGAATTATATGCATTATGTAGACTGTAGTAATTTATATTCTGCATTTATTAATTTACCTACTTATCTGGTAATTGCAAACGGACTAATGATTTCAACAAATAAAAAATCAATCAAGTGATATTGCAAATCACCGACTTTAATTCAGCACCAGCGGTTTATGAATATTAGAGCAGTTATTAACGGATTAATTATTCACTGATTTTCAATAAATTGACATCGCATATTTTTACTTGTGTTGACTTTTATTATTTTTTTACTTTATAATCCATATACGTTGTATGGGCTCAGATATACTTGCAATTTTAAAATAAGTTATCCATTCTAATTAGTCAAAGTAATTCATTTATTAATATACACAATTTTAAAACTTATATATATCTCAGTCATCAGAACAATATTAAATACGAGTACAATAAATATAAATAGGACATATAACCTGAAAAAACTTAGGTATCCTTTACTGCAGTTGAAATTGAACACTGTACAAACTCTATGTTAGATTGAAAAAGGAAGAAAAACATTAATTTTGACACCCATTAAATAAACCAAATGTTCTAATGTTGCTCAAAAAAGCTTAACTTCTATTTTAGACTAAATTTTAGAACTTTATTTTTACTAGTGTAGCCAAAAGGTGTGATAAAACCATAAAATGCACCCTCATAGTTAATAGAGCAAGTGATTCATATGCTTGTATGTATTTTCGAGAGAGGCGTGAGTATACACCTATAAGTGATTGATTCTGTAAAAAGGAAAATCCTTAGTTTTCAAGATTGTGTCTATTCCCAAGAAGTTGTAGGTAAGAAGAGGTCAGGATATCACCCTGCGAAGTGGATGATATCCTGAAAGGTGGACACATATTCCTTTTAAGAGGCCAGACAGGATCTTTGGAATAGGTCTGAGTATCTTGCACATTCCTTCTACGTGAGCAAGATTTTGCTCTTGTAGAAGATTAGTCAGGATACATTGTTGACAGACTGAACAAAAGATAATCTAATTTCTAAAACTTATGATAGAATAACTACATTGATATTAGGGCTATAATTTTATAAACGAAAACAATACGTTAAAAATACAAATCCTGAATATTTATTTTGTAGACAGTATTAGTTTCTATAAGTAATGATATATTTTCACTAATGACAAAATGCATCTCATTACATCATTACACATATACTCTTAGTGGCCTTAAAATATATTATCTGTCTAAATTATACATCAGGATTTTGTTTTGTAGAGCTTACCAAGGCTCAAACACGTTGTAATCAACAGTTCCATAAAGTTAACTCAATAAATACTGTATTTTAAATTTAAAAATCTTACTCTCAACTCATTTTTACTAATAACTCGTATAAAATCATTTCAATGATATGGCGAGCTGAGGAAGAAATCTCGGCAGCACAATGATAACGCTTGAATGTTTCAATGTTTTCATTACCTGAGCAAATAGTGATTTCACTCGTGTCAAAGATACGGTAATGGGTTTAAGGTATTAAACCAATGCTACATGATCGTTTAATATATCTTCCATTGTATTTTCCTCAATAAATTATATTTAAATAATTGATAAAAAAACTTTTTTTTAAGACTTTAAAACGTGATGCTTTTTAAAAGCCTAGTTTTTTATGACAAAAGTAGTAAATGGTAAATTTATTTTTCATTTTTATTTTAACCAATACAAATAACTATGTATACACTTTATATAAAAATAAAATTCAAAAATGATGAAAATATTTATCACACAAGACTTTTCATAGATATTTTCATATACTGCTATTTGCTTTTATATATTTTTTATACACAGTAGACCAATAATCTTTGTTCAACAACTGTTTTTACGACAAAACAAAACCAAAATTGTTTATTTACAATTCAAAATTCAACAATAAGCAATAATTTAACACACTTAATCTTCTCAAGTGTAAGCGTAAACACAGAACTGGTTACACAATCGCCTCCAATGGTAACCACCTCTTGTGTCGAGTGATTTCGGAGAAACACAATTAACACTTCTACATAAAACATTACCTCAATCATTTCCACAAACAGTGCTTAAGCTGAAAGCGTTATCCCACCACTTAAACTTAGTTCAAGCCTCAGACAAAGCTGTTTAGATAAGGCTTGAATTAGCTCTCAGGATGTGAGCTATTTACGGAATATGTTAAAATTGTTGTGCTTCCTAACCAATTAGTTAACCCTGGAAATAATTTATTGGATAAAAAACGTAAATATACGTATTTTTAAAATATATTTTGGTCATTATTGGTTACTAAAATCTTTCTACTCCGGAGGGTAAAGTACTATGGCTTTCTGCGTAGACTATTAAGAGTCTGCATCAGTGGTAGCCATCTTGGATTTTAGTCGCGTAAGAGCAATGTTAAATTCTGGCGCCTATATCTCCTTGACCTATTGTCATAAATTAACGGAAGAGGTGTCAAATTAAAGGTATTACAGTCCTCCAGGGCACCTTACAGAACTTCTTATTTTCGCTCTCAGTAAAAAAATAATAATGATTTATTTTGTAAAACATTCCAGGATTTTTTTATATCAAGTTAAAATTTTGAACATATTAAAAGGTCATGCCCTTGAGCCACATCTCATCAATGTACTTCCAAAGTTTTACATTGATACTTTGATAATTAACGCCACTACAGACGCCAAAGTGAAGGTATGTTCCGCCAGAATTTAACATTGCTCTTACGGGACTAAAATTCAAGATGGCTACCACTGATGCAGACTCTTCAGGTATGGACATTCTAAAAACTGAGTGGACTGATTTTTATTGTTTTTATGGAGAGAGTACGTCTCACAGAAGTGTTAGTAGATCCCAAACCAATCTACGTTCGAGTTGGAGTTACCAAACGCCTCAGGAGGATATTTCCCTGAGGTCACATTCGTAGCTCAGTTTAATCTGATAAGGGTGTTATGCAAGAACGCGTGTCTCAGTGGTGACGACATTCTGGTCATAACGGCAACATATCACCAAGCGACTGATGCGGTATGTTGCATAACAACGCAAAAACCTGAACCTTAGTAAAGTATTAACAAGGTGACTTGACAATTTGAAACCTAATACCCTATAAAGTTATGAACCTGGAAGCCTGACCATCTTCTCTGACAATCTAGTATCCTAATGATTTGGAATAATAATGGAAAATATGAACAACTAACAATTTGAGAACCTAACGAAATCACCTACACTGGAAACCTAAAAACAACGTAAACTAAGAATTGGTAAACCTGACCACCTTCTCTGACAAGCCTTAGATTGAATTAGATTAGATTTAAATGGAGACCAACCCAGGTAGGTATTTTTGTGGCACAATCTTGTATTGTTACTGACTGAGGCTGACATTTTCCTTGGACAGGACTGTTGATTAGTAGCCCAAATAACATCTAAGGGACCTACAGTTTAACTTGGAATCCGAACCACTTTTTCCTCTGAATTACGAACTGATTTGGTAATGAGGATGGTCTTTATGGATGAATGTATCATTCAATAGTGTGGACGATACTATGTGGCAACCCGGTAACATAATTATCTGACAATCTCACAAACTACCCTGAGAACTAAATACTGTGGGGATAAAAACCTTGTAAACTGGGTAGAAGCCAACTATATTTGGCAGCGAAATCCAACAACTTAATATGAGAACCACTTGTATACTATACATACAAATTGAACCATCTCGTGTGTCTTCTTCGTTCTATTGGTCTGTCTGGTTGACCAGTTTGGTGTTTTTTGTTTTTTACCAAGTAAGATTATTTTCTCCTAACATTTTTCAAAAGTAAAGTATATACTTACACTGAAACTTATATTCTGAAGCCAATAGTGTCTTCAAATGATAAAAAAAACTCCCTGAATACTATATAGGGATGGATGTAGGCCTTTGTTATTGAAAATTAAATTAAGTCTCTTACTAGTATTGTTTATAATAAAAAATTAATTTTGTTAAAGAAAATATAAACACGTTTGTTCCTTGCACCAGACAATCAGAAGAGATGCAGGTTCACAAGCTAGTTTAACAATATCTATCCAAAGTTTATTTTAAGCTACATTTTTACAAACAAAACTCTTTTATTACTATCTTTCAGAAAACATTAACAAATGCAAAAAAATTATCACACCGGTTAGTAAGTTGTTCATTTTAATCAAATGATGATTTTTTTGATATTTTTATATTGTTAAAAAATATATATGAATAAATAATCAATATTAACCGGTTTCAGTTTTTCTAGTTTTAGTTTCCTGAACTAATATGTTTAGGCTAAACCGTATTGTGAATATTAATGCCGTTGTTTATAGTAATCTTTGTTACTTAATGATAATAAAGATTTATTTTTTCATTTATTTTATTTACATTTATTTTCATCTACCTTACCATCCCTTTCCGGTGGATAACAGAAAACAGATAACACGTGGCTACTTTACCGACCGAAACCAACTAAATTTACAAATACGGGTTAAAGAACAATTTGGTGAACCCAAGAGAAAATACAGGGTTTTGTTTACTTAACATCAAGTTTTCTTCGTCAAGTAAATCTTATAACAGTTAAATAAAACAAGAACGCTTCATTAAACTAAATAAAAGGAGGATTAGAGGAACAAAGAGCTTCGCCACAGCAATTAATTGTTGCTTTTGTTAGAAGGAACTGTCTGGTAAGCAGATATGCCTGGAATATAAATTCATTAAGCTGTCGCCGGGATTGCTAAAAACTGCTTCTGCAATTTTATATAGGCTATATTTTCCTCAAGGACAAGGTATTTTGTAAAGACTCTTCGTAAAAAAGAGAAAATCACTATGACAAACTAATTGTCACTATTCCATACCTTTTAGAGAAGAATAATTTTGTGTACTTTAAAACTGATCTGATTGAAGTAAGTTCTGAAAGTTATTAAATGCCTTTTTACTAATTTTAAATTAGCATGTGATTTGTAAAAGTGACAGCTATATAATAAATTAAATAAAAAAAATTAGTCCGCTTACATTGGTATTTAACTTGAGGCCTAATTTGTTATGGCCTAATTTATTTATTATTATTAAATATTATGAATGGATATTTCCCTCCTTTGATTAAACAAGTTAAAACGTTTTATTATTTGAAAAAATGCACCAATGTTGTAACCTATTATGTAATATAAAAAGAATGCAATATTAGATATTGGCGTCTCCTACTCATATTATTTTATGATAAGGGCACACAGCGTACAGCGTGGGTTGTATATGTAATATGAAAGTCGATCATCTCGTTTGCCGTTTACAAACACAACATCACTGCGTTCTAAAGGTGTTTACCTCTTAGGTGTATTTATTTTCCCAAAAATATTCAAACCTCCTAAAAGCTATCATATAGTGCTTAAAGTTTACAAATCTTAAATCTGACTTTAAAAATATTACAGAAACTAAATAACACTTTATTCATAAACACAATCAAATCTTTTCTTCTCTAAAGTACAACGTTTTACCACGTCAAGGTGTTACGGTTTATATAATTTTGTATCCCTATATCAGTCATTAAAACATAACTTCTTTTTCTTGCAAGTCTAAACTTTATTAGTTGTACATATTTAAATAAATTCAACTGTTCTTACATATCCTGAATCATGTATTTCCCCTGAGTGGAAGATATTTCGGGAGAAAGAGAAAAACTTTAGGATAAATCCGTAAAGGTCTAGTTTTCCTCATGTGTGGGTTTATTACAGTTCTGATGATAAAATTACAAAAACGTCGGCTAAAACTTTGTTTCTCGTAATAATATACACAATTATTAACTCACTGACTAATACAATAAGGTTTTTTGTTTCACGTTTGCAACGTTCAACCCTAATGAATTATATATTTGCTATATAATAATCCAATTTATAGATTCACAAAATGTTAATGCTTGAAAAACTTTAAAAGTGTTTAAAACTCAACCAGGCTGTTTTACTGAATCTAAATTAATATCTATCCTTCATTTAATTTAGTTTTACGGTAAAATACCACCATTACGTGGTTAAAACTGGTACCGGAAGTAATTTTCCTAATGTTTGGGACGTTATTGAAAAATCAATTGCACCATTTTATGTGTAGGAATATCACGCTGTGATTGTTACAATTTACAAGTTGCGTGTTCAACACGTAGCATGATACCCGCACAGACACTGACAGCAGCGACCATACCGTTCATTACAGAAGAATACGTTTTTCCACTGCGGATTTTGTCACATAAAGTATTAAATTTAGTTCTGTCATAATTATTAATATTTAAAAAAACATCTAAAATACACAGGTCTGCTTTGAGTTTTAAGTGAAAAAAGGGTAGCGGGAGGTAATAAATGTTGTAGATTACGTTTCTTGGATTTTAGTTACTAAGATCTGCTGATGTAATGAGAATAAAATACATCCTCACAGGAGACGTGTGTAGGATTTAAATGCCCGTACAGTAAAACTATATAACTATTTTAGAAAATATTTAATTTGATAATGGAATGTAGTGTGATGTTGTAGTCTTGTTACAGACTAGAGCTGTCTCGTTCCTTAAAACGAACTGGTTATTAATAATATCCCAACTGTCAATAACATGAAAGAGGCCTTAAGTTTTACGTGGGATCCAAAATTTTCCCTCTGAATTACGAACTGGTCTAGTTATGGGGATGGTATTTGTAGAAGAACGTAGTATTACATAGTGCGGACGTTAGTCCACACCAGTAAATATCAAATTTACCGATAATCACTCAAAAATATCCACAAATCGTAGCTGAATTACAGGAAACACCACTGTCCTAGTATCCTTGATAGAAAATATTTATCTGAAATTGAGAATAAAATAATTATAACGTTACAATACCTGACATCTTCAATCCAATAGTCTTTTGAACGTGACTTATTTCGGGAACAAAATATTCCCAATATACATTAGTACATTAGTCCTTAGGTCACTTCAGAAAATGTCTTTTAATGTAAATAAATTGCACATTTTCAAAATAAACACTTAACAGATGAATTTAAAATAATTCCGGCGAAATTTATGTTTTATTTTAAATTTTAGTTTTGAATTCACCTGTTAAGTGTTTATTTTGAAAATGTGTTATTTATTTACACAATAAGTCATGTTCTGAAGTGACCTAAGGACTAATGTATGCTTGACAATGGGAACATTTTGTTCCCGAAACTAGTAGCATAGGAAAGACTATTGGATTGAAGACGACAGATATTGTAGCCTTATAATTTAGTCAATACTTAATCCTGAGGGCTAACTTAATGTATTTGTTTAAAATATTGAATACAATTTTACCTTTAGCGTGAATTCCCACGTAAAGCTTGAGGAAAATATTTATGAAGATAATAATTATGGTCACTTTTAACATTTATGTAAAAAACAGTGTAGAGCAATCTGTGTCAATCCTATACAGAACAGGCTGCATGGTATTAACCTGGAGAAGGGCTGCAACCACTACGTTACATATTCACTGTTAAAGCTTTTTCCACTGATGCGAAATACTAAGGTTCAATAGAATTTTTATATGTATAAAATTGATAGAAGGCGCGAAATTTGAAGTTTTTTCAATTTGTTTATTTTCATTAAATACATATACAATTTACACAGTAGCAATTTTTTACCTCTGCAATTTACTAGCTATAAGCTGTTTGAGGGAAAAGCTCTAATCTATTACATTATATTTATTTGTCAATAATAAATTTAGTTCCTGAAAACCAAAAATAAATATTAATATTGATAATAACAGAAACTAATAATAATAATAACAACAACAACAATAATAATAACAATTATCCTACGGGAGAGCACAATTTCCAATAAAGCATAAAAGTATATCGTAAATAATATAAATAGAGCATAATATAAATATTTATAAATTAATAACAAAAATGCTCAACAATATTACATTTGAAAATAAACTATGTATACAATTAACCAATCATAAATAGCCACCTTCATTAAATATACACATACACATATCAAAAACAAATTTATCGTATTCCTCTATGCCCTGCCCCCCACCACCGACCGAATGCCAACAGCTGGGCCGATAACCTGTTGTGGGGCAAGTGACTACCAACTACAACATGATCCTGAAAGTCAAGTCACAGTGGTCTAAATACCAATAATTTTGCTCTTTTTACCAATAAATACATTTGAATTTGCTAGTAACTTTTGATTCCTCAATTAATCCCCATTTGTTGTTGAAATGTGTTGTAACAATAACCAATATTTGTTCACAATAACGATGAAATGCATTACTAACACTAATACATTAACCCAAAGGTAAGTACTTTGTTTAACCTACTAACTTATGTACAGTTTTCAATAATTACAGCGTAACATTTTTAGGGATTATTTATAAAATAAGTCTTGAGGCTATATTTCACATCATTTTTGTTTGTTAAATACTTCAACTCTAATGGCAGAGAATTAAGCAAATTTGGAATTCTATATTCTGGGACTAGTTTGCCATAATTATTTGAGTGCCTTTCAGTCCTGTATTGCCTTTGTCTTAAATTATATACTGTTTCATTAATAACTCTATACTCTTCATAAAAATAATGCCTACATAAATCAGTATATCTACCCAATGAATCAAATGATAATATTCCTAAAAGATTCTGAGGAATATTATTAAACAGAACTTTCACTATTCTACTTAATACCTTTTTGAGCTGTTCTTTTATATAATTAGGACATAAATAGTAAATGGAAATTCCATAATACACAATACTTTGGACTAATGAGAAGTAAATCATTCTCTTAATACTAACTGGAAAGAACATACGTAACCTATAACATTTATACAGTACTAGCCTAAGAAAATTAGTCAATTTGGTTATATTTGTGCTAAACTTCATATCTGAATCCAAATATAAACCTAAATGTTTTATATTTTGACAAAATATCAGGCATTGACAGTTGCATGTATAAGGCCTTTCAAAACATTCTTTTATATGACAGTACAAACTGAGTGATCGATTTACTACAATTCTTGGATTTTTGAAAACAATTGCTTTGGTTTTCTTTTCATTGACCTTAATGGAATTATTAAAAAAATATTTTACCAACAGATTTAGGTCACTCTGAACATAGTTCAATCCTATAGATAGGTCAGTATGCACTAAATATAATATATTATCATCTGCATACTGTAGTATTTTATTATGAGAATAAAATGTAACTTGATGTTACGAAAAACGGATATCGTAGTATTTTACAAATTAATAACCATTATCAATAATGATCTTCGACGAATAAATGTTACCATCCAACCCTAATCCATAGGACTGTGACAACCCAGCTGATGGACGAGAAGTAACCTCACATTTGGATAATTATCCATCAACTTCCGTCCGGCATTCAGCCACAACCACAAACCATTTCATACTACATGGTTTACAGACCACCTGGTTTACCACCTGACCTTAGTGTACACCATGTCAAGAAACAATCTGTATTGAAATTACTCCAATATTACGAAAACAAGGTTTCAGCTTCATTGCCTGGTATGCTACTATGTGACTGCTAATTATAAAACTAAAGAAGATATGTAATAAATATTACATGAAGAGATGCAAAACAGCTATATCTAGATGGACGTTACTCGGAATTAAAAATGTATAATAACCCATCTTAAATGTTGAAGTACTATCCTTTATTTACTATCCTTCATAATACTATAAAATACTATAAAACTTAACGAATATAAATAAACGTAAATAAAAAAGTGTGAAATTGAAAATGTTACAATAAAACTATTTTATAAATCACTTAATAAAGCTAAGCACTCTTAAAAACGAAATAAAAACCAGGGTAAACTAATTATCAGTTGTTTGAAATTTTTTAATACTGATTTTACGCAGTAAAAACTAGGTTTTCTAATTAATTAAGTAGAAAATATTAACTTTTAATTGTAAATATTTGTGGTTGCGTTGAGGCAAATGAAGTCATAATGAAAATAAATCTAAATGATGCTGTAACTTAGATTCATACTTTTGAAGGATGTAAAACACTGAGTAAAGTGAGAATCTTAATTTTTCATTGGTCTACAGCTGTCCCTTAATAAATACACCAAAAGCACATGTGAGTGTATTGGCATCAACCCGATGTCCTGTGTCTGCTGAGTTATGCATCATATCACTCTCACGCATAACCGCTTGGCTCAGCCCCAACCTTTAAAAATAGACAAGGAAGACAAAGTATGGTTCGAGTGTCGTTCGCTCTGCTTGTTTTTACTGTATCGCAGTTACTCATAGATGTGTTGAAATCCAACGCCGGGGCATTTTATACATTCTGATTGGTTATAAACAAATCTATTTGTATCACTAATGTATATCTGTTGTGTTGTAGACCACAGATTTTTAATATTAATAAAGATTAAACGTTATTATAACAGTTTCCTACCAATTTTATTTAGTATCATAATGTCCATTTTTTCTTATGTTTACAAAATTAAAAAACTGCAATGTTATTACATGTAACCCTTGTTGTTAGCATACATTTTATCAGAAGTAACTTAAAATTCCAGTTAAATATTTACACTAAACCTTTATGAGAAAAATGAACTGCAAATGTGAATGCATTCCAGTCAGTCTATTTTTATTTTGTTTTTATTCTGTTTTGCCAATGGCAGTCTCAGTGTAAGCTATGCAGCCTCAAAGTACACTATTTTTTTATGGAATTCCCATCTAAAGTTTGTGGCCATCCTGGGGATCGAACCCGTCACTTCTTGCACCCTATTCCAAGACGCTAACCGTTAGGTTAGCAGATGCCCAATTTCCAGTCAGTTATGTCAAAGTTTAAAGTCAGTTTCTTGTCATGATTAATTTTTTAAACTGTTTTTAAGTTCAATCATGTCTGCAGTCAATATAATGTACAAAGTTAACTCAATCGAACGAAAACTAATTTAAATTTATTTTATGGAAACTGTCAATTAAATTAATGCTATTCTTTATGAGTCGCTAACTCGTGTTTCATATCATCAGCAAACCGAGTTCAGAATACTCAGTAAACCATCTTCCGAACCAAATTTAGTTCAGATCTGAAGGAAACTCAATTATTAATACCCTCCGGGCTGTGATTAGTTCTGACTTAACTTTCAAAAGCATGTCGCAGTCGTGGCAGCCCGGGGTGGTCCGGTAATTGGATGATCTTGTGGTCAACTGTTGACAGCGGTCCGTGCTTGACGGTTGACGGTTGACGGTCAACCTCACATTAACGATTTCCTATTAACTTTTCTCACAAACGTCTGTAACAATCCCCTATTTTTTTCGTATATTGAGTTTGTAAAAAACTATTATCGAGTATTCCAGAGTAGAGCTACTTAAGGTTTTCGGGATTTCGAAAACTTTAAACTAGTTTCTGGCTCAGCCTCCAGCACTATGGGACTAAGAGCTCGGATGTGAACTTTCGGTTTAATCTGGGTTTTCCAGAGTACTTTACATTTTTATTCACGAATGATATTTCGATTTGGAAAAAGAGTCTTTTTACTTAGGTACAAGAAGTAGTATAGAAATTTGTATGTAGCATTTATATGACTTTTTTGAAACTGTTGTTTAATGTTTTCTTGATCTTTATTTGCAACGTTTTTAACATGTCAAGGAATTTTTGTTGAGAAAAATTTAGTTTGTAAGATATATATTTTGCTTATGAAATAGTTCATACCGAGTCATCTTTTATGTGACTCGATGCTATTTCGTGTATTTTAATAGATTTGCCATATCGTTTTCTACTTGAATCTAAGCAAGCTAACATATTTTATATCTGTTTTAAATTTTACTTCTGACCTTAACATAAGGTATAGCCAAAACTGTTTAAAGAAGAAAAATTTTAGTTTTAAATATTCTTCACTACTCAATATAAATTTTAATAGTTATATTTTAAATGAAATTGATCAAACAAGTGTGTTTTTTTAATGCTTTTTGATTTGTTTTTAACATGTTAAAGAATGTTTTTTTTTATAAATGGTTTTCAGCTATACCATGTCAACACATATTATAAAAATGTTTGTATGTACTTCCCTGTGGAAAGTAGGTTAGATCATAATATGTCTAAAGGGAATTTTTCTAGTTCATCTAAACAGCTATTCTTATAGCCAAGCTATGACGTTACTGACCATATGACGTCACTGTTTCAAATTTTGGTCGCGCACATTGCCTATACCCTCCAGAGCTAAGACATATCTATATCAATAGCGGACAAAATTGTTAAACTTATAACTGCATTAAGACATTTTATGAAGACTGGTTATAAAGTTCCAAACGTAACCAGAAAGCCCAGAGTGATAGAAAGAGTGGTGAAATAATGTTAATTCCATCCGACACGACAGTTACTATACTGCTGGCCGGGCAACGACCCCCTGAGGAAACGCAGACGAGAACTGACTGACAAGATTACCAGTGATAAAGTAAGACTCTTCCACAGCTAACAGGCTACTTCTCTGATTCGGAGTATTCGTTTATTTGTTGCTATAATCTTTTTTTTCAATTTCAATCTATTTTTGTAGACACAATGAATTTTTCACAAGAGAAAGATTCTTTAATCTGTTTGGTAAAGGGTTTTGAGAGGAATAAGAAAAACTTATACGTAATTTATAACAGGAAAGTGTAAATTTCACCTAATTAGTTTGGGTAAAAAACATAATTAATGCTATTGACCCGTTGAGTTTCGTCAAAATACAGGGTGTTTCAGAATTCCCTACCAATACTCTAGGGCATTGTTCCTGGGTAAGAAGCATATCTAAATATCATATTTAAATTGTCCGGAAGTCCTTAGTTACTCACACAGCTTCCATTTTGTTTTTCACCTATAATTTTTTTCTAAATAATGGTTAAACGTACGGAATTGAAACTTTGCACAAACATTTATGACAAATAGACAAATCTACAAAAAATTATGACAATTTCTCAAATTCATAAAACAAAATGGCGGCCATTTAAAATTTTGTTTCTCAAATAACTTATGAACCGTCGATTTAAGAGAACATTTACAGGAATAACTTTTTTTAGATAATGTAATTAAAAATCGATTGACACTAAATTCTTTTAACTTAGACGAATTTTAACTGAGATATGGCAGCTTTAGTGATAGGTGGCCGCTAGGGCTTAGTTGCAGTGCATGTCAAGGCATGCGACTAAAGTCTGCCACAACAATGCAACAGCCTCCGTCTGCTTTGTATGTTATTTGTAGGTTATTTTAGATTACTTAAAATAATAATAAATTGCCACATAACCCTCTTAATCTTGGCATAAGTTTAGAATAACTGTAGAGGAACTGACTACAATGAATAAAATAATAACATTTAACATCAGATGTTTAGTTTGTAAAAAAAGTATTTTGACTTACCACAGCTGATATAAAATGAATGGGAGTTTTGTGTGAATTTTAATGACAGTAAGCAGGCGGAGACTGTTGCATTGTTGTGGCAGACTTTAGTCGCATGCCTTGACATGCACTGCAACTAAGCTCTAGCGGTCACCTATCACTAAAGCTGCCATATCTCAGTTAATATTTGTCTAAGTTAAAATAATTTAGTGTTAATCGATTTTTAATTACATTACCTAAAAAAAGTTATTCTTGTAAATTTTCTCTTAAATCGACGGTTCATGAGTTATTTGAGAAACAAAATTTTAAATGGCCGCCATTTTGTTTTATGAATTTGTGAAACTGTCATAATTTTTTGTAGATTTGTCTATTTGTCATAAATGTTTGTGCAAAGTTTCAATTCCGTACGTTTAACCATTATTTAGAAAAAAATTATAAGTGAAAAAAAACAAAATGGAAGCTGTGTGAGTAACTAAGGACTTCATTTAAATATGATATTTAGATATGGTTCTTATCCAGGAACAATGCCCTAGAGTATTCGTAGGGAATTCTGAAACACCCTGTATAATTGCAAATATCTTTTTATCTAGTACTGTTTCAATAAAATCTCTATTTTTGCTCCACTCATATTTTACCGAAGTTTTTGTGGAACTAAAAGTAGTTGTTGTATCTGGAACAGCTGCGTAGTTCTTGTAACTATTTGGTTGTTTTTTATGTCATACCTTTATTTGTTTTAGTTTCGAAACAGTATATCTTATAACCAATATTATTACATTTTACCTAGTTAGTGCTCAATTCTATGAACTTTATTTCATAAATTAATCACCCAAACACGAACAATTTGTTTTAACTACTAGATTAAAATTTATTTAAGTAAATATTTTAAATTATTTTTTATTATTTTAATTACATACTTAAACTGACTCTTACATTATACTAGGTAAATTATGTGTTTTATATGTCAATGAGTACACAAGACATAGTTGTTTTGTACACAGGAAACCAAGTAAATATCCCAACACACCGGAATTGGCTATTCAAGGGTGGCCGGAAGCAATAAACCACGGTGGTGTGGTGGTCCTTTACCTGCTCCGCCTTCCGGCTACCAAGCTTCATATGCAAATGTAACTGTGTCCTGTGCAGGGTTGCTGTTGCGTTTGTTCTAGCCAAGGATTTAATCCGATACAACAAATAGATGAGGAAGTAAAACGTTATGTACTAATGATAAAGTTTCACCTCTCAGAATCTCTTAGTTTTACATTTCACTGGCTCATGTCTTATAATTACTTCATTCGGTAAAGTTACATCACAATACATATTACGTTTGCAAAAATATATTTATTTTTTTTGACAATACTCCTACATAAAATAGATGGTACAGTTCTTAAAATTGCCCATACTTATTAATGTTCAGGAAATTAAATTTTTCCTTAAAGCCCATACATAATAAAGATTTAATTGTTTTTTCGTTAACATATGCGCTTTTGAGGCAAACTTTTACTTAGATATTAACCTTCAATTTTGAGATTTCTTATTGTTTCTTTCCAGAGTGATATTTTTATTCTTGTATTAAAGTATGCTCCAAAAGCACATATTTTAGACAAAAAATGCTCTAATACTTATAAAGTATGGTACCTGAGAAAAAACCCACTTTCCTAACAATATAACGTATAGGGAATTGTGCCCCACTTTCAGGTATAATCAATATGCTTTTTATTAGTATGCTGTAACGTTAAATAGTAATCTTTCATATCAGAGGGAAAAGCACTGTAAAATAGAAAATGTTTGGAGAGTGGGGAGGGGGGCGTTTTCCTAGTTTGTGGGACTTAGATACTTAGATACTTAGATTATTGAAATGACAACCTACCCAGGTAGGTATTTGAAGCCAAGTATGAATGAGGAATGAGTGAAGGATTGTGGCGCGATATTGTAGTCTTGTTACTGACTAAGGCTGACATGTTCCTTAGACAGGACTGTTAATTAATAGCCCAACAGCCGATGGCAACAACTAAGGGACCTACAGTTTAATGTGGAATCCGAACCACGGCCTCTGAATTACGAATTGGTCTAATTATGAGGGTGGTCTTTGCGGATGAATGTAGTATTCAATTGTGCGGGCTTTAATCTACACAAGAGAACACTTCATCCACCGACCATCGCTTTATAACTATCCACAATTCGTGACCTCCAAGTAGCTAGATTACAGGATGACGCCACCAACCTAGTCTTGGGAGTAGTTGAGTTGGAATAAGAATACTCTTAGACTGTTGCGGAGCCCAAGGCCGAATTTGGATTAATTGGGATGTAGTTCTATATTATTTGAGAATTATGTAGACATCATTTGCGGTGATTTGCCTAGTTGACTTCTCCAGAAAGTAGCATGTAACAGCTAACGCACCTTGGGCTGGAAATATCAATTATGTAAGGAGCGTCCAGTTGCGTTGTTCCAGCCAGACCAGGGTTGTAGCTGTTTGTGAACCGTGTTGATGTGATAACGCGAGTCTATTATCAGAGGGAAGCGAGGGAATGGCTGCACGTGAACACGCCATTGGCAATGAAAACTGTACAGTGACTCTGTTTTATATCCTACAACTTCGGGAATTCCAGTTATAAAAAGGATGGACGGTATGAAAGCATCTCAAAATTTTCAATTTTTGATATTTCGATTAGTAGCTAAATTACTACAATATTTCTGATTATGATATATTTGTAAAATAAACTGCAATTATAGAATTATCAATTATAAAATGTTACAAAAGGTCCATTGCGTATGTTATGATGATAAAATTTAATTATGAAATAATGTTTATTCAACCAAAATAGTTTTAGTTAAGATAGTTTTCTATATGCTGTTTTCTTTTATGCTATCAAATGCTTTATTGACCAAGAATATAACAATAAACTTCTCTTTCAAAACAAATTGGAATATCTATAGAAACAAAAGATAGCATATTACAAATAAAAAAAAAACAGTTAATGTACCACTGTCACTTGCAATTATCAAGTGGTTAAGATATTAATGGTATTTCTGTTTCTAGTTTCATAGCTCTAAACTGTATTTCTTAAATTAACAAGGCGTAAGTTTTAATGTACATAAAATATTACAGTAGATACACAGTACACAGAGTAAGAATTTTCTTTTGTGTAAAAAGGCTTGCAATTATCTTTTTTAGCTTTGTACATAGTTTAATGATAAAAACAATTATCAGGATCTTTAATAAGTTAGTGCACAGACTACAGCTCAAAAACAGTATTTCCAATAAGTATACCAATTTGGTACTTTTCAACGTAATCTGCTCCAAAGTTTATACTTAAGTTCTGTCTTTACCTTAATTTTTTCATTCCCTCAGCATTAAGTTTTCACGGTTGAAGGTTGAAGCTTTTTTGATGATTTTTTCCTGGCTATTGAATTGTATAATTTTTACTTGCATACCTTTCCTTATAAGGTCCGATTATATGAAAGCATAAAGGGGGGTTTTATGGGTTTGAGGGTGTATATGGTAGGACGTTACATCATAGGTATTAGAGTTTCTCTATCTGTATTTTGGCGGTAGAGTTCAGGATAGACAAACGTTAATATTAAGTAACAAGACAGATACTGCCTCTGTTTAATGCAATGTCCTGCTGTGAAAATACAGACGAAGACCGACAGTTCCTTCGCATACTATCCTGTGGTATGATGCCAAAAACTATAGTATTGACACAAACTAAAAATATTTCAATGTAACTCAAGATTCATTATATTTCCTCAGGTATTTTTACTATAATTTTTTATGAGCTAGAGAGTCGAAAGTAAAACATTTTAGGATCGAGTTTCGTTCAATATTATTAAAATACACTTAAAAAGTTATTCAACATCTAAAAAAAATCATTTAGATTTTAATAATAGAGGATAAATATTCTACAACTGGATGGAATCTGTGCTGTAATGTATACAAAACCGCTTGTTTTAAAAATTAACATAATAAAAATTGGTTACTGTTTTCATATGGTAATAAAACATTAGTGTTCCCGTTGATAACTAATATCTAGTGCTTTTCAAAGTTTCTTCTTTGGTTAAAAGCTATCAGATAATCTAATCTGTACATGCGCTGCAGAGGGATTTATATTAAAGAGAACAACTGCTTGAAGCTATGTTATTTCTTGTTTTATAGCGTTTAATATGAAGAAACAAGACCGAATAGAACATAACAGAACACAAAACATAGTGTTTTGTTTTGTTAGAATATTTGTGCGGCCGGCATTTAAGTTCTCTTTAAGTTGAAAATAAAAACTAACCTTACAATATTTGTCTAGTTCATACAACGGTTTGGGTTACTAAACTTATATTCAGAACTGATTATCGTTAAGGGTTAGTTGCGTTCAAATAATTGGCCCTCTGGTAATACTATACATGTGTAATACGTTAACTCTTTATACATATTAGAATTCAAAAATATTTATTAAATCAAGCAAATACGAGTATTAAGTGATTGTAAGTATATGGAATAGAGCTGTAGGGTGGCATGTTGTCGAATATAATGGTGTAACGTGATTTAGCCCAGCTGACCCTCAGTGGTCGGTGAACCAGAACCACCCAGTTGCTATGTGGGGCTTCAACATTACAAGCCTCATGAGTTGAGACCCCCTAATGTGTTACAGTGTCCAACTGAATATACCTTACTTCACCCATTGCATTCACTTAGTATTCTTAAACGGGACTGAAAAAAACCATTGAAATTGAATTTTTATTTACACTCCGCAAAACTACTTGTTTAAACTGATCGTGTATCTATATTAATAAAATTAGAGTTTTGTCTGTACATTGCTCAGAATTACAGAATGATTAATTTTTTAGTTATTTTTACTTTTCGTGCGTTAGAGAAGCCGAAATCGGTCTTATCTCAATTTTTGTCTGTTTGTCTGTGACGCTCCAGGAGTCATTTTACGCCGCCTTCTCCGAAAAAAGCGGGAGAACTGATTGCAATGAAACTTATTTCATACATTCTCTACAGTCCAGAGAAGGTTTGTAAATGCTTTAAATCACCCGCCGCCCCTTGAAAAGTAAATAACGAGCATTTAAAAACCCACTTTTACGCGATTTACTTGCATTTTGATTCAGTTTTTAATGAATAGCCTACTGTTAATAATTAGCTGTCTTTGTAGTTTAAAGATTTAATAGAAATAAAAACAAACAGCTGTCAAATCAATATTAGTTAGTTTATATTGGAAATCATACTATATTGAAAAGTTATTTTAACGTATAACTAATTATAATAATGGTATAAATGTTCTAATCTATTTAACTGTAAAGTAATGCTAAATAATAAAGCTGCGTATTGATTAATTTTCTTTATATAGATTTGTTTAGGATTTCAGGTTTACATTTTGGTATGATGATCTTTCTTCTTTAAACTGAATCCTACAACCCGTACAAAGGACGGGCTTACTGCTAGTAAAAAACTAAATATATTAGTTGATTGTTTAGCGTTGTTATTCACAGCGAAAAAGTAAATGCTCAATGTTCAATGCTGATGTATGACTGAGCCCTATAGCCAACTTTACTGGATCTATGGATCGGTATAACACGTTGAAACACTGTTTAGATAGTGCATAGTAAGTAGACAACTAATATTGCAGTGATGGATTGATACAATGGGTGATTTTCTGGCGTGATTTGTTAAGATTCTTTTTTTGGGGAGGGTTGTGTCGTGCTAGAGTGTGTATCTTTAAAATAAAAGTGTAGGAGTCCCCTCCTTTTCCTCTTAGGGTATATCGTAGGGGAGGGTATTGTTTAGATAGAGTACTGAATTGATATAATTATATTGAAGTATTGGAGTATTAGTTTAGAGATGCAGCTTGATTGGAGGGGTGGAACATTAGTATGTAGATGTATCATAACTGGAGAGTTGGAAAATTAGTTGAGAAATATGGCATACTTGGAGTATTGAATCATTATTGGAGACATATAGCATAACTAGAGTATTAGGCATTAGCGGAGTGACGTAGCATAATTAGAGAGGTGGACAATTTAGATATATAGCATAATTGAATTATTGGAGCATTAATGGAGTGATGTAAGCGTAACTGTAGTATTGGAACATTAGTGGAATAATATAGCATAACTGGAGATGTGGTACATTAGTGGAGTGATGTAGCATAAATAGAGTATTGGAGTACCTATAAAGGAAATGGAGCATTAGTGGATTAATTTTGCAGTTCTATCAAACAAATTAAAACAATCCCTGCCACCTGCTTCGATTTAATAACTTAAACGTAACCAAGATTACGAAATCCTTATTAAGGGTTGGATTTTACAGAGATTCAAATACTTCTGTGATTCGTCTTATTGAATATTTATTGACTTATCAAGTTTTTTTTGCTATAAAGTTGTTATAAGGTTAGTAAGTGTATATTATATTGAAATCTCTCTGAGCCAAATATATGGAGATCTATTCTATAAATCATTCAACAATACGGTAAATTTTTTGAGGAAGTGCGGTATTAGGTTTGGATGATTATTGGAACGAGGGAAATTCGACGGTTGTGGTCGCTGCTAGTTACTGCAGTTTGCAAACAGCTTTGGTGGAATAACTCCTTCCTCTCCACTCCGGTACACATACTGGAACACCTAACTACTCTTTGGGAACTTTACAGTAAACACTATAGGTTTATTATCTATTTACAAGTTCACGTACAGTCCTTGTTCACTTGAAGCATTTTTTATTATTTTAATGAAATTATATTAAATTTAATACAGCCAACAATTACAGTATTTATTAAATAGATTTTTTGTAAGCACTTTAATAACTAATTTTGTAACCACAAGACCAGAAAAGTCTTAATTTTAGTGATTTAAACATACGGATATCAGGTAAAGGTTAAAAAGGTTTCAACATGGCTTCGTGAAATCAATTTGTTTCCTAAAGGCAACTAGATCAGTTTAGGATAAGTTGTTCATTTTATTATAAGACTAGCTGACCCGGTGAACTTCGTAACGCCTAACAGAAAATACATGATAACTTTAAGATTGGCCATTTTGTGACGTCAAATAGCATTGCGGCTTCGTTGTGAAAGCTTTAAATATTCAACAGCTGATTATTATAATAAACCTAATATGTATAAACATTGTGATTATTTAATTTGGCAAATATATAAACACGTTACTTTTAATCATACAGAAAATAAAAAAATAATTAAATACAGTACATAATTCCTCAAAACCGTAAACTATTACCGTGGCGAATAATGCTGTTCATTTTGTACAGCACGTATTTACTTCATAGTTTTACATTATATGATTCATATGGCATTGGATAGTATAGCATATTGCTAACGGAGAGTAAACCAACAGCTGTTTTAAGAAATCAAATGTTTCGATTTTAGAAAATTTGTAAACAAACTTATTCCCCATAAGGTTAACATTAGAAATTTAAATTGCTATAAAATGGAAACTAATTGAATTTATGAAAACTGAATATGCCTAAAGCATGACCGCAGCAGAGACGAATCCAAAAGATCATCAAAGATCATTAAAATCGGTCCAGCCGTACTCGAGTTATAATGCGTGTAATTAACATGACTTTGTTTTCTATATTTAGATCCTCCTCATAGTGTTACGATTATTTTTTAATATTTATTTTAAATAAATGCATTTTTCTTAAAAAAAAACTGTTTTAAAAAATTAAACAAGTACTTGAGCTACTGATGATAGTTATATAAAAACTAAAAGTCGTAGCCATTAGCAGAAAATTTCATTACATTGAATCAGGTATTTAAGTCACTTTTATTAAAAGTCGAAACTTAATTAAAAATAAAATAAGGATATTTGATACTGAAGGAGATAATAAAATCCGTCAAATTAAAAAAGGAGGAAACATTACAAATCTACTTCACCATCTTTAATAAGGTTACCTAAACTCTATTTTAGGTTGCTATTTGATAATTGTCTTTTCAAGCAGATTTTTAGTGAGTTAAATTTATCAATGGATGTTTTGTTTTCTACAATTTTTCTTAGTTGTATTTTTTCTTAGTTTTCTTAAAACTGTTTATGTTTAATGTTTAGTAAATACTTTATGTAATACTTGTGTTTTTAGCATTACTTTCTTATGTATTTTTACTATTATTAAATATGATTATTTTTTAGTTAATTACACGCCATATATATTGACATAGCTTGTGGTCTATAAAAAAATCATTCGAAACGAAGGGGTTAGCGTAATACTTTTATAGTAGTATACAAATGATAACGGCGTGTTTCATGACACAAACGTTGAATGTATGAACATACCACTGTAAGACTATAAATTGTTAATGAATAGCCTATTTTAAATTAAATACTTCCGTAAATGTTAATTCAAGACTTCGCATGGAATATAGGATAGACCATGGATTCCTGATTATATTCCTGATTTAGACATCAATGAAAATGGAAACGCTATACTCTTAATTGTTATTTATCTTATTCCATGTTTCAGTTTTACGGCCTGACTTTGTACAACACACAATTCTTAAACATAACGTCTTTATTTTTGATAACATCACTTAAAGATTTATACTAAACAACATCTAATAAATAATGACCGAGCATGAGCTAGAGTACTTACTGTTACTGCAATTTACACACCGGAAACTTATAAACATTGGAAACAATATTTAATGGTTTACTAGTGAAAATTGAAGTAGGTTTCCGTTGCTCTTTAAATTTATAGATAAAAAGTAGCACATTTTTTATACTTACAGCTCAATAAAATTAATGCACATAATTAGAATATTTAATTTGATTTCAAAATGAATGCAAAACAAATATTTAAATGAATCACGAACATATAAAACATCGTCTGAGTTCAACGAAGTGCTTTATCAACAAAAACGTATAACTTTTGTCTGAATGATTCTTTTCTCCTGCTCGTCATTCCCTTGCGGTTATAAAAGAAAATATTTTCTTATGATGAATTTAATTTAATTTTTAAAAACAAGAAATTAGTTATCTCAATGAAAAAATCATATAAATCTATAAAACATGTTTAAGCTTTTTAAACACGTCTATTTGAGTGTGAGAGTGACAGTCCCTAAATGTGCATAATTCTATTAGCACGCTTTTGTGTTATGAAGCCTTTTGAGGTGTGTGATCAATCCTACATTTCAATGTCACAAATCATGACGAAAAGAAAAAATACATGCCAAAGTATGAGTAGTGTATCTAAATCTAAAAGTTTCCTTATTGTTCTGAATGAATAATTTATCCGGTTCAATGGACTACATTATGTAAGATTAGTTCATTAGTGTTTGTACCGGATGAAGTTAAGCACACCTACTGCAATATTTGTACATTGTACTTTTTACATTGTTGCTTGTACAAATAGAAATTAGCAGCACGCTAGAAAAGAATCGTTCATTATTGATTGCCCTAAATAAAGTTCGCATTACACTAGGAAGGATTCGTTCGTTATTGATTTCCGGAATGGAATACCAAATGTTGCACTTATTCAGCAGCACACTAGGCAAGACTCGTTCATTATTGATTTTTCAAATATAAGTAACCAGCACGCAAGATTCGTTAATTAATAATCATCCTAGTAAAGGTCCACAGCACGCTAGGTAAGTTTCTGTCACTACTGACAGTTGAAAAAGAAATGGACAGCATTCTTAGAAAGGTTCATTTATTATGGGTTGCCCAAAAGGACAATTCGACGTGCTGAATATCTTTAGTGGTTTTTATTCCTTAATAGAGGTTGACAAAGGAAGGCATGCCTGATTACCCAATTAGATTGGAAGCACGCTAGTTTCGACCATTATACTGCTGTAATAGAAGTTACCTCCATAATAGGAAATTTACAATTAATGTCGATTGTGGCACTCCAGAACATTATGAAGAACAGTAGTGATAACAAAGGTATAAGAATATGTTTAATGCATTACACATGTTTTCAAAGGTAAAATTCACAAGTTTAAATAAAAACTTAGTATAAGTCTTGACGACAAACGTTAGTTGCACAGCACCAGTATAAGTAAAATTTTATATTTTCCCTGCATTTCAGGTGATATTATACCAACAGATATCATTCTTAATTCTCGAATCTTATTAAAATTCCGAATCCATTTGGAGTATCTACACAACATTATTTATTCTCCGCTAAGAGAAAATTCTAAAGCAGTCAAGTTTGGACAAATCACAGCAGCCCATTGGATGGGGCCTTCCCTGACGACAACCAAAAACGAGTTTGGTGCTTATTGCACACGGAAACGATACTATGGTTGAGCTATATCCTGCCAAAAATATAGAGACATAAAATGAATATAAATATTTTCAATTTCAATGTCGTAACGTATATAGGTGCTTGACTACTATAATAGCGTCAAACGGTTCTTTCAAGTTTAATAATAAAGCCGATTTCCACAAATAGTAAAACACTCTAAGCTTTTTTTGAGGGACAACTATTTTACTGCAAAATCATGTCTAGTGTTCTATTTTTAAATAATTGCACAACTGATTTATATTTAGATATGAAGAAACCAAAATGAATTCCTTCCTAATATAAAAAATACAACAGTTTGTTTTTTTGTGTGAAATTCCATCAAAATTATAAAACAAATATTTAATAACTGATGGTGTTATAAGTTAATTAGTCATTTAAATTCTATGTTTAAATATACAAAGAAAACATGACGCATAGCCTTTCATTTGCTATCAATTTTGTTGGGAGCTATTTTGGTATGAACAACACTGGTATGCCACTTGGCGTTTTAAAGTTTAAATTTCAGAAAATCGTTTAAGTATATAAGTAGCCTATACTTTATTGGGAACACCCCAATAAAGTTTTGATTAAACTAGACAGTCAATTGTACACCAGAGTATTACTCACTATGACACACATACCAAAACTCAACCAACTTACAGAATAATTTGTTTTTAAACACTAAATTTTCACTGTTTATTCTAGAAAAAGGTATTGAGTTTATGCCAAAATTACAGCGGCCTAAAAATGTACAGTATTTACTTAAACTATGTACGAATGCTTCAGTTTCTCTAAACAGATGTTCTCTTAATCATGAGACGTCACTTCCGTAAAAATTGCTAACACGGTCCCTGATCTTAGACATATCCATGTCAAAATATTTTTTTATTAAAATGCATCATTATTTATATGATAATGTTATTAGGAAATTGTATTCATAAAAGAAACCCAGCCGAAAACGTTAACGTAACTATCTACTGGGATTATTTGCACATGAATTGCTCCGGAAGTGCTGTGCAGCTTATGACGTCAGCAGAGGTTTATTACTTCCGGTCACCTGAGAGTGGCCACATCCTCTCTGGTGTTTACCATAGGTTACCTCTTGTGTAGGCCACGTTATTAGTATATCTTTCGACTATATCGAAAACATTTAATTATGCATGTTTAACAGGTTTATATTATATAACTTACTTTTTATTAGATGAATAACTGATTAATTTGAAAATTAATTGCACACATCTCTTTTGTATATTATTTTACTGCGATTCAATGGTTCCGTCTCAAATACATATAAAAGCTAGTTATAGAATGTATATCTTATGTTAAAGCGTTAATAGTTTACAAATTTCATCCATTCTAACTAATTGGGGTACTATATCATGCAGTTTGTATTGAGAAGCAGTTAATCCGTCTTTTGTATGGATTATATGACTTTGTGCTAGGAAGAAATTTCCTTATTATTTTGACTAAATACTTATAAGAAATCAAAATAAGTAAAAAGGTTGTGTAAAAAGAGAAATAAAATTGTAAACCCAATTATTTAGTATTGATTTAAAATTATATTAGGTTAGAAAATGTAACACAATTACCGATTTGTGATTTTAATTTATCAGCTGGTTATTTGTTTGTGCTAAATAACTTATATATTTTACATAATTGAACTTATAGTTTTGTAATTGTTGTTCAAAACGGTTATAACTGGTTTTTAGACCTCTTTAGTTTAGGTTACTTTGATAGGTTGTAGGTAATGTAAATAAACGTCATCACAGTACTGTAGGTGCCTTCGATTACACGGTGAAACATTACAAAAAGTTCAGCTTTACAGAAATAGAGACAGGAGACGAACAGAAAGACATAAATTTAGATAATACCCGTTTAGTATTTTCTGGGGTAAAATCCAAAAGTAGCTAAACATACAAAAATTCAAAGAAATGAACAGACAACAATCACCCCTGATTTTAACCTCTGACATGAATTATGTAGTTTTAAAATTCATAAAACTAATACTATAACCTATTATATTTTTTTAAATATACCAAATTATATTAAACTGTATTAAACCGGGTGTCTCTCCTAAATTACAACCTGCAATTTCAATAATCTAATTTAAAAAATAATAATAAATCAGAGGTCGCAGCAGACTCTGAACCCTTTGACTCTGAAACCTCAAAGTTTACCTCTCGGAACTTACATTTTTGTAAAATATATGCGTTTTTGGCAGTCGCAAAAGTAACTGTCCCACGAATCCCTCTTTCTAGGAACCGGTTCCACCTCATTTAGCTCTACCAT
Source organism: Nephotettix cincticeps (assembly GCA_023375725.1). Lineage (NCBI taxonomy): Eukaryota > Metazoa > Arthropoda > Insecta > Hemiptera > Cicadellidae > Nephotettix > Nephotettix cincticeps. The sequence goes on from CM041786.1 coordinate 139,287,575, forward strand.
CACCCCCCCAATAGCCCTTTATTTTAAGTTGAACATCAAGAGTTACGTACCACGTACCCGCGTCAATGATCGTGATGCTACGGCTATAAAGTTTAGTTTTGTTTAATTTTAATTTCATGTTGTCTAATTCATTTTTTTGTTACTTAGCATTAATTATAAAGAAATTACATTAGAACTGTTTAAATTACATGCAAAAAATTAAACAGTCTATCTATCTCTATATATAAAATTGCATGTATGTCTGTATGTATGTCTGTATGTCCTTTATGCGTTGCCAAACTACTCATCCGATCGCCATAAAATTTTAGGAAGTTGCTCTATATGTGTCCGGGAAGGTTTTAATGGAAAAATATTTTCGAAAACCCCATAAGTTTCCATTTTATGGCATTTTAAATTTCTAATGTTAACCTTATGGAGAGTAAGTTTGTTTACAAATTGTCTACAATGAAAACATTTGATTTCTTAGCTACAGCTGATTGGTTTACTTTCCATTAGCAACATGCTTTACTATCCAATGCCATCTGAATCATTCATTGATGTAAAACTATGAAGTAAATGTGTACTGTAAAAAATGAACAGCTTTATTCACCACGTTAAGAGTTTATGGTTTTGGGGGATTATGTATTTATATTTTCATTTTCTGTCTGATTAAAATCACGTATTTATATAATAATTAAAATGTTTATATTATTACGTTTATTATAATAATTATTAGCTGTTGTATATCTTTCCTATAAAAGCCGTATTACAGTTAGGTTTGGTTTGGGTTTGGGTTCGATTTGAAAATTGTGAATTAATCCAATCAGATTTATTTGTTTTATAGGAATGTTATTAATATGTCTTATCGTTTCAGTATTGTTATTCAATATGCCGCGACCCAGGATATATAACCTTTCACAATGAAGCCGTATTGCTATTCGACTTCAGAACATGGCCAAACGTAAAGTTAACATGTATTTACTGACAGGCGTTACGAAGTTCGCCGGGTCAACTAGTTATTTATACATCTGGAGAAAAATGTCATTGTGTTTCAAAATGAACCAACGAAAGGTTACTATTCGAGTCTTAGTATTATACACAACGGTTTTAGGTTTGGAGGTAATTGCGTGATTGAACCTAACAGGGAGTTCCTTTTCAGATCCGTTTCATAATCTAAACCACTCTAGGAGTCCTACCTTCAAATCAACAAGCACTAAGACGTTACAAAGCCTGTTTGATCTCTACGTTTCCTGGGCCGGAAGTACGCCGGATCAAAGCCAAGTCAGTCTCGATGTCTCGTCCACCGGAAACAATAAACTGCCAGTTGCCGCCATGGCGCTCACAGCTGATCACGTGACCTGAATACTGCGGTTCAACTCATTGGTATCCATAGTATGATACAGGTCATTGTTAATGTGGCGTTATTGTGATTTCAAACACAAATTTAAGGAAGCTAATAGCAAAGACAATTTTATTCTAATTGAAATATAGACTGTCTTTGCTAGTAGTAACAACGATGAGAAGATTTTTTTTAGTTTTGTAAACGGTTTTTATTTTCTTCCCCTATACAGAGGGGATTTCCCCAGAAGAATGTCTGTTTGTGTGTGTCTCTGTGTGTGTAGGGGGGGATGCAAAGAAGCCTAGTAATAAGACCATTGGTCCGACTTTCAAGAAATTTGGTATGTATGTAACAATCCACGGTATCTTGTACGCGTTTTATTTTTTTATATTTTTATGTGTATTTTACCCATAAACTCCCCATAAAACACGTAAAACAAAAATTTCTCAAATACGGCTCAGACGTTACAGATTTGTAACATTTTTTACAGTCCTTTCTGGGATAAACTAAGTAAAAGAAATATTTTTCCAGTTAGTCTAACGACTAACTAGTCTAAAGGTTAGTCTACGACTGACGGATCCAGGGAAAAGTTAAATTTACAGTTCATGATTAAAACAGTACGTTGTCTGAGAGCGCGAAATTTTATAGTGATATTAAAAAAATCTTGTATTCCTTATTTCCCAACTGATTTTCATGAAACTTGGTATACATCGTAACAAAAAAACCCATTAAAAAAGCTTGGAATTACCGGGAGATGGGTTTGTCTCCTCCTTATAAAATTATAACAATTAATTTAACTTTCTTTCTCTTATTGTTATTTTCAGAAATTGGATGATTATTATTGAAATAATATGTAATGTTTCACGAATTTGTATCGTTTTATTTCCAGTACGACAAAAATATAGTTCATCACACGGCCCGAAATTACCGAAATTGGGTTTTTGATATATACTCGGGTATCAAAAATGCCCGTTATTGGACCTAGTGATGAATTATACTATTAACAATCGAGCTCTCTAAACCAACAAAATTTAAAAAAATTCTGGGTATTTTTTAACGCACCTTGTATATTATAATTACAAGTGATAATAAGAAGAAAGTTTTATATTGAGTAGAGAAGGAGAATGGACATTATAGGCGGAGAGTTGGTTATTCAAAGTGGGTTTCTAATATGCATGAGGAGGCTCTCTTCCTGTGTCCAAGTCATTTATTGGAACATTACACCAGTTACCTGCACGCTACCTTTGTTGAAACCATAATAGTTTCTTGATTCATAAATCAACGAAGTTATTGGTTATTTTACCTTCTAAAAACCAAAAGAAAATGATCCTAAAGATATGTAACTGTTTTATTCGTTACGAGATTCAACTAGGTACTGTTATTCATTTATCTTTCATTGGTTGATTTAGACAATTAAGTATGCCCATATGGTAGGAGCAAAGCTATCCACGTCAAAAAACTTATTACTCTAAATTAGTTATTTTTTCCATGATTCTCCTGATAGGATAGACTTACTGTACTAGTAATGTATCGTTGGGAACATGATATGAATAGGTCGAGCAATATTATGCAACTGTCTATTATAAAACACTTGCTACTATGACGTCAAGATGAACATTGCTGTACAGTTTGGTTCAGTATTTGGAAGTTTGCTCGGATGAAAAAAGTTGTCGGTATAAATTAGATGTGCTTGAACGTCGGTAATTTGTTAGGCTACCATAGAAGAATACCTCATCGTTAGGGCTATAGTAAATATGCGTATTCTACTCTATTTAATCCTTGTGAGTACATAGTATAAGATTATTAAAATTTAGAGGAGTTGAACACTTAAAAGAAATTTTTTATTTATTATATTTATAGTAAATTTAGTGCTTAACACGAATATGTGAATATTATATACGTAAAGAATCCAGAAAGTGTCAAAAAAATTTTATCTTATGTTGACACGTTATTTGAGGAGTGATTTGAGGCGCCAACAGTTTAGCACCTTTATTTAGTGCTGTAGTATTGGTCCGAATTTCAAGAAATTTGGTATGTATGTAACAATCCACGGTATCTTGTACGCGTTTTATTTTTACTTTCTCCTCTTATACGTAGTATATGGAGAAAGTATTGTTTTCGTCAAAATTTTCGAATTTGAGTTGAGGGTGGATATATCCGTTTTGGGGTCCCCTGAATCCAAAAAAGTGGGTTTGGAGGTGATGTCTGTCCGTCCGTGTGTCTGTCTGTGTGTGTGTGTGTGTGTGTGTGTGTGTGTGTGTGTGTGTGTGTGTGTGTGTGTGTGTGTGTGTGTCTGGATGTGTCTGGATGTGTACAGTGCCACAGCCTACCCCGTTGGTCCGATTTAGATGAAATTTGGCATGTACGTATATATTCACGGTATCTACAGGCGTTTTTTCATTTTTTTTTGTTTTTGATTTTAAAGGGTAGTTCACCCCTAAAAACTCTCCCAAATTTCTCAAAAACGGCTCTAACGATTTTGATTAAATTTTGATAGTTTATAGTGCACAGAGTACTAAATAATTTGACACCACCCGCATGTCTGTAAAAATGATGGTTCAAAAGTTATGAGCTTTTAAATGTCGGAAAAATAAAATTTTTAAATTTTCAGCGAAAACAATAAACGTAAAGTATAATTTGACTGTCACCATTAAAACCTGCTTAAAAAACTAAACAAATTAGTATTTTGAATTATTTGTCTACGACTAACGGTTCCAGAGAAAAGTTAAATTTAAGGTCCATGATAAACACAGTACGTTGTCTGAAAGCGTCCAACGTTATTCTTATGGAGAATATTAAAATATAAATTTCTTCCTTATTTTTTAACCGTTTTCGATGAAACATGGTATGAAGTGTAAGGTCAAATCACCCAACAGAACTAACTCAAAAAAGCTTGGTATTACTGGGGGGGGGGGTGTTCCCCCCATACAGTTCGAACAATTAATTTAACTTTGCCTCTCTTGTTTTTATTTTCAGAAACGGGATGATTATTTTTGAAACAATAAATTATTAAATGGTATTTATTTAGATGAACTTTGACGAACATGATGGTTTATTACAGATTGTCTTTCTTGAATTTACTTAAGGGAGAATGTATGTGTCAGTTCACTGGTACCATTTATTTATATTTTTATGTGTATTTTACAAGCGTGTATTTTACAGTATAATCCTTACATATCTAAAAAAAGATGTGAAAATTTCACTTTCATGAGTTCCTGAGATATGGGTCACTTATTGACTTGAATATAACATGGCGAAGATACAAGTGTTCAACTCCCCTTAAAACATTATTTCACTTCTTTAGGTAAAATAAGTTTTATGTAGAAACTAGAGCACATATGTGTGTTAACAGCGAGCACAAGTGATTTACCGGATACTTTGTTGATTGTTGCATGACGATTTTGTTTTTTACGCTCTTTAGAGGTGATTTGTGTTTAAAAGTCGGGATGTGTTAAAATGTGATCAGTTACATCCGTGGCAGGAGAGTTCCCGAGGTAGTTGTCTGAGGGCAAGTGTTTAGGTTGCTCCACGTTTTAAACTTCTAGTATTTTCTACTAATTCAGTAGCTTATTGTTTAAGAGGAATCATGTTTAAGTGTTAACTGATGCTAATTACTATAGGTCTTAGCACATCCCAGCCGGTACATGACTGTCATCTGCAGTACCGCCCAGGGTGGGGGGTCTGGAGAAGTGGTGGAGTTGCAAGGAGAAGGGCAGGTACAGAAAAAGTTGCAGATGGTGCTGGATGCAAGACTGGAGCCCATGTTTGAGGAAGGGTGGGAACAAGAAACACTTCCAGATGGGCTGCCTGGAGAAATGGAGGCGGAGGTAACCGTGCCAGGTGCCACTGTTATGTGGAATCTCCTTATTCTTCTTGTTATAACAACTATACTTAAGACATTTTGAATATTAATAATAATCCACATCAAAATAACTAACCTTCGCTCAGTTTAGGGGTATTAAAAAGGAGCGACAAAAGTACTTATAATAGAGAAGTGGAAAATATAATTTCTAACTTTAATTGACTTAATTGAACATGTGTAAACTTGGAACAAGGGTAAATTACATTCTTGACTAATTTGAACATTAATTAAATAAAACAATTCTATAATGGTAATTAGAAAATTTCAAAGAGTGATTCTAAAAACAAGAAATAAAAGAGTGAGGAAAAAATGTTTTATAGTTGGAAGCCTATGAAACGCTAAGCAAAACTATTTAATGGAAACTTACAACTTGTACAAGTCTCTTTGTTTGTTAATAAATAGTGTAAATAAAAATAAATAAATAGCCGTTTATCCTAAAAATAACAAATAGGAAGCATACAAAAAATTAAAAAATGTAAAAATTTTGAACTAATATTAAAATCAATTTAACAGGCAATATTTTCTATATGATTATTATTTAATTTAAGGTTATAAGCATTCATTATATTAAATACTTTTTTAGGATGCAAGATCATTTCCTGAGCAGCCTGAACTTAGAAAAGGGAAAAAGAAAAAGAGAAGGAAACAAGTTGAAATTAGACAATTTGAGCCAGAACATGGAGTTACCGATGAAGGTGAATAAAGCACTCAGCCGATGTGATATTTTGATCTAAATATTAACCTGTTGGAAATTTTCCAATGCGTCTTGAGTTTTCTTTGTACAACACAAAATTCTTAAACATAACGTCTTTATTTTTGATAACATCACGTTTGGAGCATGAGCTAGAGTACTTACTGTTACTACCTTGTTATAATAATAATACCTTGCATTTACGAGAATATTACTTTAGCAAAATCATTGCGAAATGGGATAAATAACTCAGAAAAATATCACTCTGATAAGTAAATTAGAGTAAGTTTGAAAGTAATTAATTTGAAAAGTAGATAAAAACAATACAAAACGATTTGAATTTCAAATTAACTGTAACAAGAATGGGGTGATTGAGGAAGTTAGTAAAACTTGAAAACACAAAAAATTGTGATTTAAATTTTAATTATTTTCCTAAAAAAATATGATTTGAGATCAAAACAATTTACACACCGGAAACTTATAAATGATCTACAATGAAACTGTTTTGTAAAAAGTAAAAAAAAACATCTTTTTATACTTACAAAATAATTGTTTTTAAAACGTATAACTTTTGTCTGAATGATTCTTTTCTCCTGCTCTATCTATAGTTTGTGTGACTAATACATTAAATTATATCTGCAGAATTTAATTTAATTTTAAAAAACAAGAAATTATTTATATCAATGAATTACTCGTTACTCGTTACTCGTTACTCGTTACTCGTTACTCGTTACTCGTTACTCTTTAAGCTTTTTAAACACGTCTATTTGAGTGTGAGAGTGACAGTCCCTAAATGTGCATAATTCTATTAGCACGCTTTTTTGTGTTATGAAGCCTTTTGAGGCGTGTGGATCAATCCTACATTTCCTCGTTACTCGTTACTCGTTACTCGTTACTCGTTACTCGTTACTCGTTACTCGTTACTCGTTACTCGTTACTCGTTACTCGGGATGAAGTTAAGCACACCTACTGCACTCGTTACTATAGAGGTTGGCAAAAGGAAGGCATGGTTACTCGTTACTGTATAAGATTATGTTTAATGCATTACAAATGTTTTCCTCGTTAACCAAAAAACGAGTTTGGTGCTTATTGCACACGGAAACGATACTATGGTTGAGCTATATCCTGCCAAAAATATAGAGACATAAAATGAATATAAATATTTGAATCCCCTCGGACTACGCCCCGTCAACGTCCGTACACGAGCATAACCAAATACAGTATGTGATAACAATTTAAACTCTTTGTATTTTGTAGTTTCTTAGTAAATGTGGCATACATTTTGCCTAATTTAACATTAGGCCTTATGGACCGTTTAAGTTCCTCGGTCTAGTCTTCGGTAATAAATGAAACTGAAAAATCAAATTAAAAAGCAAACCTAAAATTCTTTCAGTGAAAGGAGAGGGGGAAGTTGTGATGAGGCCGAGGGGCTTGCCAAAGGAGCAGCAGGAAGAAGGCAAGACCCAGGTAACAGCCACTCTAATCATCATAAATCATCATTAAATTAATTAACAACTTTCTAATTAATTTATGGCACAGATTGTATGCAATACGATTTAGTTATTACTAGTTTTTACTATTCATGATCCAGTTATAGGATAAACCATCGCCACCACCACCATCGTTGCCAGCCACCAGTGGCTTGGAAAAGAAAAGGGGACACAAGGCGTCACAGTTTTGTATAGACAATTTGATTCAGATTTTTAGGTTGTATAGATTAAAAAAAGGAAAGTTATTTGTTCCACGTATGACAAAGGCTTACCAAATCTGTGTACTTAGTTTATCACTAAATAACTCATGTAAGGTAGACTACGTAGAAGAAAATAATATAAAATACCACTTATTGTACTTTTACCATATTGACCATTTTGCTAGTTTCTAAATAGTTAAATTTAATATTAACTACTATATATCCTATTAATGGCAAAGTAGGAAGACAACCCCACAAATTTACTGTAGTAAAAAAGATACCACGTTTGGAATGAATAGTCACACAACTTAAAAATAAAAAAAAATCGATTTATATTTATTCTAAATTTATAGGACCTACGTTTCAAAATACTCATTCAATGTAATCATTTTCAGGTAGTAAAATTGTATCCTGAATACCAAGAAAAGGAGTATTGGTTTTTAAAGGAAGGAGACAATAGTACGTATTCAATGTGAAATTTTAATGTTTATATCTAAATAAATTGCGTCTTTAGTAGTAAACTTTCTAAAAATATACCTTCTATGTATTCTACTGTGATTTTAAATAAAAACATTTTATCTGCATTCCATTTTTTAGAATATTAGCCTAGGAGTACGCTTTATGTGGGCAATAAGATGGAAGAATTTATAAAAAACTACTGTGAACTTAAACAGATTGATTGTTTTAAAAGGATTTCAATAACGAAGGTCTGATTTGAAAGACCATAAAAGGCAACTTATGTTTTACTTTGACTTTTTCACGCTTGAACTGATTGCAAGCCATGGAACTAAAAATAGGTATATATCCAAATATATAAGCAAAAATACAACAGTTTGTTTTTTGTGTGAAACTTTGGTAGCGCAATCGGTGACAAACGGTGGTGACCTCCGTGCGAGGCGTCTCTCTGGCTTCAACTGAAAACAGTAAGAACAAGGAGTAGTTAGGGAGGATGTTTGAGCGAGGAAATGAATGGTGTTATAAGTTAATTAGTCATTTAAATTCTATGTTTAAATATACAAAGAAAACATGACGCATAGCCTTTCATTGATGTTTTTTGCAGTTCAGAAGTCGGAACCGTTCGTTGGTCCATTTTATACTAGTGCAATTACAATCGTCACAAAAGATCAACCCCCTCACATCCTAGCCATCCTGGTGGATGGGAATGGTATATATGATGAGATCTGCAGAGACATAGCCACAGTGGAGGAGGCCGAGGACTTGAAGTTCAACGACCATCCAGACGAAGGCCTACTACTAGTCACTCTAGGGGTCCAGAATTTTGCGTTTTTACTCAAACAAAAAGAACCCGGCGTTATTTATTTCATTGAAGGAAAATCCTGTAAAAAGAGGGCATACAGTAGAAGAAACATAAAGGCAATAGACCATGAAGTTGAAATCAATGATTGCGAAATCATAATCAAGTATAGAGAACATTTTGAGTTGGAGATTAAACTTTCATAACAGTCAATTGATAACAGATAACAGTCAATTGTACACCAGAGTCTTACTAACTATGATACACATCCCATACTTAACCAACTTACAGAAGTAAGCATAGAAGTAGTGTACATAAGGTAAAACAATATATGTACATTAATTGCTAATATAATATTATGTACAACCTGGCACTAAATAGTTATGGTACAACCAATCGAATTCAACAACCAAGTGATTCATCAGTTGATCTCCTTATTTAATACGTTTATCCAGTCGAATATTCCTTTCACTGAAACCAATATAGACCCCATTCTAGTTGGTTAAATCCTTCACTCATACAATATGTGTTTCATTAGCAATTGGCTTATCAGTCGATAATGTTATTAGGCAATTGTATTGTTTATGAATTGATCACGATCTCAGAAAGCATTCCGACAAAGAGTAAGATGCACAGAAATAAAACTAATTTCTTTCTGCAAATTTTAATACAATTTAAACCAATTGCAATATCTGTTACGTACTATAAACAGTGATTTTCTGAGAGTATCGGTACAAGACGCTCGTCACAGCTACAGTAATAAATCAGAGGTCGCAGCAGACTCTGAACCCAGTTAGCGTATATGAAAAAGTTCAGGTTTTCTGTATATGTACTACAATGTTTATGGAACACAATGTGTTTATGATTCACTGATATAAGTGCAGCACTTCCTCATGAAGGAGGGTATTACCAAGTTAGGCTCCCTAATGATTCCATAGGAACACGAAACCAGTTGCCTTCTTCCTAAATCTACGAACAATAACCATATTATGTAACATCGTTTTTCAAGGTTTTTAACAATTATACCTTTTTTCAGGTAAACCGATTCAAAATGGCACTATTCAGAAAGTTCGAAAGTTTATGTAAGTAATAGTTTGTGCAGAAAATTTATTATGAAATAAGAGAAAGTATTTTTTTAATTTAATAACAATACGAATTGCTATATCACCGTTAAAATATGATAATGACCTACGGTCGTATTATTAAAATATAAAGATAATATCTTGAACTTTTTTTCGTATTTTGTTTCTCTAGAGTGAATTGTTCAATAATAGATCATCTAAATTAGTAAAACAACAACATCAACTTCAATAGTTTTTTATATGCAATAAATATTAAAACTGTTATTGCATATTTATTTTATGTAATTCGTAATTGTTAAAATCAGCATACTATTTTTGTAACAAGAGATGGAGATTTTTAATGTTTTTTTTATTTTCGATATAATATATGTCTCTTTTATCTTTTTTACCCTTAAGTAATTGTTGTTTATATAATTGTATTCATTGATTATATCCATTCAAACATACATACAATGTGAATTAAGTTCTTATTTATTATTCTGTTGTTTTGATTGATTGTAGCCTATAAGAGTCTTAGGTATGTCTTCCTCGTATAGTTTTACGACTGTTTTCTCTAATCTTTTTTTATGTCTTCAAGTTGTTGTTATCTGTTAAGAGTTATCGTTTCAATTGTAGAGAAATACGGTTTTTATTTTCTTCCCCTATACAGAGGGGATTTCGTTGTTAACGTTTTGCGTTTGTGTGTGTCTCTGTGTGTGTAGGGGGGGTGCAAAGAAGCTTACTGTGAGATTTTTCTCTACCAGTCGGTTCGATGAATTCTTCGAGATATTTAAATTATGGGACTCAGTTGATTTTACCATTACGCGTTTTTTTTTTATATTTTTATGTGTATTTTACCCATAAACTCCCCATAAAACACGTAAAACAAAAATTTTTTGAACAAAAGATTCAGTTTTCTTAAAGGTTAGTCTACGACTGACGGATCCAGGGAAAAGTTCTGAACACTCTTTGAGTATTTCCAGCTGTCTGATTTCTAAAACAGTACGTTGTCTGAGAGCGCGAAATTTTATAGTGATATTAAAAAAATCTTGTATTAAAATGTAAGATATGTCGTAACAAAAAAAACCCCATTAAAAAAGCTTGGAATTACCGGGGGATGGGTTTGTTGAACTAGTAATGTAATCGTTTGGAACATGATAAGAACATAGTATACGATTATTAAAATTTAGCCTTTGAATTAAGGGGAGTTGAATACTTAAAAGAAATTTTTTTTGAATTTTTTATTTATTATATTTGTAGTAAATTCAATGCATATCACGAATATGTGTCAAAGCGTTCTGAGATTTCTCCGTAAAGAATCCAGAAAGTGTTGAACAAATGTTTGTCTTATGTTAACACGTTTTCTGAGGAGTGATTTCAGGCGCTAACAGTTTAGCACCTTTATATACTCATAACACTGTTTGTCCAGTAGGTCACTCCCCTTTCTAGGTTTTTTGGGAAAAAACTTGAGCTAATATTGATGCGACCCGTTTCAAAAAAATTGATCGAGCTGCAGAGGAAGAAGAAATAAAAAAATCCTTAGATATCTAAAAAAAGATGTTACAAAAAAAAAAAAAAAAAAAAAAAACAAAAAAAAAAAAGAAAATTCACTTTCACAGACAAAGAAAGGTAACAATAAATGTATACTTTTCAGCATCTCCTTTCTCTGGGACGAAAAGGATGCAAGACTGGAGCCCATGTTTGAGGAAGGGTGGGAACAAGAAAATTAGGAAATAAATAGCCGTTTATCCTAAAAATAACAAATAGATTCTGTGCCGTTTCAGGTTGTAGACAATTTGAGCCAGAACATGGAGCAATAGATTTTTATAGGTTATGAAACTTCTCCCATTATTAAGTACGACCACAATTTTAACAGCCGAAGCTGTTAAATATGCGAATATCTATTAAAAGCAAATTTTTGGCTGTGTGATGAGCTATATTTTTCGCCATACTAAAAATAAAACAAACTCGTAATATAATTTAGCATAATTTAACTTCAGAAATGTGTACATTTTAAATGTTTTTTCCTAACAAATAATTACACAATCATAACCACAAACACAAACACACAAACACAAATCATAACCTGATTTAGTATCAAAAGTTGTCGACCATTTTTGTCGATTTAGACTAATCAGCTGTGATATGCAAAAAATTTTACTAACTATGTTGTTAGCTATGTATTGTCAAGGATTTGTAATGCGTACGTTACATAAAAAAGTGTGTAAATTAGCCTACAAATTTTATTTTCCTGGTAAATAAAGCAACCACAAGGTAAAAAAAAATTATTGAACCATGGCTACGTTAAACTGTTCCATGCTATACTATGCTTATACTACATTCTATGGTATCTGTAACTGCAGAGTGTAGCGTGACAAGAAACAGTTACAGAGTAGCAGGTGCAGCGGTGTGATTGGCTCAGAAATTATCACAAGATACACAACTACTGCTATTGACACTGTTCCTAGGCTATGCTATACTACATTCTATGGTATCTGTAACTGCAGAGTGTAGCGTGACAAGGAACAGTTACAGAGTAGCAGGTGCAGCGGTGTGATTGGCTCAGAAATTATCACAAGATACACAACTACTCCTTTTGACACTGTTCCTAGGCTATGCTATACTACATTATATGGTATCTGTAACTGCAGAGTGTAGCGTGACAAGGAACAGTTACAGAGTAGCAGGTGCAGCGGTGTGATTGGCTCAGACATTATCACAAGATACACAACTACTGCTATTGACACTGTTCCTAGGCTATGCTATACTACATTATATGGTATCTGTAACTGCAGAGTGTAGCGTGACAAGGAACAGTTACAGAGTAGCAGGTGCAGTGGTGTGATTGGCTCAGACACCATCACAAGATACACAACTACTGGTATTGACACTGTTCCTAGGCTATGCTATACTACATTCTATGGTATCTGTAACTGCAGAGTGTAGCGGTGTGATTGGCTCAGACACCATCACAAGATACACAACTACTGGTATTGACACTGTTCCTAGGCTATGCTATACTACATTCTATGGTATCTGTAACTGCAGAGTGTAGCGTGACAAGGAACAGTTACAGAGTAGCAGGTGCAGCGGTGTGATTGGCTCAGACACCATCACAAGATACACAACTACTGGTATTGACACTGTTCCTAGGCCATGCTATACTACATTATATGGTATCTGTAACTGCAGAGTGTAGCGTGACAAGGAACAGTTACAGAGTAGCAGGTGCAGCGGTGTGATTGGCTCAGACACCATCACAAGATACACAACTACTGCTATTGACACTGTTCCTAGGCTATGCTATACTACATTCTATGGTATCTGTAACTGCAGAGTGTAGCGTGACAAGGAACAGTTACAGAGTAGCAGGTGCAGCGGTGTGATTGGCTCAGACACCATCACAAGATACTATCTACGACTACAATTTTAAATTGATGAGTGTAGCGTGACAAGGAACAGTTACAGAGTAGCACTTACTTTAACATTCATTCTCTACATTCTCATCTTCAACCTCCGGTCACGATAACTTGATAAAATGGAACCTGTGGAATTTTTTGTGGTTTGCCAAAAAAATCGATTTGTATTTCCTGTTTCCTCTAAAAATATTCAAGGTGACGTTTTACTGTGTAATAGGTATGCCATTGATCTACAATGAAACTGTTTTGTTAACAATCAACGAAATTATAACAATGAATAAATAAAATAATTGTTTTTACAAGGGTTTGATAAACAAACCGTAATATCTATAGTTTGTGTGACTAATACATTAAATTATATCTGCAGATCCATAATTTATATTATAATTAAGATGAGGTGGTTTCTATATGTTTGTTGTGGAAGCTAAACGCGAAAAATACTGAAACGACTGGTTTTAAATTTAACTTAAGGGTAGATCTCACTCATGCAACTTAAATAATCCACATTACTCATGACTCATGAATCATGAATCGTTACTCGTTACTCGTTACTCGTTACTCGTTACTCGTTACTCGTTACTCGTTACTCGTTACTCGTTACTCGTTACTCGTTACTCGTTACTCGTTACTCGTTACTCGTTACTCGTTACTCGTTACTCGTTACTCGTTACTCGTTACTCGTTACTCGTTACTCGTTACTCGTTACTCGTTACTCGTTACTCGTTACTCGTTACTCGTTACTCGTTACTCGTTACTCGTTACTCGTTACTCGTTACTCGTTACTCGTTACTCGTTACTCGTTACTCGTTACTCATTACTCGTTACTCGTTACTCATTACTCGTTACTCATTACTCGTTACTCGTTACTCGTTACTCATTACTCGTTACTCGTTACTCGTTACTCATTACTCGCAGAGTGTAGCGTGACAAGGAACGGTTACAGAGTAGCAGGTGCAGCGGTGTGCGTTACTCGTTACTCGTTACTCGTTACTCGTTACTCGTTACTCGTTACTCGTTACTCGTTACTAGTTACTCGTTACTCGTTACTCGTTACTCGTTACTCGTTACTCGTTACTCGTTACTCGTTACTCGTTACTCGTTACTCGTTACTCACGTTACTCGTTACCCGTTACTCGTTACCCGTTACTCGTTACTCGTTAGTAACTGCAGAGTGTAGCGTGACAAGGAACAGTTACAGAGACTCGTTACTCGTTACTCGTTACTCGTTACTCGTTACTCGTTACCCGTTACTCGTTACCCCTTACTCGTTACCCCTTACTCGTTACCCCTTACTCGTTACCCCTTACTCGTTACCCCTTACTCGTTACCCCTTACTCGTTACCCCTTACTCGTTACCCCTTACTCGTTACTCGTTACTCGTTACTCATTACTCATTCACTTCCCTTAGATAACTACTATATATCCTATTAATGGCAAAGTTGTAGCGTGACAAGGAACAGTTACAGAGTAGCAAAAGATACCACGTTTGGAATGAATATGCAGAGTGTAGCGTGACAAGGAACAGTTACAGAGTAGCAGGTGCAGCGGTGTGATTAAGCAAAAAAACTAAATGGCATGTATAGTAGTTAAGAAACACGGAACTAAACTACAAATTGTAGCGTGACAAGGAACAGTTACAGAGTAGCAGGTGCAGCGGTGTGATGCTCAAAACGGTTCTTATAAAGAGGCAGTAAGGTACTCTTGTGAATGCCGACCGGCAAAAAGGCATATATTTTACAAAAAATAAAAGCGTCCGTTGGAAAACTCCATGATATTACCGATGGAAGGTTCCTAATATAGATAGGTGATGAAAATCTTTAGGATACATATTTTGTATTTCAAAACAACCCAATCAGTATTAATGTCTATACTCATGGTTGAAGAGAACCATGTTTAAGGGTTGAAACACTGTTTTTACGAAACTAAAGGTCCAAGTCACTATAGGTGCTGCAGACTTTCAAAATCACGAATTGCGGTGTTTAATATTTACTTTTAACTGCAGAGTGTAGCGTGACAAGGAACAGTTACAGAGTAGCAGGTGCAGCGGTGTGATTGGCTCAGACACCATCACAAGTTCGTTGGTCCATTTTATACTAGTGCAATTACAATGTAACTGCAGAGTGTAGCGTGACAAGGAACAGTTACAGCGGCCTTGAGGAAAATGATGATGTAAATCGGGGAACTGGAAGATACACAACAACCAAGTGATTCATCAGTTGATCTACTGCAGAGTGTAGCGTGACAAGGAACAGTTACAGAGTACAAGATACCACATTTTTTTTACGTTCCAGCTGTTCCATGTTATTCAGAGTGTAGCGTGACAAGGAACAGTTACAGAGTAGCAGGTGCAGCGGTGTGATTGGCTCAGACACCATCACAAGATATTATTGAAAATTTATAAAATATTAACGATTTCCTATTAACTTTTCTCACCTGTAACTGCAGAGTGTAGCGTGACAAGGAACAGTTACAGAGTAGCAGGTGCAGCGGTGTGAAAACTAGTTTCTGGCTCAGCCTCCAGCACTATGGGACTAAGAGCTCGGATGTGAACTTTCTGTAGCGTGACAAGGAACAGTTACAGAGTAGCAGGTGCAGCGGGAGTCTTTTTACTTAGGTACAAGAAGTAGTATAGAAATTTGTATGTAGCATTTATTCAGACCATCACAACATATCTATATCAATAGCGGACAAAATTGTTAAACTTATAACTGCATTAAGACATTTTATGAAGACTGGTTATAAAGTTCCAAACGTAACCAGAAAGCCCAGAGTGATGTAACTGCAGAGTGTAGCGTGACAAGGAACAGTTACAGAGAGAAAACCTTATACGTAATTTATAATGTTACTGCAGAGTGTAGCGTGACAAGGAACAGTTACAGAGTAGCAGGTGCAGCGGTGTGGATTGGCTCAGACACCATCACAAGATACACAACTACTGCTATTGACACTGTTCCTAGGCCATGCTATACTACATTCTATGGTATCTGTAACTGCAGAGTGTAGCGTGACAAGGAACAGTTACAGAGTAGCAGGTGCAGCGGTGTGATTGACCCGTTGAGTTTCGTCAAAATACAGGGTGTTTCAGAATTCCCTACCAATACTCTAGGGCATTGTTCTCTGTAACTGCAGAGTGTAGCGTGACAAGGAACAGTTACAGATTTAAATTGTCCGGAAGTCCTTAGTTACTCACACAGCTTCCATTTTGTGTTTTCACTTATAATTTTTTTTCTAAATAATGATACACAACTACTTATTGACACTGAATTGAAACTTTGCACAAACATTTATGACAAATAGACAAATCTACAAAAAATTATGACAATTTCTCAAATTCATAAAACAAAATGCCGGCCATTTAAAATTTTGTTTCTCAAATAACTCATGAACCATATAATATTTACATCTGTTTCATACACAGGAACAATGCCCTAGAGTATTGTGTAACTGCAGAGTGTAGCGTGACAAGGAACAGTTACAGAGTAGCAGGTGCAGCGGTGTGATTGGCTCAGACACCATCACAAGATACACAACTACTGGTATTGACACTTACCGAAGTTTTTGTGGAACTAAAAGTAGCGTGACAAGGAACAGTTACAGAGTAGCAGGTGCAGCGGTGTGATTGGCTCAGACACCATCACAAGATAGTAACTATTTGGTTGTTTTTTTATGTCATACTGTAAGTGCAGAGTGTAGCGTGACAAGGAACAGTTACAGATTACATTTTACCTAGTTAGTGCTCAATTCTATGAACCTGTAACCGCAGAGTGTAGCGTGACAAGGAACAGTTACAGAGTAGCAGGTGCAGCGATGTGATTGGCTCAGACACCATCACAAGATACACAACTACTGCTATTGACACTGAAACACGAACAATTTGTTTTAACTTACTAGATTAAAATTTTTTTAAGTAAATATTTTAAATAACTGCAGAGTGTAGCGTGACAAGGAACAGTTACAGAGTAGCAGGTGCAGCGGTGTGATTGGCTCAGACACCATCACAAGATACACAACTACTGGTATTGACACTGTTCCTAGGCTATGCTATACTACATTATATGGTATCTGTAACTGCAGAGTGTAGCGTGACAAGGAACAGTTACAGAGTAGCAGGTCTAGGTAAATTATGTGTTTCATATGTCAATGAGTACACAAGACATAGTTGATATGAGGAAGTAATCGTTATGTACTAATGATAAAGTTTCACCTCTCAAGGCTATGCTATACTACATTATGGTATCTGTAACTGCAGAGTGTAGCGTGACAAGGAACAGTTACAGAGTAGCTTTCACTGGCTCATGTCTTATAATTACTTCATTCGGTAAAGTTACAGAGTGTAGCGTGACAAGGAACAGTTACAGAGTAGCAGGTGCAGCGGTACATATTACGTTTGCAAAATATATTTTTTTTTTGACAATACTCTGTAACTGCAGAGTGTAGCGTGACAAGGAACAGTTACAGAGTAGCAGGTGCAGCGGTGTGATAGATTGTACAATTCTTAAAATTGCCCATACTTATTAATGTTCAGGAAATAAAAGTTTTCCTTAAATCCCATACATAATAAAGATTTAGTTGTTTTTCGTTAACATATGCGCTTTTGAGGCAAACTTTTACTTAGATATTCACCTTCAATTTTGAGATTTCTTATTGTTTTTTTCCAGAATGATATTTTTATTCTTGTATTACAGTATGCTCCAAAAGCACATTGTAACTGCAGAGTGTAGCGTGACAAGGAACAGTTACAGAGTTTTTAGACAAAAAGCTCTAATACTTATAAAGTAATACCTGAGAAAAAACCCACTTTTCCTAACAATATAACGTATAGGGTACATTCTATGGGATCTGAAACTGCAGAGTGTAGCGTGACAAGGAACAGTTACAGCTGTAAAATAGAAACTGTTTGGAGAGTGGGGAGGGGGGCGTTTTCCTAGTTTGTGGGACTTAGATACTGTAACTGCAGAGTGTAGCGTGACAAGGAACAGTTACAGAGTAGCAGGTGCAGCGGTGTGATTGAATTGGTCTAATTATGAGGGTGGTCTTTGCGGATGAATGTAGTATTCAATTGTGCGGACTTTAATCTTACATTCTATGGTATCTGTAACTGCAGAGTGTAGCGTGACAAGGAACAGTTACAGAGTAGCAGGTGCAGCGGTGTGATTTTGATATTTTAGTTCTAAAGATTTTTCGATTAGTAGCTAAATTACTACAATATTTCTGATTATGATATATTTGTAAAATAAACCGCAATTTGTAGCGTGACAAGGAACAGTTACAGAGTAGCATGATGATAAAATTTAATTATGAAATGAAATAATGTTTATTCAACCAAAATAGTTTTAGTTAAGATAGTTTTCTATATGCTGTTTTCTTTTATGCTATAAAATGCTTTATTGACCAAGAATATAACAATAAACTTCTCTTTCAAAACAAAATTGGAATATCTATAGAAACAAAAGATAGCATATTACAAATAAAAAAAAACAGTTAATGTACCACTGTCACTTGCAATTATCAAGTGGTTAAGATATTAATGGTTATTTCTGTCTGTAACTGCAGAGTGTAGCGTGACAAGGAACAGTTACAGAGTAGCAGGTGCAGCGGTGTGATTGTCTGTCTTTAACTTAATTTTTTCATTCCCTCAGCATTGCTATTGACTCTCCGATTATATGAAAGCATAAAGGGGGGTTTTATGGGTTTGCTGTAACTGCAGAGATTCATTATATTTCCTCAGGTATTTTTACTATAATTTTTTA
Source organism: Nephotettix cincticeps (assembly GCA_023375725.1). NCBI lineage: Eukaryota > Metazoa > Arthropoda > Insecta > Hemiptera > Cicadellidae > Nephotettix > Nephotettix cincticeps. Next base: position 139,306,621 of record CM041786.1, read on the forward strand.
TGAGCTAGAGCTCTGATACTCTCACAAGATACAATTATTAAAATACACTTAAAAAGTTATTCAATATCTAAAAAAAATCATTTAGATTTTAATAATAGAGGATAAATATTCTACAACTGGATGGAATCTGTGCTGCAATGTATACAAAACCGTTTAAAAAAATTAATATAATAAAAATTAGGTTAATGTTTTCAAATGGTAATAAAACATTAGTGTTCACGTTGATAACTAATATTTAGTGCTTGTCAAAGTTTCATCTTTGGTTCAAAGCTGTCAGATAATCTAATGTGTACATGCGCTGAATCCGTAATAACTGTGCCTAATAATCCTAATTCCACGCTTTTTGTAGTTTTTAGGGTTTCATTAATGACGTGAAGAACAAAGAGGGATTTATATTAAAGAGAACAACTGCTTGAAGCTATGTTATTCCTTGTTTTATAGCGTTTAATATGAAGAAACAAGACCGAATAGAACATAACAGAACCCAAAACATAAGTTCTCTTTAAGTTGAAAATAAAAACTAACCTTACAATATTTGTCTAGTTCATACAACGGTTTGGGTTACTAAACTTATATTCAGAACTGATTATCGTTAAGGGTTAGTTGCGTTCAAACAATTGGCCCTCTGGTAATACTGTACAAGTGTACTGTACGTTAACTCTTTATACATATTAGAATTCAAAAATATTTATTAAATCAAACAGTTTGTAAAGTTTATCCCGAGTACAAATTTTTTTTCTTGGATAAAAGTCTACGTTAAGAATAGCCAAGATTAATGTACAATATTCATCAAGGGTTGACATTTAAGTCCATTCATTCATCTTCCAGAATGTAGGTCAGAGATTTCATCTGTCAGGAGTCTCGTCAATCATTGATATTCAATCATGTTTTTTTAATAATGATGAATAAATAAACTAAGTAAAATGTAGCTAAAACATTAATGAGTTCGTTTAACATTTTTCATTTATTAATAATATAAAAAAAGCATTCCAACAACACTTTTACTTGTATTTTGTTTTAATTACTATGCAAAAGTTAGTCTCTACATACAGTTTTGGCTCGACTTATATGTCTATAAATCTTCTTAGCCCTTATACTTGTTTATACCTTTATTTTACAATATCTAAGAAAGCTAATGGGAAACAAACTTCATCACAAATTATTAGCAATAACAAATAGCTTTGTTTGTGGTTTTGATACCGTATTTTTACGCATAATGGTGGTGTCATGTTATTTTTAATACCACGCACAATAAATCATGGCTTTTAATCAAAACCATTACAGTAATGGTCAATAAATTTTGATTTTTCACATTTTATAAAGGTTTTTGAGGTGTACCAGGCTTATAAATAAACAAAATTAGAAGGGGTTTTAGTAGATATCTTGTAAAAGTGCATACCAAAACGCATTTTAAGCTCACACACACCGTCATCACTTCGAATACAAATTTATTTAGTTCAGGGAAGTCTAAAACTCGACTGGGACGGTGGCGACTTCCTGCAATCAAGCTACTTAGAGGTCACAAATTGTGGATAGTTGTGAGAGATGGTCGGTGGATGTGGTGTTCTCTTGTGTGAATTAACGTCCGCACTATTGAACACCACGTTAATCCGCAAAGATAATCCTCATAATTAGACCAATTCGTAGGTTAGAGGCCGTGGTTCGGATTCCACGTTAAACTGTAGGTCCATTAGTTTCCATCGGCTGTTAGGCTATTTATTAACAGTCCTGTATAAGCAATATGGCAGCCTTAGTCAGTAACAAGACTACAAGATCGCGCCACAATCATCTTACATTCAATCCTCATTCATACTTGGCTTAAAATACCTACATTGTAGTATGGTTGCTATTTCTATGATCTAATCTAATCTAAAACAGACATTATAACTGGAAACTTGAAAAAGTAATTTTAAAAGTTATACGAAAACATAAATTCCTCTTTCAACTATCGTATATGTAGAAAAAAACATTGTAAAATGTACTATTAATTAAAATAGCTATCATAAAAGGTATTAAAAGTTTTTAAACATGTGCAGAAGGCTCCTATGGTAAATTAGATTTTTTACGATACTGCATTTGACGAGGGTAAAAAGAAATGTTGTTTCGATGGAAGTTGGTTATAAATGGAAGGACTGGATGAATAGTGACTGGAATTGATTTCTTTAGGTGAAAAGTGATTTCAATGCAACTCACGAAACAGATTTATGGACTTCAACTTGCACTTTGTTATGTCCTTAAAATAGTTAAACAACTATTTACAAATAATAAAAAAATATCAGTAAACCTATACACACTTCCTCCCTCTAACATAAAACAGAAAAAAAATCACCTGTTATATATCTATTATATTTTCAAAACTCTTATAAAACATATTGTTTAAAAAAATATTCCATTTTTATCCACATTCTCACAACACAAGTTTAAACATTTTGGTGGAGAAGCTTTCCCCTGTCCATCCTCTCTCCTGAGGTAACAAAACATATGGTTTTGTGTGAGTTTCATCGGGTGATGTGTCCTTAATCTTCAAACCAAGTTTTATGAAAACAAAATTGATAAATAATATAAGTATTTATTTTTAGTAACATTGGTCGATCTCAAAAAAACGTACTGCGTTTTCCATGCATAGTAAAATGATCTCTTTTCTGGAAACGTTAGTCGTAGACTAATATTCCAAAGTATTTGGTAATTAGTATTAATCAAAATTGAACTTTTTGTAATTCCATAACATTAACAATTTTGACAGACTTGAGTGGTTCTACGTCTTTACATTATAATTTTACAATTATCATTGTATGTCGTTTATAACCCAAAACGTACAGGTAAAATTATATTTTAACTCAATCTTATATGTTAAATACTTTTAACTTACCAGCCCTGTATAATTTCTGACCACGAGAAAAGCGAGAGTGTGAGTTTTGAATGAAGGTTCGCTTGAATAATAACAAGAGCCGAGTATGAGAATTAAAACTTAACCCTCCAGCCCAACATTACAGGATCCTGACCAACGTGAACCGCCCTCTTCACTAACCCTCATCATATCCTCACACCATGAACACCACTCCATAATTAATTTTCATACTAAGTACCAAGAAAAAAATTCAAAAAAAGTAACATTATCTACGTCTAAATATTCTACCAGATTCAAATTCGTAATGTTTTTGTTATAGCCGAGAATGAAGCCTTACTCTACGTTAGTTCGCTTTAATTAAAAATTATAGATGTTTTTTTTCTTCCAATGAAGTGATTTAAATTATTTATTAGTAAAAAATATTTCACTAGTATCTCCTAAACTAAATAAAGGCTTTAGTTAGTTTGATTAATTTTTATTTTAATAAGCTTTTACTTAAAATGTATAAATTCAATATATATTTTTGTCTTCATTTTCAGTGTGAACATTAAGTACTGAATGAAAACTGTGCTAAATAACTAAATAAAAATATGAATTCTGTGTTATAGATCGTATGTAAACGTATTTTATAGTCGTGGATATTTGGGTTTAAGTATTTTTCTAGTATTATATTAAAAATCATACCAAATGAGTGCCATAAATCAAAAAGTCTATATTCTGCCAACCCATGGCCTATAACAAGCTTTGACCATTAGTTTTATACGGAATGTCTATAGCTTTTAAAAGTAAAGTCATCACGAGTTAAAATTAAATTCTCTCTGGGTGTTTTACGGTGCTCGTTGGGAAGAAAAGTTGTTTGTAAACTCAAACTGGGTGACCAGCCATCCTCGAAATTGGGCGGTGCTTTAGGCAGGCTTTAGTTTTATCTTACAATTCCTCTTAAATATTCTATGTTACAAATATAGAGAGTAGTTTTTAAAATTTTTTAGCAATATTACTAAATAAAAATTGTTTTTAGGCAAATTACGTATGCTACTATTAAATCTACAAAATTACGTTGAGACCCCCTAATGTGTTACAGTGTCCAACTGAATATACCTTACTATTTAATTCTTAGAAATATTTACCTAATGTAAGTTAAAGCTATTGATATCCTACATGATATCCTAAAAATGTTATAATGTAAAAACCCATATACAAAGTTACCTAAACATTTTATCCATTTGGAAGGTAAAAACTACACTGTAGGTTCAAGTCACTGTTCCAATTTGCCAAACATAAAAGTTTGTCTGACGTAAAAAACCTTACAGTCTGAATGGAACGTGTATAGGAAGACATTGATTTCAACAAAACAATTAGGTCGAGTGCGTAGGAGTTCGTAACGCAAGGTGACCGCGCATGATCTAATAAAAGTGACTTTGTACTGAATTTAAACCAGCAATGTTTTACTTACTGGGCTATTACATTACTTCTTAGTTAACGCTTATTGCGGATATGTAATTATACGAAAAAGCGGTTACGTAAACGGGAAAATGACCCGAAAATGAAAATGACGAGAAATGTTCAAAGCACAAAATGGTGCAATGTGAAAAGTGGTTTAAACGTGGTTAGTTAGATGGTTGACATGGAAGAAGGAACACGACCAAGTGAAAAAAGTGAGGGGTAGATGCGTCATTCTTTTTGAAAAAACCTTTCATTATTAATTTTTGAGGGTTTTTAAAAATAATAAGGGGGTTTTACGTTCCGTAAAACTATATTAAGTCAAAGTTAATATTTCATATAGTACCCTAATTGTTTTTTAAATCAGAATTACAGAATTATTCATTTTTTAGTTATTTTTACTTTTCGTGCGTTAGAGAAGCCGAAATCGGTCTTATCTCAATTTTTGTCTGTTTGTCTGTGACGCTCCAGGAGTCATTTTACGCCGCCTTCTCCGAAAAAACGGGAGAACTGATTGCAATGAAACTTATGTCATACATTTCAAGGTCGAAAATGTTTTTTATTCAACAAACTGAAATTTTGCCTATCTAAAAGAATTACTAGATTTTCCTTCTCCATTAAAGAAGAAAAATGTATTACGTCCCTTTGAAAAAGAGATTAGATCGTGAATATGTTAAAAGGGGTGTTTCCAGTTCCTCTGAACAGCTGTGCTTATAATCATATGACGTCACTCACGTTTTCAGTCAACAGAGAGAACAGAGCTAAAACATATCGATGTCAAAAGCAAAAATCTTTACATTATGTGGGGTGAAATTGATCGTTAACAGGACGTGTATAGAACAACAAATAATGGCCGTGGTTATTAGCTATGTGCACATTTCGACATTGAAACTTCCTTAGCTCTGGGGGTAGGGTATTGGCTATACGTCAGACCAAAATTTGAAACGGTGACGTCATATAATTTTTAACGCTATATGTTATAAGACAGCTGTTGCCTACAGGAACTGAAGACGTTTCCTTAAGATACATCCATGAGTTAACTGATTTCCCACATTAATTTTTATGCAATACTTTAGGCTGATAATCTGATAAAATAGGTAATTTATAACAGCATGTGCTTGACAATGCAGATCGCGTTGTTTGGGGGTTTGGGGAGGTAATATGGACCCGACAAGCAGGCGGTGGCGGCTTGAGACCACAAAGCAAGAAAGGGAATTTCAAGGAGCGTGGCAGAATGTAATTATTTCTGTCATTGTTAGGGTCTAACACAATGCACTCCACCTCCAACGTGGTTTATTCTACGCTACTTCATCCTTGCATTTGAGATTGTAATGTTTATCATTGTTGGTCTACAGCTTAATTATTAGCACCAAGTGAAAATAAGTAAATAAATTGAAATTAAATGAGACATTATTTCATAATTTATTGCCAATATCACACTTTAAACGTTACCCACCTCTAATGCTATTATTTCTCATCATCATACTACTTCATACTATGATTAGGTTAGATTCTATGGAAATAGTGACCTATCCAAGTAGTTACTTCAAGCCTCGTATACTGAGAAGTTAAATATTTAATTAATTACCAACCAATTAATTATAAATGTCTATAATAATGAGGATTTTTAATGAATAGCCTACTGTTAATAATTAGCTGTCTTTGTAGTTTAAAGATTTAATAGAAATAAAAACAAACAGCTGTCAAATCAATATTAGTTAGAATGGTGTGGATGTTAATCCACACTAGGGAGTATTACATTCACTCCTTTCGCTCAAAACTATCCACAATTCATGAACCTCTGAGTAGCTAGATTGCAGGACACGTCACCGTTCCAATAATTTGTACGGAGATGTCTGAACGTAGTTGTGGGCATTACTAGTTGTAAGGCCTACATGTTGAAAACCCATAATATTCATTTCTACTGATGTCAATGAGAAAAGCTGTATTTGCTGAGAAAAAATTAAAACATTTCATTCTTGTTGTAGATTGCCATTATCTCTATCAAACAATACGAAAGTTACAAACGATGAAAAAAAATTAACCATAAAAACATAGAACAATAGTAAAAAAAGATAGAACACAGCTTGATGATACGATTATTTTATTATAATAGTCCAATAATATTAATGCATGGGAAAAATACTTATAATACGTAAAAGGTTCAAAAAACATTATGAACAGTACATCTCTTTAGTTATTTTTATTCCGAAAACTATATGTTACTTACTAAGTAGTATTAATTAAAAGCAAAGCACTTAGGAAGTCTTTTGAACCTGTGTTACAAAGCCACAACATGATCTGGAATAAATTATATCATCCATTTCACTGTTGTTTACTATGAATTATTCTATTGTTTTAACAATAGACTATGATTTAATATTGTACAGCCATAAACAAGTCAAGTATACACGCTTTGATCAATCCAGGCCTCCATTAATGTCACAAAAGTCTTAGTATCCTAGATGACATAAGCTATAGGCATTACAGATTGCCGAAGATTCCATTTCTTTTGTATGATAGGAATCGTGTTGTCTTAATTGATGGTTTTGTTTAGCATTAATATAATGTTTATATTTGTTTAGATATATAAATGATCTAAACCAAGGAAAAGGAAGTAAATGCTTTTTGACGTGGATATGCTTGGTTCTAGGCGGTGGGGGATGTTGGAAATTTGTAAGATCAAAATTTGAATCAATTTTCCAAAGAAACCACTAGAGCTATTGTATTAAGCTTTATATATATATATATAAGAATAAGAGCAGCTGTTTGGAAGAACTGAAAACATTATTTTTAGATATATCAATGAGCTAACCTATTTCCCAAAAGAAATAAATTTCAAAATATTTCTGTGGATTTGGTTTATTTTCTATTAGTATCACAAAGAAATACAATGCTCATTGCTCCGCAGTCTTGGTGAATCCGTGCATTTGATTGTTGATAAAAATATTGAACCAATCTCAATTTGTAATGAAACAGGTTTTTTGTGCAAAGAAGAGAGCTCCCATGGCTCATTATTTTAGTTTTGAATAATTCATACGCTGAGAAACATCCTAATGACACTTTTTTTACACCAGCAGAACACCTTCATAAAAAAATAGACATAAAGTTCCAGATTTAGCCTCCACAGATACCTTTTCCAATTTTTATTAGACATAAATAATGTTAATCTAAATATATAAAACAAAGTCGTGTTAGTTACACGGATTATAACTCGAGAACGGCTAGACCGATTTTAATGATCTTAGATTTTTTGGATTCATCTCTGCTCCGGTCATGCTGTAGGCATATTCAGTTTCCATAAATTCAATTAGTTACCTTATGGGGACTAAGTTTGTTTACAAATTTTCTAAAATCAAAACATTTTATTTCTTAAAACAGCTGTTGGTTTACTCTCCATTAGCAATATGCTTTACTATCCAATGCCATATGAATCATTCATTAATGTAAAACTATGAAGTAAATATGTGCTGTACAAAATGAACAGCATTATTCACCACTTTATTAGTTTATGGTTTTTGGAAATTATGTACTGTATTTATATATTTTTTATTTTCTGTATGATTAAAATTAACGTGTTTATATGTTTGCCAAATAAAATAATTACAATGTTTATACATATTAGGTTTATTATAATAGTCAGCTGTTGAAGATTTAAAGCTTTCACAACGAAGCCGCAATGCTGATTGACTTCAGAAAATGGCCAATCTTAAAGTTCACATGTATTTTCTGTTAGGCGTTACGAAGTTCGCCGGGTCAGCTAGTTAGTTAATAAATCATTTTAACACTATTTTTAGGACTTAATGGTTAAACTCTAAGTGTGTTTTTACATTGTGCCTCCAATTTATCCCCCCATTTTTGCTTGTTGACAATATCAAGTACATGTAATCAACTAACAGCGTAACAAGTACATAGTACTAATACAATTTGATCGGCGTCACTGAGAGTTGGAGCAATCACGGTAACAACTGAACCACTCATTATTGAGAAAATATAAAACAAAATGTATGGTTATTACAGGTCATGCTATACGTTGTAAACCTGCGAAACATTAAAATATCTCATATTTCAGTTCTTTATTTCATATTTTATTTCTTCACTTAATCACCGCATTTCTGTAAATATTGTTACTTATCCTGTTTTTCAGTGTTATAACAATCCGTAACAATTGCATAGCAGCTGTATGAGGGTAAAAACATTTTTTTCATGTAGTTAAAATTTGTAGTTATATTTTATAACGTAATTATCCTAATTAATTAAATACATCAAAAAATGTTTAATTAATATTAATGTTTTTTATTAATACCATTTTTCAAAGAAACGGCATTACGGGTTGATTGCAGGACAAGATATGCTAGGTTTAGAATGAAAGAATGCTCTAATAATATTTGAATTAGGCATCCAGAAATATTTTTATAATAAAATATTGTTTAGATTAATTTAGAAAAATATGAATTAGATCATAATTCATATAAAAAACTAAACTAATTCGTTACATTTACTGCAGTTTTTTATGTACTAAATGCATTACTTTAGTTTTTACACCAATAAGAAAAAAAACTGAAAATACCACTTGAACCCTTCAACCAAGTTCTCAAACAAAGTTGCGTTTAAAGTTCTGAACTTTTGCAATATAAGCCGTGGAACAATCTTTGGTGCTAATGTTACTTTTACAGTGCTTCAATTTTGGGTTGTAACACTATAACAAACTTTTAAAATAGTTTTTATTTTTATTCCATAAATAACTGATATTTTTATCATGAAAGTGAATGGTATAAAGTGAATTCAGAATAGTTTAAGAGCTAAAACTGGACAATGGTGGGCTACTAGACTGTTGTGATAATATCATTGACATGAGTTCAAATATCGTTAAATTTAGATGCAAGAATGTAAGTATAAAAAATTAAGCTTAGAGTAAAGATATTTTTGACATTTTCTGAACCAAAAAAGCTACCCGGTGTAATGTCTGTAATAATCCTTAAAAATATTCTTCCAATTTCTGAAAGTAACAACAAGAGAAGGAAAGTTAAATTATTTGTTACAACTTCATAGTGGGACCCCGGTAATAATTTGAAATAAATAATTAAGCTATTTAGTTATTATTTAAATAATTATAATACATTTCTACCCCCTCGGTAATATCATGTTTTTTGAGTGGGGTTTGCTGGTTGATTTTACCTTACGCTTCGTACCAAGTTTCATGGAAAACGGTTGGAAAATAAGGACGAAAATTTTTTTTATATTCCTTATAAGAATAACATTAGGCACTCGCAGACATACTGTGTTTACCATGTGCAGTAAAATAAAATTTCCTCTGGATCTGTTTGTCCTAGACAAATAATTCCAATTACTAATTTATTTAGTTTTAAGCTTTTTTCAATGGTGATAATCAAATCATACTTAACCTTAATAGTTTTCACTGAAAAAATATTTATTCGTCATTTAAATATACATAGCTTTGGAACCGTATTTTTACAGACATGCGGGAGGAGATATATTATTTAGTACTCTATGCACTCTACTATCAAATTTTAATCCAAATATTTAGAGCTATTTTTAAGAAGTTTAAATTTGTTATGTGTTTTTAGTTTTTTTTTTTAAATCTAAATCTGAACAACGGAGTAGGCTGTGGTACAGATGCAAACACACACACACACACACACACACACACACACACACACACACACACACACACACACACACACACGGACGGACAGACATCACGTCAAACCCATTTTTTTGGAATCAGGGGACCCCAAATCGGATATATCCACTCACAGCTCGAACTACAAAATTTTGACGAAATAATACTTTCTCCATATACCATGTGTAAGAGGAGAAAGTAAAAAACCAAGTAGTTTTACTTATAAGATGTATTTTCAAAATTGAAAACCTAAACAAAATACATTGTTAAGAAATTAGTCGAGAAATATATCGGAAAGACAGTTCGTATCTGGTAAGAGTTTTTAACTACCTCAGACAAATGTTAAACATGACGTAAGCTTGTACACTAGTTAGAGTTAAAGCTGGATACCATGTACCATATAGTGCAGTGGTTGTTGTTTAGTCAGAGGTATCAAGTGTAGCAGACTGAGCTCAGGTGTTCATTTCAGATTGGTCTTCCAACTTGACCGAGACCATTTATCAAACAGCAACCAACAACTGTTCCTGTTCAAATGCCATAAGCTGAAACTTGTTACGTTTAAATCTAAACCTTGAAAGTATAATTTATAATTTAACTATCTAGTACCTCTGAAAAAATTCCATGACTTGATGATACGCCTAAGTGCAACCGTTTGTATCTAAAAACTTCATATTATGTTCATCCTCTACTTCCAGTTGGAATTATGCATCATAATTTATTCATTACCCCCTTGAATCTTTTTGTTGAATTTTTCAAAAGTTGGGAGGAGAACACTCTCTGGAACCAAATTTGGGTTCAATGTGACTCGAAAATCTCCACAAACCTCTACGGCACCACATTTCTTTTCCATATTCACCTAGAGCTGCTAATTTCATTTATTTACATCCATATGGTCAACCAATTACATTATATATTTATTTATTATATATAACATTAAGTAAACAAAAATCCAATTTCATGTTTTCCTAACCAATAATGCTTAGTTGTCGTGTTGAATTAGCTTTAAGTAAATTGCTTAAAAACGTAGTTTCAGAGTTAAGTAGAAATTTTTACTCGGGCAATATATTTTACTGGCCTGAGGGAAATCAATCACGCATTCTACGTTACAAAATCCTGTTGTTCGGAACCCGCTTCACCTGATTATGTTTCTTATTCATAACCATAATATAATTTTTAAATTTCTATTTTAGTCGGACATTTCCAACGCGTAAAAACTTAATGAAAAATAAAAATATTAGTAATTAATAAAAATTTTATTACTGAAATATCTTTCAGTAAATAGTACGCATGGAATTGAACTCAGAATATTTTATAACTAAACACGTTTTAAAATGCATAACAGCCTTTGGTTGTAAGTGACTGCCAAATAAAAATGTTTATATTTACTCCCCCTGGGAAATAGGTTAGATCATGGATATCTCTAAAGGGAATGTTTTCACGTCATCTAAACTGCTGTTCTTATTCTTTTCTATTGAAAATTTAATTCAATAACTCTGATGGTTTCTATGGAAACCTGTTACATATTTTCTATTTTAAAAATCGCAAACACCCCCAGAGCTAAGACCTGTCCATGTCTAAAAGTTTAAAAATAATTCAAAAATAAATGAGAAATACTAAAAGGTACGAGACGTCACAAGTGCTGATGTTTACTTATGTAAAAGCTAATTGGACAGAACATTGAAAATTCAACTTAAACAGGAGAACGAGAAGGTTGGCAGCCACAACATTGATATTTCCATTTAGCCATGCAATATTCCAGGGTAATTTCCAAATGAACGGGCCGAAACGGTCTCGTTTCATGTAGTTAAGTCAGTTATTATAATCCGACAGCTATTATGCATGCAGCTCGCCTCTCGCTCTTCCTCCGTCTCTTATCTGATTATCGTGGTTTTTACTACCGCCGTCACTTGTTTTCAGTCACTGTCATGTTTATTCTGATACTTGAAGCAAGCCCGTACTTGTGCGGGTTTTATGACACGGTTTCCAGAAGTGAGTTACTTATTAGCTTCTACTATGACTAAGATTGAAAGACTAGGCTTTTCTCTAGATTGAATAGTATGCAAATTAACACTCCAAGTGTTCTGACTATTTTATTTTTTTATTTTTACGAAACTCTTCATAAAATACCAAGTATACACAAAAAACACAAAACATGCCCCCCCTCATAACCACTAACCTTAAAAGCAAAATAGGTGTCCACTGCAATCCCAATTAACAACTTCAACCCAAGCCGGTCACCGTTTATTTAAGGTGGGCCACACTATGCTCCACTATGCCACACATTTGCAAGCCAAATTGGGATTGCTCATGGTCAGGATGCGAACCCTCGTCCCTCCGAAAGGCTTCAACTGTTGTACTCGTCAGCACAACAGTCTAACCACTACACTACAAAGGACCACCGTCAGAGAAAGGACTTATTTGGCCATAAAAGCATACTCTAGCTGCAAAACAACGAACTCAAGCGTCAGAACAGGGAACCACACGAGTAGTTGCATGTATTAGCTCGCAGATGGCAGCACCGTGACGGCAATTGTTGACTTCGATAAAGCTATACAATTGCAACTCGCTGACATCTCACAGTGAGATGTTAGCACTTGAAGGGTTAAAGGGACCTCGTAAGTCCTATAACACACATGTTAAATCTGCTAACTTGTTGTACACTTATCTCAGAAACTAATAAGGATAATTGAATGAGATTTTTAATAGCTTTTTTGTAGTTGCTGAAACACGCTTTAACACAGGGGTTTTTACATTTAGATTTCTTAAGTTATAACGTTTATTTTAAATTAGGTTTTTAAGTTGTTAAATTACTTAAAAAACAAAGCCAGCTAATAAAAGAAATCTTGTGTCAAAATGTGCTTCAGTAAACACGGAAAAAGTGGGTGAAGATCCCATTTATTATCTTTATTTCTTTCTGAGAAATGTGTGTGTAAAGTTAATGAAGTAGTTTTTCAGGAAGAGCAGGAAAACAGGTATTCAATTAAGCTGACTTGCACATTTATGCCTTTAAGAAAATATTTATTACTTATATAAATATTATACAAACTATCATGTGTTTTATGTCGAACTGTTCATAAAATAACGCCCCACAAAATAGACGTATAAACAATTAGAATTGGATTGTTAATCTTACTTCGAGTTTTTAATAAATTTTTAGCTCAACTATTATGTTTTTAACTTCAGTTACGTTAAAGCAGAATAGTGTTTATTTGTAAATACAAACACTTTTACTCTGTACCTAAGAAAACCCTTTTTGTGTATATATTCTATAAATACTTTCTCGACAAATCAATACAACCTAAAATAGTAATATCCAGAGATTTTAAAAGAAAAGGAAGCTTTTAAGAATAAAATTAAACTGTTATAATGAAAACTGCTTAGTGACGAAGAAACATGGTTTACATGGAATACCGCTGTGTTACAATATTTTCTAAATGTTGTCAAATGCAGACAACATTGACATCAATTATTGAGATAGTTAAAATGCAATAAAATTTCCCCGGTTGTAAAAATTAGTTTTAAGTTGTTTTATTTTAGTTAGTTGGCTGTTTTATTAAAGTCTTTATCTGTATTTGTGAAAATTACAATACGATTTTAGGTATTAATAAATAAGTAATAATATCTATCCATTTAGTTTCTATTACAGACCTATTTAATATCATTCAAACCATTCTGACTTTGTAGGTCTGAAAAAAACAAAAAAAACTGATATTTCATTTGAGTATGAGAATGAATCCTAATTTGGCTAGTGGGTCATGAGTATCAAAACTGATAGCTGTTGATCAGAATATGTAAAACTGGAAAAATATGTCTATTAGTACTCAAAATTTGGCCTTTGAGAACTCATATTTTATTTTAATATTGTGTCAGTCAATTTAAAGTAGAAAACACCTTCTCCAAAAGGTAGAGAATAGGAAAAATATGTTTCAGACTTTGGGTGCCTTCTTTTCATGAGAAAGCGTTAAAAATATCTTATAAAAAAATGTAACAGAAAGACGGACGTAAATTTGAATAAGACTCAAGTCGTCTTATATTAAATACAACACTTAAAAATATACAAAACAACATGATGATAATAAATACACGGATAAATCCTTTTATATTGGAGTAAATACACAAACTTAAGACTAACTTCAGACTGACATTAATTACACATTTTAATGACCTATTTTTTGTTAATGACAAATGTACGTTTGAAAATGTATTCAGACAGTTATAGAAGGACAGGCTGTAGTTTGTGAGATGGTGTGTTTGGAGTGTGGAGGGGATTCGGGGGGGGGCTAAAACCACCTGGAGGGCTCTCCAGTGTTGTTGGCTTTGAAAATGTGTCACTCGCCTTTCACTTGGTCCTGCTCCGTCGTGTATTATACTGAACAGGAAACTTGAATTATTGTTTCCTCTTATTAGATTTCAAATGTATCGTCCAATATTTTGACAAAGTTACCAATAGACTCAACCAAGTATTTCAGGGGTTTTAACTCTCATGCCGTTTTAATTTAATCAAATTTATTCGATGGTTAATGGTTCGGTGGTTAATGGTAATGGTCTAAGGGTATTTTTTGGGGGGTTGAATATGGCTGAACGAGAGAAAAACGCTGAAAATTTACATAAAAACTCTTTTATACCACGTTCCTCCCCTATATACCACTTTGAAACTATTTTTAAATTAAAGTACGCATATCGCTATGTTAATTAAGACCACATATATAAAACTGATACTTTATTTCCTTAAGAGTTAAGCTTTTAATTTTGTCTTTATAATAAGTATATTTCTTTTTAATTCTGAATTCTACAACCTGTACAAAGGATGGACATGATTTATTTGCTATAAACCAATGACACTGGTAAATAGTTCATCTGATCTTTGTCATTAAAATTGTACTTATCATGTAAATAGCTCATAACAGCAATCACACCCACACTTCACTCATTTTAACCTAAAAAAATCCCAGTTTTAGTAGGTCTCTAAAGTTTAAGAATATGAGTTTAAAACTGCTACATATTTGAAGTAAAATTTGTTTACCATTTTTAATCTAATATGCGTTAATAAAAAGCAAGCGCCTAAGATGGCTGGGCCACATATTGAGAAGAGACAACTCCAGCTTGATAAAACAGGTTTACAACGGCAGGCCCGATGGTAAAAGACCTCTTGGAAGACCGAGACTGCGGTGGAGAGATCAAGTGTTAAAGGACACAAGATTTTTGGGAGCAACAGTGGAATTGGCAGAAGATAGAGAAGAATGGAGGCGAGTCGTTGGCGAGGCTAAAAACCATCTTGGGTTTACATGGCCACAGTAATTAAGTAAGTAAGTAAGTTTTTAATCTAATAATTAAAATATTTTAATTACATTGACTAAATGGTAATGTGGGACGCACAGTTCGTTGCATCATAAGACCCAGTGATGGCCTTAGTTTAAACCCTAATGTTTCGAATCCGTTTTATCACTACTATCTAAACTTGTACAGGGTCAGCTATCACAATATTCTCTAAACAAATCTGTAGCCCATGTGAGTGTAGCCCGTGCAAACTAAATGTAGAAGAGACTGCCACACTACTTATGAAGATTAACTATAAAATATTAATTTACTGGAACTTCAATACGCTCATCAAAAACCGACAAACAAAATAATTTTACTAACGTCACTATTTTATACTGTTTTACATTCATTTACAATTTGTTGGATATAAAACTACTTAAAGATATTTAAAACGAATAATAACGTGTCGACGTTGTGTTTATATGCACGTAGCACGGTAGTGCCGAGGTCATGTGTGCTTACGTCTGGTTCGTGTGTAGAATATATTGTGTTAAACCTCAGGTAGCATTTGACCTTTGCAAATGACATTATGATAATATCATTACATTTGTTTGTTTTGTCTTTTCATGTGTTTACACTCTGGTTAGAATATATTCCGTGACATTAAATCAAACCACTTAAAGTCAAACCAAAAGTGTCAAAGTTCAGCGTTATAATCTGAATAAAGGTAAAATGTTATTCATAATATTTCAGTAATAGGGAACTAACTTCAAACTGACTCTTCTTTTCTATTAACGAAACATTTTACTATAAAACATATAGTTTTTAAAGAGATTTTTGGGTTTTTTAGTCAGAAATAAGCCGTGTTCTACAATAGTATTATTAATATCTTTCATTTCCTGGTGGAAAACGTTAATTTGTTCACATATTTCTGTAAACTTTTCACCGATGTTTTACCCTTTTACTGATTTGTATATTTAGATTTTCCCTCAACCTAGGTCTTTCTCTTTTCATCTACATTTCTGGAGTATATTATCATTGTGTATTTTCGTTCTGGCCATGTTTCTATACTGTTTTGTTATTTGAAGGTTTTACAATTTGCAAAATTTATTGCCACCAATCGTTCATTGCTGTTAGACTTTTGGTGCTTTTTCCTTTTATTTTGTTAGCCTTTTTATTGTAATTTGTAAACTTATCCATAAAATTTTTCTCTCTGTTTTCTGATGTCTGTTTATAAATTCGATTTTCCTCGTTGTGCTTAATAATTATCATAATTTTGCATAACGTTCCTCTTTTTGTTTGTCCATGTATTGTCATTTCATTATTCTTTAGTCCTCTTTAGTATTCTTTTATTCTTCTGTGTTGAAGTTTTCTATGCTGTTTCGTAGTTTAAGATCAGTATTTAATTCGCTTGCATACAGACTCATTGTTTTAGCTACAGTAACTTATTTTAGTGTAAAACTTTCATTTAAGATTTAAACGGGGATATACATACCCTTTAAATTTTATTGTTTAAGCTGGTATTCTAATCAAAAGGAATTATTCTCCTTCCTACGCGGATCTGAGAATGACAGTTAAATCTGTCAATCCTAAAAATTTATATAAAAAGTTTAAAATGTAGGTTAAGTGAAGTGGAGTGGAGGTTAGGAACGGGTTTGCTAAGGCACACTCAACTACCCAACCTTTGGTAAAGCGCCGCATTTGGGAGGAATGAGGATTTAACGAGATTCCTGCAAGAAACAAACCCCAGATGATACTTGATCTGTCCTTGCATTAACGAGCCTCAGTCTAGCAATATTTGCCCTCAGAAAAACATACTTACTGCGTTTACCTATGACAGTAAGTTTACCTTTTGTCTTGAACAGATATTCGTAGACATATGATGTAAATTACCCATTTCTTTTGCTTTTTAGATGATTCCAATTCACGTATTTGAAGTAAGTCACAAATTTATCGGTTGACAAAAATTATGGTTTTGAAACTTTAATGCACATAACATAGTTCTATAGACATTGCATTGGTGTCATATTATTTTGAACCTAAAAAGCTATAAGGGTTTCAATAGTAAAATGTCCATAAAATACACAAATAACAGACAGGTCGTAAACCTTTTTTCACTTTTCCAGGAAGGTTCAAGTTAGGAATATGCACTCTAAACTGATCTTTTAAAACTTTTAATCCATCATTACTTTCCCCATAGTACTAGTAGTATAAGGCAAGAAAAGTTTGTAAAAACTAAAACGCTTTTTTATTATATTTAATAGAATAAATATAATTACGATACGCTATTAATAGCAGGAACTACGCTATTTCATAAGTAATAAATAGCCCAGTAAATCAAATAAATTTTAAAATTTTAATTTGTTTTGACGTTGAAATTTGAAACTATTAGGGCGTATATAATCTCCATTGCAATAAACTTTTACTAAAAGACTTCTTCAAGTGGTTCTGTCAATCGAATACCTTGACAAGAGGAGTATAATGGGATGGAATTCTCAGCTTTCAGGAATTGCTATACGGACGCCACCCCCTTTGAAATTCCAAATGCTTTTAAGTTCTATTTCACATTTCAACGAGTTTCATTGTCTCGTTGCTGGAGCATGTCTTTGTCTCTAACCAGACAGAGATTCAGCAGACGACGTTCTGTATTATATCTGAACCGTGATAATACCTTGGTATACTAATCACTATATAATCTCTCTCACTCTATTTTAGACGTTTATTTGAAATACTTTGTAAATAATTAAATGTTGGCTTAAACTGAATCCCCCTAAATTAATAAGTGCATTAACGAATTTCTTAGTCATATTTGAAACGTTTTCAGTATTATCTTAAGTTTTGAAGTTTTTGTAATTTCAAAAAATGTTTCAAGACATATGTATATTTTTGGCCTTAACGTTACGGATTTCCTGAGACGGAAGTAACGGAGAAGTTTGTAGAAATATAATATAGTTTAGTATTCCTCTTTAAAATACGATAGAATTATCTGCAATATATTACATACTATTACCATGAATAAAAATTATAGTTTTTTGATGCGTTTTTATATATTTCTTTATACGAATTAAGCACCAGAGGACCAACATTTTCACTGTAAAAAATTCAAAAGTAGAGCCTTATTTAAACATTATATTTGGTTAGTTAAGTTAAAAATGAACAATACTACTGCATACGTTTTACAAAGGCCAGCTAAAACATATTCTTCGTTTCAAGTGGTGAATGTTGGAGAACACGTACTGTACGAACCTAACATAATATAAGGGTTACAATTTCAATTAAACTCCTAAGAATAAAAAGATGATGAAACATCAAGACTCATCCTTTTACCAAGAAAACCGATTTTGCCACTCAACAGCTTCGTTAAATCATCTAATTAGCCGTGTTGAAATATATGTGCCTGAATGCTCTTTCGGATCTAAATGAGGTAAACTTGTTTTATTAGTGTACATAAAAAATCAATTTGTCCCGTTATAATAGAGCTTATAAATAACATATAACCTCAACTAACTAAATTGTTAATTTAAATAAAAAAATCAATTTTGTTTTTTTTTTTTTTTGTTCTTTTTTGTTATGGTTAAGAAAAAATCTGAAAAACAGTTAAATTTTACACAAAGAAAATTAAAATCAACACATAGGATACTCATCTTAAAACCTTTATGTAGTTATTTCAATGTTTACATTAAAAATAAAAATAAAATACTTAAGTACAGTTTAATATTAAAATTTGACGTTAAGTAAAGAATGTCTGTAAATATGTTTTAATGTTTAAGTTTTTAATGTCCAACATCTTTATTTACAATTTTTTTACGTTAAAAAAAGAAATAAAAATAAATTTTTTTCAATAAACTTAAAAAAAATAATAAATAATATTTTTATATTTTCTTCCAGCTCTATTTTTTATGTTATATCAATATTTGCATATATACTTTTATGTTTTAATATTTACTAAAATTTTTGTCATTTTGTACATAAATATTAATTAAATATTATGTATCTGTTAGTATAATCTCATTTTTGATAAAAAAAACATTGTATTTAAATTAAAAAAAATCTATTTTAAAACCATTTGTGCGATATTTGTGCAATTATCCTTACAAACATATCTTCGGTTATGGTATAGAGAATAAAGAGTTACACGTAATCCTTATTTTAGTTCAAAGCCAAATTCTTAGAGCTAGTTAAAGAGATGAATGCCATTTCAGATTAAGCAACCACAAAGGAAATTAACTCATCAGCAACTGTCAGAAACACCTCTCTCCTCACTTGTTGGAGTATACAGATATAGAGGCAATGATCTAAACAATCAGCTTTAGTCTAATCTCTAGGATTTTAATATAAGCTTTTCATTAAATTGTAAAACGTTAAGTAAGAAGCAGTTTGATATTAAATATATAATTAAGACTTAAGTTTGGTACTCAAATATATGGTTTTACACTTACACCAAGTTAGTGGCCTCCAAAAGGCACTTTAAAGTGTAGGTTATTTTTTTTAAACCACGGGATTCATAAAATAAAATATAAATACAAAGATTTTAATATATCTTTTCTTCCAAAGCACACAATACTTCCTAGAAACATTTTTATTGTGTTACAGTTCATCCAATTTTTTTAATACCAATAACTTTTAAGTAATATTAAGGCTCAGTTGCATATTAGTCCTTTGTACAAACTTAATATTGCCTCTATCATATTAAAAAATACTTTTATAGTCTCCTGGCGATCACAACTCATATTTTGAGGCTAGGAATGAGATTTGATAACTGTTTAATACGTTTGCAATACCTTGATAATTTATCTTTACACGAAGTTCTCGTCATAAAATTATGAAACTAAATATTTAAAAAGCATTTAAGGAAAGATTTTTCTTGAACATCTTTTAAAGCGAACAGCTGATTACTTCCAATGACAAACCCTCATCAATAGGAAATTCCAGAATACCTTGTAACACTTATATCAAGTGTTTTTCCTAGAGTAGAACTTTATAAGAACTTTGAACAATAAATTGAATAATGGAGAAGTTTATATATTCCGCTTTTATATTATGTTTTACGGGTCAAAAGTAAACCTTGCTCACCCCGAGAGGCAAACAAGGCATTTTTATTTGTTATAAAGTAGATAAACACGTACATGTTAGTAGTAACTTATTATAAGCTATTACTGATTATATGAGTATTCGATTTTTCTGAATACTATAAAGTTTCTATAGAGTAAATATAGTTCAAGTGAACTGTTGATGGAGCTACATCCATCCATAAAAGTTAGAGAGGTGGCGACTAAGAGACTGGTCAGTTGTGTAACAGCAAACGGAGGCCTCATCAGCTGTTGTTGAGTGACAAACGTGACATTAGCTCTGTTGTGTTAAAATTGTTAAAGTAGGTAAGTTTAAAATTGTACTTTTAACATATTGTATTTCCTCTGGAATGTTATGACTAATAAAGTGGTTAAAAATCACCTATCTAAGCATTCTAAATTGGTAATATCCACTAGTGTGGTTGCAATGATCTTACTAAAACTTCAAGTGGTCGTCAGGTGCAAAAATCATTCTATGAGGCCACATACATTTTCGTTTAGTAGATATCGTAAAAGGTACTTTTGAAATAATAAAACCCACAGGACACACAGAAACATTTAGCGACCGCACACAAAAACTATATTGGACGCCTTTGGACTGACTGTTCCAATATCTTTACTGTGTGTGATCCCCATTGTTTGCATGACCAGTGTAAGTAAATACGTGGGTTTTATGATGGAAATAAAAAAAAACATGGAAACTGAAAATTATTAAATCGTACACTATAACATGACCAAGCAAAACGGACGTAAAAATGTTTTATTGACACTGTTTTGATTTCATAAAAACTTAAGGCCACGGATAAAAAATTATGACTCTTACAGTTACTATACTTTTAAAAGATTTTTGCATTTTCTTCCTTGTGAAAAATGCTTTCGATTATGAATGTATCTAAAGAAATGGTTCCAGTCCTCTAAACAGCCACTCTTATAGCCATTTGACGTAACCATTGTACCTCTGTTACAAATTTAGGTCTGACGGATTGTCAATACCCACCAGAGCTATGACGTATCCATGTCAAAAGTAACTACTAATTCTAAAATAATTAGGTGTTCAAATCACATAATGTAGCCTACTAATTCAACCAAATATGATAGGTATGTCTAATTGTATAATTGCAGGTCCAGTAAATCAAAGGTTGCTGGACTTTAATTCTGTTTAAGAAAGAAAATATTTGAAACAACGGACAAGGGAACATTGTTTTGATTTCCTGTTAATTCTAAAAATTAAATACGATGGTTACTTTGAAACCTTATCTGATAGAACGTAACAGAATTCCCTTTATACCAATTTATATATATTGTATTAAAATGTATAGATTCATATGACGTGTTGTAAGCAACGAAACAAAATATGTCAGAAATAATAATATAATACTTTGAATGCCACTAACTGCTTAAACCTTTCTATGTCATAGCTTCAGAAAGTAGTTCTGAATAACGAATGACAGTTGTCACAAGTTGCAAAGCAAGCACGCTATTTACAGAGAAGACTCTCAAATTGCATAATAGATACCAATAATGCCCAAGCAAACTTTGTTTCATACTTTTGTGTGTAATTTTCAGTTTAAATAATTCAACTGGTGGGTGTAAACCCGCTGTCTAAGACTGTAAAACGCGTTGTTAAAAACTAGTAAAAAGTATGGACTAAGAAACTGAAATAATATTTGAAATTGTGTTGTTAAATAAATGTTTTAGAAGTCAATTTTAAATTTGTAATTTTTGGTAAACGCTGCTTTTAGTTTATCTTTGATAAAAAAGAACCTAAATCATTCTATTTGGTTTTTTGGACACTTTACGTAAGAAGATTATTGATGTTTTTGGGATCACACGAATTAAAAAAAACTTTCTCCTTTTATACATAGATAATGAAGAAAGCTTTGTTATCGTAAAAGTTTTTAAAATGAGTTAAAAGTAGATATATCCGTTTGAGGTTTCCTGAATCCAAAAAAATGTTTTTTACGACTGATGACTCTTATGAAATTAGCAACACGGGTACAGTTATTTCATATTTCCAAACTATTAATTACTATATGGCACAACATACGCTGTTATGTGTCTTTTTTGTGAATATTACTTGTATAAATATATAATATATAAAAAAAGACTTGTAGTGCTTTTTATTGTACAACATTATTAGTCTCTTTTCAGACACATAAATAGATAAGTTAATGGGTTTCAAACATAGGAACAGACGACATAGAGTTTTTTTACCTTAGTTATTAAAAACGTTTTCAACTAACTACAGTTCCTAAATCCTTGACAAAATAAAAACAAAAATGTAAACAAATGAACACATGTTTTAACTCATTCAAATCTTAGTATTGATTACATGTGAACAGTCCTAATGACTTTGGAAATTTTCGAATATCAAGTGCGGCCGTATAGCGGCTAAATCGTAAATTGTTTTGAATAAGATGCTGTTCCTAAAATTCTTATGTAAATGATTTATATAGTTTAAAACATTTTTCTCAAGAGGGAAAACAGTTCACAATATACTAAGTACGTTAAGTTTCATGAAATGTATTTGATTGATATTAAATCATGATAGTTTATTTGTAATTGGAAATTATCTCTTTGGTATCTCACCATTTTTTAAACTTTTTTAAGTAAAAATGATAAATAATGTTAAGATGAAATAAACATTTTCTTTTATACAAACCTTCCCTTTGCATAAGGAACGCAACAAAACGGTATCGTCCAATTTGGTGCATTCGTTCTCAAGTTATGGAGTCACGTAAAAAGGGATATTGATCTATTTATATAGACTTTTATGGTGTTTTACTATTTAGAATGTAAAAATATGTATTCTTATATCAGCTCAATTAATTATGATTAAATTTAAATCATTTCTAAGGTCCCAAACAATGCATTACCAACCGCATGCATGTCAAACGAATGTTTAAAAAGTAATCTACTTTAAAAAGTTTTTTTCGCAAAACAACAATTTTATAAAACTACTAGCAATAAGCCCATCCTTTGAACGGGTTGTAGGATTTAGTCCCCCCAAAATTTGTCTACCTGTAGTAATAAAGTGCACTAAGGAGATTTGATTTCTATATTTGAATCGTTAGGTCAGTTATGTTAACATAAATTCACATTTTCTTAAGTGAATAAAATGCATAAACTATTTGATGTTTTTTAAAGAGAGTGTATTGTGTCAGTTCACTGATGCCATATTTTTTCGCTTAGAACATCAAAACT
Source organism: Nephotettix cincticeps (assembly GCA_023375725.1). Classification (NCBI taxonomy): domain Eukaryota; kingdom Metazoa; phylum Arthropoda; class Insecta; order Hemiptera; family Cicadellidae; genus Nephotettix; species Nephotettix cincticeps. The sequence goes on from CM041786.1 coordinate 139,330,085, forward strand.
GAGCTTATTTGGTAGTTTATAACAAAGAGGCTGAAACTAGTTGGCTATGCTAGAAGTTCTCAGCACCCCCCAGGGGTAAAGCTCCTCTCTCTATGACAAACTACATGCATACATTAAGTTGACATGAGAACATTATAGCTGATGGACTGTTGTAGTTTTGTGTTTTTGGATCTATATATATTTTCTGCATAATTTTTTCGTCAGCACATTACGAGTTATTAATTTTGTTGACTTAAAATTAATACATACACATCTGTATATTTTGTAGTCGATTGTGTGACTGTTGGAAGACATTCTGAGTTTTGTGTAAGTGTATTTAGATGAATATTATTGATATGGTACTATATTTTAATTAAAATGGTACTAAGCCAAGCTATAGCTTCCTGACTGATAATGTGTTTCCTACTGTTTCAATAGGAACAGCCTTTCTTATTTGAAGATATTATCTAGTGAACCAATGCAAAAGTTTGAAGGAAACACTGCTTCTGCAGATGTTTTATCACCTTGTACACTTAACCGTCTGGATGGCTGAGTGGTTATGCTTTATAACTAAAAATTTTTAATCTGTAGCTAATCATCTTTTCCTCATTAGGCTATTAATTAGTGATGCTTCTTAACAATAGGTCGACGTTATATAGTAACGAGACTAGGGTTGGACCATTCCACATAAAAACTTTAAAATGCCGAAAGGGGTAGAAAACTTACTAATAAAATCCCTATGTCAAAGTTTAGTATTAGCTTACGAATAGAAAAAAGCATTTGATCATATTATGCAAAGTACTGCGTAGCTCTCTGTGCTTTCCTAAATTTAATACGAAGGATAAACAACCAGCTACATTTGTCCTCCATGCGTATATTTATAGCCCATCAATAATTGATGTATGAGGGTAATGTGTGTGCAAAGTTAATGCACTAAAATAGATTGATTATAATACACATTAAACTATAGTAAATATTCTTAAATATTAATAAGTATACCCATAAAACGATATTTTGTAATCAGTACAAATTATTTTTAAATTTGAGGTCACTCTCTGAAAGTAAAAAAAACTCTGTTGAAATAACTGAAAATTGTAATTAATTGATTATTCATAATGATTTAACTGTTTTTCGTAAACCAGAAAGTTTTTTTTAATCTTTTTCCATGGTCTTATATACGGACATAAAAAAATTAATAAAACCTAGCTTATAAAATTTATAATATGCTATAAATCAACTTGTATTCTACGTTTTATGATATCAGACATTTATTGATAATAATATGTTGACTAAGTTTTACAGTAAAAAGGATAAAATCAGTAAGCCAATATTCCATAGATCTCATGAACTTTCACGTACGCTCAAGACTAAAAATAACTGAGTCATATGTAAGAAACACAGGCAAATAAGAAACATTCAAAGAGTCTTGAATATTACAATACAATTTCTTAACAAAGAATAAAAAAGGTGTGAATGCTGGTACAAAAAAATTATATTTCATCCACAAATTATAGGCTAAATATTATTATTTTTTTGTATAATGATTACAATTTTTCAGCTTGTTAAAAAGAATTCAGATTGTAAACCAAGAATGTTTAACATTTATAACAAGCAATACGACAAGTCAACGCAAATTGCCGTAAAAGTCGCAGTAAATCTTTGCAAAGCTGCTTTAAAAAATGTGTCGTATCTCGTTAGGGAATGTTTACTTGTGTTCATCAATCCGTTAGATTTTTCAATTACCTTTATGTACAAAGCAAAATAGAAAGATTAAAATGTGAAGCAAATTTAACTTATACCTTATAAAAGCTATTTTTAACATATTAGTGTAGTATTAATTACTAATGTAAACTTCTAAACCTTTGAATAGAATAATATTATAGTTCACACCGTTTCTGGAGGTGGAGAAATCCCTCCCGTTTTCAAATGGTAACCTAAAAATTTGCATATTAATTAGAAATATTTAGCTATGAAAATTCTATTCCTGTTGTAATGTAAAGATATAACCATCTGTAATGCCCGATGCATTAAAACTATAAAATTAGGTTAACAAAAAACTCTGTAACTTTGAGTTAGAGGCATAGAAACAAGGCACAATGGTCAAAAAAATACTAAAACTTTGCAATTTAAAAGTAATCACTTAAAAACTGAATGGGTTTCTCCACCTTTACTCGTTAGAAAAGTGAAATTACATAATATTAGTAATTAAAACATTTTTACCAACTTGGATCTATGGATCAATGTTTAACCGATTATTATTTAACATATTACCTCAACAAAGTGGGTCCATTATTTGTTTTAGAAAAAAGCTTTATAGGAATAGGTGAACTTCCTGTAAGCAGTTCAATTTATGTGGAATCTAGTAATAAAAATAGGTCATTCAAAAAAAATGTAAGCTACTTAACTTGTTAAGTGACTTAACATTTCTTAGATCTATTTCATTAAAATAATTGATAAAAAATGTAATATGAATTCTGAAAAAAAACTTTTTTTTGTCGTCCATAGAAAATAGTAGTTTTCGTATACGTGTGATAAAATAAAGAATTCGTTTTTTCATCTAATTCTGAGATGTCTTTTTTGAGTTGAACTAATGTTTCTCAAAAAAGTTTAGCATATGCAGTGTAAATACATTGCCACTGTAAACCAAATCATCAGAAAACATTTAAGTACAAAAAAATCATTTAATAAAGTAAAGTATTATTATTAGTTTTATTAAATAGTTTTAATATGTAAATTGTAAGGGGGTTTTTAAACGTCTTTTGACCTATATTTTTACAAATCTTCTTCGCGTTTGCACGGAATTAAAGGAATGCGGTGTCCAGAAGTATTGTGTTTACTGCGAAGTAAACACAGAATTAAACAGCGAAGTAGAAACGTTTTGTTTTCAAGCTCCCGCGTTGAGAAAGGAGGTCCGTGAACATTTTTCACAAAGGGAATTACTACAAAGATTGCACAAAAGAGATTTACAAGTTTTCAAAACAAAGACGCAAAAGATAATGCGATCTTTTCACACTTTGTTTCAACGTCTCTGTATTCTAGTGTCTATTGAAATTTTAATAGCTCTTATTGCAATTATTGTACTATAATTGTAGTTTTGATATTGAAAAAATACCAAATTGGGTTTATTACTTTATAAGAAAAGTATAAAACTGGAACATCATTATTATTACTACATTATTATTATTTATAAAAGCACACATTAATTGCATTTTTTATTTATTAGATCTATTTATATATCCTGTCAATCCAGTGTTGACCTAATAAAGGTGTCCGTAACAGTTTGTGTGTGTGTGTTAAAATAACTTTTCGTTTTTCACATACCACAATTTTGATTATTTTTTTAATTTTATTTGGTAATACCAAAGTGATATCGTTATGAAATATATCAATAAAACTAGCAGTAAGTCCATCCTTTGTACGGATTGCATAATTCAGTGTTAAGAACCAATGTACACATTATTATGATAGCATATAAGCCCGGTATCTTGAAATTATAAATACAAAAAAACAAGATTTAATCAACAATCTTAGTTATTATTATTATCTACTGTATGTATAGATGACATATAATACTAAAAAAGGCCAAAAACAATTGATAATCTAAAATACTAATATTATTTTTATTTTGACAGCTATTGGTTGGCCATTTATATTATTTTTTTTATTTGACATGTTGTATAGAATAAATAACATTCTAATAATATTTATTTAAAACTGTGTTTTAGGAGCTTTATTTTCAAAGTACGTGGGTGAATTTATACTGAACGAAAACCTTCTTCAACAGGTATAAACTAATCAACATAAATTTAAAAATCGTTGTTGCTCTCTTTTTACAAAGAAGTGCTGGAAAAAACTGTTTAGCATTACAGGATGAAATACAGACAGACCGTTAATTTTACCTTTATCTGTTTCATAATTCTTAAAAAAATACATAGTTTTTAAGCTATGTACAGTCAAAACTATTAAAACTTTAGTTTTATTCATATCGTTAGATTTTGTAAGCAATAACATTAATTAATATGTAATATTCGAATTAGGACTTTGTTAAAAAAATATACTTTATTTTGGATTTTGAAGAACTCAATGGTGTTTTTGTCATGTGATAAAGGTGTTGACACAAGTGAAATGGACACAGCAAAACACACAACGATCACATTTCTTTCTTTATTCCCTTCTCGGTCAGATCAGAACATATACATCCTGTAAATAACTCCATTCCTTTGTGTTTTTGAAACTGTTTCACGTGAGTTCAGTAAATAAAATGTTGAGAGTTACAGGGAAAATTTAGTCTAAGATTCGATACTTTGTGATTTATAAAAAGAAATTTTCTTTTTTTGGGGAATTTCAGCAATATATTCACTTCATAGTTTATAAAACACCTATAAAGTAAAATGAATCTGTATAATTTCTTAGCGAAACTATTATAATTAAATAAATACAAACTTTAATGAAATATCTTGATCTATGTATAGCAAACGTGCAATTGAAAAAAATCACTTATATTATACGTACAACTTTTTTATTCTGGAGATTGAACTACGTGATATAGAATAAATTTATTACCACCTTGTAGGGTAATCTATCAATAAACCCATGCATAAATTTCAAATCATGTCTTAATCTGGTGACTTTAGTATTGAAACTAAATGATAAAACTCTATTAGGTTCAAATTAATGTTAACATATTAATAGAGATAGTTTCTTAATTATGGTTAACCGATTAGTTTTGAATTCTTTGCGGTTTGGCTCAAAACGATTGAGTCTTAAATATTTGTTTCGGCTCTGTATTTTATGTTTAAGTTTATTCATTTTTACCCAAATAATTTGATATAACTACTGTAGATCTCACATAAAAAATTAAATAGTTTTTCATTCAAGTGATTTTTTTAACGAGAAAACCATTAGACCAATCACCATTAACCATTCCTTGTTGATTCTCAGGAAATAAGTAATTTACCCAAATATATATGTTAAAGAATTCACTTCACAGAAACAAAAAACACTTAAACATTAGCAATAAGAATAAAACATTCTTACCTTTTGAAATATGCTATTACTAAAAATAACAACCATTTTGAAAGGCGGTGGATTTTAATATAGATCTAGGGGGTTGAACAAAGGTAAATTAGTAATTCAGAACACAGCGTGTGGCTGTGATGCAGTAATCCGGTTACGCAATCAGTTCTGCCGGGGATGTCCCTGGTATGGGGACCCATGTGTGGGGTTCCCCCTACTTTGGGAATTAGCATAGTTTGAAAGTAGAGTTTTGGGATAAGAGTAAATATTTATCGTTGTGGTAAAAATAAATGTATCCTGTAATTCAGCTTCTTGGAGGTCACGAATTGTAAATAGTTGTGAGCATTGGTCAATAGGTGTAGTGTTCTCTTGTGTGGCCTAACGTCTGTACTATTGAATACTACATCAACCTATAAAGACCATCCTCTTAATTAGACCAGTTCGTAGTTATGAGGTAATGGTTCGGACTCCAGGTAAAACTGTAGGTCTGTAATTTAATCTCTGGGTAGTGACACCAGGTGGGCTTAGTTAACGCGTTAATTTACTAACAATAATGGACTTATTATCTGTTGTATATTTTTTCTAAACCTTTAATCACCCATTTTCATACGTTAAGCCTGTGTTGAATTAAAGACAGAGGTGGCACAGCAGCGCTTAGTCATTAGTGCTAGACAGAAACGACTGTTTATCATTTGAAATGAGTTCAACGGAAAAGAAATACTTACTCATTAAGTTGCCCCTGAGCCATCATCTGGATCAAACTAGGATTGCGACTTGGAATAATTATTCAATATATTTTATTGGACTTTTCCAACGCGTCTGTGTTTGTAACTAAACAACGTTTCTGTAGGTGGAGAAACTCCTCCCGTTTTCAAGTGATCGCCTAATAGTTTGCACTAAAATTTGAAATCCTTATTAATATACTTTTTGTATTGTGCTTAATAGACTAGTACAGTATTATTGACTACATGATATAAAAAAATATATGGTACTTGAACTTTCAATATTTGCGCGTCAATAGACACGTTGGAAATGTCCAAAAACGGATATTTCATAATTTATAACCAACGTCATTACGAATTTTGAAGATTCTGTAGGAATTATTATTTCCATTTGTGTCATATATTATAAAGGTAAGTACTAGTATACCAAATCCACACACTAAAACCGTCCTAGCTAATTGTGCTGTCAATAAACTTTTTCTAAGTAAAAATTACACTAACAGAAACAGAACACTAACAACGCTGAATTAAGCTATGGTATACATTTCTGGTTATCAAGCAGACTATGAACTAAACCAATAATCTGAAATCCGAATGTAAAATAACCGTTACATTTTATGTGGATATTAAAGTAGTAACTCGTCGGCTTGCAACTCTGGTCGTTCCGGAATTCCAAAGCAACAAATATATATTTTCTCAGAACCGTTTTCCTAAACACTGTCCACTTAGTTTGGGGATAGAGAATTTTGTGGTTTTTATGCATATTTACAGCAACATATGCATATCAAACACTTATTTATATATGAACCAACGTCTGCAGAAGAGAAAATAACGTTAATAATCAAAGATAAGCTCTTAGTTATACTCACTTACTTGTCGTCCAAAAATGTAGATGTGTGTATTTAAACAGGTGTATAAAAATAATATATGTTACTAAGGGAAGAAACTACGCTTTTGTTAAATATAAATACTGTTGACCATTTAGTACAAAATGACAGCAATCCCTTTATTTATTTGTATAATCTTTATAATTAAGTAATAAGAAGCAAAAAAACTTATTGTCACGAAAAACGACAATAAATACAGAGAAAAATATTATTTCTTAGCACAATTATTTATCATTACATTACAAATTACATAAATTATTATAATCAAGTTTTTACGCCATCATTATTAAAATTTGTTTTACATTAATATAACGCTTTTAATATATTATTATAATAAAACCTGTAAAATTTAAAACAATGGTCAATGTAAACAAACTATTATTACAATTAATTTCACAGGTGACAATTGATTATTTCTATCAAATTGCATTTAAGTTTAAGGTCATTTACTTGTAAATTTTTGAAGAAAAAACACTGTATAGTATTAATCTAATCTTGTTACTTTTAAAAAGCTCAATTTATTTTCCAAGGTTAGTTTTATGTAAACAAAATGCATCTCCAAAAGTGAAAGCAAAACAAAACTATAGTGAGTGGTAGTTTTCCAGAATATGCATTACAATACAGTACAACAGACAGGTTAAATTTAGATAAGACTTTTTTCGAGTTTTCTTGGGTATTAGACGTAAATATATCAAAAATCATAATTCCATGTAATTTTTAAGACAAAACTATAATGCTTAACCCTCCCACCCGCCTAGTTTGGTAGCCACTACTCTAGTACTCAGATCAGACCAGCATCCTTCCCTATTTCACTCCTCCTCCACTCTACCCTTAACTTGTTCCTCTCCCAGATTTCTAGTTTTGAACCGAAGTTAAGGTAAAATGAGTTATTTATATAAATCAGGAAACTAACACTTACTTACTTCCTTTAAAAAAGATAAAAAAATCGTTCAATAACTCTATATTTCTTTCTCATTTTTCCTAAAAATAAAAAGGTTTATGACTAAGGGAAAAACCTTTGGAGGGAAATCCAACTTACCCCCAAACCCCTCCAAAGTAATAGAACAATTTATTTGTTGTGTTTATTTTGTTTATTTATTTTTCGTTGATAAGAGACCTTTAGCGGTATACCAAGTTTTATAAAAAACAGTTGATAATAAATTGATTTTAGTAGACTCCATTTGAATAACAGTGAACGCTCTTAGGCAATGGACTGTGCTTATCACGGATAGAATTTTTATCATCCCCAGGAATCATCGTGACCCAATAATTTAAATGTTTAGTTTGAATAGTGATTGTCCCGTTTTTATATAAAATTATTGTTATTCAACAAAAATAGCGTCAAGTTCGTACAATTAACTTTACACACTTGTGGTGAAAATATTATTTCCAGCTTTAAGAACTGTAAATTTTATAAATTTTTAAACCACGAGCATATTTTGAGAAATATTTGGTTTTCGCGTGTTATATGGTGATTGGGATAGACTAAACTTAAAAGAACAGTCCAGAGATATAGCAATAGTAGGCCTACAGATTTTATAGAAATCGGACTATAAGTGTGGTCTCAGAATATGTACGTGCACAGACAGATAGAAATAGTCCGAAACCACAGTTTCAGATTCAGGGGGCCTCAAAATATCCATTCTTACTTCAAACATAACAAATGTTTACGAAAATACATATTTGTCTATGGGAATATAGTAAAATATTTTAGTTGTAATTTAAAAAGGGTAGCCTACCAAAATATATGATATCATATTCACCTTCAAACATGTACAAATTCACTGTTTCCTTTCAGTATGATTCGCTATTAAACATCGCTGACACGAAGCTAAGTGAGGAGGAAAACTGCAGTAAGATGTACATTACCTATGCATAATGCATACTGCAGCTCCGGGGAACACGTTCGTGCTTTGTTATAACGTTTCATTACTTTTATATCAGCCGTGTAAAGTGTATTCTTTAGGCTTTCACAGCAATGGTTGTTTTAAATTTATTATTTACTACCTCAGCTCTTGAGCGATTATTTAAATATATTCAGAAATATTTAATTCAGTAGAAATTTATTGTATTAATGCTGACACGGTAGTTCAGGGGTAAAGATCTTGCCCAATAACACGAAGGTTACTCAATCGAAACCAGCTGCTCCTGTCAGATCATGAGCGGGCATATCTTTATACTTTTAACTGAAATGGTGACCTACCCAGGTAGGTATTTTAAGCCAAGTATGAATGAGGTATAAATGTAGGATTATTGTGGCGCGATATTGTAGTCTTGTTACTGACTAAGGCTGACATGTTCCTTAGACAGGACTGTTAATTAATAGCCCAAGAGCCGATGGCAACAACTAAGGGACCTACAGTTTAACGTGGAATCCGAACCACGGCCTCTGAATTACGAATTGGTCTAATTATGAGGATGGTATTTGTGGATGAATGTAGTATTCAATAGTGCGGACGTTAATCCACACAAGAGAACAATACATCCACCGACCATCTCTCACAGCTATCCACAATTCGAGACCTCCAAGTAGCTGGATTACAGGACGTCCCAGTCTAGAATAGTCTTATTATAGATTTATATCTCGCTTGCTCATGTGACTAACACCATAACTTTATTAGTGACATTGGTCCTTGTTGTCTTTAATTATTCACAGCACAAAGGCATGGTGATTGGCGGTTAAAAAATATTTAATCTACGAATATTGTTTTATGAGTGGAGTATTTCTTTCTACTTCCAGTAGAGAACGTCTTTTGATGTTGACGTCATCGAAAAGAATAATTGTCAGTAGTAAGTTAGTCATTGAATTAAGAAGAGTTTATTATTATATAACTCAACTATTTGATAGTCGTTAGTGTTTTATAAATCAAATATAAAAAATATGAGTACTACTTTAAAACGTGACACAAACTCAAACCTATCCAACAATAAGCTGAATTCACAATGCCACAATTCACAACCTATAATCTCACCTCTTGTGTTTTGTTTGGTAAATATCATTTTTTTCCAAATAAATCCCGAAAAATTAGAAACCCGAATCGTTTATATTACTTTGAAGCATATCTAATTTTAAGTAATTAGTCAACATAACAAAAATATATAATTGACACACATAAGTTTTTAAGGTGAATGAAATCAGTTAATTTTTATAATTTTTGTAAATCAGTTTATTCTCTGTAAATCTTTTGACAAAAATACGTAATTTCTTTTAAATGTATTTAAAGATTTTATTTATTACTTCTATCCTCTTATCACAATCGCAATTGTTCAATTTCCCCAGAAAATCTCTCATCTATAAATTTTATATAAAATTGTTTTAATAATTAAGAATATTATTACAGTGCGTATAACTAATAAAAAATCTTAGGTTATAAAAATGTAAACAATACTTTTTAATAAATGTATACAAACTTACAAGGAATAAGATTTCTCTTGAAATACGTAGGCAGGAGATGGAATAGGAAACTTTAAGATTTAGAGTATGCAGTTTGAGTTGAAGATTACTGAGCCAACAACCAGATTCAAACGAATGCCTTTGGAACCTTTCTATTTCGGGAAGAGAATGGTTAATATATGAGTGACGTTTACCATTTTTAGTTTCCAGATTTTTTTTGTTTATTTAAATAACAATCAGAGCTATTTAATAATTCACGAAAATATGGAATGCCCTTATAATAAATATCTATTTAAACTAAATTTCGCTTATCGTGGATGGTTAAAAAACAGGATAAATAGAAAAAAAACGCCAACATGTATTTGTAAACAAAATTAAGAGATGAAGGTTATGAATATATATTTATTTAAATCATTAAAACAGCCAATTGAAATTTGTACCAAGCGTGAAATCAGTAGAGTAAAAATGCGTCATTAAATATGTCGTTAAAGAGAATAATAAATGAGCCTAAGTTTTCTGCGAAACGAACTCTGAATTTTACTCTGGATCCGGAATATGATAAACATTTCATTTCACTTGTTTACAAAACATAATTTTTATCGCATACACTTTCAAATGTTTCAGAACTGGAAGGGATTCTTTTTTAATAATTTCAAAATAATACAGGAAGAGCAATACCCCGTCGCAGCTGACCTGCGTACTAAGGGAAATTCCGAATCAAAAATATTTATATAAAATATTTCAAATGTTTGATCAATATCTGTTGATAAATAAACAGGTTTATTATTCTTCATAAGATTAATATATAAACAATTATGCAGGATTTTTGCTTCTAAGCACACTAAAACTATGCATTTCTAGCATAACTAATTTTTATTTTGACCGATTGCACCAAGTTTTTATTAACATCTGTCCATAAATAAAGGAGTTAGCCTATTCTCTATATTATTAGTTTGAGAAAAGAGTATATAAGCTGGATATGACGTCACTGTTACGAATTTTGGTGTCGCAAATTGCCAACCCCCCTCCCAGAGCTAAGATATATGTGCCATGTCAATAAGTAAACTTTTCATCGCACCTGGTAATTAAGTTCTAAGAAAGTACTTCAATTAATCAGATGTTTTGTAAAGCTTTTTTATATTAAGCATAAACATTTTGTTTACTTCATTTAGAGAGCTTGGGACAGGTTGAGTTAAATTAAGCATTAACCTTCAAATTTTAAATAAGCTAGGGAAAATAGCCCATTGTAATGGGCGATTGAGGCAAAAAGTGTGAAAAAAACGTCATATTAGATAAGATTAATTTTACCCTCCAGTTTAGTAATAAGGTCCATTACTTAAGACAGGGGCAAAGTTTCTGGGAATTCAACCTCTATTTTGACTGAGGGAATGATGGTCATCACGTAGCTTCGTTACTGTTAATTACCAGCAGTTATGAAAGGAAAAAAACTAAATTTCATAACTATAAAGAAATGTATGATTTTTTTATTTATTTTTCTTGTAATAAATTAGTAGTTTCTTTTACTAATGTTAACCTATAATTTAAATGTATCCATTAAAGAAATTACACCAAAACGATTTTGCATACATTTAGTACACTGAACGAGAATTTAGGTTTTATTAGGAAAAGAAAGATTATTGGTAGTTAGGGTGTGAGTAGGGAGAAGTAATGGGTTGGGGGCTGGGGGGGGCGTGGGAGTAATCCGATTGTGCAATCAGCTGTTAATTAGGATCATATTTGATCGAGTGTGTGATGAGATTGTACTTCTAGATGAGACTTTATATCAGCTGATCGTGAAAAGTTGGCTGCGGTCCTAAAGCTTTTCCATATATTGAATAAACTATTAGAAATAAGATTAAAAAATGTAAAATGTATTTCTAAAAAAATACTTGAGACTTAAAACCTAAATTTTCGTAAATTTTTGTTTGTTGTTTCATTATTGCATGAGCTTGCAGAATTACTCTAAAACAGCATATTTGGCCTTCAGTACTGAGGAATATAACATGCTTGAAATAATAAAAATCCAGTCAATGGGTGCACTGACACACCGAACTTATATGAAACTAAACAATTAAAAATCACGTTTTTAAGTTGTTTTATTTAGAAGGTAAATATGAAGTTATTGTTTTGTTATAAAGCTATTACAACTGATTAGTAATTATTGAAGATAATTTTAATTGATATTTACAATTTCGTAAAAAACAGTAACTTCATTTTTAACATTGGTAATTTTTTTATCATACAAATATTTTATGTTGTAAAATTCCAGGATTATCTTAATGTCTATTTGGATTTATATTCAAAGTACATGTATAAGTATTAACTGTACATGGTTTTCCATAAATCCAGAAAGTTTAAGAGTGAATATGCTTTTATTATAATTTGAATTTATTTTATTTTGGATATGCCATCCAGTGTATTTCTGTGTATCAAGTGTAATTCATACCTGAATCCCTAAAGAGCTAAAAATAGAAATCTTCGTCTCTGGAATGATATAGTACACGAATACCAATGAGAATAGTGACGGTTCGCAAAGGTTTTGGGATTTTAAATACCTTCATATATTCATGCAAAACAACATATTTATTAAATGATTAAATTATACTGAAAAAACAGCTGATAATAAAATTTGTATTATTGATTATGGTCTACGACTAAAGGTTCCACATACAAGTTGAATTTACTGTCAACAATAAACCAAGTTCATTGTCCAAGAGCACCCTATGTTCATGTCACTTAGTATGCAGCATAATTTCACATAATGTAATTAAATTAAAAAATATTTAATTCATGTCGGTGGTTTGAAAATCCCTCTTAAACTTTTACTAAAAATGTATAGCTAGCTTTTAAGTATTATATTTGTTGAACAGAATTCAATAGATACATTTAATAATTTTATGTTTTATATAAGGTTTTTATTATTTAGTCACAATTTATTTATGTAAACTTTTTTTTTATTTTTGCTTACTAATATTTGCTAATTAAGAATTACAGAAAAGGCTGATAAAGCCCCACCACACATTTACAAATATGATAACCTTGTAAAAGGTTAAATAAAGACAGTTCCCCTTGTTTAGGCTTCAAACGCCACTTTGTTCAAAGCTGCTTTTCAAGTTGGGGCCTTTGAGTAACAAACTTCGTTCAGCACCTCATTAACGTTGTCGTTTTGACCAGTGATTAAGAGTCATACTTACGACTGTAAAAACAACAGCTTGATTACTTGGACGTTAGGGATATCACGTAATTACTTTAATTTTTACTTATTCGGTAATGGAGAATATTTTTTGTAAATTTCAATTGTTTATCGTCAATTTTCAAATATCATTTAATAATATTTTAAAATTGTATGGGGTGAGTGTGTGTGTGTGTGTGTGTGTGTGTGTGTGTTGTGTGTTCGGTGATTTGACCTACACTTCATACGTTTCATGGAAAACGGTTGGAAAGTAAGGAAGAAATAGATTTTTTTATATTCTCCGTAAGAATCATTGGGCGCTTTTTAGACAACGTATGCGTTTCTCAGTAAATTTAACTTTTCTCTGGAACCGTTAGTCGTAGAAAATAATAACAAAATACTAATTTGTTTAGTTTTTTAAATGGTTTTTAATGGTACAGCCCGTTATATTTGACACTGTTTTCGCTGAAAATTTAAAAATTATTTTTTGACATTTAAAAGCCCAAATTTTGAAATTTTTGCAGATACGGGTGGTGTAAATTATTTAGTACTCTGTGCACTATAAACTAAAAAAATTAATCAAAATCGTTAGAGCCGTTTTTGAGAAAATAAATTTCACTTTTTTTTGAAGGGTTTTTTTCTTATGTAAATATTTAAAAACCAGTAAAAAACACAAAAACACACACACACAAAAAATGACACACGGGAAGACATCACGTCAAAAACTTATTTGATTCAGACAAGAACGGATATATTACAGATTGTCTTTTTTAAATTTTTTGGAAAAAAGTATGTGTCAGTCCATATACTATGTATAAGGGGAGAAAGTAAAATGAATTGCAATAAATCGCGGTCACCGTACTTGAGGTAGATCTACGAAGTTTAATACAATCATAGGTGATTTGAAAAATAATTAAATTTTATCTTTTACCATTAACACCCGCAAGAAATACACAGTTAAGTATCTCAAAGATTTGCTCTGTCTCCAAAGGTTTTTAAAATATTTAAAAGTGTAAACACAATACGTTGTATTTTGAGTCTCCAAATAGGTCCATGTTATTCTTATGGAGAATTGGTAAACCAGAGGGTTTACCTAAATAAGAGTATTTACTGAAAAAAATTGTCAAATATTATTATTGTTATATTATTGACTTGGAGATTCACTTAGTCCGCAGGTCTGCTGGGACGGGGGTATTTAGCATTATAAGTAGTGTGGACTATTACGTAATAATGTGCTAATCCGGGTGTGCTTATTTTTTTCCGAATATTTTTACCCTTTCGATATTTTTAAAATATTGAATCGATTGTAAAATCTATATTTTGAGATCTTATTAACTAATTTTAATAGTTAAAATTATTAAAAACCTTTTTCGAAATTAATGGAATAAGGAAAATTATTTTAATATTTAAGAATTTTACAAACAGATCTTGTATGGAGTTACAGAGTACTGTTTAAAGTTTGACTTTTCTGTGATATGAAATGTTCTTCTAGATAAAAGTTCCAACTTTATTTATATAGATAAGGAAACATCTACGTAACCGTAGATTATACAAATACACGTTTAGCTCTATCTAGAAGTGAGAAGAGGGAATGTGAAGCCGAAGGTGAATAGTCGCTTTTAGGCGACCCTCGTCTCTGCCACAGTGACTGTGTCCGGTTAGGGCTTCATGTAACAACCGGAACAAGTACCTTCAAAGTGTATTTTATAACGTAAATTAGATTTTTTATTACTTTTACAGCACAAAAAATTAGATCAACAATGGGTATGTAAGGCTAAATTGAAAACCATGGATGAAAACATTTAAATAAAATAACCGGAAGTGATATTGAAATTTTAATTTCCTGTAATTTTATATTTAAATGATGGATACTATATCCCAGGATATTTACAGATAGATTGTTTGGGAATTGCACGTTCTCATTATTAACCTGATATACTGTAGCGGTGTATAATTGAATAAACATTAAATATGAACAATGCAGTACCTGAGGGGTGACACAGTGACCCAGTCAGCAAACATTCTAGGTTCCTACATAATTAATGAGAAATATTAAATAGTTAAGTATGGAAATTAATTAACAATTTGATATGGACAGGTTAAAGGCAAGCACACGGTACACATCCAACACACCAAAAAAAACTTATCAGTGTACTAACACATACGTTCCCCTTAATTAAATTAAAAAAAATAAAACCTTATTTTAAATCGTTCTGGATATCATTTTATGTTTTTAAACTAACAAAAAGAGAAAGTATGTTAAATTAATTGTTGAAAAAATTAATTGTCGGGGCATTACCCCCCCACATATAGTACGAAACCTTTTTGAGTTGGTTTTGTTGGGTGATTTGACCTTACGCTGCATACCAAGTTGCATGGTAAACGGTTCGGAAATAAGGAAGAAATTGATATTTCAATATTCTCCATAAGAATTGGGCGTTCTCAGACAACGTACTGCGTCTACCACAGACAGTAACCTTTTTCTGGAACCATTAGTCGTAGCCCAATCAAATACTAATTTAAAAATTTTAGGGTGGTTTTATTGGCGATAATCAAATTATACCATATTGTTTCCGCGGAAAACTTAAAAATCATTTTTTTCTTTTAAAAGCCCATAACTTTTGAACCCCTAATTTTACAAACACGCGGGTTGTGTCCTATTTTTATTACTCTGTGCACTAAAATTTTATAAATGACTATTAACTTCTAAATTTTAATTATAACCGTTAGATCAGGTTTTGATACATTTGTATTTTTCACGTTTTAGGGGGTTTAAGGGTTTTTAACTACCCTTAAAAATAAAAAATGAAAAACTGGAGGTAATACGGTGAATATATACATATATACAACATTTAATCTAAATTGGACCAACGGGGTAGGCTTTGGCTTTTACATATCCAACACAAACACACACACACACACACACACACACACACACACACACACACACACACACACACACACACACACACACACACACACACACACACACACACACACACACACACACACACACAGGGCGAAATTACGTCAAAACCCACTTTTAGGATTCAGGGAACCCCAAAAACTGATACATCCACACTACACTCCAATAACAATTTTGACAAAAACAATACTTTATCCATATACTATGTATAAGATGAGAAAGCAAAAGTACACTGCCAGATCATGAGCGGGCGCCATGTGGTTAGCCTATATGATTCACGTCACTACGTCTCCTGTTAATATTTATTCGGAGTACAAGTCTATACACATGGTGATAAAAGGTTAAGGTTAAAAAGAGAGACAATTATCACAATACACAATACAAAACAATATCTTTAGTAGAAAAAACGTGCTTTAGCTAATGCACTGTATTCACACCAGCTCACGTGTTATCAAAATTTAGCAAGAAATTTTACTTCTCAAACAAAAAATTGGTTAAAATTTTAAGAAGAATTAATAAAGGCTTAACAGGATCACATAATAAATATTACCGTACTAAAAATATTTAAATTTTTTTCATAAAGGTATGTACAAATTTAGGAAATATTAATTTCGTATTCCTTAGAAATTAGATTTAGCCAAGTAACGTTACAGATAAATCAAGAGGTCTTCTGAGCTTCTCTTCTGGGAGAATTACCTCATCAAGAACTGTCGGGACCAGTCTATAGCTTATTTCCTCTTTGAAAACAAATAATAAATTTGAACCTGTATCAACTGACTTATAAATATTAATTTACTATAAAGAAAAACTATAAACAGAATTTTTTCATAAAATATATTATTAGTAAAGTATTCCTATTTATCCTACAATTTATCATAAACCTGGCTCTAAATACACACAGGTATCAGTTTGTATTGGAAATAAATACTTACGAAATAAAATTACTTACTTTGTTCTTGTCATAATAATTGTGTGCATTTATGTAGTGATGATATGCTCAAGTGTATTGAAATAATATTGAAAGCATACGTGAGGATTTTGATTTTGTATATAACTTTGAATGATTTCAAATAAGTAACGTCTTACTAACTAATACTGCATACTGTATACTGTAACAAATGGTTGGTGAGGAGTTGAAAAACACAGCAACATTGAAACAGTATTGCTAAATGTTGAGAGAAAACAAAGGCTTACGAAACTGTAACAGTGCTGTCTTGAGTTTTAGAGGCCGTTGAAATACTCACTCAGCAAACAATAGTATCATAAGCCGTTAGCTATTTTTGCATAAAAAGTTAAAAAACTAAATAAAATATTTTTTAGCTTAACTTGGTGGAACATTTGTTCGTATTACTAATATGTTCATATAAACACATATTTCCCTTTTAAATTCTCTAAACGGATTAGACAGCTACAAAGTGATAATTTTGGGGTAATCAATATTGCAAAATTACTGATTGTTAAATATGTAATACCGTATTTAGTAGTCTGATGGAAAGATTATTTACTCACAAAACTAATGAATTTTTATCGCAATAACTTGATTTATAAAGTTTCATATTCACAGTCTTGATAAAATAGGCGTAATTGGTTTTTTTGACATATACCTTTGTTGCTGACATTGGATATTTTATTCATTTGCCATAATATATATGTATTATGTATACCCATTCTCGTTCACAAAGACAGTTCTCATTAAGGCATGTAGTATCGTAATGTATAATAAATGTACATAAGTTTACTTCAGATTAGTATTATATTTATACAAGCACGTTTGTACATTATATTTTAAAAATTAAAAATGTATTACAAAATTATGTCTAGGATTGAATTGGCATCTCTCAGGCTATGAGGTAGGTACTACATTTACTAAACCACCCAACTGGTGATACATAAAGGTACTATGACTTAAAATATTATTATTGTAGTTTTATCAATATTTATTTGTGATTGTAAAAATCATATACAAAGTTTTACTTGAGCTATCTTGTTAATAATAATACAAAAGTATGAGTATAATCTATTTTTGGAAGTCAAAAAAATATATTTTAAACGTTGATTTTTATCTGATATGCCACAGTAAAGAAAACAATATACATTGACGTGGCTCGTGGGCCAATATGAAAGATAAATATTTTCACTTGCCAGGAATTTCATCAATACTGTTGTAGAGGTCGCTATATTCTATACATTCCTTTTTAGAGTTACAGTTTTATGTAAGCAAAAATATAGCTTTGCAAAACGTTTTCTATTATTATTTTTCAAACAAGATCTTTCTTCGACTACATCAATAAATAGGTTTTATCATAATTAAAAAAATCTTTAATTATAAGCCTAGAGTTTGTTTTATTTTAGTAATTTCGTTTATGAAGTCAATATTATATACTTTTATATTTAAAAATTTAACCTGGCAAAAAGCATAAAAGTATTTACTAATCAGAGTTTTTTCAAGTCTTTTACGTTTGCATAATCTATATGTTATCAAGCTTAAGAGCGCTTGTTAATGCTAGATAATTAGGAACTCATTTTCTCATACATTTAATCAATAATTACATTTGTAAAATCGCTATATCACTCATGTATTTGCATTTTTCATCCCGAAATATAATGGCTTTTTATAGAATCCATGTGTTTGAAACCCATCTCTCAATAAAATCTAAATTTAAATATACACAGTATATCTTGTTGGAGATTTCCGGTTAGAGCAGTTGGTTTCCGGTTACTAGTGGCAGGGTGGTTATGCTAACCTAAAAAGTGTTGTCACCTGCACGGTATGATTTTTCTTGATTATAAATCGGCTCAAAACAGCTGATACGTAGTAGTTTGATAAAGCTTAATATTGCGTATCTTGAATAACAGGTTAATTTTTTTTATTTTATCAAGTTTTATGTTTTGTCTCCAACTATAAAAATTGGGAATATGGTAAAAAACACAAACTATAATATTATTTAATGTTAATGTAGTTTAAAACTGTGGAAAATTTTAAAAAGAAAGAAAACCCAACCACTAATTGAAACCACTAAGTTGAATCATTAAAACTAAAATATGACATGAAAAGTTATAAAAATTTGAAAATAGAAAATATAATAAGCAAGAACACACAGTTAGTTACATTTTTATACAAATTCTGCGCTCATCTGTGCTGCCAGGGATTAACTTGAGAGAACGAAAGGAGAGGTTTTTGTTTTCAAACTCCCTCAAACGTTTTATATTTCATGGAAACCCTTCAAATATTTCTTGTCCAGTCTCTAACAGAGATTCAAAGCTATAATTTTGCAGGAACATCATTACGTGAAAATGTTCCAGAGCTTCATGAAAATGAGCAAATGAGAAATAAACACGTTCTCAGAACTACTTACGCATTTGAAATGTTTTGTACCTAATTAGTCTTCAGAACGTACTCTCAAAAGAAATATGACAAAGTAGATTTTTTATAACCTGAATTTACAAACTTTAATTCAAAGTTCGGAAAATCCTTTTTAAATTTGCAAATATATTTGGTATTTATATAAAACTTATACAGGACATAAATTTTAAATATACAAAACTAATAAACAGTTGTACTCTTTAAAATAAACAAGAGTATAGATAGTAAATGAAGAAAATTTATTTACGTAAAAGATTTAAATTTACGGTGAAAACAGAAATGTCTGTTTTGATTTTTGAAATGTCTTAGATTTTTTTGGTTTTTTTATTTATTTATGTTTGACAGTTTTTCTATGGTATGATTTTATCAATATTTGCTAAAATATTTTTTTAAGTTTTTTGGAATATATCTGAGAGCCTTTTTATTTTTGTATTTGTTGTTTTCGTGAATCGATTATAAAATTATAGTATCAGATATCTCATGGTGTTTGGGAAGTTGGGTTTGAAATAATATTTCTCTACGAAGATTTTGGTAAATATACGATAAAAAATATAGCATTTAAATAGAAAAACAATACTTTCGGAAACTATATATGTATATTACCACGAAAATCAGGAATAAAATAATTTTATTTATTGGTCCAAGAGAACACATTCCAGGGAAAATGTAATCTAACTGTCTACGGTTGACGATAATAATTTTCTTAGGTCGCCTATCAATTTTCTTAAAATAATTACGCCAAAATTAAAATCTTTCTTTTGAAAAAAGAGTTGTATTTTCAAAATAGTTGATGTGGACATTTTGAGCTCTACTACTAGAGGATATTTTACTTTTGTAAAAATAGGCGATGCACTGAGACGTATAGGCATATTCTGTTTGGCAGTCGGGGCAGCTCTAATGTAATTCACAACAAGATCAAATATGTTCCTAATCCACAGCTGATTGCACAACTAGATTACAGCCGCATCTGTCACCCCCCCAACCAACCCCTTGTGAACATCCCTCGTCCTCCTCTCCCCCAACCCTCACATAACCGTCTTTCGTAACACTGGTGAATTCATTACAATTCACTATAAATCATATTTGTCAATTCAACATTTGTTTGCCAAAATACTACTCAGTGATTATTTATTTAATATGGCATAACACCCTCATTCTCTTAAAATTTTTCATAAGTACCAAAGGATTCTTAAAAAATTGTGAATGACTATAATTTTATAAATGAAATCCTGTAAAGATTGGTAACTATACACGTGTATAAGATATAGAATCGAGACGAAAAATTTATAACATATTGATAATTAAGATTTTTAATGGATCTCAACTAATTTATTTCAGATTAGTTAAAACGAATCTTTTCAAACTACTCCGTATATATTTTGAATGTATTTAAAATTAGATAAAGTAGTGTAACCTTTTTCTTCCAAGTGTAATTATTTGTGTAATTATTATTCTTGTGCCTCTAATGGGATCTGTTGACTTCTCACGTGGCCGAAACCAGTGGTTCAACATGCTTGCTGAAGCACAGTTGCAGTCTGAGATATCCTTATCACTCCTATATATCCTTATTGCAGTCTTTCAATTATTTTGTTTCTTGAAAAACATAACCTGGTTCTTAAGGTCAAATCTATTTCTACTTATAAATGCATTGTGTTTTAGTATAACCAATTTAATTTGACTTACCTTCGGGTTTTGAGTTTTACATATTTTTTTTACTAGCTCAAGTGTCAATTGTGTTTTAAAACTCAGTATTAGGAAAAAAGATAATTTTTCTGTGAAAAACATGTAGCTTAAGTCGCCAACATAAAAGAGAATATCAACGAAATAATTAAAAAATAGTTTTAAAATACTAGTTTACTGTTTAGTCGTCTTAAGTAGTAAATTTCACTTTCTGTATATTATCCTAGAATAAAAACTTTGTATAGTATTGATTTAAAATAGTTACTACACTAATGATCAATGTTATAAACAATAGTGTTTTAGTTACTCACCAGTAGGTTAAACGCATGGAAAAACGCACGAAACCGTTTCCATTATCATAAAAATTTAACTAATAGCTTAAAATTCTATAATTTGTTATCTTTTCATTCGTACGTAGGCTTAATTCTTAAGTATATAATCTAACTATCTAAAATGTATACAGGAATAATAAAAACTCCATCGTGAGTGGTTAAACATACACGGGAAAGACGAAACCCCCTTTTATATCGATTTAAACGGACAGAAATTAATACGTCAGACCCGTTATTGGTGTTGTGTAACACACAAGGACACAGTTAACAATTAAACACTGTTTAGTTTCACACGAAACATAAAAAACGGACGTTTTCTCACATCCAATCAATTTAAAAACATAATTATTTTTATAGAGTGAAAGGTTACTATGAAATGTTTGCCTGGATTTGTTTTTATGACAAAAACAATACTGTAACAAAAACTCCCGACACAAAACCTGTTCACGTCACCGTAGTTCCGCAAGAACCTTGCGTGCACAGGGATCACAACTGAAATATGCAACCAGGAGGGTCTGTATTATGCATGTGTAACATTCCATGGCTCGACGACTGTCTTTGAGTACCTCTAAGGTTGTTTTCTCACCTATGCTTTTGCAGGGTTAACCCTTCAATGCTGGAATCGTTCTCTAGTACGAGTTCAAAATATTGTATTTACTTCTCTGAGGGAAATAGGTCTAATCACTGATATGTGTAAAGGAAATATTTCCAGTTCATCTAAACAGATGTTCTTGGAACTAAACTATGACGTCACTACCCAAAATGCCAACACCCCCTCCCCAGAGCTAAAACCTTTTTTATGTTTTAAGATCCATTTTTTCTAATGGGAATAATTGCAAATTGACTTTAACATTTCAAAATGTATGAAATTCTAAAAATAAGTCATAAATAAAACCCCCTCCTATTAGACATAACCGTTTAGTCCTAAAAAAATCTATGTGATGCTAAAAATCCAAAAAACCCTAAAAAATCAGTCAAATTCAAATGAAGCTGGTGTGCGTTTGTTTTTGATGTTTATAATACAATAAATCAATATAATACCACGCAAATTTCAAACTGGAATTGCACATGTTCGGGAGTAGAACCCTTATACTTCCAATTAGCTTCTTTAGCTTCACTTGTCACTGAACACCAATGCCACTGGACCTTATTACACCGACTGGAAATGTGTATTTCAATAAGTTAATTTGCATCTAGAATTAATTTAACTTTAATGGTTTTGACTAATTTTTGCGCTGAAAAAATCCTTTTGAAACACCTGACAGGACACTTGACCACGACAAAGAACTTCCACAGGAACATAGAACGTAGCATGTGCCAGGAGGACCAACTGAAATATGCATCCAGGAGGTCCTGCATAATGCATGTGCAATATACCAGGGTTCGATGACACGCTTTGGGTACCTCTACAGTGGTTTGATCACATATGTTTTTCAGGGTTTTATTGTTTTCCTAGAGCTCATTTTATGCCGATTGAAATGTTTTAATGAAGAAAAATCTTATAAGTATTTTCTCATACATAAAAATTCAAAATATTTTCTACTGTACTTTCAAAACAATGTAATACAGGTCGTTGTGAGTTTTCTTCGGATTGAATCGGATTTTAAACACATTCACTTCCTCTCTGGTATTTGGTCAAATCGTAGACAGACCACATGATAATTAATTTATAGGTTTAGGGTAACACACCAGCCAGTAAATATAATGTGCTTGCTTAAAATTTTTTTTCGAAACAACTCTTGTCACATCATTAGTGGTCACACTGGCCAGCCGCCATGGCCAGTGTGACCACTCTCTTTATTTCTTGACCTAGCTGTTTCAACCACTCAAGACCAACGAGAATGATGATGAACAGTTGCGTTTTCAAAACGAAAGTTAGATAAGATTAGGTTACCATTTGAAATGGTAACCTACCTAGGAAGTTTAGGCCAAATATGAGAAACGAGGGTAAGGTGATTGTGGTGCGATCTTGTAGCCTTCTTACTGATTAAGACATGTTCCTTAAACAGGACTGTTAATTAATAGTCCAACCGTCAATGGCATATCCAAAGGACCAACCGTTTAACGTGGAGTCCGAACCATTGCTCTTGAAGTACGAACTGGTCTAATTATGATGATAGGCTTTGTGGATTAACGTAGTATTCAATAGTGTGGACGGTAATCCACACAAGAGAACTTTACATGCACTAACCATCATTTACAAATATACACAATTCGTGATCTCAAAGTACCTGGATTACAGGACACGCCACGATCCCAGTCACAATATAGGCTGCAAACAAAATTAATATATTTTAATTGCTTAGGTAATATTTTTAGTACTTGATATATGGTGTACTAATATATGATATTTAACTAAACTTATACATATAAATGTAGAAACGCATTAACATCCAGAAATTAGGTATTTCAAAATATACTTGTTAATTTATCGTATATAATAACTTATTTTATTATAACTTAAAAGGTAAATACAATCCTTAAGTAACCAATACAAAACTGATCGTTGAATATTACGAACAATAATTGATTAACAAGGAGTCAGACAATTACAATAGGACTGAGGAGACGGTCTCGGTAATTGGAAGGGGACTTGAGATACTCTAATTGGAGAGTTTAGTTAACGATGCAATTTTTTCATCGATCAGTTTAGAGAAACTCAATTAATTGATTAGTATATCTATAATATTATAAAGAAGAGGTGGTGTCTGTATGTTTGTTTGTGGGTTTGTGTGTTTGTGGGTTTGTTTGTGGGTTTGTTGTGGCAAGTGAATGCGAAAAATACTAAACCGACCGGTTTGAAATTTTAGGCAAAGGTAGATCGTAAACTCATGCAACACATAGGCATACTCATTTCCTTAAAATCCTCTCGGGCTACGCCCTGTGAACGTCCTAAGTTTCAATGTTTACATTTTTAGAGAATGAAAACATAAAATTACTTGAATGTCAACAGCTGTGAATACTAAAATTTGACAGTTCGAGAAGAAGGAGAAGAAGAAGAAAGAGCTGCTGTGACCGTCCTAGGTTTCAATGTTTACATTTTCTAATGACAACATCCGTTTGCACTATATTTTGACAGTTCAGGAAGAAGAAGAAATAAAGTTTATTTTTCAGATAAACTGCTGGATCGAAATTAGTGAATTATTTGAAATAGCGGAATGGTAGATTTTAAGTTTTTTTTCCGACGACTGTCTCTATTACATTAATCCTTATCCTCTCCCAATATTTGACATATGTTACTTTGAAATGTTGTAGACTCCTGTTTTGTCATTTTGTAAACAATGAAGAATTAATTAACAATACCTTAAATGTATCGGTAGAGCCTACACCTTTCAGCCTTTTTAGCCCGTGCGAAGAACGGGTACTTTGGCTAGTTTATAATAAAACTCATTAAAAAAATCAATCTTTGAAAGTACATCAATATATACTAATTAACTTTGCATTTTCTATTTAATTTCTTAGTTTATGGTAAATTACACGAATCTGCCCTGTGAAAAAGTGGTCATAAATTTACAGGCATAACTTTTGTTATATATTCATTTATATGCCTTACAGATATGTGTCTATGTCAATTGGTTGGATGGATGAAAAAAATTGAATAATGTAACTAATTTCTATTTTAATCAAATTCAGCGTATATTTTGTAAATATAATATCACAATGCAAACATAATAACGGTAATATGCAATATCTTTACCTTGTGAGAAGCCTTTAGTTCTGGAGTTTAATTTGGTTTGATTTCCTCTATACGTATTTCGCCACGGGTGTGGCAACCTTAGGTGGAGTGTAAAGTCACTTATCTAATCTTAGGCCTAACATTGGCACTATTAGTGATTGAATTTGTTCATTTTTCTATTTAATCACACTAAACGAACATTAAAACTATTTTACTATCCATTTGAAAAGATCGTGTAAAATCGTGTACATCAATTTGCGGTAAATGAATAAATCCACTACGTAAACATTACATTTAAATTACATGCACTTATTGTAATATTAATAAATCTATTACATTTGTCATGAGCTTAAGTTTTTTTTTATTTATACTATTTGGTACAAAATCAAAAAATACTAGAATATAAAATCGTACCAATCCAGTATGCCTAAAGTCATTAATGAAAATTTAACATTCGTTAAAATTTTACAAGCCAATTAAAAAATAAAACAAGTCTAAACAAAATTTTGTAAAACTATCAATATAAAAATGGAGAGCTAAGAATTGACCATCCATTAACAGGTTATGGAGAACTAGTAGCCTACGTACAGCGCTGTTTCCGTTTCCGTTTTGGGAGGGATACATTTCAATGCAAGGAAGGCTGTTTGGCAATCAACACCAGAATTGGATTCTCCATTCCATCCAATCCCAATTGTTATTAGTATCAGTTGTACATCGACCCCTGTTGTCTTTTTTCGTTTAAAATACAAATGTTTTCCATTTAACATCGATGGTTAATTTTCTACCCACACCAGTCGTTGTTTCAACATATCTGTAATATGTTTTCATTATTTACTCTCTGATTAATCATTATTTTAATTTCTTTAAACTTCGCTTTTTATAAACATTGAACCCTTTTATTACAACCTATAATGTGTTTTGAATTGTTATGTTACACTGTTCTGTTTTTAGAGGCTATAATTCATAAAGGTTTTTTGCTAATCAATATAGTAAATACAAAAATTTATAAAATGATGGAGAGAGAATATATGGTTATTTCGATTTTAAGAATATAAAAATCTGATACTTGTAAAACTTTCTGAAATTAGGAAACATATACTTTTAGCTTAACCGAGATTATGATGTGCTCCAGCTCAATTTAAACAGAAATTAAAATACTTCCTCAGTCAGTATTTCAACTCTTTTTCTCAAACTAATGCAATGTACGAGCATGTTTTCACATTTTACAGAAAAATTTTGTAGTTAGAAGAAAATTTCAGAGGTCAGTTACTTTTCCTTCATTTTATTTGGAGTAGACCATAAAATCTGAGACAACTGATAATAATTTATTACTTTTATAACACAGATTTATTATTCATTTATTATTTGTATTATTGAAAAACATACTGTTTATTAACATCTTACATGAGTTTTAGAATATTACTCATTTATACCAAGGACTAAATCAAAAACAAAATATCAATGTATATTATATATTTCAGAAACCACACAAAAAATAAAACCTACATTCTATATTATAACAGACATAGGGGTTTTAAGTTTTTTTTATATTTTTTTGTATTACCTTAAAACAATAACACACCGAAAAGAATAAAATACTTTTGTCGTTTTGTGTAACACTCAATTTCGAATATTCGTTGCTTTATTCCCATATAATGTCATTTCATATACTTCAAAATCATAACTAAAACTAAATTTAAGAATGATTTGAGGAACAATAAAGTAATTTTTTGAAAATATGTTATTTTCTAGGAGTACTTCAGCTTGATTTACTAAAGCAGTACAAGTTTTATTGAAATTAAATACCATGGCATGACTAGTATAAACTAACTTATTTGTTATTCTTCTATATAATGAGTTATAATAAATGAATGAGGCCTTTTATTTACAGGCGGTTTATGTAGAAACGTTCTCGAAATATCTCATTATACATGCAATTACAAACTTTTACTGCAAAGCGTAAAATAGCAACAGTACATGAATAATACATCTTATCCCTCATCGGGTTCCACATCCCCTTCTCCAGGGATTAGGGGATGACTAGGGGTAGCCACAAAAGGGGAGGAAGTGATTTGATTTATTAGGAACAAAAGGACAATGTAAATTTAAAATTTGTAGACCTTTGAGATGAAAATTATCTGAGTAATATTCTTTGTATTATTTTGTTTTATTGTATTCATTTGCTAAACCCTTTTACTTTCTCCCCTTAGTATATGGAGAAAGTATTGTTTTCGTCAAAATTTTCGAATTTGAGTTGAGGGTGGATATATCCGTTTTGGGGTCCCCTGAATCCAAAAAAGTGGGTTTTGACGTGATGTCTGTCCGTCCGTGTGTCTGTGTGTGTGTGTGTGTGTGTGTGTGTGTGTGTGTGTGTGTGTGTGTGTGTGTGTGTGTGTGTGTGTGTGTGTGTGTGTGTGTGTGTGTGTGTGTGTGTGTGTGTGTGTGTCTGGATGTGTACAGTGCCACAGCCTACCCCATTGGTCCGATTGAGATGAAATTTGGCATGTATATATATAGTCACCGTATCTCCAGGAGTTTTTTTTCATTTTTTTGAATTTTTGATTTTTAAGGGTAGTTCACCCCTAAAAACCTTTAAAAAACGTGAAAAATCCTATTTTCTCAAAAACGGCTCTAACGATTTTGATTAAAATTTGATAGTTTATAGTGCACACAGTACTAAATAATTTGACACCACCCGCATGTCTGTAAAAATGACGGTTCAAAAGTTATGGACTTTTAAATGTCAAAAAAATCTAATTTTTAAATTTTCAGCGAAAACAATAAAAGTAAAGTATAACTTGACTGGTACCATTGAAACCAGCTTAAAAAACTAAACAAATTAGTATTTTGAATTATTTGTCTACGACTAACGGTTCCAGAGAAAAGTTAAATTTACTGTCCACGATAAACGCAGTACGTTGTCTGAAAGCGCCCAATGTTATTCTTATGGAGAATATAAAAAAATCAATTTCTTCCTTACTTTCCAACCATTTCCATGAAACTTGGTATGAAGAGTAAGGTCAAATCACTGAACAAATCCAGCTCAAAAAAGCTTGGTATTACCGGGGGGGAGGGTTTCCCCCCATACAATTTGAACAATAAATTATTAAATGATATTTAGAATAACTTTGTAGAACATGATAGTTTTATTACAGATTGTCTTTTTTAAATTTACTTAAGGGAGAAAGTATGTGTCAGTCCACTGGTACCGTTTATTTTCTTATAATTAAGATACTCTAGTAAGCTGCTGGGAAAATTAAATAAAAATTTTAATCTAAAAAAGAATATATACAATTTAATATTTTTGAGGGTTATTTTACGTACGCAAAAAGAGCAAAGCTTTGTATAAAAGGTAGGTAAGAACCGCTTAAAATGTGGATGTGTTGCATCCTGTGTTACAAGCTCCAA
Source organism: Nephotettix cincticeps (assembly GCA_023375725.1). Taxonomy (NCBI): domain Eukaryota; kingdom Metazoa; phylum Arthropoda; class Insecta; order Hemiptera; family Cicadellidae; genus Nephotettix; species Nephotettix cincticeps. The sequence goes on from CM041786.1 coordinate 139,358,641, forward strand.
AACCACATTTGGTCCTCTGATTGATTTAATGATGCTGCATTGCCCTCATTCTACTCCATATCCTCCGTACTGGATCAGGATTACATTTATTTATTAAGAAATGACTTTAGTCTGTCCCTTGTACAAAATGTAGAGTTCAGTTAAAAAATATATTTTTAGAACGTAATAAAAACTTTATGTCTAAAACTAATAAATACGAAGTAAAATTAAAAGCATCATTATTTAGTGTCATTTTAAAAATATATGCAAAAGAAAATGTATTTCATTAAAACTTTTTATAAAACGTTATTTTGATATAGTTACACCGTGTTGTTGATATATACACCGATTATCTGGAAATAGTATTTTAAACCATATTTAATGTCTATACATCATAATACATAAATTTTAATATTATAATATATTTTTTAAGTTAAGTTTAAGAAGTATATATTTATCTAAAGATATAAAACATTTATTTAAGGGATTTTTTAGTTTTGCGTTTGGGATTGGAATTAGTAATTCTAAGGTTAAATGCAAAAAAAACTATAATTAACTAAATTTGAAAAGTTACTTGAACCTAGTTTTACTCCGAAAATACGACTGTAATTGGATTGTTATTGGAGTTCGGAACCAGTTTGTTCTTTGTAAAAACAACTTGTCTGATTTAGAGAATATTCCAAACAAAATAAGGAACTGTTTCAACTAGAAATGTAACCCTTACAAAGTAGTACAATACGTTACCTGAGGTTTAGTGACTTTGTATATAAGAACGATATTTACTGCTTAATAGGTTACAAGACTATTAGACTATAGACTAGATAATTTACGTATCTTATTAATTATCTTATTAACTATTTACCTTAATACCAATTACATTCACCAGGTTTTATTTTAATATTATTTTCGGTTTCAAGTTCGTAAGTGCATTACTTAAAATTATTAAAAGATTAAAAAACAAAATTCAACTAGAGTAGTATTTTTGTGCAAATGAATATAGATAATCCATAAAAGAAATTTAAAGTTTTTCTCGTAAATGTTTTCGATTAACTAAATTTTTTTGTTATGTTACCCTTAAAACCCACATGAACGAAATTGGAAATATCCTAATTTGTGATTCTTTATCTAATTTTAACGCCAACGAAAGCATTACAGTTCGTTACCTCCTTTGAAAGGGTACGATCCAATATTATTTATTTTATTATTGCTTTACCATCAACTGATATATCAATTAGTTTTTACATTCTATAGAGAACAATAATGTAAAATACGATAAATCTGTTCTCACACCTACTTTCAGTTAAACGTCGATTTCTGTTATTAAAACAAAGTTCGTTAGTTTATCGCTTAAAATTATTCAAAAATATACGTATAAAGAATCAAAAGAGGAAAAAAGAAGATTTGTAAGTCCTGCTAGTATATAAAGTTAAAATAACAGTTTTGTAAGAACGTTTCTTTACTAATGATCTTTTATTTTTATTTTGTTTTCTTACACTGCATAAAAATCCAAAATATGAGTTATTTGAATACATTGTTTTTATTTGTCTTACGCCACGGAAGGCGTTATATCATTTTGTCCTTTGATAAGAAAGCACCTGATACGATGAGCTTTTTTTTGTTATACAATGCTTAAAAATGGTTGTGTATACTTTGAAATTATCCACTTATTTTAAAATTAAGTAATGGCTACTCAATGCTGTGATACCTCAGCTTTGAGCGATGTTGTGCACTTTTTTGTTAATTTCCAGTCTAGTATTTTATCCAATTCTAAATAAAGAAAACCCATACACACATTGTCCAATATCCCATTTTCTAGTTACCAGGAGGAAAGTGCATATTCAGTACTAAAGACTGGGTTAGCTTGGTTTGTATACCACCATAACATTCCAATGACCTTTATACTCTAGAGTCTTCATGGAAGGATCTATATCTTAAGCCGAATGCACTAGAGTTCTGTACTCCTCCAGTAACTTGTGGAGAACAAATGTTCACTTGAAATACAGCTATATAAATTTCTCTGATACAAACTTAATTCTTTGTTATTTCTAATAATAGGATTGACGTAACAAGGTCGAAATAAGACTAAATTGTAACGTCGTGACCTTTGTAGCAAGGCTCAAGTTCAAGTAGAAGTTTAAGTTAATAGAACTTCTCTCTGCTGCTCTTCAGAAGTCACCTTCCTGAATTGGGGATTTGGATGGTGGCGTGTCCTGTGATACAGCTTCTGGTCACCAACTCTGGATACGTATGAGCGTTGGCTTGTGGATGTGGTTGCCTGGTGTGGATTAGAATCCGCACTATTGAATACTACGTTTATCAACATAGACCATTCTCATAATTTACACTAGTTTGTAATTCAAAGGAAAATTTTTGATTAGAAACCTACGTTATACTATAGATCCCTTAGATTCCATTGGCTGTTGGTATATTAATCTACTGAAGGAACATGTCAGCCTTAGTCAATAACAATACTACAAACTCGGCTTAAAATGGATCCTAACTAGGTAGATTGCCACTTCATTTAAAATATATAGTGTTTGAGTAGGAATTCTAAGTTAATAAAAAAAGTTAAATGAATGGTAATTTGCATGGAAAATTATTAACATTTTTCAAAACCTGATGAGCAATGACGAAGCTGATATTTGTTTGGCCAACTCTTCCTTTCGACGACCTGTTTTTCTCCCGAGGGAGCGTTATTAGGGACAATTTTACAGCAAACACGTTCAATACGCCTCTCACAAGAAGCCTCGTTAAATCCTCGTTTGTCCCAGTTTCATAAGCTGAAGCTGTTTGATAAAACACCGGCTTTTAACGACTTTTACACGAGACAATTTTCGTCCTAAAGCCGGTTATAAGCTGATTAGCTAATTGAAAAAAATGTTAAATGATCGTTTATATACGAGTATATCTGGTATTAGTTAACTATAAGAATTATTATATAAAACATATACAGCATTTAAGTACTTGCCTATGGGAAATAAGTTTGATTATAGAGTTTTCTGAAGGGAATGTTTTCAGTTTCTCTAAACAGTTGTTCTTATACGAGTAAGACATCACTTGAGTTACACTTTCGTCTCGAAAACTGCCAACACCCCCCACCCCCCAAAAAGTGCCGACATGTCTAAATATATAGATTGTATACTTTTTTTATTTTTTGTTAGGAAAGTTAGCCATTAAAATGTGTATTACCTGTAATTTTTCATCATTTATATAAAAGGAATAAAGATACGAACTGCAAATCTATTTTTTAATCTTCGAATAAATATTTGAGGTGGACAAATATTGTAAAGTTAAGTCTTAGTTAGTTAGTATTTAGATGCAACATGTAAGTTTATTTATGACATTTTCATCAAAAATTTTATTCATATAACCCTAAATCTAGTTTACTAATAAGAGAAATTAATATTTTGACTTCAACCATTTAATTCACAATAGAGATGTCTGCTTTTGTTCCAAGGTAAAATAGAAAGTACTCATAATGTCTCAGATCGTTTCAACATACGAGAGTTTCTCTTCTTAAACTAGGTTATTAAAGTATGCTCAATAACCTAATAAAACTAGATAAACAAGCACGATTCTTGGAATAAAATTATAATACTATTTTAAAACATAAAGGTTTGTCCCAAAATGTTTGAAATTTCAACTGAATCTGAGTTCCAACAAAAACAACATGATGTAAGAGAATATTTCTTAAAGTGAAATCTCGTCTACCTTTGTTTACATAAACAATTAGTTTAGACAGGTGTCTTTCTATTCCAATGTAAAGTAGAACTGAGTGAATTCCTTTTAAATTTGTTACATTATCTTGAAAGTACCCTATTCTCTAAATAGGTTTTGACGTTAACATAAACATATTCTTGTTACAATCCGTTTTAAGAACATGTACAAGATTATTCTAGATTCAAAGGTTAAATAGATGAATAGTTCGGTAAATATAAATATAATAATTCTTATTCTAAATAAAACAGCAGTTTTTACAATAAATTAATTTAAAACTGGATGAAAGATAAAAACTGCAGTCGTAAAGATAAATACCAATTTAGCACCATAATAATATAGTTGCAGAGATTTTTAATAGCTATTTTTTGTAATAAATGGTTTTACTGCAGTAAAATTTAACAAAAACCGAACGTAACAGACAATCACCTGATTGATTTAGTTGCCGGAACATGGTTACTGATTGTTTGGAAACAATCACTTAAAAATAAACAAGTCGTGGAAACCTTTTAGAAAAATTTGGTTTTTTAACAAGGTGATCAGTAGCAAAAATGTAATACGACTATAAATTATAAATCAGCATTTCAGCATTCTTAATTGTTGAAATCACATAGAGTAGCTTTCCGTTAATTAATTTACAATATGCAACTTATTAGACTTGTCTTATCAATATGTGATTTTCCCTTTATGAAGTACTTTAAATGTATGTATTTTATAATAAAATATATATGTTTTTTTTATTATTTTGGATGAGTACACAGCAATTTAACAGCCATTGAGTTAGATAACTCAACAAAATATTATATTAGTTAATGCGTTTTTACGTGAAAAATTTACTTTTTAAACTACTCAAATTGTTTATTTCCCATGCCCTATTATTACTAATATTTATCTATTTAAGGTAAAATACACAACTCCCCCTTATCCCCTTAAATGCAGGAAATACCAGCAAGTGCTTTAAGGAAAATTCTCTACTGTGGAGACAAATAGTTTTCAATCATGAACTGATTATGCTAGAAATTCCAAAACAGATTTTGTAGATTAAGTAGAATTTTTATAAAGCCTTTCCAATAACATATACTGGTTGATGGGGGTTAAAGGATAAAATCTCCTAAAAAATATAATTAAAAAAACTCAACAAAAACTTTTGAAATAATTATAATTTACGATTCGTTACACAGACAGATGGATGTGTAGGCTTAAAACTAGAAGCCTACTATAACTCCAAACCAATATATCCTCCTTTCACTATGTTTTATTTTAGTAAAATTTACTTTATTTTTTCTCAAACGTATCGCTTTTACCGCTTTAATTTTTTTTAAATATATATTTTAATCTACTATTAAGCTAAAATATATTTCATAATAGTGTAATGCTATACAACGTCTCTAGAGAATGACATATATTTTATGGGCGAGATAAGTAAACCAATAAGCTTATCGAAAGTCACAATCCCATAAATCCCTCTGGGGGCGGCGACGTGTCATTTACTGTCTGATAGTTCTACGAATCTCACCCTCTCCCCTCCCCTGCACCCCTACCATCTCTTATTACGAACCCCCTCCTATTGTAGGGGTGAGCGCCAAATTAACATTCTCCCTGTCCCAGTAGCGGGGTGACTTAACAACATGACTGTGGCTTTCCTTATTGCCTGTATTAATTTCCAACGCGCAATTTACTTTACAATTTACCTAAGTTAGGGAGACAGCTGATGTGCTGACAATGCTAATTAAGTGCGAGTTAGTACCAAGTTACTCTACGGTTAAGTTAGATAGAAATTTGGTATTCGTTTGTGTTTGCCTGTTCTATACAGGGTTGTTTTTATTTTGATGTTTTGTAGTTTAATGTTTACTTTCTCCTCTTATTTATAGTATATGGAGGCAGTATTGTTATTGTAAACGTTTTTTAATTTGAGTTGAGAGAGGACATTTCTCTAATGTTGGGTCTCATTGAATGCAAAAAAACTGTTTTTGGACTGATATACGTTTGTCTGTCTTTGTAAAAACCCCAAGACAATATTGAACGTAAAATGTTTTTGAAGTTTTTATGAAGTATTACCGATGGGTGAATGGAGTGTCCCTAAAATTATAACAGTTATAATAACCTTTTTTTCTCTTGTTGGTAGGTAAAAAAATTGGATGATTTTGTATGTAAAAAATTTTTATTATGATATTTAAATAATTACTACTAAAGATAATTACAGATGTATTATTTTAGGTATCTAGTATTTCTAAGAGAGAAAGCATGTGTCAGTTTGTCGATACCGTTTATTTTAGTAATGTGGATCTGTGGATGATCAATTTTTAAGCTTTTTATGGCCTCACATTTTCGGTTATAACAATAGAAGACTAGCTGTAATCTAGATTCTAGGAGATTATGAATTATGAGCAAAGGTTGGTGGATGTCTTAATGTGTAGAGTTATCGTCCACACTATTGAATACTACTTTCATCCACAAAGAATATCCTCCTAAATTGACCTGTTCATAATTTAAATACAATTGGGTTCGGATCATTGTCTGTTGGGCTATTAATTATCGTCTAAGGAAAATGTCAGCCTTAGTCAGTAACAAGACTACAAGAACGTGCCACAACCATCTTACACTCATTTATTATTCATACTTGGCTTAAAATCTCTACCTGGGTCTCCATTTCAGAATAACAATAATACCTGGTGGTTCTGGGAAAGAGTCCCACTTCATGTCCTGAGGGATGCCAGTTCGATGCTGGGAGAAATCCTAAAAATATATTTTTTAAAGTTCGAATCCACCACTGATCCTAACAAATAAATAAATTACGCAATTAATTCACCCCATTCACTCATTATTCATATTAATCTTAAAACTAATTTCTCTAAACAAAGAGTATATCACTCTAACAACATTTATAAACACATTATAGTATGAATATTGGTACATAACAACAAACTAAAAAAAACTATTTTATTTTCTTACTGAACGGAAATATTTTAGCTAATACTTATAAGTACCAAAAAGAAACGATATTCAAAAATTATGATACGTGGATAAACCTTTTACCGGGTGAATTACAACGGATTGGAAGAAAGTGTCACAAATGAATGATAATTTACAGATGTTTCGCAGATGAACCTGAATATTAAACTATTATCTGTCACAATGTATTATCACACTTAGACAGTCAAAGTCCTATTCCTTTGAGACTATTTTCAGAGTATTCAAGCAGGACATCTTTGATCTCGGAACTATACTCTTTACACAAAGAGAACAAAAATTACGAACAATAGCTTGTGAAAGGGTGTTTTTAAGAACCCCATTTATAAAGTGGTTATTTAATACCTATTCATGTAATATTAAACGAACATTCAAATACATATTGTTAACATGTGTTTGATTAAAAAATAAATCTATTAGTATTCAAATACTAATAATTTGGTTGCAAATGATGTCAATATGAATTCCAGTTATTTTTAGCAAACTTTCCATTGGGAAAAATATATTACCGTAGGTCTCATGGCAAGACTTAATACCTGGACCATATAATAGCTCTAGTAGTTTCTATGGAAACCTGTTTCAAATTTTCATCTTACTAATTGCCAACACCCACCAGATCTGAGACTAATCCATGTCAATAATAATTGGTTATTTTTAAATATTTTTTTAGGAAGATACCAACTATTAAAAAAAATAAACTGAAAAGCTGCATTTTTCTAACTTTTATTAATTATTCTTAGAAACTAAGTAATAACTCAAATTAAAAAAATAACCAACTACCAAAAATAACAAATGTATTTTAGTATTATATTTAGTAGGCTATATACTATTTAATTTTAATTTTTACTTCATATTATTATAGCTGACTATCTAAGAACATTACACTATTCAACAGTATTTCCTTAAATCCACAAATAATTACAAGTTTTACAAATATTTCACATAACTAACTTCAACTACAATCTGAGTATAAGTTATTCCAATTGCATTATTTCCAGTTGATTTCTCCAAGGGAACTAGTCGTGCTGTCAACCCAACTACTGCCTAATTATGTAACCAGAATACCTCAGCACGTGGCGCTCTCTGCATTGCTAATCTCACTTCTTCACGCACACCCTGCATACCGGCATCCTGCAATGGAATTGATAAATAGTCATGCTTGTATATAGCTTTTTTACAGAGTTAGTGTTTTAGAGTAGGAAGTCCTTTGAGCCCACATGTTTTCCACACTTGGACACTTCGGCAAAAACTTATTATGCTACCCTCTGGAATAAAAGAGGGCATTTTCATTATTGCCAGGCCCTAACCCTTCCCACGTAGTGGCCACCCTCAATATGGGGAAAATATTTTGGTTGGGGACAATAGATCTATATAATGGTTGACGTTGGTTATACGTACCTTTTTCATAAAGATAATGTTTACATGTTTTAGGACCAAATTATTTTTGGCATAATAATAGCAGTTCCATGTCTTTTTCAAAATTCAGACCATTCAGCATACAGGTCATTTTAACTAATCATCACATCACAATATAATCTACTCCATATATTTTACTTACCTTTATCTCACTAGACGTAAAAAATACTGCCTGAGGGCGCGAAACTATAACACAATGATGACTCGGCCACCTAGTAGAACAGATGGTTTGAGATCAGTTATACCAACCCAACAAATATAAATAAAATATTATAGGTACAATAATATTTATTTATGACTTAAGGTAACTATAGACAGGCAAGAAACGATTTTGAAATGTCTAAATTGTGTTTTAATTTGTTGACGTATATTTACGTCAAACGTTCGTGAACTCCAGATTTAGTTGCGTTTATATACGGTATACGCTCACAAGTGATTAGCAACATCGACGTATATATACGTCAAACGCTCGGGAGAGGGTTAAATGTACGTACGATAATAACGTTAGATTAGATTAACTTATGGGTAGGTCGCCATTTACTCACACTCCTATCTCATCCTTTGGAGTGAGATAGGAGGAAATTTATAGGTTAGGTGAGTGACGATTGGTTTGGTTGGCTGACCTTACCAAATAAAGAGGTAGGCCACCACTTTCACAATGCCCTTGACATCGATGGAGTTTATGCGGGGGAGGGTGGGCGGATCTCCAACTAAGCCTTGAGCCCTAATGTCACTTGAACCTGGTAAAACTACACTAGTCTCCACAGGTAGGGCATAATTTATTAAACTGAGAACTCAACTTTAAAACTATACCAGATTGTGACAACTTTGTGATCTTCCACCCATGAAGATGTCCAAAAGAGCAATTTATCCTAAATTACTGAAAGCGAAATATTCCATGGTATGTACATAAACATGGTGCAACCAGCGTAAAACCCATGGCTGTAGGAATCATCCAAATTCGAACGGGGACATAAAAATAAAAATCAATACCAAATTAAATTATTTAAAAGAGTGAAGTGAACACTAAGTGTAATAAATCTACTTCATACATGGTTGCATTATTTATTATCCTACAGGTTCCACGCTTTATTACCACACTTATCAAATGATTTAATCAGGAATTTTATTCAAGCCCCTTGTGGGTCGTCCTCAACGGAACCATTCTTGGCAGTCACACTCTTCACTTTCTTCATCGTCTTTTCCACAAGCTTGAGTTGAGGGCTATGTTAAGGTCTTACAAGCTGGTTTTTAAAACTATATCTCCTTTAGAGCAATAATACCACAAACTGAACGTTGAATTTCGCTATTGTATTACACCAGGAACTTTTTTACTACAGCAGATTGTGTAATCTAAAAAGACGGAAAGCTGCACAATGATGAATCTGTTGGAGAAAAAGATTTGTAGACCGTAAGTGACCTAAAGTCAAAGTAAATAATCTTATCAGATTCCCACCCCAACCTAATCTGGTCAATATAGGGTGACGCGTCACTCGTGCCCTGATAGGATCCTGACCAACCAACTAATCTGCCTTATAAGGGTGGAATCCAATTTAATGCTTTTTACGATTTGTGGTAAATGCGCAACTAACAAACCGCAATAATTCATTTTAAAGCTTAAACTCTATGACAGTTTGTACATTATTAGTGTGTAAAACTTGGAAGCAATTAATCAATATTGTGTTTTTTAATGAACAGATTAAAAGTGAAACAGTAAATATATCTAAACTGTAAAACATACTAGCGCAAATACAAACACAGAGCACACTGAACAAAGCAGTAAGGAAAAATACTCTTATTAGATTGTGAGGTAAAACATTGTAATTTTGGAAGCCGCTTAGTGGATATTTATGGCGAGGCTGGCTGCAACTTGTCGTGGCTCTTGTTATAAATGCTCGGAATTCCCGGCTACAGATGCTAAGATCCTTTAACAAGCCGGAAAATTGTCGAGATTCGCGGAAAGATAAATATCTCCTTTCAAACATCGTGGCATGCTTGTTTATGCTTAACAACAGTTAAACAACATAGAAATAAATATGGTGTTATTCCTTAAACAACCAGGATCGAAATTACGTAGAAATTTTAATTTTATTGTATCAAAACAGAAATGTATGTAATGTAGTTCCTTTAGAAAATGGCTTAGATCATGGATATGTTTAATGGGAATGTTTTTAGTTCGTAAAAACAGCTGTCTTTATAACCATGAGACATGACTTCTGTTACATCCCTCCCCCCAGAGCTTTTTGACGAATCCTTTTCATCTTAGCCAATGCAACTTAACATTTTTAATTTTGTTTCATTAGTAAAGGAATTTCCCTTCTGCGTTGGAAGATTAATTCGATTTAAAAGATAAGCAGAATTAATTAGAATATAAATTGGAAGTAATAAACGTAATTAAATCTAGATGAATATTTGTTTTTAATTTCATTCAGTTTTCTGATTTTGTTTCACGTAACATAGCAGTGTTTCTTCTTTGTTTAATGTTTAATTTAAGTGACACTTACATATTTGAACAAAGTAAAACTCAAGCTAGAAACTAATTAATTCACAATTATAATAACGTTTACGTAAAATAGTATTCAAAAATTCTCTTACAAATAAGAAATAATTAAGCTATTGCGTTTGTAAAACATTTATCACTGCAAAGGAAAAAGAATATTTGTTACAGAAAGCTGCAGTGTACTTGAGATGAAATACACCACATAAAAGAGGCAATTTCAAGACACCCTCTTTTACACCGGCAATTCGCCGCTACGGCAGCCTTTGTGAGGGATCATCTGATTATGCTTGCACATATTGCATGTGTGTAACCTGTGAACAATGTAGTACTGTAATAGCGTAAAATATTAAACATATATTATATTCTTCCAACAACTTATGTCTTTAGTTTTGTAATAGTAAACATATGATTTCCTTAGGCGATAAAAACTGGCCATTTTTTCAACAGTAATTTTATAAAGATGTATATAATAGTATTTTACAACTTTTAACTTTATCAATGAAATTACCTTGTAACTGGAATATTTATTCTTGATAAAAAGCTATATTGTAATACGTTAGTTTCTGATATTATATTTTACACTGAAGAGAATGATTATAGTAACTCAAAAAATCCTTTAGCCTTTAAGGAGTTGTATACATATTATTTTACTATTAATCGAATATATTAAAATGAAATGAGATAAGCTTTTTAGTTCTTTGAAGAGTGTTAAGGTTTCTCAAATAAAACATCCTTGGTAAGTTGTATAAGTCAATTTTCTACGATTTCGTTTATGGAAGTCTCTCATTTCCTTAGAGCTAGCCCTAAAGTTGATTATATATTCACTAGGGTAATAAAATAGCAACCATTGATCAAGTTAACGATACATAATATATGTTAGATTAACCCTACATACAGAGTAACTCTTATACATTATTGACTGTTAAATATCTCATTTTTATTGTCACTTGTCAATTGTAATTGTGAAAACTTTTGTAAGTACAATTATATATCTAGACAACATTAATCATACAAAATTAAATTTATAAATTTAGTGATTTTTTTGGAAAAAACACAATAAAACTTGTTTAATTTTCAGAAAAAGGAGCTCTGAAATTATGATATAAGTATGTTGTTTAATAAGACAGAAGAACATTTATTTTATTATAAAAACGGTAGGTAATGCCAAACACTACAGCCACAGAATTCATGTCCACTTATCTCCAGACATCATTGTTTCGATGTCCTATTGTTCACTGTTTCTTATCGCTCACGACGGATAGGCTACCTGGTAAAGTAGGTACTCTGTCCAAGTCCACGGCCCACGTATGGTCTTAGTACCGGCCACCTCATTTATTCCTCATTACCTCAAGTAAACGTTTTATTTGTTTTATCCTACATTCTATATTTTAACCAGTGTCCAGTCTCTTTTAATTTAACAAAATTCAAGTATTATTTTATTTGCATTCATTAAACTATAAAACCCTAATCAATAAGCTAGTGTCATGTGCGGTATCGCGACTTCCGCGTACCTTCGAAGTGGCCACAACTATTAAAAGACTTTGCGTGCGAACATCATAAGAGAAGAGAACTTCAACACCAAGAACCATGCCTGAAGTGAGATGCCAGCTTCATTCTTGTGTTGGGATCCATTGCGTCCTTGCCCACTCACGTCCGAACTGGAGTTTGTAAGGTATATGTTCCAATATTAAACAGTTTATTCTACACATTCATTATTGTCCTTGCGGACTGGTCCTTCCCTATAGATATTTCACCTCTGATTAAAATTTAATATTAACTCCCCAACAAAACTTTTGACATACTATTATAAAATATTTTTTTTATTTATGTTAAGAGTCAATCAAAGTCTTATATTGAATACATGGATTTATATGGATGTTGTATGTTGTATATCTATGTAAAGTAGGAATATTAGGCTAAAAAGTAACTTAAAATAGTTTTAGAATTAAAATACATTCAGTGGACCTACACCCTTTTTTTTCTTTTTTTTCTCGAGGGGAAATGTTCTCATGCACCATCAGGGAGGAGAACGGTGCACTCCCCGGTGTGTGGGATTCACACCCAACTAAAACCCCCCAACATATGTAGGTCTATGTGTAGATTTTTAAAGTGGTAATAAGCAATACAATAAAAAAATGTTACCAGCACACAGTGTCCACATAACACCCTTTTATATATTTCAATAATATAAAAATAAAATTGGGTTAAAATCCCACATCTCTAAATGTTATTTCGTGTTTTAAAGTAATATAAAATGTTGAGTTAAAGACGATCCAAAAAAGCAGTTTATAGGCGATTTCATAAATTGAAGTTATAGACAATAGTTTCCTTATCGTTGTGCATTGAACGAATTTGTACCTAAAACAAATCGCACAAATAGCAACTGTTTATGTAACTCGGTATTTGAAATACAATATTGTGCAGGGAGGACAGGAGGTTAATATACCTCTGCTCTAAATATCGACTTTGTGTTCTCTATTTAGGACATTCTAATAAAGGCGGAGGTCTTACGGCGGCCGGGGCTCATAATACACGTCTTATAACCAGTTATCTACCAATGATACTTCCTATCCTTCAATTTTTACATCCTTTAGTTTGTGAAATCTATATTTAACTAGCTGACCCGGTGAACTTCGTACCACTTAACAATAGTACATGTCTTGTTAACTTTTAGACTAACTTAATTGGATTTTATTTATTTACTTGAAGCATTTCTTCCAGCACGTTGAATATTACCTCGCTGCTGAAATATTTTGTTAGCTCAATAATTTCTCATTGGCAACCGAGCCGTTTCTCTGGTTGCTTCTCTTTCTTATTGTATTTAACAAGAACGAAGTCGGGTCATGCCACCACGGGCCATAGACTTCTAGGCCGTGGCATTGTTTATAATTAACTCTCACTTAATTCAATATTAATTAATTACATTTATGTGCAATTACGTTCAATTACATTTATTCTAAATGTGGATGCGCTTGTGAATTGTATAAGGGTTGAAACAAACTTGTGGCATTATAAATCCTAAATCATTCACATCCCCAGTCTACCAAATGACTAAGCTATTTCGTATTGCTAAGTATGCATAAATTAACAACCATCGCAAATTATTAATTTCATTAATTTGTATGTTTAGGTTGTAAAACTTATTACGTAAACTTTAACCAGTCTTATTCTTAATGATATTATAGATTTTTGAGAAATCTTTTAGGTGTTTGGTTAATTTGAATATACGTAAAGGTGAGCTTTAATTTTTGATGACGTTTTAGTAGCAAATTCTTGAATTTTGTCTATCCGTATCATTAGTAAAACAGCTGTACCCAATACAGGACCTGACTGAAGAGCTAAGTCCTGCACTTTGACATACAGTAATCAGTATTAATAACAGTAAGACATTGTAGTTTGATTAAGTGCAAACAATATTTTCATTTACACTAGAGTGTGGTTGTTCTATAACCACAACGCGTTAAAAATCGTCAAGTAAGCTATTAAAAAGATATTATTTATATTTAAAAATTCAAATCGAGGAAGTCCGCATCAGAAACGGTAATCAAACAACTCTCCGGGGGTATGCTCCGTGTGAGCGGTGCCGCTGTCTGTGCGACTCCCTGAGGCCAGATATATCCGCCGTCTGTGACATACCTCATGCATATATTAAGTCAACACTCACGCTCATACTTTCCATCGTCTGCTTTCTAAGGACGAAGCTTCTTACCGAAAAGTATCATGAGTAAAATGAATCTTAATTCTTAATATAGGAAAATTTAATATTTTACAAACTATCTAGAATAATTAATGTCAGTTCTTATGTGATGTGAATACGACAAATTAAACTCTGGTCTTGGTAAAAAAATTGATTATCGTAGAAATAATCTCTCATGCTCTCTCAGGTTATTATAACCTACAAAATGGGCCCCATTATTCGTAGTAATAATTTATGTTGTCTTATAATGAGTTTTTTAAACCTCCAATATATTATTACTAAAGAATTTATTTTCACTAAAGTTTTTTTAACAATCTAGATAGGTTAAACGTACATGAAACCTCACTTTGTTTTGTACAACTTAATAAGGAACATACCAATAACAAAGACTGAAGAACAAAACAGACTTTAAACACCTGACAAAAAAGTTTATTTCGTGGTAATAGTTATAGTGAGGGTGTATGTGTTGAATTTAAGAATCTGTTGATAAATAAAGTAAATTTACTGGACAATTGTTTTGTTTTTTTGGTCACTTAATACATGACGGAAGTTTTTACATATTTATGCCTTACGATGGGTGGGTGGGGTGTTGGCAATCCATCAGACCGAAATTTGAAATGGTGACGTCATATGGTTAGTGACGTTTTGAAGAACTGAAAACATTATTTTTCAGCCATATCCATGATTTAAGCTGTTATATATTTTTATTTTTATTTTTTATTCTGTAAATACTGGAAGAAAAGAAAATTAGTGATTAAATTGTCATTAAGAACTAATTTTTTCGTTACATTTTCAATATATTGTAGACAAATATATTTTAAGTTTTATTTATTTAATTTATAACTCTTTTACCTAGAAGGGATGTGTCAATAAATATAATTTTATGAAATTATTGTTATCATTACAGCAAAACTAACTTTATTGTTGGATTCGTTATTAAATTTTTAATTTAAATAAGTAATAAATTAACTACACTTAGTCAATAACGGGTTAAGAGGTACGATAGAGCTGCTGATGATCATTCAGTCAGATGAGGGGGTTGAAGGCGTCAGGGGTTGGAAGTCGTCAATACTTGACCTTTCTAGAGACTCTGCGGCATTCGACACACTTTCAGGGAGGGGTGATTGTTCGTCTGTAACCATCTCACAATCGATCAATTATTTTCAGGCTTTGTTTTATGTAATTATTTATTTATAATAAAACTAGCTGACCCGGTGAACCTCGTAACGCTTAACAGTAAATTCGTGTTAACTTTTAGGTTGGCCATGTTCTGAATTCGAATAGCATTACGGCGCCGCTGTGAAAAATCTGATATTCTGGGTTGCAGCATATTTAATAATAATACTGAAACGATAATACATATTAATAACATTACCACAAAATAAATAAATCTGAGTGGATTGATTCACAATTTTTCTAATCCAACCTAAAACCAAACAAAACCTAACTGTAATAAGGCTTTTATTGGAAAGATATACAACAGCTGATTATAATAACAAACGCAATATGTATAAACACCGTAATTATTTTTATTTGGCCATCATATTGACTTATTATAATAAGGAAATAAAATAAATAATATAATGACCGAATATAAAAATAAAGTAATAGATCATTAAACATTACGTGATAAATCTACTAATTATTGTTTTATTACAGTGATTATACTCATGTTTATAAAGTAATAAAATCAAATAAGAGATGCAATGTATTTTAGACATATTAGCTACGGAATAAAAAAATCAAATGGAAACAAATTGGAAATTTGTAAACTAAACTAAAAAGCCTCATGGAGAAATAAAAAAAATCTATGGCACTGATCATGAAAAAACACAAAAAATGTTGATATATAGCTTGTCAAAAATTGTCAAAGATTTTATATTATATATTTGTTTTAAGTTTCAATGATCGTTACTTTTTTTTCATAATTTAAAAAGTTTATATTGTTTTATAATGGTATTCTTGATATATTTTTGAATGCAGTTTTGATAGTTTCAATGATCGTTACACTGGTGTTGTTCAAATTTACAAAAATTGCAACTCCACACCAGAGAATATAAATTGTAAAACAATTTGTATTGGAGAGGACATAAGTAGAAAACACAACTGTGGGGTTTCATATTTAGGTTGTTATTGTGGACATTTTCTATCAAGGCTAGTAAAACAAAGCTTTACAAAGTTTTTTAATGTGGAATCTTATCTCACCCTCAGGTGGGTTGAATTGTATGACATGACAAAATTTGGCCTAACCTGGAATACAGCTGAAATGGAAAATGTTTTTAGGTAGACAAGAAAATTACAATAGTATCTAGTAACAAACGTTATTTTGGAATTTTGCTATCCTAATCAGTAAAACTATAAAAATATAATTAAATAATAACATTTAACTAAAGCATTAAAAGGGTCTGTCGACTTACATAAATATTCAAACATAGGTCACCAACCTGGGCGTTGGACGATTTCATGCTTAAGAAGCTTTATACACTAATTAAGTAGAATTTATGAAGGTTAAGAAAAAATATAAAATATAAATAAATGACAGCTTATTAAATAAGGTTTATTAAAAAAGTTACAGCATACACATAAACAAAATAGACACATTTAAATAAATATTTACATAAATAAATAAAATATACTATGAAACTTTTGTTCGAAGTAAAAAACTAACGTTTCAGAGTGCTAAGGTATGTCGCGCTTGTGAAATTTTAAGTGGAAATGTGTTAAAAGAAAAGTTTAAAACTACTAGTTTATTGGATTAGTTTCAACACGTATTTTAAACTTGTGTTTCAAAACTCAACAGCGTTTCAGGGGGTTATAAAATTCAACAAATGTTTATTTACAGTATTTATTTATTTACCTACTATATACTTACCTACATTAAATATTTGAAATAAAATTTTAAGTTTTAATAACCCCGACTTTGCTTATTATAAGAGTTTTTGTGATTAATTTAAATCTTGATTGTAATGTCTCTATCTTCAGAGATATTTTATGAGGCATAATTCTAAATAATTTTAGCTCTTAGGAAACTAGTGCACTAGCTGCAAGTGGTTTATTATTTTTTCATGAGCTTTTAATGGATCACTTTTATCGTTTGGATAACATTAGAGTAAAACATACAACATCGATAAATTTTAAAGAACAAAATATCATAGCTAATATTGTGAACAGAATCACATAACCAAACCAATTTATACATTCATCATTGCAATATGGAACGAGTAGGTAGCTTTGGCGCCTTCAGAATGAAGAATGCGTTTTTTTAAACTAAAACTAATCATGGATATTTCACGGCTTTTAATTTATCATCTTTTCATTTAACAATTAAAGTAGCTTAGTTTAACGTAAAAATCTAAACGAAATGAAAAACTCCAATGAAAGATTGTTGCATGGTTGTATAGAAAATGATCATTTGAAGTACTATTTTATTGTATCTTTTAGATAAGCACATCAGCATTAAAAATGAGGTGGTGAGTAAAATACTGTTACTGTTTGTAGTACCAGAGGAATATGTAAAACAAGTTTAAATAACAACCTATTTGTGTAAATTGATTCGGTTTATATAATAATCCGTATATTTATTTTTAATTTTTAATCATCACATTACTTTCTAAATCATTGATATTGGGACTGTTCTCTTGTATACATGGCAATTGGATATATTTTATGGGATATCCTTAGCTTTGCATCCTCAGAAAGTTTCCTCATCATAAACAATAACCTATCCAAACCATTAAAAGCTTATTGTATGGTTATATAATTGAAGTGCGAAAATTTGTGCTGTTTGTGAAAAAAAGTAGCTTCCATTATTAATTGGCTTTTGAAGAAATGTCTTTCAAATAGTAGTATTAAATGGATATTTTAATGAAAATGTTATTCCCACAAACAATATTGGAAAAAACACTCTTCAAGAATACAATATTTGTTTAACCTCAGTAGCAACTAAAATCCACCTTCAAATTTAACGATTTTCAAACTTTAAGTAAAAACTATATTTTTACGAATAAATAAAATTTCATAAGGATCAGACGAATTTTATGAGAGCTATTGTGTATACAGACACGCATACACACACAGGACCAAATAAATCATCCATTGCACTGAATAAAACTTAAAATTTGAAGGTATTTACTCTTACTAAGAACCAATGAGATAAGTAAAAAGTCCCCCTCAACACAGAAGGATCTTTATCGGCCATTTTGTCGACACCCGGTCGCCGATCAAACGGATCCCCCTTTTAATGAAGATTGCCTGGCAGCCGTTCCGCACGAGGACTGAATTCTAATCGCTGCTGAAAAACTCTGATCGTTCGAGAATTTATTTCTTCCTCCACAAGAGAAGCCTTTTTTCAGTTTATATCACCAAAAACTTGAGAAGATTCTATACTCTGTACACTATATAAGGACTGAAACACGACCAAAAAAATATACGTAATTGCAGTTGATTAAACATCGAAACATATTCGTAAATAGTTTATCACTAATTATTTTGTAAAAGCCACAGTTGAAATTGTACGGGGTAAAGGTGTGAAGTCATGTGTGTATTACATTTTTTCCATTAAGACTTTTTTACCGTTTTATTTATACTTTAAAGTAGAAAATTGGAAGATTAGATTTGAAATAGAAGATACTTTAAAGAAGATTGGACGGTGTTGGTTATTAGCTGTTATTTATATGACCAACTTTTTATAGGACATGGAAACAACCCCAAAAATTCCCCGAATATGTTTTTTAGTAGTTTTTTGGTCTGAAAATTTGAAATAATATAGTTCTCAAATGTATTCATTGCCATATATCATTAGAAGACAAACACATCTTTGGGTTGTAATTACGTCAGAGATATTACTGATCCAACAAAATGATATTATGCACATCCAAATGGGTACGCTAGGATTTCAACGGTGAATTTTTTCACCAAAACTGTGATGCTTATCAATACTCTGACCCAAATCTGAGGTAATACTGAAGGTTTGTAGAATGGAAAAGTATTTTAACTAGCTAGTAAATTACATTTGGAAACTCAAAAAATGTTTTCATACATTTTGGACCACCTATATTCCTTGAAAAATAATCAAAGCACGATGCTCACCTTTTCGATCTGTCTTTTTATAATAGGTTATTTTAGGTGGTTGTTCATCTAATAGGTTGACGTTTTACCAAAGAAAATTACCTTTGTCATTTTAAATTTGACTATTTAATACAATATGCAACTACAATATAATCTAAATAAATGAACTAGGGATTTTTCTCTTCGCTTAAAAGTTTAAAAGTTTTTAAAGTTTAAAAACGCAAAATGGGTCCTATCTCAATTTCTTTCAATCTCTTACTGTAACGCTAAATAAAGTATCTTCGTGACACATCTTCCTGAAAATGGGAGCACCCACTGTGATGAAATTTATTTTGGGTAATCTATTTACCTTAAAAAAAGTTTTTGTTTTCCTTAAATTAACCCATAACCTAACTAAATAAATAAATACACTATCAAAACCCCAGTTTAGAGTAATATTAGCATTTTATTTCGATGGTTAACTTAACATGTAATCTATTAAAGTGATTTCACATAAATAACCAGCTGTCAAGTTAAAATTTATATTAGTCTGTTTACGTTAATACAAAATTATAGTAGGCCTATACAGTAATAGTGTCAATAATTAGTATTTCCTATGCAAAGGACGGGCTTGCTGCTAGTTATATTTAAACTTCGTTTAATAAATAGTATAAAACGTGACGTAACATAATATAAATAAAAAATTTTAGTATCAAATAAACTCTAAGTATAAAGATGCATTACAGAACTGTTTATATAGGCGGATGATGGAGGTTGGAGCTATTTTAAGCGGTTTGTTGGAGCACAACACGGGAAAGTTGTCACCAGGGAAACTTTCTGCGTAGGCCTACATCCGTTATTACTAACTCCACCACTGGACCACTCCGAGGCTACTTGATAACATCTCTCACTCAAAATGTTGAAGCGAAAATAACTAAAAATTTTGTAAATTAATTGATTTATATTCGTTAGAATAATCTGAGTGATACATGTTAAAGATATTAGAGATGTTGAAGATAATAATCACTTAACTGACTATTATTATTTTCCCTTTTACGATGTTAGGGAAAACGGTATTTTTTTATCTTTGTATTTCAGAATATTTTACTTCAATCCTCACGACCAGGGATTACCTAACGGGAGTACAACGTTTGAGCCGATAACGTTTCTGCGCTGTAACTTGATTACAATGCAAGAACTATTTCAAATAAATACTAACAGAGGTTTAAGTTTTTATCCCTTAGTGAATATATAATATATTAAATCCTCCTTCTCTAAAAAGGAGAAATGTCTGCCAACACATAACTCTCAGGACAAATTTGAAGCTACCTTATGATTTGATTACATATAGATCAAAATGTAAATTAGATAATCCTATGCTATAAACTGATATGAACAGTGTTTGTATACATGTATATAACAAAACGGATCTTAATAAGACTATAGAATAAACTATTTTCTGACTAAAAAGTAAATGTTGCTAAAAAATTTTTCTCTTGTCCAGTATAATTTTGGTTTTATTTTAAAATAAAGTTTAAAATTGAAAATTTGTACAATGGTCCAATGTAGACTTAAATGTAAACAAATTAAATAAACATAATGCTTTATATTTAATGTTACCAGATAGTTTCGGTGAAAGTTGATAATTGAATGTGGCATACAATGTGTCTGGTCTATGCTTCGAATAAATATTTCGCTGAGGCTATTACGGTAGCGTGGAAGACAACGAGTGTGCATATGCTATGACCAAATTTGGGTGGTGTGCATGCTTTATACAAGTTCAAGTAGATTAGTGAAAGAATTGTTTAAACTTAGCGTTAAATATATAGTATTTTTACTTCTGTATCCAACTAAGTAACTAAATGAAAAAAGTATACTTTATCTGTAGGAGCAAAAACGGGCGTTTTTGATACGAGCACGTCGAAGATGTAGAATAAGCGAGTATATATCAAAAAGCTAATTTCATGCCGTAAGATGATTTATATTTTTCGTCATACTACAAATATAGTGAAGCGAACACACAAACATGAATTATTGGTTTAGTATTGTTTTTTAGGTTAAGTCAGTGTTGGCTATTTTATTTTATTTTGTGTATTTCTACGCCAGTGGCATTTTTAACGTTTTGATGGGGAACGGTCCAAACCCCGGTCTTGTTACTACCTAACGTCGACCTGTTGTTAGGAAGCATCATTAATTAGTAGCCAAATGACAAATGGCGACTGGATCCAGATTCGACCCTTGCGGGATTCGATCCGGCGACCTTCAGTTTTGAAGGCGGGTATTATAACCACTACACCACCCAGCCAGTTAATATTAATAGTTAATATTTATTAATATCGATACTTCGATTTCAACCATTTGATAGTTCGATTACCAATTTTACAAATAAACAAGAAATCAATAGTGATTGTTACAGTTGCATTGTCGATTATTTAAACTCTAATTCTAACCTTGAATTAAAAGTGTCATAAACAATGATATTTTGCGGCCCAGGACTTAAAATATTATCTCAATTAATTATAGATTTTGTTCTAGGAGAAAAAATAACATTTTTTTCTTTAAGCAGTATGATGGAAAAAATTACTGTCGAGAGAGAAATTTTTTAGAACTTCTTAAGTTCATCAGGTATTATTCAAGGTTTTTTAACTTTAGGGTTATCCGTAATAAATTTGGTATTTTTACATCTCCCTTTTTTACGGAGGCCTGTTGCGTGGCCGCCTTCTGGAACTATTTATCAAATTATTTCAGTGTAGGCCTGAGGATTTTATCATCAAATGCTCTACTAAATATTCTTTATCAAGGTAAGCTATGCATTACGCAACACAAAAATGTATAATGAAAAGGCCGTTTCTTGATTTAAAATAATACAACTTTGGAAAATTAAAAATAATATCAAATATTACTAGTATATTATTCTATGAAATACACATTTTATATTTGTATATAATGAGGATAAATATAACTGTTTATTACACGTTATGAATGTAAAACGAGGATAATTAGCAAATAAAACGACGGATGTATCAGAGGCGCAATTTAAACTTCGCAGAGGCGTGAGACACGTCCTTGTGTTCGTCGCAATGTTGTCGCAATCTTTCCCCTCCAAGATAATCTACTCTTTGCTCAAAACCTCTTTTGCTACTTTGTAATTTACCTCAAATATTACAAACTATTTATTTTCTTACTTCTTTTCTCTAAGTACTAAATAAACCCTTAGTTTCATTCGATAAAGATTAATCGTATATCCGTCTAACAGTAAATACATGTTAACTTTAAGATTGGCCATGTCCTGAAGTCAATTAGCATTGCGGCTTCGTTGTGAAAGCTTTAAATGTACAATAGCTGATGATTATAATAAACTCAATATGTATAAACATTGTAATTATTTTTTATCTGGCAAACATATAAACACGTAAAATTTAATCATACAGAAAATAACGAAATATAAATACAGTACATAATTTCTAAAACCGTGAACTATTAACGTGGCGTAAAGCTGTCATTTTGTTCAGCACATATTCACTTCATAGTTTTACATTAATGAATGATACAAATGGCATTGGATACGGACAGTAAACAAATAGCTGGTGTAAGAAATCAAATGTTTTTATTGTAGAAACTTAGTCCCCATAAGGTTAACATTAGAAATTTAAAACGCTATAAAATGGAAACTAATTGAATTTATGGAAACTGATATGCCTAAAGCAGGACCGGAGCAGAGACGAATCCAAAAAATCAAAGATCATTAAAATCGGTCCAGCCGTTCTCGAGTTATAATGCGTGTAACTAACACGACTTTGTTTTATATATTTAGAGATAAACGTAAAAAATATTTAGTAGTTTTAAACTATATACATCAACTTTCCATTATGATTTGTTAACATTTTGTGAGTGAATTACAGGCAGCGAGATAACTTTAGCGATATTAGTCACATAGGCTAGAAAGAGATGACCACTAATGATCTAACAGAAAATGTTTGCTTCTGGGTTTAAACCCCAGACGTTACATTTTCCCTCAAGCTTTCAGATCTGTTAGTATACGAATACAATTTACCTCATAACTCCAACCTTTGTTTATTTGTTTTATTAGTGGGGATAAAATATATCAATTTTATGGAATGTTCATAGCAAAAATCAGAGAATTTATGTATTCCAATTTTGTTTTTATTTGCCTTCACCCCAAAATATATCGTTTGTGTGTGTTAACTAAATATTAGAAATATATCTACTAGCTTTGATATATTAGTTTAAATAGTAAAAATATATTATTTTAATAAAATGAAATTAAAAGTGTGATTTAGAGGGATCTAAATATATAGAAAGACAAGCACAGTTAAAAGTTTGAAATGTTTAAAAATGTTAATAAATCATTGATTTTTTAATATTAAATAGAAGTAAAGTCTATAATAAAATGCCTGCCTAGTTTGTCAATAGAAATAATACCTTTAATTTGTTCTACTTTTATTTTATGAAGATCTTTAATATCATGTATGACATTCTAGGGATTTTTATTTCAAATTTTCAATATGGCCTCAAACTGCCCATTTCATTGGCGAGGGTTGATAATTTCAATACGAAAAACTTTATTTCTTGACCACATATAAATTTCCTATATCAGATATGTTTACCTCCTAGAGTTAAACTATTATAGGGATGGGCGTTTAGAGACACATTGTATAGTGTGGTGGTGTAAATAATCCTAAAAATTACGTCCAGACTTCCTTTGTTATTTAGTAAATTTTAAATGTAAAGAAATAACTTCAATTATGTTATCTTTTTCATCTGGAAAGATTTGAATTTGTCACAGTGAATAGCGACGCTGAGGCTAAATTAGTGATGCGATTGGTTCCATAAAAATTATATAAACAGGTTTTTTGCAACATGGCAATTCACCGGCTTAACATTAATTCTGTTTGGTAAAACATTGGTTTTTACATTTCACTGGAAATCCGTGTAAAACCGAAATAGTTTAATTGGCCAATTAACGGTGACCGGTTGGCTCTGATTGGTGGGTCAACAATCAGTTTTTACGTTTTGCAAAATTTGTATAAACTGAACTCACCACCTGGAGTCAGCTGTATTCTGCTATTCTGTATTATTTTTGTCTTTTTTAAATAATTTATGGGATCATTTTCCCATCCAACGTCTCCTGAAACAATAAAAAATATGGGTAAAGCCACCCATATGGAAAAGTAACATTTCGTAGGAACATTTTAAGACCGTAATTTTTTTATACATTTATATATATATACTCGGACTAAAAATTGTATTAATTGTTATAAAACAAACTATCACTAGGAATTTGTGTTAACTCTTACAATCTAACTCATCTAAAATGGGTAAAACAGTTGATTAACTAAATATTTATCCACTTAGAAAACCATTCATATGCACATTTAAACAAAGATATAGTATAAATTTAAAACCATTTTAGGACCATTCAGTTTTTCAAATTTTTTTAGTGGACATATTAGTACTTTCCTTAACCTCAAACGTGCAGATAAACGCGTGAAAATGTAGTTTTATAAAATTATACTAATTTACGCATAGAATAACTTAATATAAATAAATAAGCATAATTATCATGCTATTTTATTTAAAGTTGATTTAGGGGAAATATAAGCTATTTAGGCAAGAAGAAGGGAAGGTAATAATAATAGTTTTTAATACATATATTTATTCAAACTTTTTGGAACTGTTTAGAAACTGGCGTTCTATTGTCGTAGTCAAATACAGGATTTTTAATTGCATAGTTAACATCTTGCCTTTCATTTTAGAAAGGTTTTATATATGATCACAGTATGTTATAAGTAACTGTCGTTACTTTAGTTATTGTTTATTAGAAGAAACTATACAAAAGTTCGTTCATCCTTTAACCACCTAATGTATATGCTAATATAATAAGTTCCATAAATTTTAAGTTTATTATTTTTGGCTCAGAGGGAACGATATTTTCCGCAGCTAATTTAAAACTGGCCTCCAACAACGGCGGTCTGAATGAGGTATTTTCCTGCCTAAAATTGGTACGGCAAAACGAGAAGCGAATAAACAACACGGATATATCACAAGCACAATTTAAACTTTGCAGAGCTCCCAGCAGAGACATTCCAGTATTCATCACTACACTCTTGTTTGGATTTTTTGCTCAAATATTTATTTTCTGTTATTTAAGAATAATTCCAAAAAATCGTGTCTTTATCGACCATTGCATTTTAAATTTTATTCATATTGATTCAATTACTAAAATGGTTGTTAGTTGACCTGGAAGTTTTTAATAACAAATATTAGGTTTATTTTTTAGTTGGTTTTTATTTAAAAAAAAACTGTGGAAATAAACTGTACAAGTCTCTGTTCTAAATTCTTTGTACGTAATAAGATAAAGGAGCAATTAATATTATTATTGGAATTCAGTTTCAACATCAAGCTTGAAATTAGATCACGAATTCCCACAATTTAATTTTAATACAGTTTTACAGTTTTAGTTCAGTAACATCAAACGTTTTGTGGTAGTGCAGAAAGACATTTTATGCTTAGACTTAATTGCAAAAACATATTAGAAAGTTAAAGTACTTTACGACTAAACAACTTAAAATCAACAAGCAGCAGACTGTGAATGTAAAATGCAAGCATTACGTCGTTTATTAAATTTAAAACTTTCTTGTAATTGCAAATGGGAAAAATTACAAGTGGTGCAATAATTACGAGTAACGGCTAGTGAAACAGATAATTAAACATCGTTTATCTTTGATAACGTGAAGCATTATTGGTATTTACTATAATTAAAGCACGTTTTCAAAGAGAATACTGGTATAACGAAAGACTGACCAATAATTTATACAATCAATTAGTCTTTCTTGACCACCCCAATTAATCATTCCTAAAACTAAATTTTGAATCTTAAATCGTAAAATAATTACTAAAATGTTCAGTAATGTAGTAGTCATTTTGTAATAAGTATTAAAAGAAATTCTTACTAAAAATTATTTTTATATGCATATGTCTAAGCTTTGGAGTTATATTTTTTGCAATTTGTGAAAGGCAAAAAGGATAACAAAAGTGACATCATTAATCATGTGTCAGGATTTTTCTAATATTAGTGATGATATATTTAATATTTGTTAAGAAAATCCCTGAAAGTTTCATCCACTTGGGAGAATAATATGAAAAAATACAATTTTTTAACGATACTCTTAACATAGGCTAGTAAATAAGACGTAAGATATGAGTTCTTAGTTTATATTTGATCAACGTAACGTGTAAATAATGCGTCAATAAATTATGGCAACAGCTAAGTAAATAGAAATAACCCTTAGCTATATCTATGAAGTATAAATAAAATTATTTACCTCTGGCAAGTCATATTATGTATATAATTTAACTGTTTATTGAAATTTATTCCTAATTAGCGTTTCTTTGATTATATTTATAACTGGATTTGCACCCGTTAATGACACTAATATTATTTGAGCCCTGAAAAGTAATCAGTGCTTTACTCAACCATGGTGAACATGTAAAATGATAATTTATTCTAAAAGATTTACATATAAAGTCATTGAATGAAAAATTTCTCAATAGATTGCTGCCAAAAGTACAAGTAGAAATAGATAATTTTATTTTCACAATATTGATTAACCATTTTGTGTACAAACATGAATATAATGTGATTGACGTAATTATGTCCACATCTATTGAACATAAACCCTAAATGACTGTTTTAAATGTATTATCAAGGTATACGTAAAAGGCATACATAACTTTTCTAAATACTTAAAATTTTAAAGCGTCATCAGCCATTTGAATACTTGATGAACTCATCAGGAAGTCATTAGTGGAGTATCTATAGAGCACGATTCCGGCCAGCATAAATATTGATGTTTGACGTTGGCAAACGTGCGTTATTGTTTTTCGTCATTTGAATTTGTCAAAAAATGTTCATTAAAATATTTTCCAACGGTTATTGTTATATATATTTTCTTGAATAAATAAATACAACAAATTACGTTAAGTGATGATATTCTGCCATATTATTTATTATTATTCAACTAATTTAACTGACTAATTATTCTAATGATGGACAGTATTAATTCCTTATGAGATCTCTTATATTATGGGGTAGGTTTATGGTTTGGATATGAGTTAATCCAACTTAAAATAGTTTTATTTAGGATTGTCATTGATTATAAAATCCCCTTTTTGCTAATTTAAAGATGTGTTATAGTTGATTCTAGATCTTACGGGTTAAAATAATTTAAAAATAGCTTAAACAGTTTATGTTTCCAAATAAATATATATTGATTTAACCGTTAAGTGAAAACATCACTTTCGGTATTTTAAATTGTACAATTACTAAACGGGGTAAATAAATTATCAGATTTTGATTGATCCTTATAAAATATTGCATTATGGTAAAAAATTGAAATTCCTAAGGTAAAGAGAAAGTATTGGCGGGAAGTAGCAACCCTTATCTGCAACATTACAAGGGAAAACGATGGGTAGGATCAGAGTTGTGGATCGTCTCTAGCAAACCTATCAGCGCCGCTTCGCTCCTTTACATAGTTAAAGATTTTAAATTGTAAAAAAACTCGTATATTGAATCATAATTTCCGTAATTCCGAACAAAAACACACACACACGAATGGGATTACATACAGCAAGGATTAAGGGTTAAAATTAGGGTCAATGCAACTTTTTAAAGCATAAACAGTGACAGCAATATGCTAAATAAAGAGATTTTAAGGATATTTTAAAAGGTATGCTCTAAAACAATAAATAACAAAAGATTGAGCTTCCAGTGGCCGAAACACTTCAAAGTTGATAGTTTTTTGGTTTGATAGTAAATGCATTTGTTAAACGTTTATGTAAAGTCGAGTCAAAGTCATATTCATTCCAGAAAAAACATTTTTTTACATAACAAACTACAATCGTTCTACAATTTTTTACAACATAATTCAATTTAAAAAAAAAACAGAAAATCCATAAGTAAATATAGTAAATAAAAAACGGAAAAAATAAGAAATGATCTACATAGACTTAAAATGGTCTGTGCGTAGTCCCGAGTTGTTTTGTATTAAAATAAATTTATGTAAGAATACAAATTATTGAAAAAAATTGGAATTTATGTAAACATCCATGTAACAAAAATCAACAGGTTTACTTTTAAAGAAGAAAACGTGATTTAAGACGGCTGTAGGATACAAAATCAGCATTTTGTTCGTGGAGAATAACAGATAATTTAATTTACAACAAAAATATTTTTGTATCAATATTTAGCACATTAAATTGTAATTAATTAAAAATGGCTTCATTTTAAGCCAGTTGACAAATGTCAAGCATTTGATTAAACTTTTGATTCGAAGCAGGACGTCGTCTAACATTTGAATCCGATCTGGGTTGCCTTCAAGTTATAACCATGTACTTTATAAGCTCATCCCTATCTCGCCACTTTGTTTTCTATATGAAACATGTGAAATTGCATTGTTCGGAAAATTGGGACCCTTTTTCAAAATAACGAAAATAAAATAATTTACACTTTTTTCCATGATCGCATTGATTAGAAGTCCTACTCAGTTATATTTTTGTCTCTTGGCTAAAATACGTATTTGCCTATATTTCTTACATTGGAAGCTATTACAACTATATAACAAAGAAACATAGAAACTGACGCTGGGAAAAATCCAAACATTTTCAACAATTCGGAATGAATCAAATTAATTGTGATCTATAATATTATAAAGGAGAGGTGGTTTCTGTATGTTTGTTTGTTGTGGCAAGTAAACGCAAAAAGTACTGAACCGACCGGTTTGAAATTTTACACAAAGGTAGATCTTAAACTCATGCAACACATAGGCATACTCATTTCCTTAAAATCCTCTCGGGCCACGCCCTGTGAACGTCCTAAGTTTCAATGTTTACATTTTAAGAGAATGAAAACATAAAATTACTTGAATGTCAACAGCTGTGAACACTAAAATTTGACAGTTCGGGAAGAAGAAGAAGAAAGAGCTGCCGTGACCGTCTTTGGTATCAATGTTTACTTTTTCACACATCCGTTTGTCCTATATTTTGACAGTTCGGGAAGAAGAAGAAATAAAGTTGATTTTTCAGATAAACTGCTGGATCGAAATTAGTGAATTATTTGAAATAGTGGAATGGTAGATTTTAAGTTTTTTCCAACGACTGTCTCTATTACATTAATCCTTATCCTCTCCCAATATTTGACAGATGTTAATTTGAAATGTTGTAGACACTCGTGTTTTGTCATTTTGTAAACAATGAAGAATTAATTAACAATAACTAAATGTATCAGTAGAGCCTACACCTTTCAGCCTTTTTTTAACCCGTGCGAAGAACGGGTACTTTGGCTAGTATATAATAAGTATATCGCACGGTTTTCGTTGACACTAGCGCTATCACAACCGTGGCAGCGCGGCGAGTTAGAGAATAACATGCCTAAGTAGCTCAGTGCTTTCTATCATAACAATGCGGTGTTATAATTCCCTTCCATTACGAGTACTCTTATATAGTTTAATAATGTATTTATTTATTACTGGACAGTTTTATTTCAATGCAATATTACTGATTATAGTTTAACGAAAATAGTAACATTGAACCCTTAAGATCTCTTTTTTACCCCAGCATAAATTATTTACGTGACAGTACACGTTTAAAAAGTTGAAGTAG
Organism: Nephotettix cincticeps; assembly: GCA_023375725.1. Taxonomy (NCBI): domain Eukaryota; kingdom Metazoa; phylum Arthropoda; class Insecta; order Hemiptera; family Cicadellidae; genus Nephotettix; species Nephotettix cincticeps. The sequence continues at coordinate 139,388,646 of CM041786.1, forward strand.
ATGGTTTATATTTTTATAATGAACCCATCTATCATTTCTTTAGTAATTTAGTATTTTAATGTCGATGTAAATATCAGACACTTACTCAACCTACACAAACCTACTGATTTACTTTCAGGACGTGTACTTAGGGCATTGTACATTAAAAACTTGTCTAGTCTCTAGACAGTTGTCACCATGGTAACCAACAACCCACATTTGGTTCTGATGTTTATTTTAGTTATTATTTTTTCAATACAGTATTACTTTATTGGAGATCCTGATGTACATAATTATGCCATACAATGTCCATAGTACATACGATACGGTGAAAAGTTAAATTACTTTGTCCAAATATGTAAAATATCATTATTTTTTATTGTTTTTATACTTTATGAATTTAGTGGCATTTCGTCAACTTCTTAAAGATTAAATAAATACAACCAGGTTACGTATTTTTCAGCCAACAGTTCTAGGATATTGTAATAATGTATCCAACATTTTCCGGAACTGGTGCTTCGCAATCAGGATCAAAAATATAGTTAAAAACTAAACACACAAAATTTACGTTTAAAATAGTATATTTAATCACTAGGACTAAATACGGACGTTTTTATACGAGCAAAAACAGCTGAGGCAGTTAAATGAGCGAGTATATATAGCAAAAAAATTTTAACTATGGGATGAACTATATTTTTCGTCATACCTCAAGTAAAATGAAACTAACTTGTAAATAATTACATTAAGTATTACCTAATTTAGTATCAAAAGTTGTCGACCATTTTGTCGCTTAAGACTTATCAGCTGTTATGCTACTTACGCACTTTTTCTGCCTAAGACAAAAAATCATAGTATTAACTGGTTTAGCCCTAGAGAGAAAATAACAACTTTTGCTCTTCAACACATGAATCTAAAACAGGTGTTTTTAAGCAATATGATGAAAACAATCTTCTTAATGCAATCATAGACACTCATTATAAACAAGTATATGCTCTGCTGGAGAGAATCAGAGTCTCTTTTTAAAAATCTCTAAAGCTTAACTTATCACTTAATTATGTATAAAATATCCTTATGTATAAAATAGATCAAAGACTAAGGTTGAGATTATTAGTTGTATTCGCCGAACAGATTCAGTCTCAGAGACAATCCCGTGTAGAGGCTTCGGTTGCATTTGAATGCATAATGAAGGCAGTTCGCCGACTCCTGTGTGGACTGATTGTAGATGCAGCTCTATGCAGCCAATGCTGTCGATGTTTTTGTTGATGATTCATGTATTTATATTGTTGTCATATTGTTGTTGTCATTAAAAATCACTTTTTCGTCACACTGCTTCAAAATCAGCTGTTTAAGATACCTGTGTTGAAAAGAAAAATATTTAATTTTTGTTCCTATCAATAAACCTATTATTATGATGATTACATAATTAAATATTATGACCTTACGACATTAAAGATAATTTTTGATGATACATTGATTCAAGATCAGAATTCGATTGTAAGTAATCGATAAAGTAACTGTAACAATCACTATCGATTTTTAACTTGTATTTTGGACGTTCCGGCTATTGATTTTGAAACTGGTAATCGAATATTGAATCGAACTAGTGAATGGTTGAGATCAGACTATCGATAATAATAACTAACACTAACTACTACAACGTAAGTAACATAACAGCTGATTAGTCTAAAGCGAAAAATATGGTCGACGACTATTGCTACCAAATCAGGTAATAGTAATTTATTTTATGCGATTTTTTTGATTTTGTTTTGCAGTATAACGAAAAATATAGCTCATCATACGGCCCAAAATTGACTTTTTGTTATATAAACGCACATTCAACAGCCTCGGCACTCCACGGCTGTTAAACTTGTGCTCGTATAATATACCATTTGGTAGGTCAAGTGCCCATTATCGTAGATAGCCCTACAGCGAGGTACCGTAGTGAAATTTGTCACATAAGCAAGCCAGAGGTGACCGATTATAATCTGACAGGAATCACTGGCTGCTGTTTTCCATCCAGCAACCTTAGGCCTACTGGCCAGAGTGTTACCTACAAATCTAACTCGTGCCGAGTTAGCTATGATAAATAAATAAAAATAAATGAAATAAGGATGGAAGAACTTAGTAACCACACAATAAAGGTTTACTGGAGGCCTATATGTAAAAAATAGTAAACAAACCTTAAAAGCGACTTGATCACGATTCACAAACACTTAATTATTTGACCGCCAGAGAGCGCTTATTAAGCCTTATTGTTGGCGGGAATGAGGTTAATTAAAATTAATGGGCTCTAATGGCTCTGAAACAAGGTGATAACAACTGGAGGCCATGCAAGCCGCAGATCCGGTCGATGGGATCAATACAGGGATCGGGCGATGCGGTACACGGAATGTTATGACAGAGCCTGGGGATACGGCACTATCTCCGACCTTTTTAGATCTGTCTTATTTTAGTATATTCTGTTTAGAATTATTTAAATTAAATTAATGGTGAATCACGTAAGGTGTCCAGTATTGATTTCAGACAAACCGTTGGTGTTACGATGATGAAATAAAATTATTTCCTACGAAACCAACCCAAAGGAGAAACGTAACAAAATTATTTTCTTTTAAATACAGAGTGTTCCAGAAAATGTGCGTCACTAGTTTGAATCTCGGAAATATAAAAATACAAACACGTGTCACGTTATGTATCGTGTTAAAGGTTTCGCTACTACAGACATTTCGGCGATCAGTTTTTAAATATCTTAACTCATTTCAAAATGACGGTCCTTCAGAAATTGTTAAAACCCTGTAATTATCTCAAAAATGCAGATTACTCTACTCTGACTAAACAATTACATTCCTTATGAGCTAAGCTTTATTCTGATATGCGACCTACAATACTATCTCGAGTTTAATTTGATGCATAACATGACATATGTTTGTGTTTGATACTTCTGAGATTTGAACTAGTGACCCTCATTTTCTGGAACACCCTGTATAAAAAGAATTAAAATAAAAAATATATTTACGTTACTCCTTAGAGATGGTTTAGTGGGAAATAATTTTATTTCATCATTGTAGGACCAACAGTTTGTCTGGAATCAATAATATTGCACAGCTTACGAAATTCACCCTGTATAGCATTTACAATTTTCTTTTATCTTAGCCTGTTATGATAGCTCAACAAACAACAGTTTTAAGGGACTTTATTCACACAAAATAAAAATGGCTAAGTAATTAACAAGTTCATTATAAACACTGAAACTTATTAGTAAATATGATAGTATTGTTTTGACTATACACTGTACAACTGTATCAGTAGGACGTGGTAAAATTTAAAAATAAGCACAGTACTTGTGTATTTAATTACGCTATTATACATTAAAACCCAGCAAAATATAGTTTGGAGAGATTATATCCCAAGTTTAGAGTAGAGCTACTAATTAATGCATAGTTTTAAAGTATTCTTTCTATTAGAAGTTTTGGTAAATTATCGTCATTATTTAAAATAATACACTCAAAGGGTGTTTTTTTGTAACTTGTTTGCTATTTTAAACGCATTAATTCCTGCATGTCACAACCACCTTGTATTCTCATATTGGTTAGCAAGGTAACACCCTCTCTCTTGATGGAGTGGAAAATGTGATGGATTGTTATACTTGGGTCGAAAACGTAATTATGTTCGTAGCAGGCGTGCTTGTTTCAGTGCTATGTTTTTAATATTATCCTAAAACTCCTTTAATCAGCTTTAACGATTACTATATCTATTTTATTCATATTAAACTAAACGGTATCAGTGGACTGACACATACTTTCTCCCTTAAGTAAATTTAAAAACGATAATGTAATAAAACTATCATGTTCTTCAAAGTTTATCTAAACATCATTTGATAATTTATTGTTTAAAAAGTAATCATCCCGTTTCTGAAAAAAATCAAGAGAGACAAAGTTAAATTAATTGTTCAAATTGTATGGGGGAACCCTCCCCACAGTAATACCAAGCTTTTTTGAGTTGGTTTTTTGGGTGATTTGACCTTACGCTTCATACTAAGTTTCATGGAAAACGGTTGGAAAATAAGGAAGACATTAGTTCGCCATAAGAATAACATTGGGCGATTCTAGACAACGTACTGCGTTTTTCTCTGGAACCGTTAGTCGTAGACAAATAATTAAAATACTAATCTGTTTAGTTTTTTATGCTGGTTTCAATGGCGCCAGTCAAGTTAAACTTTACTCTTATTGTTATTGCTGAAAATTCAAAAACTTGAATTTTTGACATTTAAAAGCCCATAACTTTTGAACCGTCATTTTTACAGACATGCGAGTGGTGTCAAATTATTTAGGTGTGCACTATGAACTATTCAATTTTAGTTAAAATCGTTAGAGCCTTTTTTTGAGGAATTTAAAATTTGCACGTTTTTTAAGGTTTTAGGGGTAAACTACCTTAAAAATCAAAAATTCAAAAAAATGAAAAAAAACACCTGAAGATACCATAAGTATATACATGCCAAATTTAATCTAAATCTGACCAACGGGGAAGGCTGTGGCACATCCAGACACACACACACATCCAGACACACACACACACACACACACACACACACACACACACACACACACACACACACACACACACACACACACACACACACACACACACACAGACAGACTTACAGACTGACTGACATCACGTCCAAACCCACTTTTTTGGATTCAGGGGGCCCCAAAAAGGATATATCCACCCTCAACTCAAATTCCAAAATTTTGACAAAAACAAATACTTCCTCCATATACTATGTATAAGGGGAGAAAGTAAAATCATAATAAGTTCATTAGTTTTATGGAAAGTTCATAGAGAAAATGTCACTGCTACGAGCGTTTACAAAGAATGAAATTCAAACCTGACTCATCGGACAGTGATTTATCCGTGTAAAAGGTAATTGCCCGTTACTTTTATTACTGCCGTTTTTCATTCAGGGCTTCCACATTTTACACTTTTTTATTGCAATAAAAACTAGCTATTCTATTACATCTAACGTTTTACAATAAATAAATAAATGAGTTAAGTCTATTATTGTGTAGGAAGCCTTAAAACTTCGAGCCCAGTATCTTCTTGGTCATTAAATAAATATATCTAAAGATTAACGTACCTATTTTCTAATAATCTTATATAGTTGTTACGACAACAGCTGTTTCGTGCTGCTGGAGTATATCTTCTTTATCAATAGAAAATGTCTGATTCACAGATTTAAATAATCATAACTTAGACGAATTCATTTATTTTTAAGCACAACTTAAATGAGAATATTACAAAAATCGTCGGCTATAGTCATGTGGTAAATATAGTTGTTTGGTACTTCAGAGTTCCTTAGCTCCTCATCCAAAAGTTTCTGGTTCGATCCTGGAGTTAATGTATTACTTATCTAAAACATTCCTTACCAAAAACATCAAAACAGTGTTTCAAGGTCTTTGATATTTTGAGTTCTGCGTTCCAACAAGGATGATGGCGCACTTCAAACTGCCACGCAAAAATAATCCTTTCCGAGAGGGACAAAAATGTCATATTTGTAAATAATTGCCAGTCACAATGTAAATTTGTTTTTAAGAAAATAATGGCCTATTCAGAAAGATATGAGGTACATATGGGCTGCCATGGGCTGTTTCCGGAAAAAATAGCGGAAGCACTAACAGCTACGAGGAACAGAGAAACTGCCTGTTATACGTCTCTGACTACTATTAAATTATGTCACGTTGAAATATTCCACTGTTTTGTCTTTCTCCCGTGAAGCTTGAAGTTTTATTTGTATGACTCTGTCATGTCATTTTATACAGCCCCATTTCTCTATACTAGCTTGAAATTCTATGAAATTGAGGGGTATTTTGTATAGTTCTTATAAATATTTTTTGTAGAATACTTTAACGCATTCCTGGAAATGATATAAGCTCTCGTACTATCCATATGTGGTAGTGATAATGTAGGATCACATAAATAGGCAGTATGAAATATGTGTAGTTTAAATAAGATCGATATGCCTACTTGTTATAAATGTAATTGAATATTTAAGATTTTTAACTTCCTATATAAGGCACTCTTATGTTAAGTAAAAAAGATATGGTTATTATATTTTATTTTTTCAGTTGGAAATTGATAATCCGAACTAATTGGGACAAGGGGTGGTTATAATAGTCCAATTGTTGGGATATTAAAACAACATTCTAAAAATTTAAAATTGAACTAGGGGTATAGCCAGGGTAACGATATTCTGGAACCAAATTAAAGCTATACAAAGCACCAAGAAAATAGCTTGATATATTTTTGTTATTATTGTTTAGTTGTGAGTAAAATGATAGTGTTTCAGCTTATACATAATATTGTATTGTAGTTAAATAACTATGATACTAAAAGTTAGTGATTTATTGCAAAATCAAAGAAATAAAATCCTTTAGTAGTGTAATCAAAATATATAATTTAGAATAAAAACATAAATTTCAACCAAATTATGTGTAAATCCAATATTATATGGACTATTAGTTTTATTTTTCTCTACAAATTGCAACACGTAAAGGTTAAATAAAGTAACATTTTTCGCAAGTTCCACTGATTAAGCTTCGTCCATCCATCACAGTCTATCGCTTCTAACGCACGCCCAGGAACACGGGCCCATCAAGCATCACCTCTGGTGCAGTATATGAGATATAAGTCTGAAATTTACAAGGAAAGTATGAGTTAGTAGCCTTACTGAAATAATTTTTTTCCACCGTCAAATAAATTAGTATATACGTAATTAACTTACCTTAAAGTTTTGATTGTTACAAAATGGTCTCAATAAATTTAATTCAATAAATATCCCTTTGTTTATCACAATACATGGATATATCCACCTGCTTTCTGGGAAGTGTGTTAAGAGTCTGCATCAGTGGTAGCCATCTTGGATTTTAGTCCTGTAAGAGCAATGTTAAATTCTGGCGGAACATACCTTCACTTTGGCGTCTGTAGTGGCGTTAAATATTAAAGTATCAATGTAAAACTTTGAAAGAACATTAATGAGATGTGGCTCAAGGGCATGACCTTTTAATATGTTCAAAAATTTAACTTGATATAAAAACAAAAATCCAGGAATATTTTACAAAATAAATCATTATTATTTTTTTATTGAGAGCGAAAATAAGAAGTTCTGTAAGGTGGTACCCTGTAGGACTGTAATACCTTTAATTTGACATCCCTTCCGTTAATTTATGACTATAGGTCAAGAAGATATAGGCGCCAGAATTTAACATTGCTCGTACGGGAATAAAATCCAAGATGGCTACCACTGATGCAGACTCTTAAATAAAAATCCCAGCTTTCAATGTAATTTTCAATTACATACATACTTGTATTCATACAGGTTTACTTGTAAATTTCAAGTAAACCAGTTTATCTGTTATTAATTGATCATATTGCATTTTGCTAGCTTTGTTCATCATGGCAGAAGCCTCCACCTGAGCTGAATACATTGTTATTGTTAGCATGCGGGTCGCGTCAGCTGTTCTTGTTACTTGTGGAAATTCTCCTCCTAATGGTGGTTATAATAACAGAGTCTCTGTTTGAATACAGCGCCATAGCCAGTGTCACTCTTGATAAACGTTCCTAAAAAATGCTCAACACAAAGTGGTAATACAATATGTTGATTACAGTTGTTGTTTAATGTAAAAAAATACTTAATATTGAACAAAAGTTCGTGTTGAACACATTTAACAAATATAAGAAAGGAAGTAAGTATGTAGAAAAATAATACATAATAATACAGTTTATTTATTTATTTTAGCCTTTTATAAATTGAATAAAACATTCGTTGAAATGTAATATTTATAAAAAATGTACTTCACGTAAAATATAGTATTAAAGTAATGTTCAAATTTTTTCATAAAATTAAAAATATGAGAAGTCATAAGTGAGCAAAATATAAACATTTATCTGAAATTTAGGAAAAGATGGCAAAATTAAATGATAATAGATAATACATACTTATTTATTCATTTGATTTCATAAGAGAGTTGTTTAACTATAAACTTATAGGGTATTTAAATAACATTACAGTAACATTATACAGTAATTAGCTAATTTAAAACGTTAAGTAATTGTTATGTTAATTGTTATTGTTAAGTATGATAACAGGAATATGTATATTACATAAAAATACATAATCATATTTTATTAACAGAAATAATGCAAAATATAATTTTTGAAATTATTATAAAATCGTTCTTTGTGTATGAATGTTCCAAGTACAGGAATATACTAATTCAATAACAAATTTGTATTAGTATTAAATTTCAAACCACTTAATTTATGATATACAGGGTGTTCATTAAAGTTGGGGACAAACTTCAAGGGGTGATAGTACTCATCAAAATAAACAAAAAATTTCCTATAAACATATGTCGAAAAATCCTTCGTTTAGCCACTAGCCGCCATTTTGTATTTTATACAAAAAGCTTTATATATAAAGAACTATTTAAAATACAGAAACCAAACTTTGCACACATATTTATTGGCCAAAGAGACAAATATTCTCAAAGTATCATTGAGTTTGCTTTTATATTTTCAAAATGGCGGAGGTTCTTAAAGTTAATGGTTTTTTGTTATTTTAATTAAAATATTTTTAACCGCCGTAATTTTGAAAATATAAAAGCAAACTTAATGAAAATTTGAGAATATTTTTTTCTTTAGCCATTAAATATGTGTGCAAAGTTTGGTTTCTGTATCTTAAATAATTATTTATATATAACGTTTTTTTGTATAAAATACAAAATGGTGGCTAGCGGCAAAACGAAAACTTTTTTGACGTATATTTATAGGAATTTTTTTGTTTATTTTGATGAGTACTATCACCCCTTGAAGTTTGTCTCCAACTTTAATGAACACCCTGTATATTTTGTGGTATATTTTGCTATAAATTATATAAAAAACCAGTTATAAACAGAATTAATAATTAGAAGTAATCTCCTGAGGCTAAAGGAAACAGAGCAAACTAGCAAATGTGGAGTAAAGCTCCCGTAATTGTTTTACGTATCATTAGATTTTATTCCGACATAGATGTTTTTAATCTCTTGTTAATTCAAACAAACCTTATATGAGATCATTGGAATATAATGAAAACAAATATAATTTACCATAGTAAGATGAAGTTAAATAAATTTATGATTAAATTTCCTATCAGCATCTATAATATTCTTTCCATTATTAATATGAATACCTGAGTCCTACCTATTTTTTGACATTCATTTTATTCAAATTTTATATTTTTTATATTTATACTCAAGTAAAATCTATATAGATATTTTGGGGACGGAATGAAGGGAATATAACATTAGTTGATTAAATAATATTGTTAGTAATTGTTTTTGTGACATTCTATAAATAACAACTTATAGATTAGGAATTCATATAAATAAAATCCTACAGAGAAAATTATATACGATGCAAAAGTGAGACTTGCCATACTTGTTACTTCTAGGAGACATACGTATAAAATACATTTCCATTAGTATCAAAATGGTGGAGGTTCTTAAAGTTAATGGTTTTTTTGTTATTTTAATTAAAATATTTTTAACCTCCGTAATTTTGAAAATATAAAAGCAAACTTAATGAAACTTTGAGAATATTTTTTTCTTTAGCCATTAAATATGTGTGCAAAGTTTGGTTTCTGTATCTTAAATAATTATTTATATATAAAGTTTTTTGTATAAAATACAAAATGGTGGCTAGCGGCAAAACGAAGGATTTTTCGACGTATGTTATACGTTATATGTTATATTTATACTCAAGTAAAATCTATATAGATATTTTGGGGACAGAAGGAAGGGCATATCACATTAGTTGATTAAATAATATTGTTAGTAATTGTTTTTGTGACATTCTATAAATAACAACTTATAGATTAGGAATTTATTTAATAAAATCCCACAAAGAAAATTATATACGGTGCAAAAGTGAGTACTCATTTAGCAATTAACAGATGAAAAAACGTGTATTTCAATACAGCATAATAATTACAGTACATGTATACGCTTAGATTTTTTTTAACTTCTCATATTAGAATACATTTTCTATAACTATTAAATACCAAGGAAACAGAGTAAAACTAACTTGAATACGATCGGAAATGTATTTTGTACGCATGTCTCCTAGAAGTAACAAGTATGGCAAGTCACTTGTGGGAATGAGAATTTTCTATGCAAGGTTAAACCTCGGGTTTCCACGATGACTGTATTACAAAATGATTGTTCCTGGTTGACAAAAGGCCGCAATATTTTTACCCTCGAATCATTTCGTTTCGGACTAGGACTCGGTTGAATAAAGGGCTGTTCCACTGTCACTTTTATTACTGCCGTTTTTCATTTTGGTTTCCCGCAGCATTATGTTGCTATCTTGGTCGGATTTCCGATGGAATAATCAAAACGACGTTATAATGGAAGCTTTCTAGATGAGTTTATAAATTCAAAGATCATTAATTAAAAATAAACTACCATACTCATTCTAGAGTGAGTGACTGATTGTTAAACCAGAAAATTAACATCCTAACATTGATTTCCAAACTCCAATAAAGTTTAAAGTTGAGACGTCCGTGGCCATCCGGAAACATTCCAAAGGTATGTCAATGCCAGAGAATTATTATAATTAATTAATAATGTGAATCTATGCAAAAGCCACTTCATTATTGTTTATGTTCATTGGAACGTTTAGTGTGTGTAAATGAGGTTAGATTCGTAATTGTCAAACTGGTTTCAATGGGTTTGAATAAAAGTATTGCAGTTTAAATTATTTTTGAACATGAAGAAAACTTTGCTTGGGATTGACGTATACTTTTCTAAGATTTAGATCACGCATGTACTGTGTCATTAAAAATATATCCTATCCATTATGATTGATCACCTGTTAACTTTTCTTATTATTCTCTCTCAGTAAACAAAGAGGAATGATTTTCGTTTACATGTTACATTTTTATACTATTCTTGCAGTACGCCCGTAATATGTACGGGTTGTAGGATTCTCTGTAAGGAAAAAAAGATACTTATGAAAATGACAAAACTAATCAGATTAGATCAGAAAGTGTGTAACTACATTAAAATTCGTTATAAGTCAAAATAACAACTTATGTTTTCGACGTGGGTTTAAAATCAATTATCAATGTAAACAAACTAATATTGATTTTAATTTGACAGATGTTTGTTTTCCTGACAATTAAATCACTTATACATCATATATTCTCAAAATCAATGATAAATGCTTAAACAATTTAGTTTTAAAAACTACAAAGGCAGCTGATTATTACCAGCAGGGGATTCATTCAAAACTGAAGATAAAATGCGACTAATAACGCGTAAAAAGTCGTTTTTAATTGCTCATTGTTTACTTTTCAATGGGCGGCGTATAATTTCAAGCATTGACAAACCTTCTCTGGAATGTAGAGAATGCATGAAATAAGTTTTATTGTTTTCATATTTTTTCGGAGAAGACGACGTAAAAAGCCTAATGGAGCATCACAGACAAACAGTCAGACAGACACAAATTGAGATAAGACTTTTTTCGGCTTTTCTAACTCACAAAACGTTAAATAACTCAAAAATAATAACTTTGAGTAATGTACAGACATAACTGTAATTTTATTTATATAGACTATATGATTGTTATGTCAAATTATATTTTATTGTCTTATAATTATTTATTGATAAGTTGTATTAAATTAATGTATGATTTGCGCTTATTTTATGTTAGTAAAAAATTTGTTTTTCTCATCAGCTGATATAGTTGAATAAACAGTTTCACTACTTTTTAAAGTGTATTGTTTGTAAATGGGAAATAAATATAGACATATTTAATAGATTTAGCTTATTTAATTGGATATTTATTTACAAGGTCGATTGTGTTCAGACGGTAGGGTAGCTGGCCATGGTGGCGATGCCGCACATGTTCTTGTGGTTCCTGGCCATCATGATGTAGCCCTTCATGCCCCAGGAGGTTCCCCAGGAGTTCTTCACCAGCCAGTAGTCTCCGCCCTTCTTGACCGTTCCGTAGCCGACTGCCAACACTCCGTGGTCGAGCTGCTGCGTGGAGCACTGCGGTTCCTTGTACACACCTGACAACCACACGGTGAACATAAGAAAACTCTTATGGGTAAATATTCGTAAACATTGAACTTTTAAATATTACTATCAAATTTTTGTACTTCAGATTCAGAGACAGGTCCAAAAGAGTTTTATTTCAAAAATTTAGACACTATCTACCAAGCTATTTACAAATAAAACATACAAAAACAGTTTTCAACTTATTATAACCTCGTAAAAACACAAGACTGGGTACAATGATAACAAAAATGAAATAGCTTAGAACTACCCATAGCCTTTTCTGTATGGAATAGCCAACCCTGTTTTTATAGAGTGTAACTCTATTAAAAAAAATTAAAGAGTAGCTGCGCTGTATAATGTGGTAAATTCAACAAAAATAACTTAAGGACGCTTTGATAATTTACCTAAAAAGTTAATTGATATTTTATTTCATTTAATTCATCCACTTGACTCCGTGTAACGCCAAATTTATTAATATTTTGACTACTGGACAACTCTACATGGCCATGGATTCATAGTTTTGGTGATGTAAACCCCTTCAATCAGAGTGACACTACATCCACGGAATCTATGCAAATTATTAAAATACCTACATTGTGTGTGGTTGCCATTTCAATGATATAATCTAATCTAATCTATGGTGACAGATCACCCGTATGACTACAGATGATGGAGAGCCTGGATGTATTTAACTTGACGAAATACAACGCTACATTCACTGAAGTCATAATCATCGACTAGTGTATATCTTTAGTGGGAGTGAGGTTGTAGGTCTATATATCAGGACAGCAGTTATTTCCGCTGAAGCCAAGATTGCTAGACATTTGTAGGTTTAGAGTTCATGGCATGGTAGATTTAAACCACTAGACTAAATGCGGCTAAATTTAGAGAAGACATAACCACTGTTTAGAGGAAGTGCTAAGTAAACGTGAGATTACGTGATAGGTCTAAAGATCATGGAAGCGCTGGATGAATTCAGCTTGACTCAATGCAAAGCTACATCCACTGAAGTCATTACTTCTAGATGTTTGTAAGCCTATAGATGATGGCATCACTAGTGTTGAACTGGTTGCTTACCGCTCTTGTACAACTGGAAGGAGTCGTTGCTTGCGTCGATGGCGACAGAGACAGGTCCTATCTTGGCCACAGCCGCCTGCAGAGCCTTCTCACTGCCGGATGTCACATCCACATACCCTGAGCAAGTAGCACCCTTGTTCTTGGACTTGTACCTGCACTTGCCGTCCTATAATTGAAAATTAGCCAAATATTTAGTTTTGACGATGTACGTAATAATGTGTTGAAGTGTGAGATGGACCTTCACATGCCTCGAAGGTCTTTTTAACAAAAAGGCGTGCTAACAGAATTATGCTGAGAATGCCACTACCTCTACCTTCATATAAAGGTGTTCTAAAAACTGTAAATATGTTCACTCTGTGATCTTTGTATATTTTAAATATAAAAAGGCAACCTTGGTAGTATCAAAATATCCCACCTGGAGGTACGTCTCACAATTTATCCAATTAGGCTTGGAGAAAACCTCCATGCAATGAAATTTAACAAATTTTAGTGCTTGTATATTTGCCTATCCCAGAATATCCACCGGAGGGACAAATTATAGGTTCAACCAATAAAATATCGAAATTAGTAACTATTGTTGAGGCGTAAATGTTCAAGTTGGATTAGTTGTATTTTTTATCGGGAAATTAGAGTAAAACTTAAAATAGTGTCAAAACACTACATCATACATCTAAAGTTAGTAAAGTAAATATTTTCACTAAATATAATGTTTTAGTATAATCGAGTCTCGTCAAGCTATATTAGGTTCCATTATTGTTGTTTTGTAGTTTGTTGTTGTAACCTGTTCTAAAACTAGTTACAACACAGCAACGTGGACCTCTTGAATGTTATACGATAAACGTGTCATACTGTTGCAAAGAGCGTTTAACTGGCATGGTAGGTTATGGGTAACGCTCTAGCCTGTAAGTCAAAGGTTGCTGGATCGAAACCAGCTACTGGTGCTCCTGTCACACCATGAGTGGAAGAGGTTACCTTTGGCAAACATATGTGACTCAGGAACAGCCTAGTTGAGACTAGGGATACTTGGACAGCTGTAACGATATGTCACCTGGGCCGTGTACGGGTAGGAAGCCTCAGTGTCGATTCCCTTGTTCTGCTTCACGTAGAGGAACGCATCGTCCATGAGGCCGCCGTTGCAGCCCTCGTTGCCCTGGGAGCCGCTGCAGTCCACGAGGTTCTGTTCACTCAGTGAGGTCAGGGTCTGTGTCTTGAGGAACGTCTGTCCCTCCAAACTTCCGGTCTGGTCAAAGAAAGATATCAATAAATAATTTATATAATAATCAATTATCTACTCCTTAAACATTTTACAGGACAATGGTAACTAGTTTCATAGATATTTCTGTTTCACTTTGTACAAATTTTCTGCAAAAACACAAAGAAAGTTGTAGGTGAGTATAAGCAGTTTGGACTTTTCTCATAAAATACCTGAGGCAACAGAAGAATAACTGTGATTCAGAATATTTAGAGAAATGCTTTCGCTCCAAAAAAAAATATATAATATCAAATCATGATTCCTTATTATTTCTCTTTATTTTTCCAAACCCTCGCTGTTGTTAATTTACAAATTTGTAATTAAAAATTTACCCTTTTTAAATTACCCTCCTGAACATACTAAACTTATTTATTCTATGAAAATACAATGTACACCTATAGTACCTGTAATAAAGATAGAGCAGTTATTGACTTTTACAGGATAACCGATTGCCACACATGTAATTTCGGTTACAGTGTTGGGCTCTTGGAACAGTTATTATAGTCCGTTGGTAAATGTACTTGGTATAATCTAACTTTAGATCAATCCTCGATATTAAATTTTAATTTAGCATATTTGTTTGGATTTTAATCAGGGAGGGGGGTTACCAACATTTTTTTTTGGTTACCAATGTAGAAACTGTGTCCATCAGGGGAAAACGTTTTTGGATCGTAACCAGTGAGGGTGATGACTGTCACAAATCATAGGTCACCTATGGCTGTACAACGCTGTCTGTAATACACGTTATATGTCAAATATGGTGATGGGCATATTTTAATTCATGGATTTTTATGACTTAAGGGAATGTTTACCGTTACTCTAGAAATCTGTTTGTATATCCACATGACGTCATTTCCGTAACACCTTTGTAACCCACAAATCAGTAAAACCCGTCTAGACATGTATGTCAAAAAACATTATTTTGGGCTCCAAAGCTTTTGACTTGGACTCAGTTGATAATCTACACTATTTATGACAGTGAATGATTTTAGTACTGTACTGTCACAGTTCAGCATCAGTGACGCTACCCACCGAGCTGAAGGCCCAGCAGGATCCACACGATCCTTGGTCCTTGATGGGTGTCACAGCTCCCTTCTTCCTCCAGTCCACGGTCTTGGGTGCCTCCAGGTCCTCGTCTAGTTCGAACTTGGCTCCTCGCCTCTCGTAGCCCTCGGGGATCCTGAGGCCGTTCATCCTCTCTCGGAACTCCTGGTTGGTCTGGAACATATTTCCAAGTAAGGTGCATCCTCCACTTTCCACTTAGAAATATTTTTAGTAAAAACACTTTTGTCCTATCCACTGGGTTGTGGTACGTTTTTCCAACGTTTATCGATCCTAAATGATTGTAATTAAAAACTTAATCTACCATATTTGGAAGTATTGTAAATGGAAAACATAATATTATTGAGCTATTGCATTTCATTTCATCGCTACATGTCTTTATTTACATCATAACAATAAACCAGAAATATAATTAAAAATATTGCAATTAAATATGATAAACCTTACGCAAAAATATTTTCTCAAAGGTTTTACCTTAATTATGTTTTTTTAAGAATACGTTTTCGAAAAAAATGGGTTGATTCCCAAAACATGAAGTAATGAAATTAGATGAATTAACATGATGGTATTACATATTATATTTCCAACACAATAAATTAACGGTAGCACTATTAGTTAACTTTTCTAATTTAAATGTTTGAAAAGTACAAGGACTTCCATTACTAAACCGATGGTATAAAAATTTTATTTTTATTTTACCAAAGTTTCAACAACCAAGCTTTTCTCCTTGAGGAAAAAACTGTCTTTTATTTAGCTACTTATTTAGTACGTTTTGATAAGTATATAAGTATATTTTATAGGATGTAACAATACATTTCACTAAAATGTTTACATATTTGTTTAGACCAACTTTTTATACTTCATCAAATACAACTGTAATATAAAAATAATACCAGGGGTCCACACAGCCTTAACCTGTCAAAGAACCTTAATGATATGAAAAAGGTAAAAAGAAAAAAGTTTTTTTACAAATGCATCAAGTACTTTCTCAAGTTAGGTTTCTTTTAGCTTATTTACAATGACAATATACCTGTATGTGTGACCTGAGTATCCTTCACGCTACTTCTGCACGGCTTGAACTGTGTCTTGTTTGGTACGCGGGTGCCCGGATGGTTCCTTATCGCGCTCGCTTTATTTTTCGGAAGAAATGTGGAAACCGCCTCTTAAAGTTTTGCATAAGGGAAGCCTCCCCTTCAAATGTTCCCACAAAAATTCTTTTATAGAACTGTAGGAACATTGCAGTTTTCCAGTAAGTTCTAAAACATTACTTATTTTTATTTAATTTGTGCAACATTTGTGTTGTAAATAAACTGGATTCAGGTATTACAAATAAAAAAGTATTAATTTAAAAGAAAGTCAAATAAGTAATGTGTAACATTTATAAATTTCGAACAATAAATGCATAGAATCAGGGCAAGACTTAAGGAACATCCGGTATTTTCTCTAAGTAAGTAGGCCTTACTAATAACAGGCCTAAATAGGTTCAATTTTCAACACCTTCAAAACAATCTGCTATTGATAATTTTTTCGGTTAAATAATTATCTGTGTAAAAGTGTTTAATCGTTAAAGGCGATCTGTAAATTAACTGGAAAGTTAAAGTTAAAATTGAAAAGTTAGGTTGTCTTTCGTAAAGTGTTAGTTACCAGGTCGGCGAACTGGTTGACGCCGAGAGTAAAGGTGACTTCTCCGTTCTGGAACCTCTTGTTGTGTTCGCGGATCTTCTTCAGGTTGTTCATGAAGATGTCCTTCCTCAGATGTTCCTCCTCGTCGTCAGCATACAACCTCTCATGCTCTACCTGCAAGAACATTAAGAACGATATGTAATTTCAATTTTTGGGGAAGTATGTTTGAATTATGGACAAATATCAATGGTGATAGAATATTTTCCTTTAATGGCAACAGTTATATTTTTTGTACAGCTGATTTCAGTTTTACAACCTACACTAGCAGTATTGTTAAAGCTACTAGTTTTGAGTGCTACTATTATAGCAAAATAGTGTGGGTAAACTATTCAGCTGATTTTCCCAACCTCGGCCGGGGACACATTACTTTTTGTAGTTGCAACCAACGTTGAAAGCAGCTGGGTTCGATACACTTTAATGAAAACTATTTATTATACCGTACATGTACATTAATTATACCCTAAGCATTGTGTGTTCATTTTTTCCTTGAAAATGCACATATTATGAAATAAAAATAAATTTACTTTACATATTCCCTATAGGGTTCATTCTTTACACAATCCACGCTTTATTAAAATAAAATTGTTAGTAATGAAATATCTACTTTTATGAAAACATATTTCCTAAGCTTTAATGATTCTGGTGACATCTATTACAGTACTTTAGCCGAACTATTTATACAGTTATTTAGGTTATTACTTAAAAAATTATATAAATTGTTTATATTAACCATTAAATTCAAAACCATTTTAAATTATAATACAAAATTAAATATTATATATATATTTGAAATAGGTTAGGTTAAGTTACGATTTAAAAGTAATTTTTTCAGCTATTCCAACGTAACTAATTTTTAAAATTCATCTCAATAGCCCCGAACTGCAATTAAATTAATAGATAATAAATACCTTGTTATGTTGTGTTGTACAGGTTATATTGATTTTGTTTGAGTTAATTTGTATTTTGTTTGATAACGGCGTAAGCCGATACATGTAACAAATCCATTAAAATCATTCAACTGCAGACTGACCAAGGTATATATTATCTTTTAACTAATTTTACTATTGATTGATACAACCTCCTCTTCTCTCTTATGTAAACATTTTACCGAGATAACTATATTAAATTAAATTTATGTTAAAAAAGTTGCTTCGAATGTTAAACTATTGTTTAAAATTAAAACTTGATAAAAAGTGTATATATAACATAAATGTATATTGTTTGATAACACTGAGCAACCACAGCCATGCAAATTTTGGGCTGACTGCAAGTATTCCTTAGATTGGTTTCGCTAGGTTACCAGTACGGTAGCTCAGTGGTTGCTGGATCAAACCCACACTAATTCAGTGACTCCAGTCAGATCATGAGCGGTCACTTCTGGCTAGCCTATGTGACTCGGCCGCTAGGGCACCTCACTGTGTTTAATTCACCATTCAGAGTCTAATTCTACGAATAGGCATTTGAGCTTTAAAATATATATTTAAATACTCCTTCCAACCTTGAACAACTCCCATTGGGCGTCGTCCTCCTCCGGGTAGGCGATGTCGATGTGGTGGGCGCAGGCCGCCACGGCTAACGCGCATATCAGGAGCAACTTCATCTCGCAACTTCACCTGCGGACAAACTTCAACGTGAACACTTCAAAACAGCGGCCTCGCAGTGGTAAAGAGATCCCTTCTTATTCTTCACAACAATGTAGAATAAACTGAGGTAATGTGTTAGTCATTTTAGATATTGTGGGTCAGCAGATAACCTTTACTCAAGGTCGGATCTATTTAAGTGTCCGTAACATTTTATAGCTTAGATAAGTAGTCGTTATTTTGTTTGATACTTTATTCCTTGCTATTAACATATTTTTGTGAAATAGTTTATAGACGCTGATGGAGATGTTTATTGTTTATGACTTTTATGACACTTATGTTAAAAATGAAACTAAAATATACAACTATTAATAGGATACATGAAAGGTTATCTATGCTTTAACGACTTAGGCAGTTTCTGATTGAAAAAAAATCTATATGTCATTGTTCATTGCACATTACCAGAACTTGGATAAATATTAGTTAAGTTTGTTCAATATTATATTTGTTGTCAATGACAAATTTAGTGAGAAATAAAACTGTCAATATTTATGACCAAACACTTCAAGTTGAATATATTAATGGTTAAAACTAATTAAGTGATGAAATGCCCAATATTCTTAAAGGAATTTATCTTACGAATTTTATGACTTTATTGAGACTTTTATTAAACACAAGTTACGGAAACACAATGTTTTAACCATTCAGGTAACTACGGATAAAATGTATGACCTAAACTCTCTTCCGAACTGTATGAACTTCAACTTATCAAAATTACTACCATAAATTAAGCCAATCTCAATGGAGATCATTCATAATTCTACATTTATCGATGTATTTATCGATATTTTATTGATTATTTATCGATTTAGAGCATACATTTTTTTAGTGTAACAAGATGATTCGCAAAATTATTTAAATTATGCTGACGTAGTATGTAATAAAACCAGACCAAGTTTCTATACTAATAAAATTTAACGAAGGTTTTGTCTACATGAAAACGGTACATAATTTATTCTCATACCACCTTTTGAATTCATACATACTGTGCTACATAAAAACTATATTGATAAATGTACTATTTACTTCAAAAAGTGATCAGGAAATAACATCTTAAGCTGGCAATAGATAATCAATTCATAGGATAATTTCCCAGACAAAATAAACTTACTTAGGGTTATCTATTATTCAAAGTTTAAAACAATTTTGACAAAATAAAATTAAAGCAGTTAAGAAACTTATTTGAATCAAATTTATTCCTGTATTTTGTATTATTGCCTTCTAGAGAAAATGAATCAAAATAAAATAGCAATCATTACCAAAAAAGGTTAAAAGAGTCTATAATAAACAATAAAAAATAAGTATATTCTTTATATACATTTGTGACAAAAAGAGTTTCGTTCAAACTGTTTATGACATTTTAAAATGTTCAATACAGTTTGAGTTATATTAAAATAATATATGTGTAATTACAAGAATAACACATTGAAAAGTTTCACAATGGGACATATCTACTTACTTACTTATGCAAGATTAGCAATGTGTTTATAAATAAAATACAGAGTTTTTAACTTAATTTTATTTAGGTTAACCTACTATAACTGATATAACATATTTAATGCCACATTTAAATTAATGTGACTTAATAGAATTCGTATCAAAAGATTTTTTTCTTAAACCAATTTACCTTATATTTTTTAATCTACTTAATTGGAGATAAAATTCACTATTAAACTTATATAAGATATTATTTACTTACCTGTTTCTAGTTAGGTATTCTTGGGGTCTACCCTGAATAACCTAGTACTGATCCACTATTTATACCTCATATTGAGTGTACTGTATCAGACGATCGATAAGATTATCTGAAAAGTTTCTTTTAGTTGACAAGGATAAGTGTACGTTCAGTTCACGTTGGCACTCAGGGTTTCTCAGATTGTGTCATTATTGTTTTGAGATTACAAGTGGCTATTTTATCCATTTAAAAATTTTTAATCTTTAAATTAATTTGAATCAAAATCAATATAACATATATAGTATAAGAAAAACAGCTGAAAAGATAGATAAAGTACTATAAAATTGGGAACAATATAATTAAATTCATCAGTTATTGAGGAAAACATAACCTAACGTAACTGGTTAAATTGTGTTTTGTGTTTCCAGTTTGATAGACAACCGCTGCACAGCTATCTGTTTATGGTGTTTGAGAGATTATACAAAGCTAATGAGTACTGACATATTTTTCACCATGTTAATTATTAAAAATGATTTTATTCTGCAAAATGTTCTGCTCTATTTCTTCAAAATTATATTTTGTAGCTGAACGTTGGTCTCAAATACAGCTCATTGCAGTGTGATAAATAATAATGCACGTTTTCCAACGTCAAACATCAATATTTATGCTTTTCGGAATTACACACTGGGGATACTCCACTAATGACTTCCTGATGAGTTCATCAAGTATTCAAATGGCTGATGACGCTTTAAAGTTTTACGTATTTTTGAAAAGCTATTAACCTTTGAGTTTAGTCGTACATAATACTTTTAATAGCGTAACGTATCTTTAATTTAAAACAAAAATATGCAACCATTTTTAACAAAATTAAATATATGATTCATATATATTATGTAGAAAATATTTATGAGTAGAACTGGTCTAGTTATGAGGATGGTCTTTGCGGATTAACGTAGTATGTAATATTGCGGACGTTAATCTAAACAAGAGACCACTACATCCAAAACAATCGCTGACTATTATCCACAATTCGTGACCTCCAAGTAGCTGGATTACAGGAAGACACCACCGTCCTAGTCAAATTAAAAGTTAGTTTAAAGAGTTATAAATCTAATTTTAACTGCTAAATTTCTGTACCATCAAAACCAGTCAGAGAGTCTACAAGAGCTTTCATAGATATAGAAGGCATTGTTAACTTAAGAATTGTATTAAATTGTGCCACGAACTGTGGCTAGGTATGAGTGAGCGATTTCCGGTGACATTCTATTGTGTGTATTGACTTTCACACTAT
Organism: Nephotettix cincticeps; assembly: GCA_023375725.1. Taxonomy (NCBI): domain Eukaryota; kingdom Metazoa; phylum Arthropoda; class Insecta; order Hemiptera; family Cicadellidae; genus Nephotettix; species Nephotettix cincticeps. The sequence goes on from CM041786.1 coordinate 139,410,400, forward strand.
TGAATAGTACGTTTATCTGCAAATACTAACTCATAAACAATATCTTGATACAGAGGCAAAATTGTGGGTTAGATCCTACGATTGACTGTGAGTCCCTTAGTTGCTATCATCTGTTGGTTTATTAACTAAATGTCAGCCTTAGTCAGTAAAAAGACTACAATACCACGATGTAATCATTTTACACACATTTATCATTCATACTTGGCTTAAACCTACCTAAGTTAGTTGCAATTTTAGTATAAAATATTAAAGTGTTGATATAACTAATACGGAAGTAGTTTTAAAATTTGTTTAACAATTCAAATATAGCTTAAAAAGTTACGCTGATCCATATTGTCTTGAACTAAAATTGCAAAACTTTCGTCGTAAACGAACTTGAAGCTATCAAACTTTTCAGATTGAAATAAAATATCTGATATTAAACTGCATTGTCAGCTAATGGGTTTTCAAAGTCAGACGTCAACTGGAGTATGTGCTGATAAGACAATAAAAATAACGATACAAGACATGAATGAGGCTCTTGAACCTGCCAGGCGAGAGAGTTAGTTAACTCGAGTGCTGAGCAGAGCGCGCTAGTTACTTTATCTCAAGTGAGCGCAACCTATTGTCTCTCTCCATTATTACATAACATGTTTAGCAACGTCGTAACCGCTCTAATTAAAAATGCCCTTTAACAATGTTTCTGTTAGTCTTTCCTTGCTAGAAACTTTTCTTGTGCTACAAATGAGATTTGTGTTACTATCCTCCCATATATTGGAGAGAACAAATTTTTATATTTTACATGATTTGAATTATACAGTTTATACCAGTAAGGAGCAAAAATCGGTTTCATTTTTGTTTAATATTTTTATACTATTTTATCTTAAACTTGAACACATATTTAAATTAGTCTATAATAATACGCAAATGTTATTACAGATCGCGCCACAATCATCTAACACTCAATCTTCATTCATAGTTGGCTGAAAATACCTACCTTGTGGTATGGTTGCCACTTTAATAATCTGATCTAATCTAATTATTAACATAAATATCATATTATTCACAATTCAGTTGTTAATTTACTAATAACTTCTAAAACGTACAAATCGGTTTAAGAAATTTAAACTGTGTATTTAAAATAAAATTTAAATTTTAGTGATCTTTCGTTTAAACTATGGGAAGACCTTATATGCTGTATAACCTTTTCACAAACAATTTGTTTAGAGCTACAATTATTTTTATTATTTTTCCATAAATTGAATCTGCCTCACCATAGGCTTGGGGTGATTAAAGACATTATTGTACCGCAGTGGCTTGCAAGATGTGACTATAGATGTGACATAATATGACTGGAGCCGTCAGTCGCCAGGTTTAGTCACCTACTAGTGGTGGTATATTTGTCATCTTTGTTGAAATGTTTCTTTTAAAATAATAAAATAAAAATTAATAATATGTATTTGATAAGTACAATCGTATTAAAAAAATAAAACCGGAGAACAATAATGTATAGTTAATACGATGCTGAAAAACTATGTATAATTTAAATACACGTAACGATAACATGGATATCTCTTAACTCTGGAAGCGTGTTGGTAATTTGCGAGACCGAAATTTGAAACAGTGACGTCATAGTTCGGTTATAAGTACAGCTGTTCAGGTGAACTGAAACATTCCGTTTGAAAAATGTATCCATGATCTAACTTATTTCCCACAGGGAAGTATATACAAACATTTGTGGATATATTCGGGGGGGCACAGTGACGTCATTTGGTTAGGGACGTAATATGTTTAGTGATGTCATAGTTTGGTTATAGGTACAGCTGTTTAGGTGAACTGAAAACATTCCGTTTGGAAAACATATCCATGATCTAACTGATTTCCCTAAAGGAAGTATATACAGACATTTTACATGATATTCTGGGGGGGGCACAGTGACGTCATTTGGTTAGTGACGTCATATGGTTAGTGACGTCATAGTTAGGTTATAAGAGCAAAAAACATTCCGTTTAGGAAAATAATTGCCATACTTGATCCCAAAATTATTTATTTATCATACATTCACATTTTACGTCATATATTTAGTGACGTCATATTTGTTCATAGTTTGTAATGACTGTTTAGGTGAACTGAAAAAAGTCCATTTGGAAAATATATCCATGATCTAACTTATTTCCCACAGGGAAGTATATACAAACATTTTACATGAATATACTCTGGGGGGGCACAGTGACGTCATTTGGTTAGTGACGTCATAGTTAGATTATAAGAAAAAAATATTCCGCTTAGGAAAAATAGCCTTGATCTAACTTATTTCCACAGGGAAGTAAATAATATATTTTTACACAGTGACGTAATTTAAGTGACATCATGGTTGTTCATATTTATCATGTAGTCATGACTTATTCGATTAGTAATACATATAGTACAATATTACAGTTAACAATACATGTATATTATGCTAGAATGTGTAGTTTCTGGAAATAAAAAAACTCTGTGAAATTCAAAATAGGAGACCCCATTACATAATGCGGACACGTATCAAGACACAGCGCTACCTATAGTCTTTAAATGGCACTATTACAGAGCAAGGGACCAATAAAAGAGACAGATAGCGTGATTGTCCTTCTCGCCACGTCTTAGCACGGAGCGCCCGGCAGCTTCTATCATCGTTGCAGTATTTGTACGTCCCCAGTGGGGAATCATGCTAAATATATTACGTAAATAATCTATAAAATTACAGTTTTCTCTGTACATTGCTCAGAATTATTCATTGTTTAGTTATTTCTACTTTTCGTACGTTAGAGAAGTCGAAACCGGTCTTATCTCAATTTTTGTCTGTGACGCTTCAGGAGGCATTTTACGCCGTCTTTTCCGAAAAAAAACGGGAGAACTGATTTTAATGAAACTTATTTCGTGTATTCTCTACATTCCAGAGAAGGTTTATAAATGCTTGAAATCGTCCGCCGCCCCTTGAAAAGTAAATAACGAGCATTTAAAAACCCACTTTTACGCGATATTACTCTCATTTTGATCCAGTTTTCAATGAATAACCTACTGGTAATAATCAGCTGTCTTTGTAGTTTAAAGATCTAATAAATAAAAACAAACAGCTGTCAAATCAATATTAGTTAGTTTATAATGGTCATTGATTTTAAACCCATTTCGAAATCATACTATATTAAAAAGTTATTTTAACGTATAACTAATTTTAATAGTGGTATAAATGTTCTAATCTATTTAATTGTAAAGTAATGCTAAATAATACAACTGGGTATTGATTTATTTTCTTTGTATTGATTTGTTCAGGATTTCAGGTTTACATTTTGGTATGATGATCTTTCTTCTTTAAACTGAATCTTACAACCCGTACAAAGGACGGGCTTACTGCTAGTCTACTTCTAAGTATTGTCCAACATATACGTGTTCATATATTCGACATCGAAGTAACTATGTTTAGGTGCATGTGTGATTGACCTGTAGCATTGGTACTGTCAAAGACTGAACAATTTGTCATGAACAATATCACATCCATCTGTTTCTTCATCGCTCGATGATAAAATAGGCAAATAGTAGTGGTTCCAAAAAGTTCAAAAAATGGTCAAACAAGGTTTTTCTAAGATCTTCCTATACTAGGTAATATTTATACATGTTGATGACGGATTTGGTATGGAGCCAATAATGTTGCCTTAATTAAACCATTGCTAAATGTTGTGGATATTTTACATAACACACTTGTACTAAAAAAGGCTCACAAATAGGAAAAAAAAATTTTGAGTTAAAAATCAATCGAAATTTTAAATTATAAAATTTAAAAGAGGACACGTATAAAATATCCTGTCTCTATCTTTTATATTATTAGGGAAAACAAGAAATATGTATAAAAACGTATTATTTCCAAGAAAATTCTAAACGGATTACTAAGAATTACTAGAATCATTAGGGCTATATACAAAATAAACAATTAAATGGTTTAAACATAATATTTTCAAAGTGATGGTGCTTCATATTTATATGCCTTATTGTTGAAATTCTCAGGGATTTTATTTTCTTTCTTATAGCTTACTTTTATTTTAGTAAGCTTATTTTAAGAAATGGGAGAGAAATCGTGCTGTTAAAAACACAATTTCATTATGTTATACACTTTTCGGGTTTATAAATAAGTTATTATTTAATTCGGAAATTAGTTTTTAATTTTCACTATAACGTAAAAACCAAAAACCTAAATTAGTAAAAAGTTTTACGTACATACTATAAAAATGTTTAATAATGAGCACAGGTTAATCCACGACTGTATGCAAATCTGTGTTTTTAGGGGCCGGCCAGGTATCCTACAATGCAAATTTTATGTTACAAGGTTCCTTCCTGGTTTTTTAACCTCTGGGTTTAGTTACTATAGTTAAAATATGTCCATGAGTTTTGCTGTAATAGGTATTAAGGACTCAAGCTATCGGTGGTTTAAATAGTTTTATGTTATAACTGACTAATGATTTAAACCTTAGTTAAGCTAATATACGAGTAATATCACCGAAAAACGTGCCAAACCTGACGCTTAACTCTTAAATAATGTAATTCTATACTAAATTAAAACTTAAAAGTCTACCTGTTAGACGAGTTAGTTAACACTAGTTCTATCGTTGAATGGTGATTTCTTTCATGTTGGTTTTCATGTTATAAACTAACACCGTTAAATTAGATTTAACGGTGGATTTAGTTTTTGGTGAAATCCACTCTACAGTAATATTGTATGCAGATAAGTTAATCGTTAATCTCTATTTGGTGAAAATCAATTGCGCAATGCTCTATGTGTATCTGTGTTCTCAAAAGTAATAAATTGTTCATTTCAGTTCAACAGTTTCGGTGCAACACGGACATTACTAGGCCAGGTGCAGTGTTGTAGTGGCCCCACAATAACGTCCTACAATGCTGTCTGTCTAATTATACTACTGTACCACTAGGAGAGGCCACTATATCTCTGTTAACAAAAATTTCCACTTCTCAGCTGACCTGCATACTAAGTCAATTGTCATTTATTTAGAATATATTTGACAAAATTTATATTTTCAGCAAATGTTATTAAAACGTTTATAAAAGTTTTGTCATTTTATTTAAATACCAAATAAGAAATACATTTTTTCTTTTCCGAATAAGATTGGGACTCCAAAAGATGCAACAACATGCCTTGTTTTCCCCACTAAAGCAACGATGCGATCATAAGCCTACAAATTATTACACGTATTTAGCAAACTTTGGTTCGATCGGACCAATTTTAGCAGACTCACTGTGACCACAGACACACCTAAAACAACCCAGGGATATAACTATGTGCCGGGTTTTCCAACTTTACTTGAATAACACACAGTCAGGAGTAAAAAATATATATTTTCATTTCTGTCAAACAATTCATCATTCTGAAAGTTGCTGGTAAATAGTTGAGCTCAAAGGAGCTTTAAATATTCTTAAAATAAAATTTCGTTGAAAATATTTTTATTGAAAATGTTTAAACTGTGTAATTTTTTACGTGTTGTACATCTTGGCATGGAAACTCTCAAGTGTATATTGGCAATTTGTGAATTATTAGCACATCCAAAAAACGCTTTAGTGTTACGTTATACTGTAAGGTAAGTAGTTAGGCCTAATAGAGAAACTACAATGAGTAGAAACATTTTTTTCGTTTATTATTTGAATTTGTTAATGCATTTCTTGCTTAAATCTACTGAAATAAAATTTGATATAAAAGACATGGGACATCTTTCTAATTTACTTAATTAATTTACGTCTCAAATAGTTCAAACACATTTAATTTACAAAAAGTAAATGGAGTCCTTCCGAGAAGTAATAAAACCTCTGGTTAAGTGGAAGCAAAACGCTTAAACTAAGTAGCAAATGTTACAGAGTGAACAACTGAGAAAGAAAAATACTGCATAATTTATTGCCCAAGTTACAAATGTTGGCAAATTAGCAGGTCGAGGCGAAGTTCCCGACTGATCTTTCCATCTCGTTACTCCGACCCAACCTTGTATTTTGTAAATTTACTTCCTTCACCGTTAATCGTTAGATACTTTTGTTTACGTCGGGGGAGTTCTAATGCACGAACCCTTATGGGAAAAATGTGGGACTTCCACCCACTAAACTCCCTAGGGACCGCTGGAAACCAGGCCGGAACCATTATCAGATGACGTCATGTCTTGTGTCCCAATGGAATACGAATCTAACTTCAGGATAACCTAGATGTCACTCAAGCATCTCTCCTCTCTCTCGGAGTGGAGAATCAGATAGACGTACGAGACACCCCGCTCATATTTGCCTCGAAGCATCACCTCTACAGTATCTGCAGTTACAAATCCCACTGCAGAGGCAAGCTGCCTTAACAATATCTGCAGTTACAAATTCCACTGCAGAGGCAAGCTGCCTTAACAATATCTGCAGTTACAAATCCCACTGCAGAGGCAAGCTGCCTTAACAATATCTGCAGTTACAAATTCCACTGCAGAGGCAAGCTGCCTTAACAATATCTGCAGTTACAAATCCCACTGCAGAGGCAAGCTGCCTTAACAATATCTGCAGTTACAAATCCCACTGCAGAGGCAAGCTGCCTTAACAATATCTGCAGTTACAAATCCCACTGCAGAGGCAAGCTGCCTTAACAATATCTGCAGTTACAAATCCCACTGCAGAGGCAAGCTGCCTTAACAATATCTGCAGTTACAAATCCCACTGCAGAGGCAAGCTGCCTTAACAATATCTGCAGTTACAAATTCCACTGCAGAGGCAAGCTGCCTTAACAGTATCTGCAGTTACAAATCCCACTGCAGAGGCAAGCTGTCTTAACAATATCTGCAGTTACAAATTCCACTGCAGAGGCAAGCTGCCTTAACAATATCTGCAGTTACAAATCCCACTGCAGAGGCAAGCTGCCTTAACAATATCTGCAGTTACAAATCCCACTGCAGAGGCAAGCTGCCTTAACAATATCTGCAGTTACAAATCCCACTGCAGAGGCAAGCTGCCTTAACAATATCTGCAGTTACAAATCCCACTGCAGAGGCAAGCTGCCTTAACAATATCTGCAGTTACAAATTCCACTGCAGAGGCAAGCTGCCTTAACAATATCTGCAGTTACAAATCCCACTGCAGAGGCAAGCTGCCTTAACAATATCTGCAGTTACAAATTCCACTGCAGAGGCAAGCTGCCTTAACAATATCTGCAGTTACAAATCCCACTGCAGAGGCAAGCTGCCTTAACAATATCTGCAGTTACAAATCCCACTGCAGAGGCTAGCTGCCTGAACAATATCTGCAGTCGCAAATTCCACTGCAGAGGCAAGCTGCCTTAACAGTATCTGCAGTTACAAATCCCACTGCAGAGGCAAGCTGCCTTAACAATATCTGCAGTTACAAATCCCACTGCAGAGGCAAGCTGCCTTAACAATATCTGCAGTTACAAATCCCACTGCAGAGGCAAGCTGCCTCAACAGTATCTGCAGTTAAAAACCCCACTGCAGAGGCAAGCTGCCTTAACAATATCTGCAGTTACAAATCCCACTGCAGAGGCAAGCTGTCTTAACAATATCTGCAGCTACAAATCACACTGCAGAGGTAAGCTAACTTAACCATATCTGCAGTTTACAAATACTGCAGATAAGCTGAATATCTGCAGTTACAAATCAGAGGCAAGCTGCCTTAACAATATCTGCAGTTACAAAAACTGCAGAGGCAAGCTGTAATATCTGCAGTTACAAATCCCACTGCAGAGGCAAGCTGTTACATATCTGCAGTTACAAATCCCACTGCAGTGGCAAGCTGCTTAACATATCTGCAGTTACAAAACTAGATACAATTAGCAGTTACAAAACACTGCAGAGGCTAACAATATCTGCAGTCTTGCAGAGGCAAGCTGCCTTAACAGTCTGCAGTTACAAAACTGCAGAAAGCTTTTCTTTAAATGCATACAAAAGGTGAAGATAATCATCATCCATCTGAGCAGAACGAACACCGGATTAATCTGATAGATATAGTTTATGAAGTTCCGACAGGAGCTGACGTAGGTAAAAGTCAACCACCCCGAAGTCACGAGCCAATCAATATATCTGAAACTATCAGGAATCACTCAATTAAGTATTGACCACAGTAAAAAACTCGATTGTGTTGACAAAACTTAATTTAGCTTAAATCGAGTTCAAAAATGTTACTCTTACAATAACTTAGTTTTAAATAATTAAAAAATGTTCTTTTTTATTTTTTTTTCTTGGAGAAATAGTAAACTTAAAAGTAGACAAAATACTTTAAAACCTTTTAAGCTATAATGTTTACATTTAGATACCAAGAATAATTGTAAGGAAGAGCATGCCAATAATGTGAGAAAGAGTTTTGCTTGTGTGGTTCGTCTTTTAAGAAAACTGAAAACCTGTATAACTTTAAATGTACTGATATTAGTGAACTTTGGTCTCTTTTACTCCCATTATCCTTATAGAGTTTGATTTTTATTTTTATTTCATTTTGTTATTTGTGTCTTTATTTCAGCCACTAAAATTAAATATAAAACAAACTATTTAATATTTTGAATCTTTATTTTATTTCAATTATTTTAACTGTTACTAAATTTTTTCCTTTAACCGATAAAAGTTATTTATTTAAATATTCTCAAACATTCTACAAAAACAATTAACGTTAACAATATTTTTATTTTCTTTAATTGTTAAAATAGAGAAATGCCCTGGCCGGGGACGAATTCTGGCTAACTCAATTGCAGTCAATTGTGCTTTGAGCGAACCACAAAGGGTTATATCATACGAATGATCTAATATTTTTATATTGAGTGGATCTATAAAAAGGATTGAAATTCTTTTAGTCACCTTATATTTTATACCACCGGTAAAATTTGTATTTCCTTGTCTTCTACCATGTTATTATAACATGAAAATAGTATTACAATTATAATTGTGCTCTTCTAATTCAAATATACATTCAAAACTTTTATTTTCACATATTATTTTCAACATATTTGTAAAACCATTGAAATGACATAAGGAAATTTGGCACGTTCTGCAAAGAACTATCATAACTAATTGCAGCTGACAGAAGTATTTACTTCTCAAACTGTCAGCTGATAGTTGGCATTGATTATTTTGAGGTTATGTTGGCCAACTTGAAAATGATGTTTCAGGCTAGTTAATAGTGGGTAATTTATAGCTTATTGTGTAGATAGAGGAAATTTTTGAGAAAACAATTTCTTTCACGGTTCAAAAAGTGTCATTTTATTCCTTTAACGTGCAAATAACTTTTAGTGGTACAAAACAGGACACCAACGTATGGAAAACTTTAAAAATCTTTGCTGTAAACCAGAGAATATCGGTAAAACAATAATTTAGTCTCTTAAGGACTAACAAGTTTTAACAAGCAACGATAAAAATGAACAAAATTCATCTCAATGAGCTTCACTTGTCAGACTAACTAGGGAAGGCAACTGACGATAGACATCGACGAAGTAACAGAAGAACGACTCCACCGGCAATCCAATCAGCAAACTCCAGCCTCCTGGAGTAGGTGCTCGGATTCGATTTACTCAGAAACAATTGAATTTCATCGTCCCACGAGACCGTGATACTCGTAAAGTTTCGTCATGTTTTAAATTTTTACAGGAAAATTTAAAACCATGTTGAAACGAGATTGAATGGATTTTTATTTCTGTGAGTTGATTTTAAGGTGATAAATACAACTGGTTTTCTTCAATAGATGAACACAAAAAAGTTATTATATGTATTATTCGACAGTCAAACAATAGTTGATACTATTTTTAAACTTGGACATAACATTTGTTATGATTTATAACCAAACATGTAGCAGACAGCCTTTATTATTAAACATTAAAACAATTTATTTTTATGGTTATGGAGACCTGGTAAGTCCAACACCACGCATGTTAAATCTACTAGCTTGGTCTACACGTATCTCAGTAACTAATAAGGATAAATGAATGGACATTTTACTAGATTTTTCTGTGGTTTGTGAAGCACACTTTAACACAGGGTTTTTATTTATAGATTTTTCTAGAGTTCCTTCCTTTTTAGTAGTCAACCCTGGGGTTGGTTTGTAGCAGCTCGCCATTCCATTCTATTATCTGCCTTTCTCTTGAGGTCCACATACGATGCGCATCCCATGCCTCTCATGATCTGAGGCAAGTAAGATAGCCTTGGTCTCCACGTGGGTTTCTTCCTTCAATCATGACATCTACTATGGATCTCACGATGTGATGGTCTCGCCGTAATATTTTCTAGAGCTATAATGGTTTTAAAGTGTATTTTTCCTTAAATTGCTTTAAAAAACTAAAGCTCTCAAAAAATCGTATGTCAAAATGTGCTTCAGTAACCGTCGAAACAATAGGTGAAGATCCATTTCATTATCTTAAGGACTAACAAGTTTTAACAAGCAACGATAAAAATGAACAAAATTCATCTCAATGAGCTTCACTTGTCAGACTAACTAGGGAAGGCAACTGACGATAGACATCGACGAAGTAACAGAAGAACGACTCCACCGGCAATCCAATCAGCAAACTCCAGCCTCCTGGAGTAGGTGCTCGGATTCGATTTACTCAGAAACAATTGAATTTCATCGTCCCACGAGACCGTGATACTCGTAAAGTTTCGTCATGTTTTAAATTTTTACAGGAAAATTTAAAACCTTGTGAAACGAGATTGAATGGTTTATTTCTGTGAGTTGATTTTAAGGTGATAAATACAACTGGTTTTCTTCAATAGATGAACACAAAAAAGTTATTATATGTATTATTCCACAGTCAAACAATAGTTGATACTATTTTTAAACTTGGACATAACATTTGTTATGATTTATAACCAAACATGTAGCAGACAGCCTTTATTATTAAACATTAAAACAATTTATTTTTATGGTTATGGAGACCTGGTAAGTCCAACACCACGCATGTTAAATCTACTAGCTTGGTCTACACGTATCTCAGTAACTAATAAGGATAAATGAATGGACATTTTACTAGATTTTTCTGTGGTTTGTGAAGCACACTTTAACACAGGGTTTTTATTTATAGATTTTTCTAGAGTTCCTTCCTTTTTAGTAGTCAACCCTGGGGTTGGTTTGTAGCAGCTCGCCATTCCATTCTATTATCTGCCTTTCTCTTGAGGTCCACATACGATGCGCATCCCATGCCTCTCATGATCTGAGGCAAGTAAGATAGCCTTGGTCTCCACGTGGGTTTCTTCCTTCAATCATGACATCTACTATGGATCTCACGATGTGATGGTCTCGCCGTAATATTTTCTAGAGCTATAATGGTTTTAAAGTGTATTTTTCCTTAAATTGCTTTAAAAAACTAAAGCTCTCAAAAAATCGTATGTCAAAATGTGCTTCAGTAACCGTCGAAACAATAGGTGAAGATCCATTTCATTATATTTTTGGTTTCTGAGAAAAGTGAACAAAGATAAAAAATGAGTTTTTGGGGAAATCAGCTGATTAGTTCAGCTGATTTACTTATGTATGTATTAAAACAAATATCTGTTACTTATATAAATATTATGGAAACTATGATAAGTCAAAATGTTTGTAACATGACGCTATACAAAATAGAGGGACAACAAATGTTTAAATCGTTTTTAAATTTCTTACCAGGTCCTATATCAGTTGAATAAATAGTGATATTCTATTATCTTAAGCAATCTTATCGGTTTTATGTAAAATAGTTCATATTTTCACGGTTCACAGACTTAAAGAAGAGAATTTCTACTTAAAAAATTGTAAAAACAAAATAAAATCAGAAGAACAGAACAAATCTATGGTAATATTATGTAGATAGATTATATATAATACGACACAGATAAAATGACAGAATTTAGGTCCTTTTAAAGACCCATCACCTACCTTGTTGTAATACTATTGATTTACCACCCTTTATTTTTAAGTTTTACTTTTGATCTGAAGACATCTAACAACACAATGAAACTAGAAACACCTAACAACCCTGTCTGAAGGGTTTTTAAGGGAGAAGTTAATCTATTATACGGGTAAGAGCAATTTATGGAGGAACTTTGCTGAATTGTTGGCTCACTGTCACTTAACGATCTTGCCAAGTTTAGTGTTAAGCACTCTGCCCGGCTCTGACCTTTGTGTAGGGTCTGTTAACTAGCTTGTTACCATAAAAAAGTAATAAATAGTATCATTAAGGTTCAACTAATTGATAATCATCTGATATTGTACATTGACAGTGATGTAAGGATAGGAATATCGATAAATACATATTACAGGAAAGAAAATATAGAATCCGCCATTTTAGAACCGGTAAACTCGAATTAAGACTGATATATACTTTTTCCATTTCAAAGTGAACTACATAATAGATACCTTTACTATATCGATGGCTTTATTTTACACTTACTAAATGAAACCCTGCTACAAGAAAAGAAAAAACGTCGGGATAGGCGGTCATGCCACCACAACCAACCAATACCACAGGAATTAAACACTTTTCTCACCTACTGTACCTTATGAAATTATTGAGAAAGTAAATTGAATAAAAATATGGATCTAAAGAAACATACAAAGATATATGGGTACAAACTTAACTTACCTCAACATAGTTATAGCATACGACCGAAATTCACAAAAATATTAAACGTAAATTTTGTTGCTAGTTAGGATAGTAATATAATATTGGAAATATTAATTTATGAAAATTTACAAAACAAATTTCTCCCTTATAAGTAACATGGTCAATAGATGTCCTTATTAAAAAATAATCTTAATAGACTGTACTTAACATTTAATGTATTGTCTTAATTATTTTAGCTGTGCAACCAAAATTGTGAAATTTTCTTCACACATCCTTTCAAAAAAATCATTCTTTGGAACTTAGAATCACCTTAATACTTCAAATTATAAAAAAATAGAGATTTTCGTAAAATGATACAGCTATAACTAAAATACCAGGTTTAAAATACTGAAATACCATTTTTAAATCCAAAAAACATTAATCTAGTTTAAGTCATTTAACATTGGTCGTCCTATGTAAACTTCCAACAATTAATTACTGTTTATCGTTAATATAATTTTTTTTCGTATTGGTGTGACGTAGTTTAATGATTCATAAAGAAAGTTTCTAAAGTGTTTACCTAGTCGTTTTCTTATTCTCACAGCAATATACTATATTATACTTATATACTATATTGCATCACATACTTTATATACTGTGTACTTTTTTTATTCATATATATACTTTATATTATATCCATGTTACGCACTAAAGTTAAAATATTTTACACTGAATTCAAATCAGAGTTTTTAGTCGTTGAAAGAGGAACAAAAAGCTGTTATCGGTGGAAAAATTACACAACCAAGCCCAGCCTGAGGGCGGAAGCAGCTGCAACAACAGGAGCTGTAAGGAGAACTGGCATCACTAAATTCTATTCATTTTAAGCCTTATTACACACTGCTTTTTTCTTATATTTTTATTTTACCCCACTATACGTTGGTATGAGGAGAACGTATTGCTTTCGTCTAAACTTTTTAATATGAGTTTTTGGTGGATTTTTCATTTTAGAGCCACCTTATTCGAAAAAAATGTAGTGATGTGTCGGTTCATGAGTGCGTTTTAAGATGCACAAAAGCATAGAGACGAGACTATTGGTCCATTTTCCACTAAAATTTATGAAAATTTGGTGTCTAGGTAAAAATCCATGGTATTTTTGAGAATTATTTTTATTTTTTAATGTATGATTTTTAAATGTATCTTACCATTAAAAGCCTCCAAAACACCACCAGTATAACTCAAAACATCACGGTAAAAAATGTATGGGCCATTGAATATAAAAATATAAAAATAAAAGTAATTACCATTAATTTGTATTTTAAAAATCAGTCTATGACTAACGGTTCCAGGGAAAAGTTCAATTTACTGTCTCTGGTATATGTAGTATGTTACATGAGGGTGCCTAATGTTATTCTTATGGAATATACTTTTTTTAATGTTCCTTATATTCCTACTATTTTCCATGAAACCTAAAATTCAGTGTAGAGTCACATCACCCAAAAAACCCACTTAAATGCGTTTGGCATCATCTTGGGTTGGGGCTTACGTTCCCAAAAAATACTAAAAACCTTTTAGCTCGTTTTCTCTTCTTCTTAATTTAATAAATTTGATGATTATTTTTAAAATGATAAATATGTGATGGATATTAAAATATAAAAAAAACCTGCGTAGTTTTATTACATGTTGTATTTTCTACTATACTTAAGGGAGAAAGTATGTGTCAGTCCTCTGATACCAATTACTTAGAATTTTAATGACACATTCAACTACAAACAAATCGTTAATCTAAAACATATTTTAATTATTAAAAATTAACTCGATAAGGTACACAATTTTAAATTTTATTTTTATAAATTACTAGCTGACCCGGCAAACTTCGTAACGCCTAACAGTAAATATGTGTTAACTTTCAGATTGGCCATGTTCTGAAGTCGAATAGTATTACGGCTTCGTTGTGAAAAATTAAATATTCTGGGTTGTAAAATTAATAACATTACTGAAACGATAAGACATATTAATAACATTACCTCAATACAAATAAATCTGAGTGGATTGATTCACAATTTTTCTAATCCAACCTAAAACCAAACAAAATCTAACTGTAATACGGCTTTAATAGGAAAGATGTACAACAGCTGATTATTATAACAAACGTAATATGTATAAACACCGTAATTATTTTTTATTTTACCGACATAATTATAAACACGTGACTTTTAATCAGACAGAAAATAAAAATATAAATACATAATCCCCAAAAACCGTAAACTATTAACGTGGCAAATAATGCTGTTCATTTTGTACAGCACATATTTACTTCATAGTTTTACATTAATGAATGATTCAGATGGCATTGGATAGTAAAGCATATTGCTAATGGAAAGTAAAACAACAGCTGTAGCTTAAGAAATCAAATGTTTTTACTGTAGAACATTTGTAAACAAACTTAGTCCCCATAAGGTTAACATTAGAAATTTAAAACGCTATAAAATGGAAACTAATTGAATTTATGGAAACTGATATGCCTAAAGCATGACCGGAGCAGAGACGAATCCAAAAAATCAAAGATCATTAAAATCGGTCCAGCCGTTCTCGAGTTATAATGTGTGTAACTAACACGACTTTGTTTTATATATTTAGATAATTCTTCTCATAGTTTTGTGAACATGATATAGTTTATAGGCAGTTTTATATTCGAGGGATTCTTCAAGGGAATTAAACGCATCGGTATATTACGAATACAATCAAAGTACCTTCGAAATTTTACATAATATAAGACAAATTAGTTTTAGCTTACAATCTTTTAAGTCTTACGCAATCATTTCACGTAAGAATATGACAAAAAATCCTCAAAAAACTGTCGCAAGGCACAACCACAGTTAGGCCTACAAATCATCACATATTCGTATACTTTATTTGGTGTATCTGTATCCAGCATATAAAAGCTCGTATAGGCCCGTGACTCCATATTTATGTAAAGCTGCCCGCATCAGCTTTTAGTAAATTAAGTAAATCCATGGAGATTGAAGATCAAATGGGTAGTTCTGGCATCGCATCGTGTAATGTTACATAATCAGAAATGTGTTTTTTATAAAAAAAATATGAAATTATAATTAAGTTAATTATTTAACTAGTTTTTCAATATTTCTTGCTCAACCACAGCAAATACAAGAATAGACAACATTTTTACAATTAATTTCATAATCTATAATAGCTGCATTTTAATAATCTTACTCGCTCAAAAATATTTTGTAGTCCTAACATTTTCTCATAACAGATTCTGTGGATTTATATATGACTCACACCACTTCGGTACTTTACAGGTTTTCATTCACTTCATAGTTCCTAGGTCATTGTAACATGTGGTTGAAGTGTTTTTAAATGATAGTTTAAATTATTAATTTTATATTTATATATTTTTTATTAATTGTCATATTTAAGCTTAACAAAAATACCATAATAATGAATTATTTTTAAGCCTAAATTGGGCATGAAAATATATTATATTCTAATTGCTTCCACTGTCCTATAATTAATAACAAACTCATGTCACTTATTATTATAAACCAAAATCGTTTAGTCCTCCACATCACCTTCTTTCTTCTTTATTTTCTGACATTTCCTCTCCTGTTGCCAGTATCCATCTTTACATCCTTACATAGATTTGAATTTGAGCTCTTCAGAGAATTTTAGATTTTTATAATTATTTTATATCTATTTTGGATTAGCTGAAGGATTTGTCTTCTTAATTATATCCTAGCAACTGTTGTATTTGTTTCTCATTTTTACAATTAATTCCTTCTACCAATACATCTCACTATACTCTTATTTGTGTTACTATAACTATCCTTACTTCTGCTTCGTTAAAAGACGTCTAGGCAGAACCAACATTGGTTAAGCAAATACAAAAAAACATTGTTATTTATATATTTTTGTTAAAATAGAGAACATAGGGCAATTTGAAAAAAGTCTATTTAAATAAAATTTTTATTTATTAACCCCTTATGATATAAGGAATTTAATTAAATTTGATGCAAACGTACACATTTAGAGAGAAATCCACATGGAAACCAGCAAATTGTTTGTCGAAGAGACAACATACCTGAACAATACCGCATGAGTGACTTTCCCGTTGTTTGTTATCTAATAATAAAACTATTTACTCAACTTCTCTCTATTCCCAGATTGTTTATTTACATCAATAGAACCGGTAGCTTTTCTGTCGTTTATAGAATGTTGATTTTGCCATAATATTATTACATTTAGTTTATTTTAGTTGAAATGTATAGCTTTTGTTTGTACATTAATTGCTAACCGTAACTTCAACATTTGCTTTTTATATTCATATTATTTTTAACAATCACACTGTTTATATAAAATACGTTTGCAGTAAGTTCATTAGGTTGTATCTGAGCCATGAGATGCACAAGATTTTACATGTTTTATTCCTCATATATGTTTATATTTAGACCTATTATTATTTCTTTGTCAGCTGATAGGTAAACAACACATCAGTTTTTTCCCCACCACCATATTTGCGTCGTAGTCTACTGCGATCCAAATCTCAGGGCTCAAATGAAACCTGACGAACTTTACTTCCGGTTGGAATTTTTGTGAATAGAGGTTTTTCATAAATATTTATTTTATGTATGTAAAAATGCAAAATCATCAGGTTACTAAACAATTTGTAAAAACTTAAAGGTAACATAACTGTAAATGTGTAAATTAAATTTCTCTTTTGCTTTTTGCTTATTCCGTTTCTAACAAAATCAGTTGATCTCAGGCTAATAATAGCTGTATGGATAATTACAGTAAATGATCGGCTAAAACAATTGAGGTTGGCTAAAATACCTTAAACGGCGACGTTCCTCTGAGACGCCACAGCCCAGAGGTAGCGGGTCGGCCTCAAGAACCGAATGTCGTGATTTCCATCACGGCCAGGAGCAATACTTTTTGTTCAGTGCTATATAAATTATGGTGTATTAAATAAGTTTTATTTAAATAACATACATGTTTTCATTGAGTAATAAATAATGTGTTTTGATTTTTATAATTAACTTGTATAATACATGTCTTATTCTACACAAGCAAAGCTTGGTCACCAGGTACTTAGTATTTAAATGATAAAAAGTATTACTATAAAACTATACGTAATTATATAATTATAATATTATTATATTATTTATTATGTATTAAATCAATATTCGAAGGATTTATTAAATCACACAAATCTTTCATGAACATGTTAATTTAGCTATATAAAATTAGTAAAACTTTCTTTTCCCTCTTGTAAATACGTAATGAAATATGTAAAGATAAATTTTTATACTCTTAATATAAAAAAACCTAATTCCAAAAACGTTCTAAAATAATAAACAAATCATAGGCATAATGTTTTATTATATGATTTGTTAAATGTAGAAATACAAATGGAGGTAAATGCAAGAAATCATATCAAAACTCCTGCGGCATTTGGACCAATTTGCTAATGTATACATGAGACCTAATGTTCAATATCATGAAACGCCTATGCTGGGATTTGCGAATATTCATTGCCTTTCTATTATATTACTGCTATATATTTACGTAAATGTAGCTTTTTCAGTTACCAATGAATCAATTTTTAACCAATAGTACCAGGGTAAAAAGGTGATGTTCATGTTAACTGTCAATTTCCAAAAGGGGGTTTATTAGTTTTTTTTTATTTATACAAAGGTTCTGTGGCAAATATGTTAGATCATGAGTATGTCTATGTGAATGTTTTCAGTTCCCCTAAACAGCTGTCTTTATAGCAATATTACGTCACTGTTTCAAATATTGGTCTCGAAAAATAGCCAACACCTACTAGATATAAGAAAAATCCATGTATGTAAAACAAAGTTTAGGTTTTGTTAAAAAAATTACATGATAATGTTTTAAATATATAATATAAGCTATTTCCCTCCAAAGATATGTATATTTTCGGAGTTAAACGTGAGTAGTTTGAGTATAATAGGTTTAATAACATGTCTTTTACTAATAGGGATTAGCTAATCCATTTTATTGATCCATCAATCGGCCTAATTAGTGTATAATAAAAGTATAAGACTATTGTCTATAATTTTGAACCGTATACAATTCTTTGTTTGAAATTCATTATTGTTGATGGTGGATTGATACTAATTAGATTTTTATTGCGGACATTTTCCATCACGATTTTATGTAAAACAGTTTCACGACGTTTCGGGATCTAGAATCTCATCCCGTCCTCAGGTGAATTAATATCCAAAGTATAGCACAATTAATTAACATATAATCCGGACCAAACCGGTATAAAGCTGAAAACATAAAAGTTTAAAAGTTTAAAGCATTAAAAAAAAACTTACTAACAAACCATTCACTAAGCATTACACACAAAAGAAACCAAACACGTCCGCTCGTCACGGAGACTTGGTTCGGGTTCAATTGTCTTTGAGTCTTCGTGACGAGCGGACGTGTTTGGTTTCTTTTGTGTGTAATGCTTAGTGAATGGTTTGTTTGTAAGTTTTTTTGACTGCTTTAAACTTTTATGTTTTCAGATTTATACTGGTTTGGTACGGATTATATGTTAGTTAATTAATTGTGCTATGGTTTAGATATTAGTTCACCTGAGGACGGGATCAGATTCCAGATTCCGAAACGTCGTGAAACTGTTTTACATAAAATCGTGATGGAAAATGTCTGCAATAAAAATCTAAATAATATCGTATACGATTTTCAAGAGTTTTTACAGTATTGAACCAGGAACCTCTAGATAATAAAGTAAGAGCTATTACCACCAAACCACATAACAAGTCAATTTATACTAACTGTAGATACATTTAATTGGACGTTGGAAGAGACTTACGGCCCAAGTTTGTGCGACAAGTGTTAGTTTATTGTCTGTTAATTAAGTTAGTTTCTCGTGGTGATTAAGATAAGAGACCTCGGTGCATTTATTATTCTAAGGTGTTTAGCCCCCATTTTAATACTTAGGTGTATTGTTAAAACTCTACCTTAGTCGTTATTTTGTAAATCACTTTTTGAAGCAGCATAGTAAATTATTAAATTAAATAGCATTTGTTTCGAAATAAATCTTACTTTTTATAGTTTCAATAAAATTTATATGTGCCAATTAGTAATAAAATATAAATTTAAAGTAACAAATCGAACTCGAACACAATAACTATTTATTAAACTTTTTTTAAATAAGATGTTTGAATGAATGGCATAAAACAATAGTTTTTAAGTTTTTATTTAATTATTATTGGTAGGTTATATTTTAAAGTTATAACGGTTGAGTTAGTATATTTGGCCGTCACGGTCATGAGCAATGATTATTTTCATTTCGTGGTGAAATTATATTAGAAAACACTTGGTATTTTACCTTTAATTTCCTCCAGATGACAGATTTTGTATCACCTCAATTGGTGATTTAGAACCCCTTTGAATCAAGTGAATTTGTATGAGAATGTTTTGGGAGTGTTGGTTCAAAAAACTATTGATATTTTGCATTTATTCTGTTTTTTTTCAAAGTAATATAGTTTATTGTCTTTAAAAATGTAAAACCATTAAGTTGGGGAAAATATATTAGCACTAGATAAGAGAGGAGTGAAGTGAAATATCACGAAAAAGTCAAACTCGTTATGTTCAAATAAAATTAAGCTTGTTGAGTTTTCATCTTAGTTAGCACATTTAGAGGTAAATGAAGTACCTCCATGAATTTTATACTTTTCCGTTTCTCGTTACCTCATCCTGTTCTTTATTCTTCAAGATGAAGTTGGTTTGCGGGCAATCCTTAACAACTTTTGCTAAACATACTCATTTGGATTATTTCAATTCAACGTTTCCATCATGAATACATCTTTTTGTAAATTTGTTAAGTCATTGAGAGTAATATAAATAATTTTCATTATGATTAAAAAATACAAATTACTTAAAACATATTTTTTACCGTGACAATAGATACGGACACGAATTGAAATATTGTAATTGGAATTGTAATCCAATATAACTTTAAAATATATATGCTATGAAATGTTAAAACTATAACTAAGTACGATGTAGCACCATAGTTACTTTTTAAAGATTTTAGTTAGTAATTGTTTAACTGTGGTTGATTTATATAGGTAATAAAAGCAAAGGTTGATTACAGTTTGTATAAAGGAGTCCAGAACCATTAATCAAAACTGTCATTGTAAACAGGGATTCACATTGTAATGGCGGTGCCGGCAAATGCTTCGTATTCCAAAGCGGTTGCTGGAGGCTATTATTTTATGGCTTGCCATTAATATAAAAATATCAAAAAAATGTTATAGCAAATAAAAAATATTTTTATATAATTATCTTTAAATGAAGTTGTGTATACTATGCATTTAATGTTTTCAATACGGTTAAGTACTTAAGTAGTTGTTGTTGATTGAGGAAGTTTGGACATCGGAATCATATTACAACCCACACGAATCTCCCCTGCAGGTGTACAACACCCAAGGATTATGGCTGTACTAATACCTATCAGGAATATGAGTTATCTCATAACTGATATGCATCCGGAGGGCCTACGAATATGAGAACGATAAAGGGATAAAATGGTGGATAGGTAAGCGAGAACAGTCTCGGTTGGTTGACCGTATAAAGTCGAGGAGTTTAATACCCCTCCCTGCCAGAGAGTACGCCCACACCCTACCAGAGTGTAAGCCCCCACCCTACCAGAGAGTAAGCCCCCACCCTACCAGAGTGTAAGCCCCCACCCTACCAGAGTGTAAGCCCCCACCCTACCAGAGTGTAAGCCCCCACCCTACCAGAGTGTAACCCCCCACCCTACCAGAGTGTTCACACCTACCAGAGTGTAAGCCCCACCCTGCCAGCAGTAAGCCCCACCTGCCAGAGTGTAAGCCACCTGCCAGAGAGTAAGCCCCAATTAAGCCCCACCCTGTCAGAGTACGCCCACACCCTGCCAGAGTGTAAGCCCCCACCCTGCCAGAGTGTAAGCCCCCACCCTACCAGAGTGTAAGCCCCCACCCTACCATGTGTAGCCCACCCTGCCAGAGAGTAAGCCCACCTACCAGAGTAAGCCCCCACCACAGTAAGCCCCACCCTGCCAGAGAGTAAGCCCCCACCCTGCCAGAGAGTAAGCCCCCACCCTACCAGAGAGTAAGCCACTGCAGAAGAGTTAAGCCCCACCCTACCAGGAGTAAGCCCCACCCTGCCAGAGTGTAAGCCCCCACTACCAGAGTGTAAGCCCCCACCCTACCCAGAGTGTACCCCCCACCCTACCAGAGTGTAGCACCCTGCAGAAGTAAGCCCCACCCTACCAGAGTGTAAGCCCCACCCTGCAGAGTAAGCCCACCCTGCCAGAGTGTAGCCACCCTGCAGTGTAAGCCACCCTACCAGAGTGTAAGCCCCCACCCTACCAGAGTGTAACCCCCCACCCTACCAGAGTGTAAGCCCCCACCCTACCAGAGAGTAAGCCCCCACCCTACCAGAGTGTACCCCACCCTGCCAGAGAGTAAGCCCACACCCTGCCAGAGTGTAAGGCCCCACCCTACCAGAGAGTAAGCCCCCACCCTACCAGAGTGTAAGCCCCACCCTACCAGAGTGTAACCCCCCACCCTACCAGAGTGTAAGCCCCCACCCTGCCAGATAGTAAGCCCCCACCTTGCCAGAGAGTAAGCCCCCACCCTGCCAGAGTGTAAGCCCCCACCCTGCCAGAGTGTAAGCCCCCACCCTACCAGAGTGTAAGCCCCACCCTGCCAGAGTAAGCCCCCACCCTGCCAGAGAGTAAGCCCCCACCCTACCAGAGTGTAAGCCCCCACCCTGCCAGAGTGTAACCCCCCACCCTACCAGAGTGTAAGCCCCCACCCTACCAGAGTGTAACCCCCCACCCTACCAGAGTGTAAGCCCCACCCTGCCAGAGTGTAAGCCCCACCCTGCCAGAGTGTAAGCCCCACTCACCCTGCCAGAGAGTAAGCCCCCACCCTACCAGAGTGTAAGCCCCCACCCTACCAGAGAGTAAGCCCCCACCCTGCCAGAGAGTAAGCCTCCACCCTACCAGAGTGTATGCCTCCACCCTGCCAGAGAGTAAGCCCTCACCCTACCAGAGTGTATGCCTCCACCCTGCCAGAGAGTAAGCCCTCACCCTGCCAGAGAGTAAGCCTCCACCCTACCAGAGTGTATGCCTCCACCCTGCCAGAGAGTAAGCCCCCACCCTACCAGAGAGTAAGCCCCCACCCTGCCAGAGAGTTAGCCCTCACTCTGCCAGAAGAGTAAGCCCCCACCCTACCAGAAAGTAAGCCCCCACCCTGCCAGAAAGTAAGCCCCCACCCTGCCAGAGAGTAAGCCCCCACCCTGCCAGAGAGTAAGCCCCCACCCTGCCAGAGAGTAAGCCCCCACCCTGCCAGAGTGTATGCCACCACCCTACCAGAGTGTATGCCCCCACCTGCCAGAGAGTAAGCCCCCACCCTACCAGAGTGTAACCCCCACCCTGCCAGAGAGTAAGCCTCACCCTACCAGAGTGTAAGCCCCCACCCCTACTGAGTGTAAGCCCTCACCCTGCCAGAGAGTAAGCCCCCACCCTGCCAGAGTGTAAGGCCCCACCCTGCCAGAGAGTAAGCCCCCACCCTGCCAGAGTGTAAGCCCCCACCACAGAGTGTAAGCCTCCACCCTACCAGAGTGTATGTCTCCACCCTGCCAGAGTGTAAGCCCCCACCCTGCCAGAGAGTAAGCCCCCACCCTGCCAGAGAGTAAGCCCCCACCCTGCCAGAGAGTAAGCCCCCACCCTGCCAGAGAGTAAGCCCCCACCCTGCCAGAGAGTAAGCCCCCACCCTGCCAGAGAGTTAGCCTTTATCCTTCCAGGGAGTAAGCCCCCACCCTGCCAGAGAGTTAGCCTTAATCCTTCCAGGGAGTAAGCCCCCACCCTGCCAGAGAGTAAGCCCCCACCCTGCCAGAGAGTAAGCCCCCACCCTCCTAGGTAGTAAGCCCCCACCCTGCCCGAGAGTAAGAATGACTTAGTATGTTATTGCCAAACCTTAAAGAAAAATGTACACGGAAAAATATTTAGAAAAATGTGTGCCAAATATAACCACTCTGCGTACCACAAAAAAACATAACTTCAAAGAATTTTTGCTCCATGAATATCGATTTCAAAGAGAATTGCTGATTCCAATTTATCAATGACACTGAAATCGTAAATTGATTGAATTGATTATATTTTTATTAGTTCTGAGAAATTAATAAACTAATTATCATACTTAATTTTCATACTCTAAATCAGTTTTATCAAATTTATGAATGCGAACTTTATTCCCCCATTAATCGAGTTATCGATCTATCGACGTATATACCGGGTCCGACCCCCCAGGCAGTGTCAAGCCTCAACTCTCGGCTGAATTTATTACGTAATTTGTTCCAGGATATATTACTGATATCGGTCTCAATATTATCGTCTGCTGTGTCACTAACTTTGGCAATCGTTGGTGGAACTCAGAATAATAGATTCTAGATTTAAAAAGTGTGTTATTCAATCAGAAAAATATATGATACTGCAAAAATGATACTGAAATATTGTTACTGTGAAATTGGATATCCATTCCAAATCCAAACATATCTGATTTGTAAATTATCTTAACTTTCCAATGTTAACGTTTTACATCTAATCTTCTCATTTCTAATAAAAAATATGAACATGAAATTCAACTGTATATAAAGCACATATGTAACTTGAATCGCATAACAAATTTATGATTACTGTACGGTCGTATATTTTATTAGATATATTTTTTTTATATTCTCTTGTGGATTATTTAGTAAAATATTATACGTTTACTTTTATCATTATAATGTTTTGAAACAAAAGGAAAATATCAAATGTTTATTGGAAAATACTTTAATTTGTATTTTAGAAAGAAACTATATAATGCTTACTTATTCAGTTGATAGCTTATCGTATGCAGAAGTAACTTCAGTTTAAAAAACAATAAATATGAGATTAAATTGGGGACCATCAATCTTTTATTATTAACTTATCTCTGTGATATATTGTCTAATTTTTCACAAAGTAAACCACTGTAATAAATCTCCGACTCAATCTATGACGTAAATTCTATAAAAATTCAAAATATATTTTTACTCAGTGTACACAATTTTTTTGGCATGCGCTATGCATTTTTAAGAATTTGATTACTCAGGTTTCATTGAAAAACTAATAATAATAATGTATTTATTTTCCACATTTACATACAAAACAGAGTTACAGCAAAATTACAATAAAAATGGAAAATATAGGTACCTCTGTAGGTTGACCCTGTGATGAAGTTACCATCACGTTCTTAAATATAATTCAAAATCAACGTTCTTTCCAGACTGTTAAAACATATTGCATTGGAAATAAAGTGCAACTTCATAACTTACATACGTTTATTGCAATAAGTGATTCTAGTTTACCTTTCTAGACGATAAATAGAAAATAAGTGAAAATATATTTCTTAGAAATCTAGCATCACCTTACTGCACAATAGGTATCAGTATGTTGTTCTGGTTTTTCTAAAATATTTTTCTCTAATTTTTTTGTATAGTACAGGAATGTAGTGTGCGTTTTTAAAAGAGACGTTATCTTTGAATGAAATGGTCAACTGTATATTTCACTTTTTGTAGTATAATTATTAATAACAAATTATTCAGAAAGCATGCTTATTATCAAATCTATAACTGATAAAAGTTAAAATTACGAACAATAAATTTTTAACTAAGTAAAACTATAGAATTTTAAGATTATTTCAAATTTAATTTCAAAAAAATATTGTTTGTAAAAATTCTCATTTTTGTTCCAAACACTCTATAAGGACAAATTTAATGGCTTTTGGTCTTATCCCTCCTCTAAGAACACCCCAACATCTTTTGAGTTGATTCTAAGATATATATAACCACGTTTTATGAAAAAAATAGGAATACCTTTATTTTTCACCATCTCATTGGAATTTAGGTTGCAATGTGAATTTAGAGAGAACATGTTTAATAATAGCAAATTATTGAATGACGATATCCAAATGAGTTCTTCAATAATTTAATGAAAACATAAAAAAATGTTTTATAACCGGTTTAAGGCAGAACGGAGATAAGGTGAAAAAACTGTGCCGTTGAGTGTTGAAAGCCTGTTTTATCATTAAGATAAGTGTTTAAATATAATGTATTTGTTGGAAGCCTAATTAATATGCTGAACGCGTTGTATACCTAATCGCAATAAGCTGGTCTCTTTCAAATATTTCTGTAAAATGATTATAGTTGGATGTTTTTTCTTATTTTGCACACAATCGTCATATATTTTTTCACTGAACTATGTTCGAATCTATCGAGAAGGTTTTATCTTGAAAAAACTACATAATTTTTATGTTTAGGTTGTTATTGTAGGAATTTTTCATCTCGATAATAAAACAGTTTCATTATGTTTCTATATATGAAATCTAATCCCATCCTCAGGATAGCTAAATCGTAAAACTTAAAGAGATTGGTTCATAATATGGACTTGGTCAGTTTAAAGTTTATATATAGGGTTTATATCAGTATAAACCCTAGAACACTAAGCAACAAGAGTCCACCACACAACGTAAAGCACTTCTTAATCACTTGTGACGTGTTAACGTACATTGTTACATTGTACATTGTACTTTGGTGTTGTGTACCTTTCGTAGCTTTTTTTACTATTCTTCAATTAGGGAACGCACTGGTAAAGTAGTAGAGTGCTGGACTTAAGTGCCCAAGGTCTCGGGTTCGAATCCCACCATTCACTAATTGTTTTCGCTACATGATAATGTCACAACCCACTGGGTCTAGCATTAAGTAATGGAAATAATGTGCAAAACTACAGTCCTAGAAGGAGCAAGTGAGACAAAAAAACATCGTGATGTAATATGTCCGCAAAAACAATCTAAATAATATAAACCCACCATCACCAACAATGAATCGTTATAATTGTGTTAATTATTTCTGCCTACGACTATGTTCCACAGGGTACCACCCACAACATATGTTACCCCAGACAGCATGTTAATTGAACATAAACATTTGTAAACGACCACAGGCCTATTACATTCCCACCAATTACTTTATGTTTTCTCACACAATACTCTCCAGAATCCGTAGGCTTTTAACAGTGAATTTATAATGTTTTTGGTTTAATTAAAATTAAGCATGATGATGAATGTTTTCATCACATTACCTCTGCGTGACGTGGCTTAAAACTAAATACATCAAGTGATGATTATCGTGATTTGTTTATCACCCTGTATACACTACTTCTAGCTACTTACAGGGGAGACTAATATCGAGGATTCTGCACATCCCCAAACAAACGTACAGACACACGGACTGACATCACTCTAAAACCACTTTTTATTGATGAGACAATATAATTCAAAAATTCTGACGAAAACAATATTTTTCTTCTTATACCATCGTACAAGGGGAGAGCGTAAAAACATACTTTTTTATTTTGCTCCAGATTGTTCATATATTGTGGTAATTTGAGTTTCGCTATTAATCTAATGTATTTTGAAAGAAAAACGATATTATTAGGTTATAATGTGTTATGTCATTTGAACATTTAAGGTTCGCCTTAAAATATAACACGACACGTAATTTTACCACACATATATTTTACAGTTTGAATCGTATACAGATTACTGTGAGTTTTAAATTAATTTAATTTTATATATTGTGGAATCAGATGTGACAGAGTATTGAACATGTAAAATGTTGCAACCTTATAATAGTCATTTATCAATTCTGTAGTTAAGAATGCTAAAAATGGCGTTTTCTTTCTTTGGGAAATAGCTTAAATAATGTAAAAGTCTAAAAGGAATGTTTTCAGTTTTTCTAAAAAGCTTAGCTAATAACTATATGACGTCACTTCCGTTGCAATTTTTACTTGAAGTGAATCGCTAACACTTATTCACCCGACCCAGAGCTTATAGAGACACATCAAAAACACATTTGAAATAATTTCTCTGTTAACTACAACCCCACTAGACTGGGAATGTAGCGACGTCCTGTAATCCAGCTACTTGGAGGTCACGAATTGTGGATAGTTAGAGCGATGGTCGGTGGGTGTAGTGTACTCTTGTGTGGATTAACGTCCGCACTATTGAATACTACGTTAATTCACATATACCATCCTTATAATTAGACCAATTCGTAGTTCAGAGGCCGTGGTTCGGATTCCACGTTAAACTGTAGGTCCCTTAGTTGCCATTGGCTGTTGGGCTATTAATTAACAGTCCTGTCTAAGGAACATAGCAGCCTTAGTCAGTAACAAGACTACTAGATCGCGCCACAATCATCCTACATTCATTCCTCATTCATACTTGGCTTAAAATACCTACCTGGGTCGTCGTCATTTCAGTTAAAAAGTATAAAAGTACTACTTTAACCAGAAATAAAACAGTTTGAAGGCCTTATGTCTAATTATAGTTGCACAAACTTGAAAATTAGGTTAGCCTTTCAGGCTCAACACATGATATTTTTTCAAAGGAAATATTCTGGTCTAAATTCTGCCCTAGGGCTCCAGGTTACTTTGAAAACAAGAAAAAAATGTTGAAAAGTCAAAAGAAACACAGAAAAATAGGCACTGAAACAATTCGTAATTCAGAGGCCATGGTTC
Organism: Nephotettix cincticeps; assembly: GCA_023375725.1. NCBI lineage: Eukaryota > Metazoa > Arthropoda > Insecta > Hemiptera > Cicadellidae > Nephotettix > Nephotettix cincticeps. The sequence continues at coordinate 139,438,587 of CM041786.1, forward strand.
GGATTCCACGTTAAACTGTAGGTCCCTTAGTTGCCATTGGCTGTTGGGCTATTAATTAACAGTCCTGTCTAAGGAACATAGCAGCCTTAGTCAGTAAAAGGACTACAAGATCGCGCCACAATCATCCCACAATCATTTCTCATTCATACTTGGCTTAAAATACCTACCTGGGTAGGTCGCCATTTCAAATGGTAATCTAATCTAATCTAATCATGTAGTAATGTCCTAAGATGTTACATTGAATTAAACCATAATAAACGATAAGCTAAAACATTAAGTAAATAGATTGTGTATGAACTCACTAAAATGCATATTGAAGGAAACCTAGATTTGTGATCAAACGACCAAGTGCAAGTGCGTGACGCATCGGATGTAGGTTATTTCTATAAACGATCGATCGAACAGCAGCAAAGCAGGACTCGGCCCAGGTGAGGTTAGTGCACGATGGAGATTTGACCAGATTTATAGCCTGATTTATCGTGGGATAACAGCTGATATTGATCTGATCATTACTCCTTCTATTGTGCCAGGCTGCACAATGCAATCACACCTGCAATTCCGTGTCCATTCCACGAAAACTCTTAGAACCGGACCTGTTGTCACAAATTGTTTAGTAACAACACTTTATACTTTATTTGTTTATACATTATACTTTTACCTGAAATGGTGATCTACCCAGGTATGTACTTTAAGCCACATATGAATGAGAAATAATTGTAATATAATTGTGGTGCGATCTTGTAGTATTGTTATTGACTAAGGCTGACCTCTTAGATAGGACTGTTAATTAATAGCCCAACAGCAAATGGTATCTAACGGATCTACAGTTTAACGAGGGGTCTAAACCACGTTTGCTTCTGAACTATATTTTTGAGGATGGTCTTTGCGGAAGAAAATAGTATTTAATAATACGGAAGTTAATCTACACAAGAGAATACCATATCCACCGACATTCGGTTATTAGCTAGAATACAGGACACGCCACCTTCCCCGTCATCATAAGTTTTACCTCTCGCAATAGTTTCAAGTGTAAAAAATAGATTTTCTTGAATAAAAATACATCCAATGGTCTGCAAACCTGATTGCGGCTGTAGTGTACTTAAAACATTTTAGAATTTTAAATTTTTACGTAATGAAATCAGAAAAATTTAATGTCTGTGTTTTTGGCTACTTGGAGGTCACAAATCGTGGATAATTATGAGCTATGATCGTTGGATGCGATATTCTCTGGTATGCATTAACATTTGCACTATTTAATACTAAGTTCATTCGCAAATACCATCCTCATAACTAGACTAGTTCGTAATTTAGAAGCAGTGCTTAGGATCCCACGTTAAATTGTAGTTCCCTTAGATATGTCATTGGCTGTTTGGCTATTAACTAACACTTCTGTCTAAGGAACATGCCAGCCTTAGTCAGTAACAAGATCGCAAGATCACGTGACAATTATCTTACTCTGATTTCTCGTTCATACTTTACTTAAAATACCTACCTAAGTATGTCACCATTTAAGTGAGGAAATAATTTTATACGGTAGGCATTTTTTGTTTGACTTTCCGTTAATACAAGAGCACATTTTATGTTTAACGGTGGAGCTATTTATTTTTGTATACTAAGTTTAAACTTTGTATAGTTCATTAACAATTGCTATAGATTGTTGATAAAGCTCAAAATAGCTGTATTTTAAAAGAGATTATGTATTGTCTGTGTAATATTTATTATGTATTATGCATTGATTTGTGTGTGCTATTAGAGTCGTAATTCTCTCACAAATTAATGTACTTAGCTGGAATTCTTTGATAAAGTATGCGATTGAATAACAGTACCTACAAAATATACTTATAAATATATAAATACAACTAAAGACACATTACATATTATTCCAATAACCTCCTATGATGTATTTGAAAATAACTAACTAATATGTATGTATTAATTAAAAATTTTGTATATATTGTAGTATAGTAATTTCCAACAAAATTTATGCTTTTTATGACGTCAATATAGTACTGTCTAACAATACGCTATATGAGGTTTCAAGCGATGCGTATCTACAAAGTGAAATTTGTTTGTGGTATCTCATAAAATATAGATAAGACTACCCTGACATTTGAACGAGAGGATTGGTAAAGTTTTGAACTATTGTTATAATTACATTGATATCACAAATACCTTTGAAATCACAAATCACACAAATATTACAAAGGCACCGCAGTCCGGACTATACAAAGCTACCCTTACAAATAGTGGGGTTTGTCCACAATTAATGTGAGAAATAGTTCCGCCCTTCTTTGTTGAATAGATAACCTGAGATATAAAAGTGTTTAATATTCAATCTTGTGATATTAAGCCATGTTTAATAATCGATATTTGCAGGCGAAGTTTAATATTGACAGAGTGGAAGCAAATTACGTCACTGTGAATATTGTTATAAATTTACACACCGATGATTTTAATATAAGGTTGAGACACGTGTGCTGATATTATAATTTTAAAGTCATGTTTTATTTATGTTTGTTATTATTTATAGAATATAAAATAGTGATGCTGGATTCCAGTCTTGCATATTAGTTTAACTGGAAAATTTAGAACTTGACGTTTATAAAATAGTTACATGCTTGAACGAATTCATTTTATCCAGGCGAGGAAAAAAATTTAAAATTAAAAAAAATATATTCCCATTTATGCAAAAAGCAAAGTTTTGGCGTACCTTCCTTGGTTAAAGTTTTTTTTAGTACCTTTGAAGCATATTAAAATTCAAATTCAAAGCATATAAAAGCAAATTCAACTTTGACCTGATTCATAATATCGCACTAGGATTGGCTTATTATGTTTATAGATTGTTTTTAATTCAAATTTATTTTCATTTTTTAATTTTTAACTGGAATCGAGTTAAACTTTAACATATATTAAAAATATGTTGGATATTAAAAATATTTCCTGATGAATATGTTTCTATCTAAATGCAACAATAAGGTATCATAGTTAACTACCAACTTCCAAATATGTCTAAAACTTATGGAACACCCTACACGTATTGTAAAGTCTATATACGCACTAGAACATTGACAATGGCATCATCACTTCTATTTTATCATTATTTAAAACCTAATGTTAAAAAAATTGTCAACATAAGAAAATATAAAGTATAATATATTTTAATAAGTCACTTTCCTATTTACACGTCAGTATTTAATCCTATTTTTAGAAAAGTAACTTTCATGTAAGGAGAAAAAGGTTTTGAAACCCAAAGTAATTTGATCATCGTGGCCCAGTGGGTTTTCCTGGGATTGAATCATTGACCTGAAGCTCGTGTGCGGTTCTATCTTGGAGCGAATCAAGTCCAATTTGTGTTAATTTATTAAAAACTGCTCAACTATCTTTTCTCTTTCCGATAAATATAATTTAATTTGCATCATACTGCTAACATATTTGTTGAAAAAGCATGGGATCCATTATCATAATTTTTACACTTATTATATCATATTAAAACTATATATTTTTTGCTAAATCAACCAGTTTAAGGTTAAATTATAAACATTTTGTCACTAAAAACAAGCCACGATGACTATTTTTATTTTATTTTGACATTAGTTAACTGCTTAATAAGTGACGAGTGCCTACTGATCTATTGTAAGGTGTGGAACTACAGTCCACAGGGTCCCGGGTTAAAATCCCCCGATCAAGAATTAGTTTTATGCTTCTAACCATACTTTTAACTGAAATGGCAACCCACCCAGGTATGAATTCTAAGTCAAGCATGAATGAGAAATGAGTGTAAGATGATTGTGGCACGATCTTGTAGTCTTGTTACTAACTAAGGCTGAGATGTTCCTTAGACAGGACTGTTAATAATCAGACCAGTCAATGGCATATCTAAGGGACCTACAGTTTAACGTGGAGTCCGAACCACTACCTCTGAATTACGAACTGTTATAGTTATGATGATGGTCTTTACGAAGTAACGACGTATTCAAATATTGCACAAGTCAATCCTCACAACCACTCAACACCCACCGACCATCGCCCACAACATTCCAGAATTCGTGGCCTCCAAGTAGCTGGAACACAAGACACGCCACTGTCCCTGTCTTGGACTGTGTAATTTTTCCTACCTGTCTGTAAATATCTCATAACCCACTATATCTATCCTGAAATGCGTAAAACAGTTTCAAATGATGGCCAAGACAGTCTTAGAATGAACCATCTTAAAGTATTGGGTTGAAATAATATTTTGCTTTGTTGTATAATACTTTTATCTGAAGTAAATATTCGTTTTTATAAATGTTTAATGGAATTGGAAGCATATTTTAAAGCCGAAACATCTCATCTGTCTAAAACTGGGATTTTTATTGTTCATGAAATTTAAAGTAATTTTGAACATGTATATATATGATATATTGAGTGTCCACAAAAGATTTATCAGGTTTGAAAACATTTTAATGAGCTTATGGTTTAGCAAATACTGTTATTAACTATACAGTGGAACAAAAAAGTCATTAAATTTCTTTTTAACTTCAGACATATTCAATATTCACCCATTATTGAGAACATTAAGCTAATTCTTTAGGAAATTTTCAAAAATTTGTACTAAATTAAGACACATTAATATTGACTATTAATAGTAAATAAGTCGTATGAAAAATTGACATGTTAACACATAATACTTCTATTTTAAAAAAATTTTTTAAAATTAGATATAATATTAATTATTAATATAAAATTTATTATTAAAAAACGAAAAAAAATATGATTTTCTTAAACTTGTATTTATTTAATAAAATTTAGTTAAAATGCAAATATTGATTCAGAACAGAAAACTTGCAACACTCCTCCAAATGTATATGTGGAAAATATTATTGCTTTTAATTAACCAATTCAATGGTCGGCCTGGTAATGTTGAGTGATGTACTCAAACCCACCTCGTACAATCACGTCCATCTTGTGTTCTTAATACGACCACTCACTCCAATTGGTCGACTTGGTAATGCTACTCATAACCATTTCATACAACCATGTCCTTCTTGTGTTCTGAAAACTTATTTTTGATCATACCCCATCTACCTGCTCCTGCTAGAATATATTTCTTAGTACTTAAGCTATCTTGTATAATTTAAATAAATATGTTGAAAGACTCAAGAAGATGGTTCGACCAAGTGGAGAAAGACCTGAGGAAGCTAGGGAGAAGGAAGGAAGATTCGAGAAGCAGAGATCTATGGAGGCAGTGTGTTGGAGAGGCCAAGTACCATCTAGGGTACCAGTGGCCACAGCAGTAAGTAAGTATGTTGAAAGAATCAGCTTAAAAATATGACACATTTGGTAAACATTTCGTTGATAGAACTATTTGAACAATCTATCTGAAGATGACGGCTCGTGATCTTAATAGTAGATCAATGGTTTTGAAACATATTTTTTACCTACTGAGGTTATGAGTTACGCTAAGAAATTGCGTTTGCTGCAGAAGTAAAAGCTTCATTTTTTATGTATTTTGTAATTTTTCCAATGATATCTAATTACTTCTAATTAGATTCTCTCTTTACGTGTAATGGATATAAATTTAAAGATTACCTTATCTGGAAATTAATATTTCATTGCGGATAGCCACAATACCTTTGGAAGATACAATTGTGGTTTCAAGATTCAAGATGTTTATTTCCATAATAAAAAAGTACAATTTTGTCATAAAAAACACATTATTATTACTGGAAAATCCTCACAAGACTATGCGTCTGAGTGTGAGGATGAGCCGAACAGTCTCTCAGTTCATGTTTAATGAAAATAAACAACATACATCTAGAATATTTTAGCGTCTATAGGGGAAAAATAAATATAATCCTATTGCTGCTATTAATATGAAAAAAACGAACAACGTAAAAGTGTGTCACCAGAACAAAAGGTTTTAAAATGATGTGTAAATTTGTACTGAAGTTATAAATTGGTAAATAAAAAATAAAGTAACTATATTGGGATGAAATAATTTATCATGGGTAAATATAAGAACATTTGTGATTTGAGCTTTATTTCAGTACAAATTTTACTAAGATGTTGAAGGTTTAGAAACGCAATTTGAGTTTACTGAAACTTTGCAAGGTTTCCTGGAATGAGTAAATACTTAACCATTAATTAGATATTGAAGTTAGTCCAGTCCATAAGATGTGTTAGTGAGATGAAGTAACAAGTTTGGATGGAACGGGAGCTAATTAAGGTAAAAACTTGGAATCAGCTCTTCAACTGGATATTTCTGTTACTCTGCAGAGTTACTATTACTACCATTCTTACTTTAACCTGTAGCTACAGTCTTTACACTGTGAACTCACGTTAATTAAACCAAAATGTTAATGAATTAAATTAATTGTTTTTTAAAAGTTATTATACAATTCTTCTAGTTCCCAATTCTAGTTCCCATATTGCCAATTACATTAAATTCCTTAGTCAAAGATATTCATGAAACTGGAAGGAAACATTTTGTTTGAAATAAGTATAGAAATTTAATTTGAGTTGTGAAATATTCAAATACATTATACTGTCATGTAATTAACAGTGGCACGCAAAACGGTAATACACTATTACAGCAATACCACAACTATCTTGAAATAAATCAACATATTTTCTTTAAATTAAATGAATAACACATTTAAGAGTAAATCATATAAATAAGACATAAAAAGATCTTATACAATTTTGCAAAATTATAACTCTTTCGTAATCGAAAAAGTACTGTTCTTTTGGACTCAAAAAAAACAACGTAATACACATTGTTTGTTTGAAATTCATGATAGCAATGAATTTTTAATTATTAATTTTACAATTAATTTGATCTTTCTATGTAATGTAAATAATCATGTAATCACGTGAAAACGGGAGGAGTTTCTCTACCTCCAGAAACGTTGTGCAGTTTAAAACACAACAGCGATGGAAAAAGTCCAATTATAGTATTAAGTAATCACAACCATAGAAGGTTTATGTAAGGGTGAGTTGACTCGTTTGACACCTAGAGGCATGGGTTGGTCCACCCAAATTAATTAACTGTAACATAAATAAATAATATACATGCTATCACAAACACAGAGTTACCTTTTATCATGTTTTCTGAAAGTGGAAAACAGATCAACTTCATTATAATAAAAGGGCATTTGTTGGTCTAGGTAATGGCATTTTCAACTTTGGTAAAAGAGGTCAGAACTATGATCCAAAAATATTTTGTGAGCAACTCCCGCTCGCTTAAAAGGTATTTTTGGGAAATTTGCTTGTTGATGGAAATGTCTCTGATATAAAAACAACCAAAAAAATCTATTATCTATGTTTTTGATATGGCGGTCAACATTATTTTTAGTGTGTTTTAGTAAATGGTTTTTAGTGTGCCTCGGTATGTTTACCCCACAAATTTTGTATTTCTTCTCATTGATTTTGTATTTCAAACATTAATTTACTTATTAAATGCACCTACAATAAGTCCCCTCTCTATTAATTATTATATATTTACTGAATGTAAAAGAATATTCACAGGCTATAAGATTTTTAAAAAATCGGGAATATTACTTAGATTTTTAAATGTGAGTCTGTAATTTGACAAAATATATTCATTTTTGTATAATATTATTACTGTCTTACCAAACTAGTATAGTGAGTTTACCTTTCTATCACGACTTAGATGGGTACTTATTTGAATGGATAAAATTGTCTTATAAAACAAGTATTAAGTACATTATCTAATATTCTACTATGAAATATTTATTATTTTTACAAAAAGGGATTAAAGTTAAACTTTTTATCCACAAAGGAAATTGTTGTCACATGAGGCGTAGCCAAGGGCGAAATTTTTCAAAGGTACAAAAATGACTTTAATCCAATGATTCACACAAAATGTTTCTTCCACCTACACATTCAGGTAACACATGATTGGTTACAAATAAACCCCTATTAACTAAACTGAATCGTTATTTTAATTTTTACTGCGGCCATTTTTAATCACGATTTTAAGTAAAACATATTTTCACGACGTTTCGGAATCTGGAATACGATCCCGTCCTCAGGCGAACTAATATCTAAAATATAACACAATTATACTTAATCTAGGTTGAGCCGGTATAAAGCTGAAAAAGGGTTTACAGCAGTAAAAACCCCTTCCAAATTTAAACCTGAATCACCCTGAATTTGTTAACCTAAATCACTAAATTTTTCAAGTTGGCTGACATAACCTTAGATCAATCAATGGAAACTATCAGCTGATCGTTTTAAAATGAATTACTACTGTCAGCTGCTATTATCTCTGATGGATTATTACAGAGTGAACCAGATTTTTTCTATGGTATTCTTATGGAATAATGTTTTCTCCCTTGGGACAAAAACCTACATACTTTTCCAACCTTGGGAATAAAAGTATTATTTTAGTACTCTTTTCTAGAAAGTAAAGTACGACTTAACATGGTAAGTGGAGGAAAATCAATTTTGTCTCAATCCCTATAACGCATCAACATCTGGAACATAAAGTATGAATTTATAATGAGGAAAATGTTCAGTATAACCAGAACGAACGGTTTACGTCATTGACAGGCCGTGCAGTAAACTAATATTGCAAGAAATATTACGCTCAGAGTCGATCATTTAGACATTGAATTTCTTCCAGGCATGCCACCCTCACTGACCTCAATACTTTGGGATTATGATACGAATCCTCAATAAAGTAATATGAAGTTACGTTCAGTTTCTATTCCTAAGCTAGCTATAATTTTTTATTCCTAATCCAATAATTTCATGTGTTATTTAAAGGAAAATTTATTAAAATTCGTTTTCTCATTAGGGATTGTATGGTATTAATATACAAAATTGTCTTAGACAGGTTGATATTTCAATAGCTAGCTAACTAACTATATTCTATACCCTCGGTTTTGTACCTCCTCAAAAGTGATCATGACCTTGGGAAAATTGTGTGTAACTAAATTGACTTTTAGTGAGGAAACTTAAATTGTTTCCTTTTACGATATCTAACGTATTTAATTCATTTTTTTACAAATTTATCGTCGATAAACTACCTAAGGATTGTGTTTGATGTCTGGAACTCTGCTGCAGCGTATCAGTTCTGATGCATCGCTGCTGCCTGGGCTCGGCCAGCTCTCGGCTACTTTATTTACAGCCAGGCCCGCTGTGGCTTTTAGCATATTAGAGTATTACTCATATTTTAGTTTTCCAAAAAATCTAATGAAACATACAAAAATAATATGCGTAACTATAGCTTAAATACAATCACTTTAGCCTCATTGTTATTATATATTTTTAAACTATACTTGATTAATCACAGTTAGTCTAATTCAAACATTATACATAATATACGAAACTGACCTTTCTTTTATCTTTCTTAGCTTTTATCTTTTTTATCTTTCTGTATTTCGTTTCGTAGACAATTTTTAAACTTATTATATAGTATATATCAATGAATATGAGGATAACTATTTTTACATAAAAACTGAAACCAGCTAAAAATGTTATTATTAAGGCCAATCGTCATTTGTCAAATGTATCTTTTATTTATTGAAAGGCTGTACGTTAAAAACCTTACCAACTGTTTATTTTGATTAAGTATACAAATGTATATTAAACGTTGACTAGGTCTTTCTTTATAATAATTAGTATGAATTATTTATAATTTATACTAAGATGGAATTATAAATTAAAAATTTTCAGACGTTTATAATTAACTGGTTATTTTATAAAAAAAGGTTCTTTAATTCCATGCCATTTATTTATTTAGATAGCCAAACAGTGCGGATATTTGATGTCAACATAATTTTGGCGTATTTAATTTCTTGCTATGTTTTAGCTTCTTTTAGCCCAAATTTATATCTGAATTTATTTTTGGTTTATCTTATATAAACTTTCATTTTTTTATTTAAGAAACTTGCCAATTAAATAAATATTAAATATTAAGAATTATTTTTTAATATTTTGCAACAGTTCCTAATAACACTAATATACCAGAATGTGTTTTATTAAAAAGATTTATACATGTAGAATATATCAGAATTCATATTTTTCTATGCCAAATTAGTTCTATTACTAAAATTAAATGTTTATGCTCGAAAATATATACAATTTATATACATTTCAGCAGCATTGTTTTATATTGTTCTTAAACCCGTAATCTGTTATGTTTAAACAGTAATTTTTAAATCTTAAATCATTACCAACAAACCTGAATTCTATTCCTAATGGCCTTTATATTAGTAGTAAATTATTTTTTCGGTAACCATATTGATAACTGTGTGTGTTTACATTTATCTAAATTTTTGTTATTGTTTCATAAGTCATATTTGGTTTTCAATTGTTTTAAAGTGTTTAAAATGGGATTCAAATATTGGTTGTATGAGTGACGAGTCCTTCCTCGACGCTGGTCTTTAAAGTAAGGGAAGAGAATGGATAAAATTTGAGACAACAAATCAAACTAGTTGGTCAATGCCCCTTGGGGTAGTCAATCCCCAGAGTGTTGCAAATGAGCATTACATCTGCCTATGCCCAGGAGAGCTGTTCCACCCAATACCGATATGGATATGTGATTGTTAAAAAATCGATAACATTCAAAAACATTCTTGTAGCAGCATCACTGTACTTAGAATATATCCATTGAGTTACTATTAGAATAAAAAAAGGAACGAGTAAGTTAGCTACCATGGAGAATAAAAAATGTTTGTATTAATTTCTCTATGGGAAATCGGTTAGATCATGGATATGTATAAAGGGAATGTTTTCAGTTCATCTAAAAAGCTGTACTTATAAACAAACTATGACGTCACTAATCATATGACTTCACTATCTTGATGACGTTACTGTTTCGAATTTCGGTCACACTAACTGCCAACTGCCCTTCCCCCAGAATTAAGACATATCCATGTAAAAAAATATTGTTAACATACCGTAATATATTCTATTGGTGACCAACGTTTATGACAATATTAAACATTATAAATTAGGTAAGGTATATATATAAATTTTACCTTTTTAATTAAAGATTAATACTGGGATCCAAATAACAACGTATTTATGTACCAGTTTATATATTATTTTTATTTAACAAAGGTCACCAATGTCCTTAAAATACACCAATAAAATTACCAACTTAATGTTAAATTTATATACCTTTAAATATAACAAATAAGGAAAACTTTTTATAAATTTCAGCTAAAAGTTTGTATTTAATATTGAAATCTCCCTCTTAAAGTAGGATCATCCTTTTTAAATTGAATACAATTAAGGTTTCTTTTCAAATTTTTAAAACCGTTTTTAAAAATAATTCCTCATTCACAAAATGTTATCTTCGAAGTATACATGACTGCTTTGTAAACTAAAATAAATCATTTCTTTACTTACCTAGTAACTTAATTAGGTTCTTTCAATTATAATTTCAACAAGTTTGTAGACTATTTCTTAGTTTTGAATATCACCAAAATAAAATATAAACTAAGTCCGTGTAGTTTCCAAACTCATATACAAGTTTATAGTTGAAATGTTGTCTTATTTTTAATAATAGCTGCACAATAGTAAATGTATTACGTAACCTTCAAATATATATGAAAATCTACTTTAAGCCTAAAATATTCTATAAATTTTTGTGACACAACCGCACTTGTTTCAAAAGCTATGCTTGTTTCACAGGTAATATATTTTTCTTTTTTCTATTAACCTTTTTTGTAATTTTAAATGGCGGAATGTACATAATTTCATTAATGAAATGTGTAATATTACTTAAAACATTGTACAATGATGCTTGAAACTTAACAAACTTTACTTGTCTCTATGTCTGTTTATTTAAATACTCCCTCCGATTATGAGAGAAAGTCAATTTAAGTTTCATTATAAATTTTCAATTTTAAAAAATAGTTTTTTATAAACAATTTAATTACACTATAACCAGTAAGTTTAAGTTTATTTTCTCGTAAAATACTACCTTGAGTTTTTATAGAACTTTGTTCTATTATGTACCAGTTGTTGCCCAAATACGAAGTCGATTGTTGTGAATTCAATATCTAGCCAAACAATGAAGGTCCTTGTAGAGTCATGTTGTGGGCTGATACCCCACGAGTACACTAGTTGTCTATAAACTACAATCTCCCCGATAGGATTTTATTTCGATGGCCATGACATTTTTTACAATGTCCTCGAACAAATTGTTTTAGATAGTCCTCGTAGAAATAAATTAAACTGGAAACATTGCATGCCTCAAACTACCTATTTGTTTTTATTTTTTACAATCAGTTGATAAACTGTTTTGTGGACTTTTTATATGTGGGTGCGTTTTATTTATTTAATTTACCGGAACACTGTTTGACGGATTTACTGAGAATAAATACGAGCGAAAAATGTTATAAAAGGTTTTAAATTTAAATGGAAAGTCAAATGTCCACATTATATTATATACTAAATTTCGTACGAAAGTATCCAAAGAGAAAGAAAAGCAAATTAACAAGAATTAATTGATAAGAGTTGAGTCTTAAATTATCTTGAAATAAAAAGCATTTTCAAACGAAATGACAGACGGGAAGAAATTTAGTTAGGACTTATGTTGGCTTTTCCGGGGTATAAAACAAAAATGAACAAAAAATCATAATTTCGAGCAACTTACAGACAAAACTCCTAATATTATTGATATACATAATTGAGGTTTGTTACGTTTGACCAATACATAGCTCAACACCCACTCCACATGCATTAAATGTTAAGAACCAATTATTTCACCGTAAATCATTATTGGCAAAAATACTACCAATAATAGGCATAAATAATTTAAAAAGTATAATAAGGAAAACAACGAGGTATGGTGGTGGCTCATTACTCAAAGCAATATGCCATTGAACTCGACTCCAACCCTCACTTTTGCATTTCCTTTGTATGAAAATCGCTCGGAATTCAAAGGATCCAGTATCTTACAAACACCATCGGAATTCATTTTGCACTGTAATATAGGTAGTTAATTTGTTTATACTTTTCATGATGGAAATTTAAAGGGAGTAGGTGTACAAATAACAAAAAACAAATACACATTAACGTACGTATATGAAAAGTCGATTTGTGAAATTCATACGCTAAAAACATATACATTCTAAAAGAAAGTCATATCCATGCATATTCTACCAAAACGTCCATACAAAAAATCCTTTAGTATTAGTGGAAAAGTTTAATTCAAGTTAGTAAATATAATGACGTAACTAATTTTTTGGTTAATATTTTAAAATAAAAAATACTAAAACCTTTACTCAATATCTTTTATAGGACTATTTAAACGTGAGAGTGTATTAAGCATGTTCACAATTTACTATCTTGATGCGAAGTGTAAAGTCATTATTCGTCATATATAATACCATAGCAGCTGTCTTATTTATGTATTTTTAAGATCAGGAAATACAACATCTTTATTCAAAAGTTATTATCAACATAAATTTTCTTACAGTTGCAGCCGATGGCGTCACTACTAGCGCCCCTAGCGGTAATGCACTTGGGTGGACACGACTAGGATAGTGGAGGGGGGGCAGGGGTTCTCCAACTCTCGTTCTGAGCGCACACTATCTTGTGTCACCCCACTAGTTCGGAGGCGTACAAAACTATTTTATATTGTGCATGATATTAACAAAATGATATAGTTTAATATCTGTAGCTTTAACCTTAAATTTTTAATTTAAATTATTAGGTATTCACTTGAAAAAGGGAGGAATTTCTCTCTCTGAAAAATCGTCGTGTGGTTAAAAACACAGACAACGCCTTTATATGCATTTTAAAAATTTTGTAAAAAATATATTAATAAAAAAATTATTTTCAAGATCTTGACAATGATTTAGGCATAATTTGCTTTCTTAGTAACAAACTGGTCAAAAATAACGTGCTGGTCAAGTGGTTAGAAAACAAAGACGAAAACAATAATGTAGGTTCATTAAAGAAAAAAAATGTGCCCTACCTTTCATACCACAATAGGGCCCCTGGCGTGACAAACTGACCAATCGTCTGCTTTTTATGCCAAGATTCACGGTTCAATAGTTTACGTGCTTCCAAAATACTGCTCAAGCATAGTGGCAGTCTTAGATACAAATTTCTCTTGCGTCCTGACCGACCAATGCAATTTGCGAAGCTTTTAACCGGCAGTGGACGAATCTAGTCACTTTAAAATATGCAAAACTCTTTACGTAAAAGCATTTAAAATTTAAAAGTACCTCAAAGTGTAAGTTGATGTAAAGTTTATCTTCAAAACACTATAATAAAACGATTGTTATTTTTATACAGTATAGTTTTGCGTTAAATTCATCAGTCGTTATAAGTTACGATAGAGGAAAACTATAGAAATTTTCAACACATCAAAAATTAAAACTTTGGACAATGATTTATTCGTAATAAATGTTTGAAGTTTAAACTTTTACAACGATTCCCAAAGTTTTATGTTTTAATCTACTTAGTACCTCATTGAGGACAAGCCTGTGTTTAACCAGATACATGAAATGAACTACGATATAAGCCTTTAACGAAAGGGTAAAAAGTGGTGCTAATTAGCCAAGTTGGAGCGTTGAACAAGAACTTGGGGATAGTTTGTTTGTGATTGCAGAGTCTGTTGTTAATTAATGATGTCTACCGAGTCCAGGCCTTCACCGAACTGCCTCGAGTTATCGTGCCAATTTGATCAAACTACATACCTGCAACGAAAATCAGCTGGTGTTCAAACTGTAATGATTGTTAAACTTTTTCATTGTTTTCAGTTTTTATTATATATTTTAATAGGTATTTTTATTTTTTGGACAATGATTTTACTTAGTGGATAGTGTTGTTTTTGAGTATGACGAGGTTCTAATAAAAACTTTATAGCTTTATTAAAAAAATTAAATGTTGTTTACTAATTTATTGTTATTTAAACTCAAGAGTCTGCTAAGAATATGTGGGATGTAAAAGATTATCGTAAATATGGTTACGTGAACAGCTTAAAGAAACTGATCCCCTTTTTTTAAATATATTCATGATCTAACCTTTTTCTCAAAGGGAAGTACTGATCCTTTTAGCTAATCTATCTAATCTAGCTAATGCATTTAGGCTGAGCTGTTTGGTCCTTGTTTCCTGCTCCTGAAAGCTGTACTAATCAAAGACGTATTGGACTGAACGCCAGAAGTATCTGCTATCTTTATGTACAACTAGCATAGTTCTAATAGTCCTTCAAAGAGTTCAAGTCAAGATTTTAAAAAAGGTAATTACCAACATCAAAGTAGATTTAAAGTATATTTTCACACAGATCAGACATTTGGATGTGAAACTTTTTTCTAGAAAAAATTACTCATACACTCATAAGTTAGTTTTTTAGCCAATATTAATGGTGATAATTTAACTACGGTATTTCATAATTTTTACAGAAAAATTTTGAAATATACCACAAAACGGATACTTCCTGCATTAGAGCTAAATTTGAAAATGTTGACGAAACCATTTCTTTCTTCTTATACATATAATAAGGAGAAAAGTAAAATAAAATTAAGGTAAAGTAATATTTAATCTCTTAAATGAAAATCATGGGATGGGAGTTTAAATAATAAAGTGTTTCCTTTCCCATGGGGGCAATGAAGAGTGATCATAGCTTTCCTTGATTTCTCTGAAGGATAATAAATCTTTCTTTTGATCATAAATATTTAAATTTATTATGGCCTTTAAGTAAAATTACATCCTTATAAAGTGTTTCTAATCTCATTATATACCTTTTGTATGTATTGTCCATGGGTCAGTATAAAATCTAAATGCCACTTTTTAATCGCTAGAAAATGTACACTTTTTACGATCCAGCATACACCTTAAAAGTTGTTGGCTAATTAACAAATATAATTATTGTCAACTAACCTAATTTATATTAACTTACACCCCACTATTATATATTAACTCTTACCTATTATCGATTTTTATTTACTTTTTACATTCCAATGGGCTGGAGGATATTGCAAAAAAATCACCTTTATTAGACAGCCTCGCGAAACAACAGTTCTTATTACTTTCTTCCTTGTACATAGTATAATAAAGAGAATGTATTTTTCGTCTACATTTTTGAATCTGAGTTGAGAGTGGGTCCGTTGTGAGGCCCCCTGAGTCCAAAAAAGTGGTTTTCAGACTGATGTCTGTCTGTCTGTCCGTGTACAGACCCCGAGACTACACTAATCGTCATATGTTGATGAAATTTGGTACAAGGGTGAACTTTGGCTATATTGTATACTATTTTTTATATAGTTTTAAGGCTATTTTACACTTTGCCAGAAAAATGAACTCCCTTTGACTTACTCCAACAGCCATTACCATTAGCTTTGGATAACCCAGTAGGTCTTAGGTTACCTGGGTCCCTCAACTTGCAGAAGTGAAAAATCAAAAATCATTTATTTCTCAGTCATCTTTTAACTAAATCAATTGAAACGTTCAGGGATGAGTATAAGTGTTAAATATAACTATTAATGGCTTATTTTGGGCCCCACAAGGTGCCAGATCCAACCTATACAAAATTTATGTTGAGTGACCCATCAGTATTTAAGCTACAAAATACCACAAGATGACAAAAAAAATTTAATTACATTAAGCCTACCCAAGGTGGTATACTACTACTTTAACTAGAAATAAAACAGTTTGAAGGCCTTGTGTCTAATTATAGTTGCACAAACTTGAAAATTAGGTTAGCCTTTCAGGCTCAACACATGATATTTTTTCAAAGGAAATATTCTAGTCTAAATTCAGCCCTAGGGCTCTAGGTTTCTTTGAAAACAAGAAAAAATGTTGAAAAGTCAAAATAAACACAGAAAAATAGGCACTGAAAAATATGGAACACGCCACCGGATAATTCAAAGACTTTTAACCTACAAAAAATATACTCAGAGTATGAAAAATGTAACTTACCCATTTGGCTTTTGCCGAAAACTTAGAACGGCATGGTGGGCGTAATGTAACTCATAAACAATTGTAGCTCTGGTAGTTTCTATGGGAACCTGTTGAATATTTTTCATCTTAAAAACCACTAACATCCCCCCCAGAGCCGAGACATATCCATGTCAAAAACAAATAACATTTTACTATAACACTAGACTAACGCCACTTGACTAAACGTGACGCGATTCCGTGTGGCGGACTTGTCACGGCTCAGTTGGAAGTTTTGGAACACTCTGTATAGTGCGGTAAAATAGATTTTGTTGTAGATTTTAATATTTTTTAAGTTAGTATATTCTTTAAAACAGCATGTAGAGGATGGACTCTTCTAATGTACATTGAAGTATTTACATCGAACCATTTTACATTTTTGACGTGCGAGAATATTGGATCTGTAATGATATGTAAATTTGCTTTCTATCTGGGAGGCGTAAGTGGGCTGCGTTCAAATCCAATTACATTTGCAGATATGATCGAAATGAAATTCTTAGAAAAATTCTTCGTATTTCATGTTATAATTTAATTGTTTTTGGTGCTTTTTATATTGTTGGTTTCTCAATCATTAACCTACCATTGGTCAAGGTCACTTACCGCGTATATCAAACAAGCTATATCAAATCACTTTTTAAAAATTATTTTTCTATCCTGTTTTACTAATTAATTAAAAGTCCTATTTAGTTGTGCTTATTGATCTGTAACTAGTCACGAAACAAAGGTGTGAGACAGACCGAAGGTCACTTAACCTCCACCACCGTATCTTCTCGACTACTGACACCTCAAACTACAGCTATTCCAAGTTTCAGGCCGATATATTAAAAACTTAATGTTATGTAGAGACTTAAAATGAAAAATGAGCGCTGCACTCACCCCTCAACCATCCGCGATTAGAATTGTGTATTTGTAGTTGAAGTTATATTGTATAAACAAAGAGTGATTACTGTAAAATACATTAGATTGTGGAGTGGAGAAAATTGGTATTTTGAAAAAAATTAGGCTACGTTTCCTATGTCAGTGCATTTGTTACGTTTTGATCACCCTCTAACTACCCTGACTCTGGCTTCCTAACTACGTAACGTCATCCAGTTCTTAAACAGGTATTTTTAATAAATAATCTAAATAAAAAAGTATTATAACAAATATATATTATCACGCTTCTAATAAATAGTTTACAATTAGTTTGAATAAAGATATACAATAAATCGAGATATTACTTGAGTTTTTAAGATCCTACCTAACAGATATTTTTTTTACAATCGCATTAACACTTCAAATATAGTTTTGCCTTCCACATACTTAACGAAACTGTATTTTCAGGTAGAGAGTGTTTTACATAACAAAAGAATGCAAAACGTCTCTGCATAACGACTTTTGTCCAAACCGTGTTAAGACGAAACTAAATTTGAAGATGATTGGAAGTGCTTTAACTATTTATTAGTTTAACAAGGGGAGTGATGGAGAAAAATCACAGGAAACTATTATTGCCTCATTTATTTACTGGAATGTTTTTGTTTAGTAAATATAACTAGATTTACTTAAATGTGTACTTAATGTTTGTGTTTCACAGGGTAAAATATTCTAAGAATCAACATTATTATCACTAATGTAGCGTTTACTGAAAATATATTTTGTTTAACAGGTACACTTTCTTTAAGTATAAGGTGCAGGGTTTCGTTTAATGCGTTATTTAATGCATGCTAAATTATTATCATAGCTTTTTCGTTAATCTTATAACTTCGTTAAAAAATAAATATTATCCCAAAGTTATAAAATTTTTTGTAGTTAAATTTAAAAAATTCACAACACAATTGCAGTTGACTGTGAACTTAAGAAAACATGTGTTTGCTAGGCAAGTAGAACATAGAACATAGTATGCTGATAAATCCCAGGAGTGTAGCTTTGATAACTTTCGATACAATTGTTTCTAAATATGACTACCTTAACATGCGTAATATATTCCTACTACACAGATAGGCGCTACTACGGCGAACTTTATTCAAGCTTAGTTAATAGATAAAAAGTTAGAACCATACATTTAACATTACAAGTACGTAGAAAGGGTTTTCTAGATTTCACAAAAAGGACCGACATTGGCGGAACACTTGCAGTCGATGAAAATTCGATCAATAAAAGTGATTGATGGTCTTGCCTGATGGTCAATGAAAATGAAATCAACCTCGAAACATCGGTTTTATGAAGTACATCAACCTCAGGAACATATCACGGTCGGGATCATCTGTTCTGGGACCCAGGCATTGAAAGTTAAACTATATTCAAAAACTTACATTCACATGTCTTTTTTTATGTAAAATTATTTTTATGATTAAATTGCCTCTGTACCACGTTTACGAATTAATATAAGTTTTATATTCTACAATTATAGGTAGTAGATAGAGACAATATAAACCTTTTTTAATTCAAATTAATTCTTCACTTTAAATTCTCAAGACATAATTTCATATGATAAATGTAGGTGAATACCAAATTAATCATGTTATACATATCAAACCTAGCTGATTCGTTCAAAATGACGTCAGGGAATACCAAATACTTGTGATTGATATTTACTCAAATTTATTTTTAAAAGAGGCATACTATTTTGTAGTTAAATCTATTTTAAATTTGTAAACACTGTTTTTTAGCCCCTTTAAACTAAAATACTGAACAATTTACTTAAAATTTCAACGACATGTATCATAATTTTTCCACAAAACAAGGATATTAACAGTTTTTAATTTTTAATTTAATTTATTTTATTAAAAAATCATTTTTTATTTTTATAATATAATACATATTTTTATTTGTTTGATATTTTTACACGTAGAAACTGTAATTTTTACACTGTTTGTTAATGATTTCTAAATTAGACTAAAAATTAATAGTCAAAAAATAATAATAACACCCTCATCCTAAACGAAATTGACATTACATCTCGGGCGATCAATAGATTTGCATTATTGTTATACCCTGTGTTGAACAAAGCTACAACTGCTGGTTGTTCAATTTTAAGAAAAATAAAACAGTATTTAATTTCATAGCAATATGTCCTATTATAAGATTATTTTCGTTTGGGAATTTCCAAAGGAACTTGAATACCAAGAATTCCAAACGTGAGGAATTGTGAAAAAATGAGGTAATTATCTAAATAAGGGTGGTATATATGAGCCATTATTAGTGAATTATTTTTTTAATTGAAACTTTCTTAGCTAGGACAAATTTTTGTTAACGCTCTTTTAGTACAGTATCAGTCTAGTCATGTATACGGAACAATAGATAATGTGAAAGGTTTAATTTGGTTTTATGTTATTTTTATTCTTTTATTTATTTTTCTGTACAAACTATCGTTTTTTTGTATATTAGTTTCAGTTTTCCAGTTCAGTTTAAAGTAATTCATTTATTGTTTCTTCAAAGGAAGTAGGCTACAGTGATAAGCCAACCAAAAAGAGACAGTTTTTTTACATGCATTGTTTTTACAAGTGTTATAGATTTAAATTTTTATACTGTACCAAAAATATATACAATAAAGCACTTTTTCACTCATTCGTCCATTCAATAGTCAAAAAACGTTCACCCACGCTACTAATTCTGGTATTAGTTAAAACGCTTTCAAGGGAAAGATTAGAGCTATGCAAAAAATATGTGAAATTTCCTTCCTGAATATGAATCCTCCAGGAGTATAATCCTCTTCAGTAACATCCTCTTGATCTCTGGGTTTTCTAAGAAGCCTTTTCCGTTTACTCATTCTTCTTACTTTACTTATCTTCTTCGAAAAAATAATATTTTTTTGTAAATACCAAGTGTATTTCAATAGAAGGGAGCTAACTATAAAAAAATATTTGTTCTTCATTACACCCAAAATAGATTATAGTATTGCACACAACACATCTATCTTTATGCTAAAAAATCCTTATACTAACATTTCCTTGCTGAAATCTTATGCAATGAAATAATGAAGCTATACACTTTGATGCCTTTGTGTTTATTTCACCTAAGTGTTACCAAAAATATTTTCAACTAGTAAATGACTACCAAACCTATTATTTAACCGTGATAAATATAGATTAGCTATTTAATGGGATTTTTAATTAGGTAAATAGCAAAGCTCGGAGACTGGTGAATAAAAGTAATTAATTAAAAGTTGGGATCAGCGCTCGCTGTACGAGCATGTCGACAACGTACATCGTTGTGTTTCTACAAACTTTCATTCAACTATGTTGGTTTTCACCTACAACATTTTTAACGAATTTTCCGCACACGCTAAACTAAATTAACTTTTGGCTTTATATTGAAAATCACAATTGAACAACATTAAAACGTTAATACCGATGGTTTCAATGGCAATTTGGCTAGTTAGTCTAGATTTAGACTCTAATTGAAATATTAACACAGTGTATGATGGTTTTACACAGAATCCAGATAAACATGGCTATTGGGTAATTCATTATTGATTCCAGCTATGAATGAGCTGGCTATTGGCAATAACAAACAACAATGGCATTAAACGTTATATCCTAATAATCGTCTGACACAAAAACGCCCACCAGATTGTTTTAATGTGTTAATGTGTTTTTTTTTTCAAAAACAGCTGTTTTAGATTAATGTGGTGAAGAGTATAGTTCAATATTTTTCTTTCTAGGACTTAACCTATAATTATGATGATTTTTTGAGTCCTTGGCTGTGAAAGCATATTGTTGATGATCCTTTTGATTCAAAGTCAGCATTCGATTGTAAACAATCGATAAAGTACCTGCAACAATCATTATCTATTTCGTCATTATCTAGGAAGTTCTGTATTTTGATTTTGAAACTTAAATTGACTATTAAATTAGATAATTGAACTGTTGTGATAAAACTATCGATAATAATAACTGATAATAATACTGCTAGAACGTAAGTATCATATCAGCTGATTAGTCTAAAGTGACAAAAAACAATACTAAATCAGGTAATAATTTTTGTTTTACAAGTTTGTTTCATTTTATTTGCAGAATGACGAAAAATATTGTTCATCACACGGCCTGAAATTATTTGTTTTATATATACACACACATTCAACAGCCTCGGCACACATCGGTTAAACTTGTGCTCATATAAAAAACGCCCGTTTTTGGTCCTAGTGATAAAAAATATGCTTCGTATACTTTTTACGTATATTTGATGTAGTATAGTATTACACAAGAGAAAGAAGACTACCAATTCTCAATATTCAAGTTATTAAAGTATCCTCTGAAATGTACACATGGTATTTAGCCAGTCGCGAATGTTCGTAGAAAGCCTTATGAGGATTAACCCAAGTTTGTGACGTCATTGGAATGCGTAGCACAAACTAGGAACCCGTTTGCGAAACTCCCGTTTGTTCAGCCTGAAATTTACAACAGCTCCAACTTCGCAACAGCTTTTCAGCCAGTTCGGACACATAAATTTAACACATTGCAACAAAACCAATTGTTACCAACGTTGCAAAATCCAAAACAGTTCTGTCAATAAGTTACAGAATGAACTACAATACGTTTCCGGAGATACAAAAACTAATCCCGATTAGTTTCATATAACTAATATTCAAATAAACTGTTTGCAGTTATAGATATTCTATTTTAATGTTAAAATAAAAATACACTTGTATATCATGCTCAACACCCTAAACAAAATACAATAAGTAGCATATCGACCCCCGTTACGTGTTTACACTGCCTTCTTCTCGCCCCGTTTGCTCGGAGGCGAATTTTTGTAGTTAATTTACTAAGAAAATTGCTTGGGCGTTTTTTAATAGTTACATAAAAAGTTATTAAATATGATTATATTTAATTTCTTACACAATATAAATCATAATTTATATGTGAAACTCAATTTTATTTATAAATCAATTACGAAAATATTCATTATTCAGGTGTGAGAGATATATAAGCAGATTAGCGCATAAGGTTCATTGCACTTATATACAATGGTTGGATTGATGTAGTAAAATTACTTACACTAGAGAAGAGGTATAAATAATGTGGGATAAAATAAACTATGTTACAGTACGTTGTAAACACCTATTAAATATTTTGAATGATTTATAACCAATGATCTAAACCAATGTTTTCTTACTACCTATCTTCAGCCTGTTAGTATTTAGATAAGTAATTTATTATGACCTAAAATATAATCGTGGCTGGTTCCGAAGGATTTGAAGACAATCACCAACCTACTCATCAATTCAATGAATCAAATTCTATTACTGAAACCGAAATATTAATTTTGTTTAAAACTGTGTTATTTAGTAGAAAGACTCAATTGTTGGAATATGACTGAAGATAAAGTTTTTAATTTCTACATAAAATCAATAACAGCATTTAACCACATCATGTCATATAGTAATATGTCCGTAAAGAATCACATAAATGATTGTAGGTTAATGCAGTGAAAATAATTTACTTTACATAAATTTTATTTGAAATTATGGATATAGCCAAATAAATTTTGAGTCCAATCCCAAAATACTCAAAATTTAAAATTCCGGAATAGCTAGTACAATAAATCATAAACAACATTAGAGACTCGGTCGGATTGATTAAATAGTTTAAAACCAATCACTTATATTTTGAGATTTTGAATTGTTGTGAAAAATATTAGAAACGATGATATATAATGTAACATGTGCATATTATCCTAAGTACATATGATATTGCGAATTAACCAATAATTGGAGACTGGTGAACCATGGCAGTTGGTGTTGATATTATCCATTGACTTGTTGACTCGAAGCTAGACTATCTAAAAGACTGATAATTGCAGTCTCACCAAAACAGCAACTCCGAGTTGAGATTCCAGCTGAGTTTGCAGTCGCTTGGTTAATGACGTCAAATGAGCTTCATCCGACGGTTGAGCAACATTCATCATTTCTTGGCTTTGAATTCCATGAAAGATGCGGTCTCAATAATCTACAGCTATACAGGAGTTTCCTTAACTGAGCCACCATTGCTATAACGTTAACCAAACAAAAATACATTTGACCTTAATCCTGATGTGAACATTACTGTCTTTAGATATGTTTAAAATGTATTTTGTTAATTTTATTATATACTAGTTGACCCGGCGAACTTCGTAACGCCTCACAGTAAACACATGTTAACTTTAAGATTGATTCTGAAGTCGAATAGCAATACGGCTTCATTGTGAAAGGTTATATATTCTGGGTCGTGGCATAGTGATTAACAATACTGAAACGATAAAACATATTAATAACATTCCCATAAAACAAATAAATCTGAGTGGATTAAATCACAATTTTTAAATCCAATCCAAACCCAAACGAAACCTAACTGTAATACGGCTTTTAGATGAAAAGTATACAACAGCTGATTATTATAATAAACGTAATAATATAAACATTGTAATTCTCATATAAACACGTGACTTTAATCAGACAGAAAATAAAAATATAAATACATAATCCCCCAAAACCGTAAACTATTAACATGGTGAATAAAGCTGTTCATTTTTTACAGTACACATTTACTTTATAGTTTTACATTAATGAACGATTCAGATGGCATTGGATAGTAAAGCAAAATGGAAAGTAAACCAATCAGCTGTAGCTAAGAAATCAAATGTTTTCATTGTAGACAATTTGTAAACAAACTTACTCTCCATAAGGTTAACATTAGAAATTTAAAACGTCATAAAATGAAAACTTATGGGGTTTTCGAAAATATTTTTCCACTAAAACCTTCCCGAACACATGTAGAGCAACTTCCTAAAATTTCATGGCGATCGGATGAGTAGTTTGGCAACGCATAAAGGACATACATACATACATACATACATACAGACATACATTCAATTTTATATATAGAGATAGACGACACTTTTTAGTTGTATGGTCAACATATTGTTTTCTCATGTAACGGTTTTAGTCTTATAAGTGGCCAAAAAAATCACCTTTTATATACTTTACTATGTCGTATATAATGGCTAGTTAAGTGTAACTAAGTGCATGATGTTTCGGGCTTTGGAATCTCTTTCCGTCCTCATTTGTGCTAGAACCTATGTTAGGAGCAGTACATTATTACTCACTACACAATAGTATAATTGAAAACAAAAAACTCTTCAAGCAGACAAAAAAACTTACAAAATATACAAAGGAACTCCAAGACTCACCTGAGGACGAGACCAGATTACAGATTCCGAAACGTTGTCATCATTAGTTATATTGATCTTTGTGGACATTTACCGCAAAAGCAATCTAAAAATCATAATACTGCAATGACCAGCAACGAATTTTAATTGAGAATTAATGTGATAGTTGTACTTAAATCATTAAAATATCCAAGATAAAATAAAGCAACTATTTCAAAGTCGTAACACAAATGTTTTTGTTAACAGAACCCAAGTTTGCATAATGTAATGTCCACATGTATGTAAATAGTGCTTTAATTAGAGAGGTTGTGTAATTATGTGTAATAGGCTTTTACGGCCCTACGTGAGATTTACTGTTAGCGGAGTTTCTGAGAAATAATGCAAAATGATTAATTTGAACCTACGCTGACTCATTTAATCAAACATGTTTTTCTTCGTCAATTAATTTAATCAATATTAAATTTGTTTTTTATTTTTCACTAGCTGACCCGGGAACTTCGTAACGCCTAACAGTAAATACATGTTAACTTTACGATTGGCCAAGTCCTGAAGTCAATTAGCATTGCGGCTTATTTAAAAGCTTTAAATATACAACAGCTGATTATTATAATAAACTCAATATGTATAAACATTGTAGTTATTTTTATTTGGCAAACATATAAACACGTGACTTTTAATCATACAGAAAATAGAGAAATATACAGTGCATAATTCCCAAAACCGTAAACTATTAACGTTGCGAATAAAGCTGTTCATTTTGTACAGCACATATTTACTTCATAGTTTTACATTAATAAATTAGTCAGATGGCAGATAGTAAAGCATATTGCTAATGGACAGTAAACAAACAGCTGGCTTAAGAAATAAAATGTTTTGATTGTAAATAATTAGTAAACAAACTTAGTCCCCATAAGGTTAGCATTATAAATTTTAAACGCTATCAAATGGAAACTAATTGAATTTATGGAAATTTAATATGCCTAAAGCATGACCGGAGCAAAGACGAATCGAAAAAACCAAAGATCAGTAAAATCGGTCCAGCCGTTCTCGAGTTATAATGCGTGTAACTAACACGACTTTGTTTTATATATTTAGATAACATAGTTTGTTAGACATTGACGCTATAAACTTTAACATATTTTTGTTGTTATTACAAATGAGGTTTTAATATTTTTCTTACAAATAATCAAAATTTGTCATAGTATTGTAGGTTTAAAACTCACGTCTTTTAATCCCTGAATAGTTTAATAAATTGCTGTATGATTAGTCTCATTTTTAAATCCTTTTTGTCAAACTTATTTATTCAGCGATACCACTCACACTTACACAAACACATAGACTAAGATACTATTAAAATCATGCTTGGTTGGCCAAGAGTGAAACCAGACTGCCCAGTCAGTGTATGGGTTTGTGTTAGTGTAAATGTTTGTATCAAGGAATACGAAAGCAGTACTTAATAAAGAAGATTGTCAAAAAGGATTTGAAATTGGGGCCATGAGTCTGAAACTATAATAGTCCATTAAACTATTCAAGGATTGATGGTTGACAGGTGTGCAAACTATGATTTTATTTAGTCATTAATTAAACTAATTATAAAAAAATTATTTTTTTTGTTTTTCGTTAACTTAGATGAAAATTATGTTAAGCGTGTGTTTTTTTAACAAAATTAAATGTGTTTTAAATTTTCTCATTATTTTTGTTTTTTCTTGCTACAAAATACGTTATTGTTTTAATATTATGCATATCGTACTTTTAAGGTAACTCTATACTGACAAATATTTGTTAACATAATGTTTTTATTGTGTATTATTACTCTACAACACTTGACAAACAACTAAATACCAAACACTTAATGTAAATGTTTTTTTTTATTTCCTGACATTTACAGTATTTTTATAGCACTTAGAACTTGGACGTAGAACGACTTGCGGAGAAGTGGAAAGTTTTTTTTGCGATTTTACTCAAAGTTTTATTTCTACTCTTGCATTAAACTTTTTACGCTAATTTATTATCCAGTTTTAATAAAATTTTGTTATATTTCAGTAAAAAACACTACAAAATTTTTTATATTTTTAATTTCATAAAATTACTTTTTTTATGATCAAACAACGATGGTTCAGTTAATTGATGAGAAAGGTGCGTAGAACAATGTATACATATTTCAATAGGCTTGAATACTTTTTAAGAATTTATGTCTGCCTAAAATTGGTAAATTTAACATGTTGAGGCGGGATACAGGGAACTATGTTACCTAAATAAACTGCGGTTAATGACTTTGTAGTGTAAACAATTTTAAAAACAAAAGATACAGACCTCTTCAATGAAATAGTAGAGTAAAGATGTCATTTTCTAGTAAAGAGAAATAAGAGAAACGCTCTGCCTAAAATAAGTTATAGTATGCTGGATCAAAAGCATTAGCTGATGACTCCTGTCAGATCATGAGCAGTCACCTCTGGCTAGCATTTGTAACCACCCCGCTACGGAATATATTTGTCTTTTATTAACCACACATTCCCATAGTAATGATAAGGATATGCTTAAAATATCAGTAAAAATTAGTAACTTTCAAGAATATACCATTGCATTTTTGTATTTTGTATAAGATGTGAAAGTTTCAAATTAAAGGACACGAAGAAGTTTTTTTATTTGTCTATAACTAAAATGAATTAGCTTCAATGTAATTGACTTAGCCATAAACAAATCAAGTTTGGATTAGTAAAAATAAATTAAAAGGCATTTTATTTAAGAAGATTCTAAGGAGCTTAAATGTATAATGTTTAGAAAAATGGGATGTAAGTATCAGTGTAAGTATCATGTCAGTATATTTATGTAGGCGTCAGGGTTGTGACATATCAGTGGGATTAATGGAATTTAATACTATTTGCAATATAATGAAGTATCTAATTTCTCTAATCTGAAATATTTATCTGATAAAAAAAATATAAAATAACTACATAGCTTCTCTGCATGTATTTTATAACAATCAATTTTTAATCTTATACTTAAGAAACTCCATTCTCTATTGGTTCTAAGCTAAGCTTTCATGTATTTGTATACAAACTTAGGGTATATTTTTTATAATGAAATAGTATATTGGTTTCTAACATTATAACCAATACAAAGGTCGGTCTTACTACTTATAAATAAACCAATTGAAAAGCTAATATGTAGGTAAAACCTAGAGGTGAATAATATTACTGAAAAAAAGATAATAAAAAAGAGAGGGGTAAATAAATGTTAAAGCATGTACGTTGAAGGCTTTCATTCAACACGTAGTCAAAACTTTGGCTGCACAGGACTACCAACATGAATAAGAAGAATAGTTCAACTCAAGTTTGTGCTTTATTAGTTACTTTGAACGTGGCGTGGTTCCTTTGGTTTCTTAGAGTTTCAAACGCAAAGAAAGACAACAATTTGAAGATGAATTAGTAATAGAGTAAAACTAATTTTGATAAAGTATACATTTATACACAAATATACAGTATTATATTTATGTTTATGTTCTACTTTTATTTCAAAATATGATTACAATTTAAAAAAGAGGTAGAAGTGGAAAATTTGAAGCTAATAAGATAGCTAATTTCATAGATTTAGATTGATGAATTTCAGAAATTATATTTAATGATTAGATTAAAGTATTATAGCTAAAAACTTTAATTTGCTCAAATGTTATCATGTTAATAACAATCTGTAAAATCGTCAAAATATTTAATAATTTAGGTTAAGAGGTTAAGCCATCCAAAAATAGGTATCGTAAAATTGTTATTATTTAATTCAATTATGATTTTTTATCTGTTTTGTCATAACCCAAATATTTTAAAATGAAAAAAATACAAAATATCATATGAGATTATTGTTTTAAAGTTTATTTGAATATGATTTAATATGAACCCTTTTTGATAATATTTTTATTTTCTTTTTCAACATGAACTACTGATTCACCTTTTTTTCATTTTTTTAAAATTGAAAACAAACGAGTGTGTGAAATCAAAAGCTATGATCTAAATGAGAATGAATAGAGGCAATGCCGATTGAACAGCACAATATTTACTGAGTTCAAATGATTTTGGTAAAAGAAAAACTTGTCCTGAATGAAGTTTCTCTCTGGAGGGCCAAGTCAATACAGCATTACACAAATGTCACTGGTTGAAACAAACAAACGGAAAGCCTCCATGTAAACACATTCACTCTGTATGTAGGCGTTGCGTTCATAATCCTAGAGTAATATTTTGCCATGGATATGTCTAAGCTCTAAGGCAAGTTGATTAGAAATTCGTAAGACGCAAATATAGTAACGGCATTGTTGTCTTTGATCACGTGACTTGATCACTTCTTTGATCAGTCAATGTTTCATTGTTGTAGTCATATGTTTCATATTTTTTAAGCAATTGCATCCGTGATTTAAAAAGTCTTACCATTATTTTTGATTTTAATATTTTGGGTTACTTTTGAAAAATAGTACTTTTGGCTGAAAATAATACCAATATATGGTAGTCATTATTATAGAGTAATTTTCCCATATAAGTTTAGATAAAAATCATGATTACAATTCCTACAACGAAAGACGAAGTAAAATTATATGTAATCTGATGCTGTACTTTTTTGACGATTTATTTATAGGTTTTGTCATATCTTATCTTATATATATTTAATACACTAGGCCTATTTTTGTGATAATAGGCCTATTTTTGGAGCGGTGGTGCTACCAATCACCATGTCCAAGGTGTCGTTATAAAGGTCTTAGCATGTAGTTTTGCCATCAATCAAAAAAATTTTGAAAATTCACCGTGGTCATAGAAAATAATGGGGTCAAAGTCGCGATTTTTCCCATAAACTTTATTTGAAGGTAAACACCGACCATCGAGAAATCAGCTGTTTATTTAAGGAAGTGGTTAAATAAACAAATGAAATCTGACAGTTAAACATGGTTCTTTCTTTTTTCGTTTAATGAAGACATCATTGTACAGCTGGCAATAAAACACCAGTTTTTATTTGCATGAAACCAAAACATAACCAAAATGATAATCTGTTGGTAAAATCTAAACTTAGTTTCTAAACATAGTTATTGGTTGACAGATTGTCTCCTTGACAGCGCACGATTTCGTGCGCCAGGTACGCTAGTAGTTTATAGATCCTTTAATAAAACCAATTATTTTATCAGAATAAGTCTTAGACAAGTATGCTTCAAACAAAAACTGTATACCTGTGTATATATTGAAATATCTGATCGTATATGAAAGCCAAAATATAACTTGAAATCTTATAATTTAAAAGGCATCTAGATTCAAACAAAATCTTTTAGCTTTATGTGACATTAATGTTCATTTGAAGTTGGCCTCGTAAAAAACCGTATTAAATAAAATTATGTTAGCATAGAAAAATCATAAATAAATTTAAAATAAAGCTTAAAACAGTTTACTAAAGCCAAGTATGGATATTTTATACATTTTATCTAAACGAGATATGATTCATTGTTGTTTGAAGTCCCACCCACTCCAGCACGGCACAAAAAGGGCATTCATTTACCACGTGTATTGTTTGAGTTTCAAAAGTCAAACAAACTCGTTAATGGTGAATTTCAGAAGGCTAAACCTTCATCACCTGTGATCTGATATAACAGGTTCAATAGGCAACATCATGTGTAGGTTTTTATCATAACTTTGTAGTGTCAAATTGATTTAAACGTCAAGATAAACCAGTATAAGATATCACCTACTTTCATTATCTTCCTATATTCAATTTAATTTCAAATGATTTCAGGATAGGTCAAACGTATTTTTATCCATGCTTCATGAGCTGGAAACATGTAATTTGGTTTGTTAAATTTAAAAAAGTATATTTTATAAATAGCTTTGAAAATAACTTTTAATACTTACTGTAGATTCAAATAGCAGTTTTCATTTTGTAATTTATAATCCAATTGGGATAAATTTATATAAAAATATGTGCAACTTTTGATTTATAAAATCTAAATATTCAAAAGAGTATTTATCTCATCCGATTCATACAAAATATAATATTAACAAGAACTGCGCAGCGTAAAGGAGTTTGTAATTAGGTAATTATACTCGTATTAAACAGGTGTTATTAAAACTTTTTTTTAATTTTTAACATATTACTTCGTATTTTTCTAATGATTTACTAAGTAAATGATAAAATAATGGAGTATGTTTAAATGTTTAATTGAAAAACGTCATTCCGTGAATCGACATAACAAAAGCATTTAGATTGAGGCACTTAGGAGCCTTCCATAAGTAAAGAGCTATCTCGTAGATTTTGTAAACAAAGAGAAACCATTGTTTCTAGTGCTCTGAGCGGCTCAATATCTAAAACCAACATATCTGAGGGAACTCTTTTATTTAGTTTCGAGAAAAGCTCTTCTTTTGGCTAAAAAGTACGGCCAGATTTCCCTTTAGATTGTTAGATGAATGGAGCCATTCTGAAACACTTAAAGATATTTGAAATACAATGAAATATATATACAAGTACATTTAGACATATGAATAGTCTTTACTATATTTACTAAAAAAAGTTTCATTATTGCAATTCTTTGAAAATCATAATAATTCCAGTGTTTTAACTGTAAAAAAGCACAAATGCAAAAATAATACTTTATAAAAATAACCATTTGCAAACAAGTGAACTCAAATTAAATTATCTGATTTATTTGAATAAATTTGAAAGATATACTTATATAATGTTTGGATATTAAATATATTTATAATATTGACATAGTTTGATGCGGGACGCAAAGGAGTAACGGAAGTGACGCCATGTGGTTATAAGAACAGCTGATTAGAGGAACTGAAAACATTCCCTTCAGACATATCCATATCAAACCTTTTCCCCACAGGGAATATAATTGATATATATGCGCTTTTTAGAAAATCCTAGAGAAAACTTAGTTTGAATAACTTTAAGCGCTAATTTTTGTTTGTGAACATGATTTTAACGAGGATTTATATTAATAATGCTAATGATGAGGTTGAGAGTCTGCCTTACTGACGAAATGTATACTATTAAACTTATAAGAAAAATATTAATTTTGTGACAACAAGACTTGTTACACGACTAACTATAGCCTATAGACAACAAAAAATGTCTAATACTAGAAAATTATGTAAAATAGAATTCTCATGATAACCACTTCTCCCTTTATTTAACACATGAACCATCTTTTGTACAGCCTCAAGTTTCCCAAGGTGTTCTTTAACCTTGAACGTAAAAGAGCATTTTAGCACTACGTATGATTCTATTTTAGTTTTATATAACGCGGTCTCAAAATGAACACTGTCTTATTGGTCTAAAATTCACGTTGGAGGCTACTAGAGGCTCTTTAAATTTTGGACTCAAGTCCATAACACAACATTATATTATATTTGTGGTCCTCGATACCCTCCAGGTAATAGCCACCAAATTATTGTACAGGAGACCAGAATTAAGTAATTTTCAATAACCTTCACGGGACAATAATTTTACCAGAATACAATAATTTTTTTAGAAAAGGGTCTTATTTTATCACACATAAGTTTTTATTCGCAATAGACACCACATAATCATGAGGATCTGTACATTTAATTATGTTGTTATATTATTCAAATAATCCTTGTAATACTATTGAATATATTTTTTTATTTTTAAAATTGTCTCTGAAAGAGAAAATTAGATCATTGACAACTGTGATTAATTTATTGTAAGAATGACTTAGTGGGTACCGTGACTGTTTCACAGTCCTGGTGTTCCAAACACTTTTATCAGAACCGTTCCAGTTGTAGGCCCTAATTTGCCGGCTCATCCCTAACTTTACTGATACGCCGCACGCATATACTTTACACTGTAAAAACAGATAGTGAAAATTTTTAGTCAATAAAATAACGCAATAAATAAATTACAATAACAAAAAAAATTAGAAAAATAAAATAACTATGAAGAGTCTAGTTTTCTGCTACACTTTTAAGAACCTCATAAATGGAACGCCAGTATATCTATATATTTGTGTTTTTTTAAATAAGAGTCTGCATTAGTGGTAGCCATCTTGAATTTTAGTCCCGTAAGAGCAATGTTAAATTCTGGCGGAACATACTTTCACTTTGGCATTTGTAGTGGCATTAATTATCAAAGTATCAATGTAAAACTTAGGAAGTACATTGATGAGATGTGGCTCAAGGGCATGACCTTTTAATATGTTCAAAAATTTAACTTGATATAAAAACAAAAATCCAGGAATATTTTACAAAATAAATTATTATTATTTTTTTATTGAGAGCGAAAATATGAAGTTCTGTAGGGCGGTGCCCTGGAGGACTGTAATACCTTTAATTTGACACCTCTTCCGTTAATCTATGACAATATGTCAAGGAGATATAGGCGCCAGAATTTAACATTGCTTTTACGGGACTAAAATCCAAGATGGCTACCATTGAGGCAGACTCTCAATTATACAAAACAAATTGGATATGCAAACTTCAAAAATTATTAAATAGATTCTTTGAACTCACGTAGGTGAATCTCATAATGTTTCCTTAATAGGACCACATTTAACCAGCATGGAGGTGACTAGAAACTATCTATCTTAACCGGTTCAATTTTAATCTCCTTAAATCGGTTGATATTGTAAAAGTTTATTTGTCTTTGAATGTAAACTGTGATTATTACTTGAGTCCACTCTAACTCATTCATTCAATACGATGATTTTATTCAATCAATTCATTCGATTGTTGTCAATTGTGCATCGATACAGATCTGTGTTCACCCACCATACACTCACTTCACGCTCTGCTTGCCTTTGTCCTTTGCTAGCTGCAGTTGCAACAAAGGGTTGATATCAGTTGTCCAAACTGTTCTCCTAGATCTTCCAATCGCTCTCTCTCCTCAGTGTTCTCTCATCCAATTGCAATGTCCCAGGTGCATTAGTAAATTATTCTTGTACAACTTTCAACTGCATGAACAATTTAAGTCCAACCGAGTAAACAGTAACTGTTATAAGACTACGTATATTAAACACTTTATAAAAATTTGGACAACGATTCGAGGGGTGATAGTACTCATCAAAATAAACAAACAAATTCTATAAACATATGTCGAAAGATCCTTCGTTTAGCCGCTAGCCGCCATTTTGTATATTATACAACAACCTTATATATCAAGAACTATTTAAGATACAGAAAGCAAACTTTTCAGAAATATTTATTGGCCAAAGAGGAAAATATTTTCAAAGTATCATTTAGTTTGCTAATATATTTTCAAAATGGCGTCGGTTAAAAATATTTTAATTTAAATAACGAGAAAACCATTGACTTTATAAACTTTTTACAAGATATAAAAAAGATTTAAATTTTAATTTAAAATCAAATGGTACTTTAGTGAACGCAATCCATCCACGAATAAACGAGAAAATACACAATAAAGTTAGCTTACAGAGCCCATGCGCCACCGCGGCGCAGGCGTGGCGAAAAAGCGGCTGGCAAAATAAATTCTTCGCCACGGCCGCGCCGCGTTGGCGTGTAGGCCCTGTAATCTAATATTGAAAGTGTTTTTTCTCGCTTATCCGTGGACGGATTTCGTTCACCAAAGTACTGTTCAATTTAAAATTAAAATTACAATCTTTTTTATATTTTGTCAAAATTTTATAAAGTGAAAGTTTTTTTGTTATTTTAATTAAAAGATTTTAAGCGCCGCCATTTTGAAAATATAAAAAAACTACATAATACTTTGAAAATTTTTTTTCTTTGGTCACACATGTGTGCAAAGTTTGGTTTCTTTATCTTAAATTGTTCTTGACATATAACGTTTTTTGTATAAAATACAAAATGGCGGCTAGCGGCGTAACGAAGGATTTTTAGGATTATGTTTATAGGATTTTTTTTGTTTATTTTGATGTGTACTATCACCCCTCGAAGTTTGTCCCCGACTTTAATGAGCACCCTGTATATATATACAGAGTGCTCATTAAAGTTGGGGACAAACTTCGAG
Organism: Nephotettix cincticeps; assembly: GCA_023375725.1. NCBI lineage: Eukaryota > Metazoa > Arthropoda > Insecta > Hemiptera > Cicadellidae > Nephotettix > Nephotettix cincticeps. The sequence goes on from CM041786.1 coordinate 139,473,588, forward strand.
GGGTGATAGTACTCATCAAAATAAACAAAAAATTTCCTATAAACATATATCAAAAAATCCTTCGTTTAGCCGCTGTGAACGCCATTTTGTATTTTATAAAAAAACAATATAATGAAAGACCAGCTTCGCACAAAAAACTTCTCTAAAACATTTTGTTTTTAATTTTTTATTTTTAAAAATAAAAAAGTTTAATATTTTTAAAAATACAAAAAACTTTTAATTTAAATAGATTAGAGAATAAAAAAATTTAATTAATTATATTTGAATATTTTAATTTGCCAATTTATTTATATTTTTTCTTTTTATTAAAATTTAAAATAAAGTTTTTTCAATAAATGTAACAATAATAGTATTTTACAAATGTTTTTTTCAACCATGGTTATAGTTATATATAAAGTTTTTTCTATAAAATACAAAATGGCGGCCAGCGGCTACAAGGATTTTTCATAATATATGTTTATAGTTTGTTTCTTTTTATTTCAAAGTTTGATATTTTTATATGTTGTGTGTGTGTGTGTGTGTGTGTGTGTGTGTGTGTGTGTGTGTGTGTGTGTTGGGGGGTTTTGTATTCAACGATTGTGTTTTTATCTAATTTCTTTATTTTATCTTTTACCACTAGAATTAGCTTAACTACACAATTTATTTCTATAAAGGTCAGCTCTATCTACAACAGTTACCAAGATATTCAAAATTCTAAACACTGTACGTTGTATTTGCGGGCTCCAATGTTATGGAGGATAAGGAAAAATTGATATTTCACTTATCAATCTATATTTTTAGGAGCCTTATTATAAACAGTCAAATGCAAATTCCTTCTTCATACAAACCAACATAAGGACATACACACATTTAATGTAATATGTAGTTAATATTAAACAAATAAAGTTAAAAAATTTGTCCACAAAATTATGGAGTGTTAGTAGTTTTAAAAAAAGTATCGAATATATTTTGTAAAAGGCTTATATGGAATGTCAGAATTTAAAGTTTGTGAGAGAGTTAAATACATGAAACTGACATATAGGAATATTAATCAGACAGACGCCACCTAAGTACACACCAGCCGCCTGTATAAATACCAGAGACCACATTTAATTGTATCAGATTGGAAAAATGCAAGCCAGAATAGTCTTCTTAGTTTTCGCTGCAGTTATTATAGGTGAGTTTATAGTATTTAAATGTTTAAAATATTAACCTTGAAATCGTTAAATAATTTATCTTAGGGCTAGAAAAGTACTTTCAATAATACATATTTTATCAATCCCTGTTAATTAAGCAATCAAATAAAAACATACCCTTCAAATGGACCGAAAATTGTAATGAGGCTTTCAACAAAATAAAGAATATACTAACTAATCCACCGATTTTGTTACATTGGAAAGACGATTCGGTTATTTATGTTGATAGTTCACTTTATGCCATGGGCGCTTGTTACCTCCAAATCAATCCAGAAACCAAAAATTTACACCCGGTGAGTTATTTATCAAAAAAGTACACCGATATTGAGACCCGCTACTCGAATTGTGAGAGGGAAATGCTAGCTTTAGTATACGCAGTAAACTACTGGCGAGAATTTACACTAGGTAGGAAGACCACCGTTTACACAGATTGCCAATCTCTCATACACTATGCAAATTTCAAGAACACGTCATCACGGCTAAATAGATTAGCACTGATTTGTGTTTAGTTTAGATTAGCTTTAAACAAAATTTCTAAAATAGTTTCTAAATTGTTAATGTCCTGTTCAAATGTTGATCCATATACAATTACGTCATCAATATAACATATCACTTTATTATAGAGGTGTTTGTTTAGTAGCGCTAACAGTGATTTACTGAATAATGCTCCGTCCTTATCAGTAAATATTTGTTTACGTGGGTCAATCTTTTTATTTTGTGGGAATGTTTCATTACAGGAACTATATTTAGGGATATCTTCAGTTAAATATCCTATCATAGTTTGTGCTTTTATATGCTTTGGGAAGTTAGACGCATTGTATATGTTAATGTAACAATAGTCATCACTGTTGTCATCTACCAAATATGCGTGACATTTCTTTTTTTCCTGTAAGGATTTTTCAGTCTCAAAATGGGTCCTATCCTTTATTTTATAATTTATTTTTATTCTCCTATGCTGATGAGGTGCTATTACTAGGTCCTCTTCAGTTTTTATGTCAAATATATTGTCTTGACTTACAACCTTATTTAGGTTAACGCTTTCAATTTGGAACAACCATTTCCTACACATTTTATTCTTATGTTTATATTGGCCCAAACTGATTATAATTTCTTTCGTATTGAAGCTTAGATCAATTTTATTTCTGTTTAGGAATCTATTCCCTAATATTATTTCACTATTAATTCCTGCTGCAACATAAAATGTTTCCCTGATAATCATATTGTCTATTTCTAATGCAACGTCCGTGGTCCCTAAAATGTGTATGGGTGTATTGTTTGCCGATACAACTTTAGGTAACTTTGCCGATTTCATATTATTTTCATGCACTAATTTTGAATTTAATAGATTTATATTCGATCCTGTATCTACAATACATTGGATGGTCTGATGGGGGTTGTGTGTTAATGTCGCATTAAGTGTCAGTACAGGGACTCTTCTGTCTTCTGATTCATGGGTCTTGAATAATGTTTCATGAATCTCGTTCTTGCTCAATTTGTCCTTCTTCCTCGGCCTATGAATTCTCCCTTCTGCTATCAGTGAGATATCACAACTGTGAATCATATAACTTTCTTCCTGTTCTTCTAACTCCTTGCATATCTCATCTTTCTCGTCATCTTGTAGTTGCTTTCCTTCCTCCTTTCGATTTTCTTTCTCTCTCTCAAATATAACTTCGTTTACTTGTTTACATTCCTGGTTCTGTATTTTCGTGCTTGGTTCCATACATGAACCCTTTATCTCTTCTCTATTATCTCTAACTCACTCCTTCTGGATTATTCTTCGTATTGGGCCCTGTTTTCTTCCTGTTCCATCCTCTTTCGTTGGCTTTTCCTTCCCTTTGTATTTAATACGTCTTGCTTCATCTAGTGATGGAAACTCTTCATTATAATTATTTATTTTAAATCGACTATTTGTCCTAGAATCTTGTTGAGATATCCTTAGTGATACAGGAAACCTAATCGTGCTGTTAGTATTGATTGGTCTCCTATATATTAGTTTTTTTGTTTATATTGAGTTCGGTTAAGCTTGTAGCAGTTCACCGTGTCATGGTTGGTCATTTTACAGTGACTACAATACTTTACTGCCTGATTTGTAGATCCCTTTGACTGTGCCGCTTTCCTGCTCCTACATTCTTCTATTGTGTGATTTGTCCTTTTACAGTAGTTGCAGAATAGACTAGTATTCCTGTGACCTGCATCGTGGCTCTGGTGATTACTTCGTCCTTGGTTGTGGTGTCCCTCGTACCTTGGTGGCTGTGGTCCTTGTTGTCCTTGCTGTCTCCATGGTCCCCTGTAGTTCGGCTGGTAGTTCCCTCTGCCTTTTGAAGTTGATTGGTTCCCTCTCATATGGCTGGTAGGTTGGTAGTTTTGCCTGTAGTTCCCCTCGTATCCTCCTGGTCGAGTTGTGTTTGAATATCCTCTATTCCTATCTAGTTGAGCGTAACCATAATTCCTAGGTTGAGTGTTTGTTTGCTGGAGTTTACGGTTTGAGACAATTTGTGTTAAATTTTTAATGTCAGCATGTATATTGTTTAGTTCCTCCCTATGTTTGTCAGTGTATGTGGTGTCTGTGCTCACATTTTCTGCCCTCATACATTTTTCTCTGTTTAATTCTTTAAGTTTAATCTGCAATTCAATCTTTCGTAACCCGTTCTCTAACTGTTCTAAGGTGTCACAAGTTTCATTTGTATTATTTCGCAATACTCTGGCCTTAACCCTTGAATAACGTACTGTATTATTTGTTTTTCGCTCGTGGCTGGATCATGACACTTACATAGCTTCATTATTTCAAGATAGTAACTTAATACAGGTTGATCCCTACCTTGTACTTTCCTATCTAGTATTGCCTTGAGTGTTTGAGCTTGCGCTGGTGGTGTGAATGTTTCGATGAAAGTGTTTTTCAGTTGCTCCCACGAGTTAATAGCTTTACCCGTGCTAAAATGTTGATACCATGCTAACGCAGTACCTGCCAAGTGCGCGGCAAAAAGATTTATTTTTGAATTTTCCGCCCAATGGTTCGAGGTTGCTGCTATTTCATATTTGTCTATAAAGTCACTAGGGTTTTCAGATGGTAGCCCGTGGTACGTGCCTGCCGAAATTAACGGAAGCTTCTCTTTAACCTGTGTCATTGTTAGTGTTGGTGATGGGTGTAACACTGCAGTTTGTTGTGGTCCGTGCGCGGGATCTCGAGATATGAGAGTTGCTGATGGAGCTACCGTGGATTCGGATGTTTGTTGTGATTCGTCAGCGTGAACTAGAGATAAGTCAATGTCCTCATAGTCACCGTCGCTTGCGTTCGGCTCGTCATACAAGTGTTCCCTCTCTCTAATAAACTGTTCTATTCTTCCTAATTGTGGGTATTTAGTTAATTCAGTGTCTGATAAACTTCTTCCCCCTATTAACTTTCTAAAGATGAATTTTTTTTCTTAAGTTAAATTGGACTTTAAAAATGCTTTAAGATCTGCAACAATGGGTCTGAGATCTGCTAACGTGTCTTCATCCCTATACCTGATATTAAATTTAGTTAATATAGCTTGGAGGTTTGCTTTACTTTCCCTATATACATCTGAAGGTAAGCCTAGAATTGGAATTACCTTATTCTCCCCTATCATTTCATGTTATATTTCTCGTTTATAAAGTACCTAACACTTTTTCACTCTGTTTAGTATTTTTATTCCAATTAAATTAAATCTACCTAACCTAACTTGGTTAGTAAGTGTTTGCTTTTACAGCCTTGCTCCTACTTATGGAACTATTTGTCCTAATTGTGACACATTTTAAAGATTTATTTCAAAGGTATAATAATGTGTATGAGATATTAACTTGTTATACGTAATTACGTGCTACTTATTCTTCAGTGCCGTGTGGATTTAAGACTTAAATTATTAATCTTAAAATATATATAATAAAATTTCACACTGTGTCAGTTCAACTGCTCTATGATAGTTAAATCAAATCGACAGCCTCCACCATGTAAACCTTGTCGTTAAATAATTTATCTTAGGGCTAGAAAAGTACTTTCAATAATACATATTTTATCAATCCCCTAATAAATATTGAACTTGATGGTCCAATAGAAAGATTTTCTCAACAATCAATTCTTTTTGTAATTTTAGTATAATTAACAGTCCTATATTTAGGCTATCCTTAGATCAGCTATTATGAAACCTATGTTTTCTAACTAACAGGTGTTAATCTAATATATGTTTCAATTTCACTTTCTCTCCTTATACATATATGGAGAAAGTATTGTTTTTGGTCAAACTTTTCGAATTTTAGTTAAGAGTGGATATATTTCTGTTTTGGGGTCCCCTGATTATAACAAAAAGTTTTGACGTTATCTGTCTGTCCGTGTGTGTATGGATGTTTATAGAGCCACAGCCATACATTCACTGTATCTGCAGGCGTTTTTTTTTATTTGTTTAAATAATATGATTTTTTAAGGGTGGTTTCCCCCTAAAACCCCTAAAAAACGTGAAAATCAAAATATCTCAAAAATAGCTCTGATGATTGTGTTTACATTTAATATTTTATAGTGCATAGAGTAATAAATAATATGACACCTCAATAGTTATGGGTTTTTAAATGTCAGAAAATTATTTTTTTCAGTTTCCACAAAACAACATGGGTAAAGGATAATTTAACTGTTAGCTAAAAAATAAATAAATATGTATTTCAAATAATTTGTCTACGACTAACAGTTCCAGAGAAAACCTAAATTTACTGTCCATGATAAACGCAGTACGTTGTCTGAAAGCTCCCAATGTTATTCTTATGGAGAATATTAAATATTAATTTCTTCTTCATTTCCCAACCGTTTTCCACGAAACTTGGCATGAAGTGTAAGGTCACATCAACCAAGAAAATCCACTCAAAAAGGTTTGGTATTACCAAGATGAGGGGTTTCCTTGATAAAATTCTAACAACTAATCAAACTTTTTCTCTTGTTGTTATTTTCAGAAATTTTATAATTATTTTTGAAACGACAAATTTTGAAATGACACTTAGATCAACTTAAAAAAATAAGATATTTATATTACAGATTCTTGTATAAAAATTTACCTAATCTTACGCTACCAGAAATTTATAAACGGTTGGTATTGTGCATTATTAACATGAAGGGACAACCGAGGGAACTAAGATGTCAAGTTAATTTTTCGGCGTCAACCGCGTCGTGTAGTTTGAATTGCCAAACGTTTCGCGTTTGCTGTGAAGTGGCATCCTCTGAAACTGAAAATCGAAGAAAAAAAACTGAAATCTGAAGAAAAATAACAGACTTTTAAAAAGACAGCAATGGACCGAGATCTTACTGAAAATTGTTAAGTTCAAAAGTAGCCCCAACGTCAGTAGTTAATTGTTAAGCCTATTCTTTCTAAGGGTTAATTACTTGTTTTATAATCCTACAAAATAATTCCAATTCAGAGCAAGGGTAAAACGTTTGGCAACACAAACTATATGACAACGCGGTTGACGCAGAAAAATCAACTTTACATTGTTGACACCGGCCGCGAAAGCCTACGTTTGAATAACGGACCTAACACAAGAGGTATTAAGGTTAGAAAGATCCGATGAAAGATATTAACAAGGATCTTAGATCTATGTGACAGGTTTCAGGAAAAAACAAAGACTTAAATAAACGGTATCAGTAGACTGACACAAACATTCTCCCTTAGGTAAACTTAAAAAAGGAAATCTGAAATAAAACTATCATGTTCTTCAAAGTTTAGCTAAATATCATTTAATAATTTATTGTTTCAAAAATAATCATCCCATTTCTGAAAAAAACAAGAGAGACAAAGTTAATTGTTGGTTAATAGTTAATCTGCTGGGTAATTTGACCTTACGCTTCATACCAAGTTTCATGGAAAATAAGGAAGAAATTGATTTTTTAATATTCTCCATAAGAATAAAATTGGGCGTTTTCAGACAACGTACTGTGTTTATCATGGACAGTAAATTTAACTTTTCTCTGGAACCGTTAGTCGTAGACAAATAATTCAAAATACAAAGTTGTTTAGTTTTTTAAGCTTGTTTCAATGGCCCAAGTCAAGTTATACTTCACATTTATTGTTTTCACATAAAATTTTTAAATTTGATTTTTTTGACATTTAAAAGCCCATAACTTTTGAACCGCCAGTTTTACAGACATGTGGGTGGTGTCAAATAATTTAATACTCTGTGCAGTATAAACTATAAAATTATAATCAAAATCGTTAGAGCCATTTTTGAGAAATTCGGATTTTTCACGTTTTTAAGGGTTTTTAAGGGGGAACTACCCTTAAAAATAAGAAATTCCAAAAAATAAAAAGAAAACTCCTGGAGATACCGTGAATATACAAACATGCCAAATTTGTTCTAAATCGGACCAACGGGGTAGGCTGTGGCACTGTACACATCCAGACACACAGACACACGGACGGACATACATCATGTCCAAACCCACTTTTTTGGATTCAGGGGACCCTAAAACGGATATACCCACCCTCAACTCAAATTCTAAAATGTTGACGGAAAAAATACTTTCTCTATCTCTTTCTCTATCTCTATCTCTACTTTCTCAATGTAGAGAAAGTAAAATAAAAATTGAAATGACACTTAGATAAACTTTAAAGAATATTACAGATTGTCGTATAAAAATTTACCTCAACTTACGCTACCAGAAATTTATAAACGGTTGTTATTGTGTATTATTAACGAATATTTCAGGGACAACCGAGGGAACTTAAGATGTCAAGTTGATTTTCGGCGTCAACCGCGTCGTGTAGTTTGAATTGCCAAACGTTTTGCGTTTGCTGTGAAGTGGCATTCTCAGTGGCTAGGCTGAGACTGTAAATCCAAGAAAAAACTGAAATCTGAAGAAAAATAACAGACTTTTGAAAAGACAGCAATGAACCGAGATCTTACTGAAAATTTTTTAAAGTTCCAACGTCAGTAATTAATTGCTAAGCCTATTCTGTCTAAAGGATTAATTACTTGTTTAATAATCCTACAAAAGCTGTTATGACTTATGTTTTCAGGACTGTTTGACGATGGGTCCGCACAATCTTGCCATGAGTCTTTCAAAAAGTCTTATGGTAAGGGGAAGTTGGGCGAGATGTGTGTGAAATGTGAGCCGAAGGGAATCTTTACAAGCAAAAAGTCTTACAAAGTGTGCGAGCCTGGTTTGGTGTGTGCAAGGTGCACGGATGCCAACCACGACAGCAGCGATGTCTGTGTCGGGCCGCATCTGGGAAAGACATGTTCACCGTTGTATTGGGACAGGAACATGACGCCAACCACTTACGAGTTATCTACTCAATATGAAAAACCATGAAACTGAATGAATTACATTCTGATAGACAAATATTGATTTTTCTTTCTTCCTCCTAAGCGATAGGTTGGATAAAGTATTGTTTTCGTCAAAACTTTCTAATTTGAGGTGAGAGTGGATATATCTGACCCCTGAATGAAAGAAAGTGGGGTTCGACGTGATTTCTGTGTGCTTCTGATTATCCATCTTTAATAAATCGTCAAAATTCGTTAGACTTTACTTATCAAAATATGTTTAACTAAGGATTTTCTGTTGATATAAATAAAATAATCATTTATTTTAGGCATGATGGTGCGCACGTATGTGTGTGTGTGTGCGTGCTGGACAGTCGTGGGAATAAAGTTTTTTAATGGGGGCATATACACTTATATAGCCTGGAATTAAAACCTACTAGAGCGTAGGTTCCTAAATTTTTTATGGGGGGATATACTCGTATATAGCCTGGAATAAAACCCACTTTAGTGTAAGGTTTCATCTACACTATATAAGAGGAATTTTCAATACTTGGTTGTTTTCACAACAGGCTAGTCTTGTGATTTGGCACGGCAGTTCTTCAGATCACCACGTAAGACACTAGTAATTAGATTCTGTTATTTTATATATCATAATTATTGACAAATAATGATTGATAATTTAAAATATAGGTAGGTTTGCATTCTGATACCCAATACATTCTGCAATATTTTGTCATCAAGCTATCAAAGCTCACCAAGGCTCATTGCAAAGGATAATACAACACCCCAAACTGAAAACTATATCAATTTCAAACTAACTTTATTTTATAGTACGTTTCAACTACCTAAAAACTACATATTTTAAATCTTAAAGGTTTGCTAAAATACGTAAAAAATCCTGTATCGATAATTAGCTAGCTTGACTGAGAGTAGCTGCAAACAACCAATGCAATCAGGTGAAAATTGCTCTACCGAACACAAACGATTCTATTGGGAAAATAAAAACCCGATACCAATGAACTGACAGATAATTTCTCCCTTACCTAAATTTTAAAACTAAAACCTTTAAAACAATTCATTATCTTTAAACTTTACCTAAATGTAATTTAAAACTTTTTGTTTCCAAAGTCATCATCTAACATATTACACTAACAACTGGAGTAAATAAGTTAATTTAATTGTTAGAAATTATTGGAAAAATACCCCACCCCCAGCTGGTACTATCGAACTTTCTGAGAAGGTTTTTTAAGTGGCGTGACCTTACAGTGCATACCAATTTTCATAGAAAATGGTGAAAATATCAAGAGGAAACTGATATTAAATAATATCCATAAGAGTAGTTTTGAGCGCTCTCAGTCAACGTACTGCGTTTACGACGAAAATAAAATTTAACACATCTCTGAAACGTTTAAACATTCGTTTGTTACGTCACTACTTAGGTAATGACTCAACATAGTATTTTGTATAGTTTTAATGCGTTTTAATGTTTTAATGTTCAAATTATTTTTAATATTATTGTGGTCAGAAAAAAATACATTTCAAAGCCTATACCCTTTGAACCATTAGTTTTACAGACTTATGGGACTTAAGTCTCATATTATTTAAAAACTATTATGTTTCAAATACTGACAGACATACAAACAGGCAGGCAAACAAACATCAGCCCGAAAACCACTTCTTAGGTTTCAGGGATCCTTCAAACAAATATTTTCCATTTCTCAACTCAAATTTTAAAATTGTTACCAAAACAATACGTTCTCCTAATTCTATGCATGTATATTGAAAGAAAGTAAAAAAGAATAAGTTGGTTTTCCGTTTGGAACTAGCTGTGGTGACAACTTTACTGTTTTACGTTAATACTAATTATTATTAAAATACAAAAACAATATTGAAATATATTTATTACGTTTAAAAAACTTTTAACCAATTTAACCGTTTTGGAAATCTTTTATAACCAATTAAATTAGTCCATGACATATAAAATTAATAGTAAAATTAAGGTGTTATATAAACTTTTTATGACAAGTCAATATGTGTGCACATGTAAGGATAATATTTAATTGAGGTTATAAAGTGTATTTGTAATATTATAGGAAATACTTTCCGTTAAAGTATTTTCTTAAATAAATAAACTCAAGTAACTCTCAATTTCTATAATATGAGGAGGCAGAGAGAGACGGAGATACAATAAATAGGTTCCACTGAACAGGCATCCATCATGCCCCGTCTTCATCACTTCATTGATAAATTTATCTCATCGGATCAATCTCTATTTCCATCGAGAACTTCTAAGTTAGCTATTACAATAGTGATCATTGTAATTTAGCACTATTTTGGGTAACAATAGGAATGAAATACGTATCTTTCCCAATATCGTTTGCATATTAATAAAATAAAACGTTACACATTGTTTGCCAAAACCTTCTAGCACACTGTGTGGGATTCCAGTGATGTTGGTAAAAATTTAATTGTCTAGTAATTTATTTGGGAATTTGTGAAACACCCAACTTTTGTGGTACTGCCCCCCAACCATATGTAACACACCTCATTCAAAATTAGATCTCAAACGGACCGTTTTTACGAGAAATCTTGTGTTTACGGATCATAAACAAAAATTACAATTTAAAAATTTCTTTCAGAGGCACATTAGTTTTTTTCTGGAGACCCTTTCATGCATATATATGTAAGCTTGGATCATTTAACTGGTTTCAATTTCCACCTGTTTATTAAACGTTCGTCCCTGCTTTGATTCGTTTAGTGGCCGAATTTATTTTTCAATTAGTAGAGTGGGCTACAAGAACTTTTAATTTAAATAGTTAAGAACATTCTCCCCGGGTTGTTTCCTTTTTATCGCTTCTGACCTACGTTAATCTCCTTCATGTAGTTTATTAAAGAGTATGTTGTATTATATCATACAAAAATGTATGATATATAAATATAACATTTATTAAAGTTTATTTAGTTGATTAAGACCAGATAAATATTTTTGAAATATGGTGGTGTATGGGTTAGGATTCTTGGATTTAAAAAAAGAGCGTGGTGAGAATTTTGGCTACAGAAATAGATTTGGTCAGAAGGAGTACCAGAAAATATTTTTCTGGGTGAGTGTGTTACTTATTTGTTAACACATCAAGAGAACCAGAAAATTATTTTATTTGATGTATTGGTTACTATATTCCTTTCAAAATTACTTCCAACGATAAAATTTACGTACAGTACGGCCTTTGTTATTGATTGTCGGTGATAATTTAATTAAAAACGATATTTTGGTCATTTTCTATAAGGATAAGTAGGTCACAATGTGACGGCATTTTGGAATCCAAAATATGATCCCGTCTTCAGGTGGAATTGGAACATAGAACATGACATGGCAAGTTTTTAAAATATTTGAGTTTCAGCGTATGTCGGTTTTGTCCATATTATGTACTAATCATTTCAAGTTCTTTGACCCAGTTCAAAAGAGAAAAGGATTAGATTCTAAATCCCAAAACGTCGTTGAACGTTGTTTTACTAATCGTGAGAAATTTTCCACAATATCACGAATTTATTCTTTATGGCAATAACCGTTTTGGAAATCCTTAAAAATAAACCTAAAACAATAAAACTGAATAATTTGTCTGTAAATATTCATCGTAGCTCCAGCTTGAATCTCAGCTTTATTTCCTAAGAGAAACATTAGAAACTTCGCTTCATATTTAACTTGGCAAGTGGAATGTATTATTCATCTGAGAATTTCACTAAAGAGAAAGTTTATTATTAAGAATCACACCTAATTCATCTATTACACTTTTCCCAATTAATTTCCAAAATACTGAAACAACGGAACGAAATGTTAAGTGGTTCGCCACTATCTAAAGTTAAAAAGTTAAAAAATTAAATTGACTTTTATAAACACTTTTTACTAAACACTTTATTCTAAGTAATACTATGTTATTTTGTGAAAATCACACAATACTTAGATACTAAAATAGATTTTAAAGAAAAATGTTGCAATTCGTCATTTTTGTAATTTTTTTCAAAACAAAAATGTAATATAAGACGTTATAGTACAAAAAAACATTTAAAAGGTGCAAAGCTAAGAGAAAAGGAGCAAAAAAGAACTAAAATAAAAATAGTTTTCTCCTGTTCCAGGTTTTCAAAACTTCTAAATGTAAAATGAAGACGTTTAAAACTTTTTTCTCCAACTTGTGTTTTTACCATATTTTTATTGTTTTTACCATAATCTGTCAGTACTGCCCTCAATGGAATACAATTTTTACCACATAGGCTATTCCTGATTATATTAAAAACCTATTTCATAATAAATTTCAACGTTTTAAATTAAAATCTACTATTTTAGTTGGGCAAAGATTGTTGAAAATATTCTCTTAAATGTCTTTATTTAATGGGTTACCAAGATTTATATTCACCAAAATGTTTCTTGTAATCTTATCTTTTAAAATATAATTTTTTTGCAATCAGTTGATTAGTAAAAAGGTTATTTAAGAAAATATATTAAATTTTCTCATATTAAATATTTCAACTAGCCTAGCTACCCTTTAAAAAGTTATTCATTTTATCAAAAACCCATAATTAGAGAATAAACGAAGATAGTGGCTGATCCCCTTAAGGGTAATTGGTGATCAATTTAACCTGCCAAGCTAGTCCTTATACTTATGTTAGAAATAAAAGTGGTATAATTAATTATTAACATTTTTATAACAAATTATAAACCATAACTAGGAACATTAATTATCGTTAACATTATTACTGGAAATTAGAGGTATATGAGCCAAAATTTCCCAGAGAGACAGTAATCATATAGCATAATGAACATATGGTCATTATTTGCATGATGACAAAACTCTCACCTCGTCGTGTTGGTAATATTTAACAATTTTAGTCTCATGTTGTAACATATATTATTATTACTGTGAATTAACTATCATTCTGTTTTTATTAAGATGGGATGACAAACTAAATAAATTATTTGAACTTCTGTCACAAAACCTATTTATTATGTCTATACACATTTTATCAGTCATTTTCAGTTTTGCATAAAATAAAAATTAAGGAGCAGTGCAGCACCTGTATTTATAGGTTTCCCAAGCTTCTTCTAGAACCTTCTTGATCCCTGTCCACTGTCTATTGTTCTCCCCTCAGACATGAATTTTCTGGACCAGCCCAACAACCATGAGACATGCTAACTTATACTTACTATGTTGATTTCTTTCTTTTTTCTTATATTTTTTTTATTTATTTACAAATTTCTATTAAAAAAATAACAAAATAATATTAACCACGTTACAATGTCCTTAATTTGTGTTACATAATGTTATTATTACTTAAAATTTATACTTTGAACATAAAATGTATAAAATGGCAAGTCATTCCTCATGTGGTTTTAGGGTGAAGTAGATTTTTCATTGTTAGAAATAATTATTTTACTTTTTGTAGCAAGAGGGAACTTTAGCATTGAATATGAATAATTTTATTGATGGATAATTCCAAATCAAACCTCAAAAACCATAATCTCGATAAAATTTCTGTAGGACACTATGAGACACTGATAAGGATATGGAAAGATGTTCTCAGGATTTTAGTGAGGGCACAAAATAGGTTTAATGGGTTTTGTGTCATGAACTTTGCAGTGCGGTAAGAACAGCTGATTTCATAGACAATATCATGACGTAATTACCCAATGGATAAAACAATGTGATGATCTTCTAAACGTTGATATGGTTTTAGTCACGATAAAAAATTAAGATTTTCGAAAAAATTATGAATTTAGAAACATCTATATAGCTTAAACTAAGTTATAGGCATGGCTGTGCATTTATTGGAACTAAAATATCGTTTAGTTAGTGTTAAGTTTTTACCCCAGTAAAACAAAAAAACAATACTACTTCAATTTCTTTCAGTAGTTCGGTACAAGCTCTTTTTGTAACGCCACGAAGAAACCTGCCACTATTATTTTTAATTTTGTTTTCGTTATTCTATACATTTTAGAGAAAGTTTTTGTTTACATTAAACTGTCTCAAATTCAATAAAACAGTAGGAAACTATTAAAATGTGTTTAGTGGTATTAGCAGCAATTTTTTTCTTATTTATACCAACAAATTAATCTATGAAAGTGATTCAACAAAATCAATAACCAACTGATAAAATAAATCTATATTAGTTTGTTTTTACTAATTCATGATTTTATACTTATTTCAATATTATATTTCATAGTTAGTCTTTTTCTTCTTAATATTGGGTAGTATAACCATTCCAAAGGACGGGCCAACAGATAGTTTCCTATTAATAAACACCTTAGTATACGAACAAAACCACTATGAAAAACTAGAACGGAAAGTGAAACTATGTTAGCGTAGTTACATGTCCATTGCGGGAAGGTAAAGTGCCAAGTTATAATTAGCGTAAAACTTTGTTCAGCTTTTAAATGACTGCTTCTATAATTTATGATCTTGTAACGGATGAAATTTTGTCTCTTATTATTCTCAAACATAAAATCTTACACAAGGTTTGAAAACTCTCAGTTTACTAGCATTTAGTTTATATTTATTATATAGTTTCTGATATTGGTTTTCTTTTTAATTAAAGACAAAGAGTAAAATAATACATATTATTAATTATAAATTTGATTTAACTCAATTACAAACAATATGTTTCATTGTTCGTTTATTATAGTTTGTTAAATCCCTGACACTATAAAATGAATTTAGAGAACACTTCTTTCCACCAACATTCCCATTTTTTGTATGGGTTTTAAGTTACAGTATTAAGAATCAATATAGCATTATCATATCAAAATATAAATCTGAAATCTTCAGCACTAGTAAAAATAATTCTTAGATCAACTATTTAGGATTCATTCACAGTAAGATAATCTAAAAAAAGTGTGGCCTATAGTTAATAAATTTTGTTATACGTTAAAAACATGTTATAATTGTGCAGTTTTAAATGGGTTTAAATCAAATATAATTTTAAATGAGTATTCTGTGTTTGAAATTATTATTGCTGATAGTGAATTTATGTTATTTCGATTTCAATTGTGGACATTTTCCATCACGACTTTAAGGAAAAAATTTAGCCTACGACGTTTCTGGATGTGGAATCTGAACCCGTCATCAGGTGAGCTAGTATCTAACATATAACACAGTTAGTACATAATCCAGACTAAGCCGATATAAAGCTAAAAACAAAAGTTTTTTTCAGCTTCATACCGGCTTAGTCTGGACTATGTACTAACTGTGTTATGTTTTAGATTCTAGTTTCTCTGAGGACAGAATCTGATTCCTGATCCCGAAATGTAGTATTTTTTTACTTAAAATCGTGATGTAAAATGTCCACTTTGATAATCTAAATTACATAAACTATTATTGTTTCATTTTACTAATTGTGGGTTGAATGCACTTTATCGACAACTACTAGTAACTACAATTAACAACAATAGTACGAACAAAGTCCTTTGAAACTCAGGGAGTTAATAAATTGCTTGCAGTTTCAAAAGCACACCGTGATCAAGACTCCGACAATGTTGATCTGTAATTAGAAACCTAGACCTGTTGATCCTCTGACCTAGTAATAATTCAAAGATCTTAATACTAAACACGGTTGATTATACCCTCGTACTAATCACAATATTAAACTGTTACACTCAGAATAAACAATAAATCTTTTAAATAAAAATACTAATCTTTATTTTCCAAAGGACTGTACAAAACCATATGGAGAACCATGGTCTAATTTAAATCATATTCAGTCAAAGTGCAATTTAACTATTTTTCAATGATGTAAAAACTTTTAATTAAAAACAGTTCCCCAGAGACAAAAACTAATTTAATATTCAAATAATTCACATCACTAGGTAGCTTATAAAAAAATAGTTTTAATTAATCTGTGTTTTTCATGGTTTTAATTAATATGCTATTTACTCCATATGCTAAACATTGCGTTCGTATATAAAGTCTAGATCTTGTGAAATTATAGTGTTGGTCAATATTGAAAATTAAATTATTTTGTGCTTGTCTTCCCGTATGAAGTAGTGGGAAGACATTGTCATTTTACTAAGTCTCAACTCTCAACTCAAATTCAAAAACTGTAATCAAGACACTACCCTCTCATATACTTTCGGAAATGCATACGCAAGAAAATACTTACGTTTCCAACCAAAACTTTGTCACTCAAATCAAAGCCTGATCAGATTAATGTTCCTATCAAAGGTTGTTCTCTGAGACGGGAAGATATTGAGCATCAAACACTGGCCTTTATGCAAACATCAATGCAGACTGTGTCTGGGCAAACACAGAGATATCCGGTGTCTAGATTTCCTGTTGGTTGAGCCTATCAGCTCAGCTGTTCATGGCTGGAGCCAAGCCTTTGCAAACATCAATACCATTTCATATCACTATCTCTAGTTCACATGACATCCAGGCTGATCATTGTTTCTGGATTTGTCTAGGTTCTTGGCTGTAGGAGTGTTAGCATCTGGCTGAACGCGTAAAATTTAACGAAAGTGACAAATTTATCATGTGATATTATTCTATTCTGTAAGCAAATCCCAGAGATACTTAAGTTTTTATATTCCATAAGTATACTAGATAAATTACAAAAATTTACGTTGAATTTTCAGTTTACATTGATCAACTATAAACTACTCATCTTATATGACAAACCTTTGTTACATACTAATAATGCGCAATAAAAATAAACAGTATGTGCATTAAAAATGTTATTAATAGTTTATTTATTCCTGTACATCCAACAGCTAGGTTATGAGAAGAAGCTCCTTTAGACATATCCATGATCTAAGTTCTCCGCAGGGAAGTTTTTATGATTTTATACCACGTCTGTTTTTTACTCATATTTACTCATATTTACCTTAAACACCTACCTATAAAGCTTGGAATGTGTTTCATAGACATTCTAAATCTCATAAAAAGGAGGCTACGATAATGATTCGCATGGAATAGTAAGCAGCATCTTGAATGTATAATGAGTTATTATTTCAGTTTTAAATTGGAAAATCGCTCAAATGATAGAACATTCATGTAATCGCCGAAGCGTCAGACGTTCAGATGACAAATAACCGTCGTAAATCAGAGGCTCGTAGTTGCGATGAGGGATGGCCGCCGCAGCTTCCATATGAATTGGCTTCATCACCATAGCAATGTATGCGGCGCGTAGAGTTCACCAAGAGCTAGGTTCGTTAAAATAGTGTTACAGTTCCCTCCACAATATTAAATTACTGTGTTTCCGTACCTCCGTACTTACGTCTTTACGTCTCTCCGTCTCTCCATCTCTCAGTCTTTTTATCTCTCCATCTCTCAGTCTTTTTATCTCTCCGTCTCTCAGTCTTTCCGTGTCTCTGCCTCTCAGTCTTTCTGTCTCCCCATCTCTCAGTTTTTTTATCTCTCCGTCTCTCAGTCTTTCCGTGTCTCTGTCTCTAAGTCTTTCCGTCTCTCCATCTCTCAGTCTTTCCGTCTCTCAGTCTTTCCGTTTCTCCATCTCTCATTCTTTCCATCTCTCCATCTCTCAGTCTCTCCATCTCTCAGTCTTTCCGTCTCTCCATCTCTCCATTGCTCAGTCTTTCCACCTCTTCGTCTCTCGTTCTTTCCGTGTCTCCATCTCTCCGTCTTTCCTTTTCTCCGTTATTCCGTCTCTCCGTCTTTGTGAATTTCTGTAGTGTTTTTTTAGAAATCGGGAGCACTGACTTAGACAAAGCTTAGTTTCATTATTCAATCCGTTTAGGAGAGATAATTGTTTATTTAAACCAAACCAAAAATATAGTTTTGCGGAATAAGTCATCTACAAAGGTAGTTTAGGAGGAAATAGTCATCAGCTGTCAAATTAAAATCAATATTAGACTCTGTACATAGTCGTAGATTATTTAGTTTCATAACTATTCACACCTTCTGATCTAATCTATTTCAAAGCATCATGAAATAGCTGAGTAAATGTGTTTTATTACTTTTTTATTTTAAGATCAATATTTAGTCACAATAATAAGTTTTTTTTCTGAACCCTGAACCCTACACCCCTTAGAAGGACAGACTAACTGCTGGTATACCAAAAAACTAAATTCATTTAAGAGAATTATTGTAACTATAAACATATTGCCTTAAAACCTTTTATTTCACAACCCTTCGTATTTGGTCCACTTATTTGGTATTATTTACTAACGACAAGCTTCCCCACCAAAATTTACATATAATTTTATTGTATCACACTTATTTGTAGGTATTGTATTGGTTGCAAACCAATATTACTTAAAAACTGTTGATAAAATTGTGTCTGCTACATCATTTTCATAATCAAAAGACCCAATTTTATTTATTTATATTTTTTAATCACAAATTTAATACGAGCTAAGTAATTGTGATCTTTCTTTCGACGCCTGTTTCATATAATAATATGATTATTTTTTAAGAAATAACCATCAATACGACAATACCAAGCTTTATAGTAGGAGAACAATCACTACTACCAATCAGTCTGTTACAATAGTCTCGAGCTAATACCAGAGTTACCTTGCACAGCTCATTGTATTAAATTTTCTGTTGTTCAATTTCATACATAGTTTACATTGTTAACAAATAACTTGTATTTCATTGAAATATACTTACTATTTTCAGCCAACCATCTTTATAATTGTTGTTACAAATATAAAAACGTAAGACATTTAGCTGGCATTGAACATTGAACCCCCAGGCTGCTCAACGTTACAGTAAGGTATCAACTTTTACATTATTTACACAAAACAGCCATCTTGAAAAATAACAATACTATACTTAGGTCCTGTAAATCTTGTTTCTTTATGATCCAATAATTAATATATATCATTTTGAAATCCATCACACCATTTAATAACACCATTTTATATTCTTTCGACCACAGTTATAATTTACTTTGAGAGTTGAAAACAGCAGTAAAAATGTTTGTAGTACGTCTACTTAAGTTATATTATGTAGGAAATAGTAAATATAAAATCTAAATTATTTCTCTCCTCTTGACAGAAAAAATACTTATTATTTTTCCCTACTTTCCTTATAGAGAATAAACAAACTAACATAGCCTTACGACAGTTTACATGACACAGAAAACCTACTTACTCATTTATTATAGACAAAAATAACGACACCAGGCTTTAACAAAGTGATTCTTCTGAGTATGCTTATCTAAATTACGATTATTTCAGTGTACTCCTTGTTAAACATAGCTACAACAAAAAGCTAGTTTCAAAATTGTGACATAAAATTTGTTATATCTTTAAAAACATTTTAATATAGCTATATCGATAAAAATGTATCAAAACTATAACCAGAATATCCCAATAGTTAATGTCACCATAGCATTTACTGCCTAGTCAATCGAGACGACAATGAAAGGTTCATCTAGTTCAGAACGCCAGGCATGACATCCATATGCAACTGTTGCAACAGGCCATCTGTCATTGTAATTATCAGCTCCTGATTTGTAACGGTTATTCGTCACTGTAATATCTGTTATCTCGTCTGAACTTCTATCTGATAGATCAGTCTTTATGAACGAACAATAATAATATTAACAGTTTTTTTTATTGAAACGTTTAATAACAAAACTTAGAGGATGTGACTCCTTTACTTCTTCCGTTTCAATGTAAATTACTTATTATGTAGTATGATGAATTCCTGTCTAAAATAGAAATTTTCATCAACTAGTAATTTGATAGTATTGGCTTTCCATATAAGAGATCATGGGTTTGACGCCCAGGATACCTATCTAGGTTAGGACTGCTTTACCAAAAAGCATTTAAGCGATTTCATTACTTCACCGACTATTGAAACATTTTAAATATCAAATTTTGACGTTTTGTTTACATGTTTTTTTAATTTAATCACTTTAATGATAATTAAACGTTAATTTACGTTGATTTATTCTTTTGAATCCTCAACAGTATTGATTAATTACTAATGTTATCAATCATAAAGGTAACAAAATGCTCACACTGTGTGTGTGTGTGCGTGTGTGTGTGTGCGTGTTTGTGTGTGCGTGTGTGTGTGTGTGTGTGTGTGTGTGAGAGAGAGAGAGAGAGAGAGAGAGAGAGAGAGAGACCATTTAGAAAATTCCAATTCAAGCTAAAGTTAGTAGTTAAATTAATAATTAGATAGCTAAATAAACTATTGCAATAGTTATTAACAAAATATTTAGTTTTAAATAGTTTTGTTTAAGATAACCCAAGTTTACTTGTTTCTTATTGAATTCTAGGCCGATGTTAGATCCAATAGGATTTGATTTACTGTAGAATTTATTAGCTTACATTAGAAAAAACTTTCAATAATACAAGGTCACGACATAAAAAGAATCAAACATTTAAAGCGGTACGAGCAGTGCTAGGGGCAACTGAAATCCACTAGGTAGGTGATAGTCTTGCTTATTTGTTACGCATATGTGGTCGTTTCATGCAAGCTTATTGTGTGACCCGTTTAAGGTACAAATTCAGTTTTTTGTGAATTTTTTAACATTTTTAGACCTCAAAAGTTACAGATTTCATAGAATTACCAAATTGAACAAGTGTCTTAAAAATCTTATACATAGTATACGATTTTTTCTTGTTTTAAAGTTTCACATAGGTTACATAGAAAAGATTTGTTATTTATACACGTTCTTAAAATATCAGCACGAAAGTTGCATAAAAATGCTAAATTTCCCAATTAATCCCCATGTAACTCGAAAAGTGTTCACTGGAATATTAAACAAATTATGCCAAGGAATATTTACGACACAATAAACAGTATATCTTTGGCTCACAACACCAGAGAATTTCCTTATAAGTAGTATTAAATAACTAACTATATTGTTAATCAAAATCAATTATCAGTAATTAAAGGTATGATAATTATTAATTCAAGCCAAGATTGCTTACTATGCGTTAGTTGATTCTAATATGAGGTGTGGGATTGCGGTATGGGGCGGATCATCAGCTGGAAATCTTAATAGAGTCCTCATTACTAAAAAAAAGGCTGTAAGGGCTCTAGCTGACCTGCAACAAGAAGAAATCCGCAGGCAGGCGTTTAAAAAACTAGACATTCCAACAGTCACTGGCCTTTACATCCTCCA
This sequence comes from Nephotettix cincticeps, assembly GCA_023375725.1. Taxonomy (NCBI): domain Eukaryota; kingdom Metazoa; phylum Arthropoda; class Insecta; order Hemiptera; family Cicadellidae; genus Nephotettix; species Nephotettix cincticeps. The sequence continues at coordinate 139,495,106 of CM041786.1, forward strand.
AGTAATACTGCATGCGGACAACCTGAAGCTTGAAACAAACAAAGATCTCCACACTTATAACACAAGACACGCTGCGAGATACAACCTACCTCGACACCGGACACCCCTATTTGAGAAAACTCCCTCTTACATGGGGCGTAAGCTGAAGAACTAGCTACCTACCAGTCTTCAAAGTCTAACAGGATGAACCCCGAAGAAAAAACTACAAACATACCTGCAGGACAACCCAGTCTATAACTTGGATAAGTTCTTGAACTTATAAACTTTCTGTGATTATGTAGTAAGGTACATTCCATATTTGTACTGACGCCATTGCTTTTCTTAATGTTCATGTCAATAAAGATTTTTGAATTGAATTAAAAATTAGAAGACAATTAATATTTCAATCTAACATTCCAGTGAAGTACGCTTAAATATTAGTTTACAGAAATACTTGAAGAAATAACGTCAATGGGCGTACTTGATTTTTAAATAAGCTATTTTAACGAAAAATAACCTAACATTGTGTCCCAAACATACTTGGAGTAGTGAGAGGCATTTCGTAGAACGTCGAGATGGGTCGGCATCATTAATTAACAACAGACTCTGCAATCGCAAACAAAACCTTCGCCCGTTTCTTGCTGCCAGGCCCGTCAGTTAATTAGGCATCTGCTTTTTACGATCTTCCAGTCATATAATTAGCTTGTTCAACCAGAGTCGAGCACTGAACTTTTACGTTTAAAATTAAATTCTGTCATATCTTGACTCATAGTTAAATTGCTATTGAAACACGTTATCGTAATTCAACCTTAACATTTGTTTTTAGTGTTATTATTTCTTGTGTTTTTTATGAATGATAATATGGAAATGTATTTTTTGAGTTGGAATAGTAATTGTTTATTTACTTAAATGTCAGGAAACCTTTCAATCCAGGTATTTTAAGACAAGTACGAATGAGAAATGAGTGTAAGATGATTATGACGCGATCTTGTAGTTCTGTTACTTACTAAGCCTAACATGTTCCTTAGACAGGACTTAATTGATAGCCCAACAGCCGATGTCTTCCAAGGGACCTACAGTTTAACCTGAGATTAAAACCAATTTTTCCACTGTTCTTTGATCTGGTCTAATTATGAGGATGGTCTTTGCGGATTAACGTAGTGTTCGATAGTGCGGTTGTTGATCCATACAAGAGAACATTTCATTCACAAACCATCGCTCAGGAGTATCCACAATTCGTGACCTCCAAGTTGCTGAATTACAGGTCAAGTCACCTATATTTATATTTAGGAGGAAAAAGCCTCTATTGGACGTAACAACACGACACCTCGACATAATTGGATGGTATCGACAATCAGTCTATATCGGAGTCAGCGACAGACCGCCTTCATTATGCATTCAAATACATCCGAAGCATCCACATGGTATTGCCTGTGAGGGCCAATTCGTACGACAGACCGTTTAAAACACATTGACTAATTAATAATTTCATTTTCAATAAACAAATTTCACTTATTTTTTTACTTTATGTTATTACGAATGCTTAAAAATTAGCCAATAAATATAAAAAAGTGTAATTTTTAATGGAAATAAGTATTATAAGCCATAGTGATTTTTTGAAATCGTATAAGCTATTTTATTTTGGTCATGCGATATGAAAAAAATACATTTTGATGTACTGTTATATATATTCATCAGTTTAAACTATTTCTCAAGTATTCATTATTCGACAACTCTCAGGTAGGTATTTTAAGGTGAATGCAAGAGAATCTGTCTGAGTCTGGGCAACTGGTTTAGTATCTAATAAAGACAGAAATTTCCTCAGGATTAGACCAGTGATTATTTGGAATATTTGGGATCAGGCTCCACCACCATCTAACAACAAATTACCTTCAAGTTTATCTTCAAGGACATTCAAAAACATGAACTGAAATTTCGCGAAATGCAGACGAATATCTTTACCTATAAATGGCTACTTTATTAAGTAATTTATGTAGGCCTTACGTGTTTTAATTGTTTATTTCTGTTAAACTACAACTTAGGTTACGTATATATTTTATATATTGATAGGTAATCCATTTTAGGCAAGCTATGACCTATAGTAAAATTAATATTAGCTTTTATTTTCATACACACTCAAAGAAATGTTTAGGACAATATAGCTATATGCCTCAAGGGTTTAAGGTAAAACTTTCCTCCTTGAACGAAACTGTTGTCACCGGAAGGCTCAGCTAAAGGTAACAATTTCCTGAGTGACAAAAAGGGTTTAATCCCTGGATACACATAAAGATTTTCCCCACCACCTACACATATAAATAAAACAATTTACAATTGAGCTTGACCTGGTGATTAACCAACCTAAATCACTATCATTGTCCAAATTGGCTAACATAACATCAAAGCAATCAATTACTTCAGTCAGCTGCGATTATTTCTGCTAGTTCATCACACGTTTATCAGATTTCTCCATGTCATTCTCATAGGATTACTTTTAGTCCCAAGGGACTAAAACTACAGACTTTCCGTTTTGGCCTGATATTCCGTATCCTGCCTATTAATTCTTTTGAGTGATGTTTAAAATATTGCGTAAAATCCAAAAAATGAGGTTTATGAACCTTGCCGGTTACTGTTTAATTTTATTTGTATTTGTGATAAATTTTAGGTATATTATTTAGCAATTAAAGTTTTTTTTAAAAACTTTAATAATTATTACAGCTTTAATAATCTATTTCAGAGATGAAAAGACAACTTTAGTTAGTAGGTTGAGGAAAAAGGGTTTGTTGAATATAATGAAGATGCATGGAAATACGAAAATCGTCGAGTTTAACCATCACTCCAAAGTTAAACTTTGACTCCGCACTCACGCAACCGCGTCACATGTCATATTCCGTTTGGTCAGACATGCGGAATGGTCGAATCACATTAGGCCGAATGACAGTCGGGCGTGACGTAATTGATGCGTAAAATGAAACCGAGGCTTTTGGTTATATCCCACATACAGGGTGTGTAACAACTGCGCCAGACTGTGAACACTGTGAGTGGTACCAGCTTGTAAGTTTGTTTGCCTGAAATTTGGACAAGCCAAACTGTTACTTAAATACAAACACGTTTTGTACAAAATAACCGACGTATATTATACAGGGTGGATCAAACATTTTTATCCAAATATTTAGGTATTGTTCCTCGGTTAGTGAAAAATGTAAATATTGCAATTGAAATTGACCTAAAATTACTAATGCGTCTAATGTTACTAAAGTTACTAATGGAACTATGATTTATCTTTGTTTGCACACAAGTTAGATAATAGTTAAGATAGCTTATAACAAAAATTACAATTTTTCCAAAATACATATTAAAATAGCTAACTAATCATATATAAGTTTCGTGCGAACTGGTTAGTTACGCATACTTTTATATGCAATTTTTGAAATCCGATATATTTAGTTTTAAAGAATAACACAACTGTACACCATAACTGCACACAATATAGTTTAAAATACAATTTTATACCATATACTACAAAATAGTAAATGTAGTACCCTAAAAAGTAAGTAATTGCTTAAAATTGGTTACTTACAAATAACATTGCACAACATTTACTCACACCCACGATTATAGCTTTATCATAATAATAACTAACTCCTGACTAGATATCACTCATTATTGGGTATATTTTATCATTATTGTGATCAAAAAATATTAAACTAAGTACTTTCATATCACAGCAAACGTATAAGTTTGTTTCTTCAAATCAACATTCAATTCCTGTTTTTGTGTCAATATGATTACGTCTAACACATAAAAAATATTAAATTTTATTTTAATTAGTTTTCTTTTAAAAACAAATTGACCAGTAGATACAAGGCTGTACGAATAATGTAGTAAAGGGTAGGGAATAGTAAGCGAGTGCGAGGTTTAGTGAATCAATTTCCATTATTTATGGTTGTGGCATACCCTTGGCAGGTCTGGGTAAATGAAAGGTTAGAATGGGTCCATAAGACCTTCCTCTGGTTTTTGTTACAACCCATATTCTAAGTAAAACATCACGTTTGCTCCGAATTCATCTAATAAAATATTGTCGAATGGTATCGTTATCATTGTATTTTCTCTTAAACCTCTAGGAGAAACTCTCAAATAAAGAACTATGGGTATTTGAGAATCGTAAATGGAATTCTGGGTAGAGGTGTGCTCTCAAGTCTCTTGAAGTCCATCACTAGGATCAGAATAAGAAGCATACTTTGGTAGTTTAAAATACACAGAAAAAACTTGTTAAAAACTTATTTTTCGCCACACTGCTTCAAAAAAGATGTTATAGATACATGTGTTGAAGAGCAAAATTTGTTGTTTTTCTTTCTAGTACTAAAGCTATTATTATCAAGATTTTTTTAGTCGTAGGTCACAAATGATTATTGTTGACAATAACTTCGATTCTAGGTCAGCATAACTAACACTGACATAACCTAAACAACCAATCAGAAATCAAGAAAGAACTGCTACAACATAATTAACATAACAGCTGTTTAGTCTAAAGTGACAAAAAATGGTCGACAACTATTGATACTAAATCACGTAGCAATTTATTTTTTACAAGATTGCTTAATTTTTTGTATTACATGACGAAAATTATAGTTTATTACATGGCCTAAGATTGGCTTTTTGATATATATATATATATTATATACTCAAACTTTCAACAGCCTCGGTGCGCATCGGCTTTAAACATGTGCTTATATCAAAAACGTCCATTTTTGGTACTAGTGATAAAATATGCTATTATTGTAAGATCGTAGATATGTGTTTCAATTTACTATAGCTTAACACACATCAGAGATACTGAGCAAAGGTTAAAAAATATTTTTATTAAGTGCAACGTCAAAGTTTATAGACAAAATATCACTCAAAAAGACAGCACTGTACAACACAGAGACTGATGTACGAAACACAAGTTCACTTTGGACAGTGACGAATTAGTGCACGTGGGATCGGCGTGGCAGACTAGTTTGGCGCTGTTCAATCTGACCTTGGATAAGTTGTGGAGGCAGAAAATGCGCTTTTTATTTCGCTATTCCATTCAGTCAATGTTTAATATTCCCGTACAACATTCTGTAAAGATAATTAATTTTATCAGAGTATTGATAATATTTGTACACTATTATAATAATTTTCTGCTGTAATTTTTTTTATTTACAAAATATGTACATTCACACTTAATCCGTTACAAGAGAAAATTTTCCTGAAACATGTTCAAAATGTTCCCTTTTATTTTCATCTCAGTTTACAACCAATACTTGATAAATATAAATTTCTTTTCAATTTTACCTATTTTCCTTGGCATCTTCAGGGGGTGAAAAAATTAAAAATTATACACCTTAAAGGTTCGACACGTCGTGGTGTAATCTACATCCGGACTTTTTAAATACATTTAAGATCTGCAGACAACAAAGTAAATATACAGGGTGTTCATTAAAGTTGGGGACAAACTTCGAGGGGTGATAGTACTCATCAAAATAAACAAAAAATTTCTAGTAAATATATGTCGAAAAATCCTTCGATTAGCCGCTAGCCGCCATTTTGTATTTTATACAAAAACGTTATATATGAATAATTATTTAAGACCAAACTTCGCACACATATTTAATGGCTAAAGAAAAAAATATTCTCAAATTATTATTAATTTTTCTTTTATATTTTCAAAATTATGGCGGTTAAAAATATTTTAATTTAAATAACAAAAAAACCATTAACTTTAAGAACCGCCGCCCTTTTGAAAATATAAAAGCAAACTTAATGAAACTTTGAGAATATTTTTCTCTTTGGCCAATAAATATGTGTGCAAAGTTTGGTTTCTGTATCTTAAGTAGTTCTTTATATATAAAGTTTTTCGTATAAAATACAAAATGGCGGCTAGCGGCTAAACGAAGGATTTTTCGACATATGTTTATAGGAAATTTTTTGTTTATTTTAATGAGTACTATCACCCCTCGAAGTTTGTCCCCAACTTTAATGAACACCCTGTATATTAAATATATACAAAGGTATCAAATCTAATATATAAAATAAAGATCTAGAATTAAAAGAAATTTACTTTTGTTTTTCATGTTTAAGAATATCTGTGTTTATGAACTTTTATAGATCTTTGAACCCTAGACTTGATATTTTCCGATATTGACGTGTTTTAAGATAGGTTATTAATTGATTTCCCTAATAGGAATATCAGCAATAACGAACTTTCATTCATATATTAAACGATGATATTTGACAAATAAATTATATATTCCAGGAACATTCATTTTTATCGATTGCGAACAATACTGGTTATATCACAAGGTCATTTAAAAGTTATTAATTTCAACAGCTGGGGAGAGTTTTTTCTGTTGTCAAATAAAATCTCTCTTGAATAATTACTGGTTGGTTGTGCCATTAAAATCAGTCACAGTTGATTACACATGTAATACAATTAAAATGTAGTAAATATTTTGATAGTATTAAAAAAACCAACAGTAATGTAAATACCAATTTTTTTTAGTTATGTTTGACACTATATTATTAAATAAGTCTTCTATTTTTATTTCTTATCTAATTAAAAACAATATATTTAGAAGGAGTTACATTAAAATTTTATATTTCAGAAATATCTCAGAAACTGACAAAGATAAGTGGCTGACATTTTTTATATAAGTAGCGCAAAGTGCTTGAGTTATAATGTATGACTTCAAAAAAACATGTTTATTAAATAATTTGAATTTTTTGTTTAAATTTAAATTTACACATCTCTATTTTCAACTCTATATTCCTAAAACTATATTTTAGCTAATTATTTTAAGAAAACATCTGCTCAGTTTTAAGCTTGTGGTAATCTAACTTTTTAAGAAAAGTGTACCCAAAGTTCGTTCAATTTAACATCACAAGTATTGGCACTACCCGCTCCCTGAGAACCACAACTTCATTCAAACGATGATTCAAATTTTATTACGGTATTGATATATAAAAAAACATATATATCTGAAGAACTTAGTTACCTTTTAGAAGTGAAATTTATTATCATACAAGATTAACGCAAAAATGTTATAATAGTTCGTTTCTTTTACCTTTATTCATATATAATCTTAAACCTTTTTTAATCAATATTGTGTATATAGCCATTATAGGTATCATAAGTAAATTTAATTGAATATTACCCCTTTTTAAACCTTTTTTTAAATCAATATTGTATACTAGCAGTAAGCCCGTACTTTGTACGGGTTGTAGGATTCAGTATAAACAAGAAAGATAATACCAAAACGTAAACCTGAAATCCTAAACAAATCAAAGAAAACAAATAAAAAAATAAAGAAAACAAATCAATACCCAGCTTTCTTAGTTATTATTACTTTACAATTACATAAATTAGAACATTTATACCATTTATATTATTAGTTATACGTTAAAATAACTTTTTAATATAGTATGATTTCGAAATGGGTTAAAATCAATGACCAATATAAACTAACTAATATTGATTCAACAGCTGTTTGTTTTTCTTTCTATTAAATATTTAAACTACAAAGACAGCTGATTATTATCAGTAGGTTATTCATTAAAACTGAATCAAAATGCGAGTAATAGGCTATCGCGTAAAAGTGGGTTTTTAAATGCTCGTTATTTACTTATCATGGGGCGGCGGGCGGTTTTAAGCATTTACAAACCTTCTCTGGAATGTAGAGAATACATGAAATAAGTTTCATTATAATCAGTTCTCCCGTTTTTTTCGGAGAAGACGGCGTAAAATGCCAGCTGGAGCGTCACAGACAAACAGACAAACGACAAACAGACAAAAATTAAGATAAGACCGGTTTCGGCTTCTGTAACGCAGGAAGAGTAAAAATAACTAAAAAATGAATAATTCTGTGCAATGTACGGACAAAACTTTAATTTTATTTATAGAGATATAATCATTATAGGTGTCATAAGTAAATTTAATTGAGTAATTCATAGAAACCAATACTAATTACCAGCGAATGTATTACGTAGTCCCAATTAATACTAGAGTAAACCGCACGAAAGTAGTCCGATGAGAGTCACTGCGGTGTTGCCAAATCGCCTTATTCTATTGTGGCATATAGTTACGTCAGCTGATAGGCTAAATGAAAAATGGTAAAACTGCTGGACAATAGGAGGTGAAAGGGGGGACCAGCTATCTAAGACTGCATCGGACTATTTTCGTGTGGTTTACTCTAATACTCTTTTCAAAACTACTCATAATGGAAAAGAAAATGTTTTAATCACAAATTCAAATTTGGTAGGGTACAATGAACAGTGGGACAAATATTGAGTGGCTATATTTTCATTTCACACTTCGCCGACACTAAGACAATCAAACATTCAGTCAGCGTATTCCCCCTCCCCCTAACACTCCCCTCATCATCCCCTCGTCTTCCACGAACGTAAACCACTAAGCCCAGCTAATCAGATCCTGTATTCGGCGCGGTGGCGTCGCGACGTCTCCGATATAATTTCTCGCTCCGTAATGCATCGCGACGCTTTGTGGAATCACCGCGTTCGATGCGATGTGGATTCAACGCGTTAAGCCGTTAAATAATGTATGAAGCGTTGGAAACTAGGTGTGTTTATATTTCTTTTCATACATTGAAAATATTTTAAATTTACTGGAATTGATTCTAGAGGAAGTTTATTTGTATACTAAACTCTCCATTGCCACTAGCCTTATACTACTTTTTGGAGGTTTAGTAGGACATCAGAACAGCTATGTCTTCTTGTGGAATACTCAACATTTAACTGTAAACTGTAGGTCCCTTAGATGAGATTTGACTGTTGGGCCATTAATTACTAGTAAAAGCCCTGTATAAAGAACATGTCAGTAGCAAAGCCACAATATCGCGCAAGAATCATATTTACAATTATACTTTGCAATATCAACTTTGATATGTCACCGTTTTGGAAAGGCACTAAGGTAGTAATTTAAGCATAGCAAATGTGAGAAACGTGCAATCTACATAAATAGATAATGGACTTATAGGATAATACCACATCCACTGACTGTCGCTCACAACTATTTTCAATTTTAACAACTCATCTACTTGATATATTTAATTTTACAAACCTCAATAAACTGTTCAGCATATCAACGTAGGGACTGTGTGGTAAATAAAAGAAATAAAAGATGCATAACTGTGAATCACATAGGCTAGTCCAAGGTGATTCCTCATAAAATAACAGGAGTCTCAGAAGTCCGTCAATGATTAACCCGTCGAATTAAGCACGTTTGACTAAACGTTCAGTTAGGTATCTCTAAGCGACTATGTCTGTAAATGGTGTTTTTTCCTATGGCATCTTGCTAACGTATGTACAAAGTACACACTGTAAATAACATTAAAATATATATATTTGTTACAACTATTGTTCAAAAATTAAAGGCAAAAGCATTTGAATCTATATTGAGGGTTATGTTTAATAACGACTATATAATAATGTGTATACATCACAAGCTTTTTAATACAAACAGGACGTCAAACACATTCTGCCCTCAGCCGAAAGCCTCTGGGATCCTAACAGTAGTCATTAGGAAAATGACTAAATCCCCCCACAGCAACGCGTTGTGTTACAGTTCTGCCAGTTTCACAACATAAAAACCTTCTTTACGGCTGATGCTTTTACATTGATATAATATTATGTAAAAAATTCATATTCATTTTAATACGCTCTGTCATACTCTAATGGGAACATTTTCTCCTTATTTTAAAAAACAATTTAGAAAATATCAATGTTAGGCAGAAAAACGGTGTCGGGCGTTAAACGTATCAACCCAAATATTATGCAAATAATATAGTTACATATATACAAGCGTCGAGGGAAAATTAAAATAATTTAACTAATGATTCGCCTTACAAACTCATATTTTTTAGAGAAAAATACTTTACTGATTTAGTCCAATTTTATGAAACGCGGTACCTAATAAGAACATAGAAGTATTACGTTATTATTATGTTTGTAAAAAATCTAATATCAGTAAAGGAAAAGGACAACACTTCGGCTAGGGTGCAAATTAGCAGCTTTTGGAAAAGAGTACTAAAATATAAACATATACAAACATGATGTATTACATAGTATAAATTGATCACATTTTCACATTATCGTCTAAGTAAAGCGACGATGTGATGGAGGCTGTGGTGCGTGATAAATGGAGTCTGGCTTGATCTAATATTTATTGCAAGGGAACAGATGCTTCTTAGGCGTTCTTTTCTTCGAAGCTTAACACACTATTAATCAAACTTGTTGTTATTAACAGGTCGAAAGTAGCATTATTACTACTTTTAGGTCTTTTTTGAACAATGCATATTTGGAAACAATGTATAACTAGTCGAAAGTTTATTTTAGATTACCTGATACTATTTTGGACAATTACCTGGCAAAATACCTGCCACACAAGACTAAAATTGAAATGTTATCAAATGTGACCACTGTATTCATACGTACAGTATTATAATATGGAACGTATTATAATTCAAGTACTATTTAATGTTACTAGGTGACTCTAATAGAGAGAACGTTTCATTGAGTGTACTTGCAAACATATGAATTCTGCGTATAGTGATAGTATTTTGATCCAGGATAAATTATGTTAAAAAATAAATAAAAAATTGAAGTATTTTCCAACCTAAAATAACTTAACCTAACTTAATAAGGGGGAAAACCCAATCTAAACACCTTCATATAAAGTAGCAATTAAATTACATTATTCAAGAGTCATTAGTTTAGCTGAGAACAACTTGCAGCTAAAAATTAATTTAATTCTTAATTCTGATGGTAAAAATTATACGGTTTTAGGAACGGTTTTAACAAAATATATAAATTGGTACAAAGTGAATACAAATTGGTTAAAATAAAAAGTATAGAATTACTATAAACGTTGCGTTCTAGCAAATGTCCTGAATGTTGAAATTTTTATTTTGTAACATATTTTTTATAAAAAATTAAAATACCAAAATTAACATGAATGTTGAATACATTATAAGACTAAGACTTTGTATATTGGAAATAATCGCATAATAAGTATAACAATATTGATAAGTTTTGAAACTTATAAAATAAAATACAAACCTACTAATTCCAAAAAAACTTATCAGACAAATCGATATAATAAAATGCCTTTAATTGATTTTATTGCTTTATCTATTTATCCAATGGGTAAACAAAACTGCACCTTAAATTCGGAATATCTGTACATTTTTACTAGAGAATGATGCTATTAAAAACATAAATAGTGATAAAATCACTATATGGATATCGTCATTATAGTATTCAGCAAGTGGGAAGATGCGCACTTACTATAATGATGAAATATAAACATAAAATATCAAACAAAGAAAATTATTCTCAGCCCATTATTTTATATTAATTCATAATTACATGAACCAGATTAGAAGAAAATGTTTGTCATTTTTGAATTCGTTATACATTGAAATAGTACTTGAAAAAGTACTATTTCATTTTAAGAGGTTTTAATTAATGATCAATATAAACAAACGAAGTGATTTTAATTTGTGAGCTGTTGGTTAATTCCCCCTTATAAATCACCTTTATAAATAAGTGACATGACGTTCTATATTATAACCTAGAAAAAAATGTATCTAATACTGCCCAAACTTGGATTTTGAGGGCTAATTTTTTCCATAGGTCAGTTTAGGGTAAAAATTCCTTCTCCAAAAGGCGTGTGATATTGAAATTAATTTTCATCATAGTGGGTGCTTTTTTCAAAGAGTTGTTCACAAAAAAAGGTGTCGTTTACTGGTACAGGGAGAAGATTGAGAATATTGAGATAAAACCCATTCAGATTTTCTAGGATATAAAACGTAAAAATAACCAAAAGTATCATAATTGCAATCAATGTTCAGATTAAACTATAATTTTATTCATATATTGTAAAAATGTGAAGCGTGAGGATAACTAGCGTAATGGATTCTATAACAAATGAATCGTTTTTAGCTACAAAGTAAGAGAATTTATTTATGACTATCTTTATTTAATAGTTTAAGAAACAGATTGAAACCGGGACCAGCATCAACACATAAAAATATATAGTTTTTAACTAGCTAGAATTGAACGTGTGCCACGGAAATGTATAAGGAAAGCTTCCTCATGTAAGGAAAAGCGTTATTCACTATTCGTAATGGTTTGCAAATAAGCTCTTTGGAATAAATTACTCAAATGCATATTCTTCTTCTTCTCTTGTGCAGATATATTTATTTTAAAACGAAATCACCTCAAAAGAGGTATTTCGTTTTAAGTGTATTTTTTATTTTACTGTGCTTAGTTGCTATTGCTATAAAATAGTATAATATTTTTATGTAACATAGTATTAATGAAAACTATGTACTTTGTGTAGCATTATTCTTATAGTATCTTAAACATTTTTTTTATTATGTTTATATTTTAGGTATAAATATGTTGTTTTACTTTATTCTTCTTAAGGGAAAGTACTTTAAGAATTATTTTTAGTGCTGATCGAAATTTACAAATGAAAGAAAGACAATCAGTTTAGTTACCTAAGAAGGGACAGAATGTTTAACAGATATTGTTCTACTTGGAGTTGTACTTTATATAAAAGATTTTATTTAGGCTGTATGTTAAATAAAAAACACATGTTCGGTTGATTACTACACCCACCACTGACGTAATAGCTGTGTTGACATCCCACGCTCAGCTGGGTTAGTTAAAACAGCTGACCGAAAACATGTACAGCTTAAGAAATAATTTAAATATCGGGCCAACAATGAAGTATTGGCAAACCTGACCACGAAGCTCATATTATGAACTAATGAAAGTCCATTAATTTTCATTGTGCATTTGCATTTCAGTTACCGGTAGATTAATTATTTCAACTTTTACACGCATGTAATTAAACTAATATTCCGATAACTATATATAGTTACTGATTAATTATTTAATGCCACAAGCATTTTTATTTTTTATCTAATTCTAACGTTATAGAAAAAACTGTTTTGAAACTAATGCAGGCTAATTTGAAAGAAGAAAGAGGAACTTAAATTTTTTGTCGTCAAGGTATACATATATTTATTTTTAGATTATGTATTTATCAACCTTTAAAAATATTTATATATTTAGCTACTTGGCTATTCAGTTTTCCTGCTAGGAAACACGCCTTTGAATATTATAAGGACTAGACGGAATAATTTATACAACATTTCGACGGGGTTGTTGGTGACATGAAGGAAAGTCAATTAATTGAGCTCCAGTCTGCTATGAACTTCCCAACATAATTTTCCACATACGAGGTAGTTTTAGTTAAAAACTGCATTGATTTGTTGACAGATTCCGGTCGATATTTTAATTAAAACTTTACCTTACTCGTACTAAAAGTTTTCCCGATATCGTTCATATCAATCTAATCACAGTTTCCAATTAATTGAACCGTCTGGATAAATATTTAAATAGTTTTAGTTCAGATCAATTAAGTTAGTAACTGAAATTATTTAATTTATTGTCAGCTTACTAAAATCCATTCTTATAAAACTTGTGTATTAATTGTGTATTATCAAATCATTAAAAATACATAGTACGGTACAAGATTTAGCTCGTTAACCTCAAATACTGTTTTAAATCTAAATATTTCAACAGGATATTGAGATTTTACTTTCTCCTCCTATTTATATTACATGGATAGTATTGTTTTCATTAATATTTTCGAATTACAATTTAGAGTAGATATATCCGTTTTGAGGTTACCTGAATCAAAAACGTGGTTTTTGGATTGATTCCTGTCTGCCTGAAAGTGTGTCGTCTGTTTAAAAACCCCGAGTCCACACTGATAGTCTGAACTTTATGAAATTTGTTGCGTGTTTATACTTTGGGGGGTCGTTAGTATTTTACCCTAAAACCCATAAAAATTTGAAAATAAAAATGTATAAGAATCCACTCTGTCAGTTTTTATTGAAATGTCAAACTTTATAGGTATTAGTATAAGTCCCAAACAACATGAGACCACCTATATGTTTATAAAACTAGTTTAAAAGTTATAGCCTTTTAATGTTAAAAATGTCATGTTTAGTCTAAGTTTTAGTCATAGCCTAATGTATAGTTTTCAATGAAGTCACTATAGTTTTGTACATCCTTAAGAAAGACTTTATATAAACTGTTGAGTGAAACTTTAAGGTACTGGAAGGAAAGAAATAACAATGCTTTTCAAGAATCTGTGAGGATTTTTCTCAGTAATGCAGTAAATCCTGCGTTAAACACCGGTTTAAGAATATTTCCAAGACAATATTTCTTCGTTAAAGGGTTTCTTTGTTTTATTTGCCCATAATTTTATTTGACTTTGTCTTATAAAAATAGGATTAAAATACAATTTTAGTCGACAAAGCAAAAACTGGAGAACAAATTAAAACTTAGTGATGATTGAAAATTTATAGACTATGTAATTAAATCTGTTTAACTAACACATTATTTGAATTGTTGTATACTATTTACCAACGTAAATATATTCTATAAACTATAATATATTATATTTTTGTATGAATATGATTTTACATAAATAAATCGAAGTTTTTCTATAATATCTTATAATATTTTACAGTAAATTAGAATTATATTAATTTAAACCAATTGAAAAAATGTCAAAGCAGGTTTTCAGTAGGTAATAGGAACGCAATAAGGTGGTAAAATATGCTGACAGTAAGTTATGGAAAGAAGAAAGTTATGGTTTTTGACATGGATATGTCTAAGCTCTGTCGGAGGGGGTTGGCGATTTGTAAGATGGAAAGTATATAACAGGTTTCCATAGAAACCACCTGAGCTATGTTATTGAATTTTTAATATAAAAGAATAAGAACAGCCGTTTAGATGAAGTGAAAGCATTACCTTCAGACATATCCATGACCCAACGTATTTCCCACAGGGAAGTAAATATACACATTTTTTTAATGTGCTTAGTAAATTCTTTATCTACTTCCGGTACATGAGTTCTGTCTTCCTTATTTCTCTACTCCGTATCTAAGCAACGATATCCGTCGTTCAATCATATTACTCGTATATTTATATATTGAGCAGTTGTGTATACAATAAAAAAAATTAGCTCCAATGAAAGGATATTCAAAATTTATTTATTTTTTTCAATTAAAATGTAACTAACCCAATAAGGTTACTTTTTCTGAGTGTCCATACTTTTCTAAGATAAATACGATCTTGAAGTTGCGGTTTGGTTAATTAAGACATATTCTACTTTCCCTGTATCCTTTGTTTTAGACTGAGACTGCTTCACTAAGTTAATTTGTCCAAAATCCTAAACCAAGAATAACCAAAATTGTTTTGCTTATTTTTGGATTTTTTCTTACTGTAAATCTCTTTGCAAAAATAAGTAAGCGTATGACACCAAGATTACATATGATATGTGATAGTGGCAAATAAACAGTATTTAGGAACTAAGACTTTTTCAGAAATACCTGTGAATTTTCCAAATGAACCAGTTCACCAAGCAATTTATATTGGAATGTTCCTCGGGATAAGAAACAAAACTGTATTGTAAGACCACGAAATTAAAAAAATATAATACATTTTCTATAAATATTTTTTCAATGTGTAATTTTAACAAAGTAAATTAGTAGTTATATAAGTAAATGACTACATTAATTTAAATTAATACTTCAATAACTCAAACAAAGGAAATTCCTGTCACGATTAAAGAGAACCGAGGACAAGGAGCAGAGATGTTCCTGAACACCCTGTAATTACGTTGATTGAACATAATGTTATTTTAAGTAAATAATGAACAATACGATACGTTGGCAGGAAAGTTGCTGAGGAACGCAGAGGTAATGAATTACAGACGCTGCGATGTTTTATAACTGCCGGGGAAGATTCACGTCTTCCTTCCTGCTGAAAGGAAATTATTTCATTATTTTGTTGGACTTTTTGGGCAAGTGAAACTAACCCATTCGCATAAACGTTAAATATAAAAAATTAAAAATTAAATTGCTTGAAGCTGCTTTGATCTACAATGTTATTATGGACTCTGAATCAGTTAAAAGAGTTGAGCTACTAACAGTTTCTTAGTATCTTAATCTGTATCTGTATCTTTTTTGTTTTAATCTTGACTGAGACGGTGGTGACGTCCTGTAATGGCGTCCAGCTACTTGGAGGTCACGTATTGTGGATAGTTGTAAAAGATAGTCGGTGGATATAGTGTTCTCTTGTGTGGATTAACGTCCGCACTATTGAATACTACATTAATCCACAAAGACCATCCTCATAATTAGACCAATTCGTAATTCAGAGGCCGTGGTTCGGATTCCACGTTAAACTGTAGGTCCATTAGTTGCCATCGGCTGTTGGGCTATTAATTAACAGTCCTGTTTAAGGAACATGTCAGTCTTAGTCAGTAACAAGACTACAAGATCGCACCACAATCATCCTACATTCATTCCTCATTCATACTTGCCTTAAAGTACCTACCTGGGTAGGTCACCATTTCAGTTAAAAGTATAAAGAAAGTATGTAGTATATGTGTTTGTATGTGTGCTGCCTATGAACTCCAAAATCGGTAGGAAAATTTTTATGATACATTCTGGCATCACCAAGCATTATTCAAGGATGATTTCTGTGAGGTGTGGTACAAATTCGTCCAAATGGCTCTGACCCAGAGGGCATAAAAGAGTGAAGTGTCAGGTTCTATTAATCATGTGTTTAAAGGGTTAACAGCTGAAATTGAATATTTAGGGATTTTTATGTCGTTTGTTAAAATGTAAACATGTTTAAATGTAAATGTTTATAATTACTTTTAGATGGTACAAAATTAACCGGGTAACGCGTGTTTTTAATAAAGATGTATGCAATTCAAAATACCATAAGATATTTTGTTAAAAAACAATATGTTGAAAATCACGACAGTAAAATATATTATTTGGAATATTTTCTTATTCGTTTAAATAATACAACGTACCATAAATTACGTCCCTACAAAACTATGTACGATTCAATGTAAGATTGGTCAAATTTTATAAATAAATATCAATAAAGGAAAATTGTCTGTACAAAATACAGAAGTTTAACTTTTTAATAAATTGTTCATTAAGTCTAGAGGTATTTACTATATTTAATTTATAATGTGTAAGTGTGGTTTACCAAAGCTGTACAAATGGGTTTATCACAGATGATCGTGTCAGAGATCAAATCATTTCTAGATCATTAGCCTTCCTAATCTCCAATAATGGTGCAACCTAACACCATGTAACATCGTCCTTCGTGAAGTAAAGGACGAGGATTTTTTTAAATTATTGTAAATTCAATTTGGATATAGTTGTTAGGTGAATTTCTAATAAGAAACTCTGATATTTCTGTTATTCTCAATTTAAGATCTAGACCAGTAAACACAATTTTTTTTTTTTTTTTTCATTTCTGGGTCCCCAAATGCTAACACCATACGATCGAAACTGCATATGCACGTGTGTGTATTAAGTTTTCTATATACGTGTAAAAAATAATTTTTTGAAGTTTTGGTTCTAAAATCAGCTACATCAATCAAACTGAAGGGGATTTGTACTCAAGTGTTTGCTTTTATAGAGTTTTACAGATACTAACTAAACAAGTATAGGCAATTTTCTTATCACCATTAGCATGAGCTCAAAAAAATTAAAATAATTTCGTAATTTGAATGTTTCCTCTGCCAAACTGTTACAGAGATATTCAAAAATAGTAAAAATTGTTTATACACGTTAGTTAATTAATTAATGTACAATAGATAAGTTTTTAACAAAATATACGGTCGTGTATTACTACGGTGTGTACTACTGTTTTGCAGCTTACTCCAAAATGAATAATTTTAGAAAAAACATTTTCCCCTAACCATATTTTAAAGACTTATACAAGTCATTATAGAACATATGTATATTCAGTGAGCAATCAGGTCTGCTGCAACAGGTGTTTATCTTTCATTTATCTGTCAAATAGAAATTAATACTTCCTTTGATCGTATTAAATATAGTTACATTTAATCTGAAATAAAGTTAATATTAACACTCTGATCATTTTTGTACAGTACTACATTTTTCGTCAATCTTTTTTTATTCTATACCCAACTATAATTTGCACCAGGAATCTATAAGAGAGTAAAAAAACTCAACAGACCTTGAATCGTATACCAATTAAATTATAAGACAATATTTTTTTAAATTCTTTTAAATTTTCTATCCATCAATCAAAGTTTTTTTGAACGGTAAGTGAATTAAAAAAATAAATAATAAAATAAAAAATAAATAAATAATACAACAGTATTTTTATTTTTTTAATAAGATTTGAGAATATAGATAGTATAATTCTTTCAGCTGGTTGCAGCTAAAATATTGGAAAAACCAACATCGCAATTGCACAAACAACAGCTGTGCTTCGAATATCGTGGGGTGAAGTAGAATTGGAAAAGGTTTTTGTTTATGAAGACTTCATTAAGTCCAGTGAATATATTAGGCTGTTTTCAATTTCAAATGAAGGTAAGTTAATATTTCTTTGAAATGATCTTTCTGTAATTAAAGAAGTTGGAATTATGTATACAGAGTAATATACATATTTTTTATTAAAATATAAATTTTAATGAGACTTTGTTGAATGCCTGTTTGCGATTTCTGAATCGTTTACGCTTAAAGGCTGTTTAGGATCTGTATTCTGGATATATGAAAGGAATATATAAACGCGTATATTTAACGTCTGTACTACTGTATAATAAACCATTTATAAAATTAACTTTTCAATATATTTCCATCAAGTTTTAGTGAATTGGTGGTTTCTTTGTATCCGTGAAATTACCGTATACCAATAATTGATCCTGGCAAATGAATCTCATGTATTTGTCAGAATCACATCGTTATATGACGTCAAATCCAAAATCATTACTCTCACCACACTCTCCCTTAATGTGGTCTTTTTACCATATTAACCACCTTTTTACACTTCATTCATTATTCAATAGCTGACCCGGTGAACTTCGTAACGCCTAACAGAAAATACATGTTAACTTTAAGATTGGCCATTTTCTGAAGTCAAATAGCATTGCGGCTTCGTTGTGAAAGCTTTAAATATTCAACAGCTGATTATTATAATAAACCTAATATGTATAAACATTGTAATTATTTTATTTGGCAAACATATAAACACGTGACTTTTAATCATACAGAAAATAAAAAAAATATAAATACAGTACATAATTCCCAAAAACCGTAACCTATTAACGTGGCGAATAATGCTGTTCATTTTGTACAGCACATATTTACTTCATAGTTTTACATTAATGAATGATTCATATGGCATTGGATAGTAAAGCATATTGCTAACGGAGAGTAAACCAACATCTGTTTTAAGAAATCATATGTTTTGATTTAAAAAAATTGTAAACAAACTTATTCCCCATAAGGTTAACATTAGAAATTTAAAACGCTATAAAATGGAAACTAATTGAATTTATGGAAACTGAATATGCCTAAAGCATGACCGGAGCCGAGACGAATCCGAAAAATCAAAGATCATTATAATCGGTCCAGCCGTTCTCGAGTTATAAAGCGTGTAACTAACACGACTTTGTTTTATATATTTAGATTTCATTGGACTTTTCAAACGCGTCTGTGTTTTAACTACGTAACGTTTCTGGAGATGGAGAAACTCCCCCCGTTTTCAAGTGATTATATCATAACATGTATTGTTACTTAATTTATATTTACCCTAAGTCCTTACCAGACTGTGTTGGTTTCAGAATCTAACTATTTAGAAAAACGACCATTGTGTTTCCGAATCAGACAAAAAAGTTGTTCGTTTTTAAATGTCAAATGTTGAAAGCTCTATTATTTATACACTTCCTTAATGTACCTTAACGTCAGTAGTTGAAAGCTTCTTGAATAAGTTGTAGAGGAAACTAAATAATTCTTTATTTTTATCATTTTATAGTTTAATACCTGACCCGGTGAACTTTGTAAGGCCTAACAATAAATATTGTTAACTTTAACATTGGCCATGTTCCGCATTCGAATGGCATTACGGCTTCGTTGTGAAAGATTAGATATTCTGGCTCACGGTATATTTAATAACAATACTAAACCAATAGGACATATTAATAACAATCCTAAATAATAAATAAAGTGGATTAGTTCTAAATGTTCCGATCCAACCTAAACGCTAAACAAACCTAACCGCATGGCTTTCGTAGAAAAGATGAAATTTTCCATGCATTTCACCCGCACAAAACATAAAAACAACTAATAGTAGTTACACATTACTACAAACCAACTAGTACTCTATACGTCTTTTAAAACCAATCACAAACATTCGCTAAATAAGACGCACAAAGACTTTAGCTGTCGACTGGTGAAAATTAAGCAACACAAAATCAGCTGTTAATAAAATATTCACATCATTGATGTACGTATATGATAAAAATGCGTCACGTATTTTCCTCAAAAGCTACATAAACAAACTTTACAGGCCAGTGGGGCTTAGCTTTAAGGTTAATATAAAACTGAATACGCCTATAGCCTACTCGGAGCAGAGACGAATGCAAAAAATCAAAGATCATTATAAATAGTTCAGCCGTTCTCGAGTTGCAAATGTTGTAACTAACACGACTTTGTTTTATATATTTAGATTAATGTGTAAGACATTTTCAATATATATATTATAATATTTTTATTTATGAAATTACTTACAAGCTCTAATTGGTAAAAATAAATGTAAATCAGTCAGTCTGCAAAAAAGACTTTATGAATTCTCCTATACAAGCTGAACAAACGAAAATAAAACATTTACCCGGAGCAGGGTAATTTCTGGGAGACATGCTTTCACATTAAAATGGATATGTTGGAAACAGATAAAGCTTTGTGTTTAAAGGTACATTAACAAATTGGTTGTAGTCCGATGTTCTCTCCTGTCATCGTATTTTTCTCTTTGATAGTTTTCCAGCATTGATCTAACATTATGACCTTAAAGAACTGGGTTTTATTTTTTCCTCTTTTACGATTCTGCATTTTATGTTTCTTATCCATTTAGATTATCTATCAACATAATTATATTATCAACACAGTTTAGATATTTCGTTCGCTTTTTACTAACCTTAGTATACTTCCTTCAACTTAGCATCTTTGAGCCAGTCTGTATGTCTAGTGTTTTTTTGGGGAAAATAATGTAGCTTAAATAATCTAGTCAAATTTCAAATTATGTAAAATTCCGTTTAATTCGGTCATTTATTCTTGAAGTATGGATTATTATTTATATTAACTTACTTGGTGACATTCCCTTTCAGTCTAAAAACCGATCCCTATAAAATTAGAATTTAACATCTTTTGATGGATTCATATTCAGGCTATTACGATACATGTAAAAAATTGTAATCTCAATTTTTATCAAAATGTTATGTTTTGATTATTATCATCATTGACATTTATGATAAAATTTCTTTATGTCCTGGGGACAAAGCTTCTGAAAAGCTTCTTAAACAAGTTAAGGTGAAAATTTTTACGCAAATACTTATAAATGAATTTCACTTTTAACTCTGTAAGATAACTTAAATTAACAAGACTTCAAGCAGTTTTTATTTTATATGAAAAATGTTTTAAAACAACTATAGACACATTTTAATACATAGCTCAATGTAAGTAAAAATAAAACTAAAACGATTTTTTAAGTTATAATAGTTAGTATATAAGTAGTTATTTATGTAACTTATTTTCAGTTTTTCCAGCCATCACCATTACCAAAAGTGGAAAACAAAGCATTGATGACCTTAGGTGCAAAATATGAAAATCCACTAAGGGCAGACTCGCTGGAAACATAGCTTTCTACTATTATCAATATTGACTTTTATGATGCAGTTCCACTGGGGTTGGAAACCAATCAACTGATAATTTAGTTCCAATCTGATTGCAAACATTTTCCACCACGATTAGTGAAACAGAGTTTCATAGATAAAAATTTTCACTGATCCCGTCTCCGGTAGATTAGTTTAGATTAGATTATTGAAATGGCGACCATACCACATGGTAGGTATTTTAAGCCAAGTATGAATGAGAGTTGATTGTAAGATGATTGTGGTGCGATCTTGTAGTCTTGTTACTGACTAAGGCTGACATGTTCCTTAGACAGGACTGTTAATTAATAGCCCAACAGCCGATTGAGGAGGGGTAGGAACCTAATACGTGAAATGAGTAGTAGTTAATCTGGACTACGCCAGTGTAAAGCTGAAAAAGAATGTGTCAGTCAAATAATTACTAAAAAAAGACCAAGCTAACAACAGCAGAGCACAAAATAATTACGTCCACACGTCAAAATAGTTCAAGAAACACGTTTTTATTTTCTTATTGTGATGTAAAACGTCCATAACATCAATCTAAATATCAAACATCATTATCTTGAGGCAGATACTTCACACCAACCTTAAAAGTATTTAAACCTCTATTAATGTCTATTTTATTAAGGCTTTATATTTAAACCATCGTTACCCGTTGCACGTTGCTGCTATGTAAACAGAATAATTAGGTTTAGAGATTCACTGGAAAATTTGAAACCAAATTATGTATAAGAAATGCATGTAGTCACGTAGACTTGGAAGAAACATATGAAAAATTGAGAAGTACAAATAATTATACGCCAGGGTACCTTTGATTATTAGGAGAACGCACACACACGTACACCACATACGTGTTTTGTGTGCAGCCAAGCTTTGAAATACGGTTGAGTAGTAACAAAAAGACACTTTCTATCAGTGTGATACACTACTATTTTCATTATATTGTAGATATAACCTTCAAACCGTTTCAAAATTATACCATATAATTTGAGGCTACTCAAAGTCGTCATCAATATTTACATTTCTGTTATGTACAAACATAACTGAATGTATAGTTTGCTTAACAGTATTTTCATAATGTACAGATCAAATAATATGATAATAATAATAATAAGATGTACCGTTTGGTGGTTTGCTAACTTCAAAACATATTTTTAAGTTAGTAAACCGAAAAATTTACAATGTCCTTTTTGTTTTAAATAACAAAAAAATGATTTTATGGGCAGTATGGTGATAGTTTAATTTAACACCGATTACTAGAAGACACGCAAATAATAATGTAATTAATATATTAAAAGTAAATCAAATGACGTCAGTGAATCGAATGTGAAGAATCCAACCCATAACTTATGATTCTGACAACTTTTAACTTTAAACTATTAATTTATTTACGAAACTACCACCACAAATGTTAATTTAAAAATCGTCTGCACAACTGAAAGCTATGGCTAAACAGATTTTTGACACTGCTATGTGTAAATAAAAATAAAATGTGTTTACATTACTGATGTCATTTGTTTTTCTTTATGATCCCTACCGTGTGTCTTCTAGTAATTATGATTGAATCCTATACTTATTTTATTCTATATTTTCCTTACTGTGGCTATTGATGTGTATGGTTAAAATTCTTTTTTTTGTAAAAGAATAGATGAAAAGTCTGTTCTGAATTCCTCATACAAGTGACTAGCGCCGGGCCACAGCCTGCCGGTGGTTTCACAATTGGGAGCCACCGGCAACTTTTAATTAAAACAGTTTAGGATCTCTCGTCAAGCGTGTAGCCTGTCGAAGCCAGTGAACGATGATGTTCCCTGACAACTTTTCCATTCAGCTGTTAATTACGGTACACATTTTCCCAATATACGTGAAAGGTCATACTGTAATACTGCAGTTATGTTTTATACTCCAAAGTATTAAAACTCCTTCGTATAAAAAGCTCACACCTGTCTACCACCATTGGCTTGTGAGATGGATTAAAGATAGAGAGCTATTGTAGCTGTTAGTCACACAGGCTAGTCAGAGGTATCCACTCTGATCTGACGGGAGTCACACAGGCTAGCCAGAGGTGATCACTCTGATCTGACGGGAGTCACACAGGCTAGCCAGAGGTGATCACTCTGATCTGACGGGAGTCACACAGGCTAGCCAGAGGTGATCGCTCTGATCTGACGGGAGTCACACAGGCTAGCCAGAGGTGATCGCTCTGATCTGACGGGAGTCACACAGGCTAGCCAGAGGTGATCGCTCTGATCTGACGGGAGTCACACAGGCTAGCCAGAGGTGATCACTCTGATCTGACGGGAGTCACACAGGCTAGCCAGAGGTGATCGCTCTGATCTGACGGGAGTCACACAGGCTAGCCAGAGGTGATCGCTCTGATCTGACGGGAGTCACGCAGGCTAGCCGGAGGTGATCGCTCTGATCTGACGGGAGTCACACAGGCTAGCCAGAGGTGATCACTCTGATTACGAGTCACAGGCTCTGATCGCTCTGATCTGACGGAGTCACACAGGCTAGCAGAGAATCGCTCTGATCTGGTGGGATTGACAGCTGATTCCTGGTTTCCAATGATATCTGTGAGTCAAGGGAAAACATTTAAAAAGTCCTCAGTTATTCATGGAGCCACAATTCATTTCAAAACATTTTAAACGTAAAATTGTAGCGTTTAGCATAAATTCTAATAATTTTTAGGATAACTTATGATAAGGAATCTTTTATAACACAACATTCCAAACCGCCATTTCAAATATAACAGCTTTCAAACAATTACTTTAAAACTGGAAATCTTATTTCAAAAATTCAGAAGAATAGCTTTTTTAGAAAAATTAATACACATCTAATCGTCTGTGACACCTAATATGGATTAACAGAATATTAAATTTTTTGTAGCATAACGTTTTTAGATTACATTATGTAGGAGGTTTTTCCATTATTGTAGGTGACTTTGTCAGAAAATCTTTGATTTTATTTTCGAAAACTTGGCAAAGAGTTCTGAAACGGCTTGTATATTACAGATTATCATATCCCGGAAAACCTGAATAGACCATTTAAGTTTTTTCAGATATTTTGTTAACTTGGGTTTGATTAATTAATTATATCAAATAACTTAAATATTTTAGGGGTGTGTTCAAATATAAACCAAAACAATGTACTTTATCTACACAATGAAGCTTTAGAAGTATAAATGTTTTGAAACATTTGTTTAGCAAAAACATCTAAACGTAAATCCGAGAAACAATCAGTGGGTTTATTTGAAATCTCTCCCAATGATAAAACGATCCGATGTAATTTTAGTGCCATAATACTTTGATCCAGGTTTCATTGTGTATGATGGTTTCATCTATCGTGTAAATACTTTTGGTTAAAATATATTACTTACACTAGGTCAAAAGTATTATTTTACTCTGGGATAAATGATTAATGTTTAGTGTTCAGACCCTATTTAATTTATGAACGTTAATTTATTCAGTAGTGCAGTTTACAGGTTTTATTTACTCCCACTTATACTGTTCCACGAGGGGGTTTTTTCCTCTAACCGATTTTTCAATTTGTTTGTACAGTAGATATATCTATTTTGAGGTTCTCAACCAAGAAAGATCGGTTATCGAGTTTTTAGTTTAAAAATGTGACGTCTTTTTACCACATTCCACCTGAACAACAAGGTTTAGATTAAATTCAGTATGCTGGAATATGTCATATGTCTAGACTTTATTATGTTGAGGGAAATTATTCCCTAAAACTGTTTTAACTTTTAAAATTTTAATTTTTCCAAAAAACAATGTAACGATAACTATTAAAATTTATACTTTACAATATTTTATTTCACATTCAATATCACACCAGCCCAATTCCCTAAATAATAAGGATTCTTGAATAGTTTTATAATTATTTGTTTTGCCATTTTAACGGTTTTAAGTCGTTAAAAATTAGTTTTTTGACATTTCCTTTTAATCAATTGATTTTTTTAAATTGTTAGACACTAACCATTGAAATGAAAAAAATTGAAAATTATTGAACACAGAAAAAGTTTGAAATTAAACATCAATAAATAAGGAACTATTCATAAAATTCAAATTTCTAAGTTGATTCACATTTGATTTCCCCGCATAAATTGAACAAGGAGTGAACCCACTTCACACCTAGCGACATTTCATTCGCCACAATTGAAGTCAAGAGTACAATGGGGGCAGATAGTATCACGTATATTTGCTCCTACATGTATTGTGCAGCCCTGATGTGGTGGAATGAGATTGTACTGTGGTGTACAGCATCAGATATCATTGTCCTAGACATATAAATACAGATATGCATCCACCCTTTGATATTGGGTAAGGGTGGTTTGACTTTTATAATGACAGCTTGGTCTGATAGAAATGGGTTTCCAATGTCGCTATTAATATCACAAAATTAAATACGAAATGAGAGATTGGAGGTATTTTAAAATACTGATGTTGCAAAGAATGCTATAAAAAACAAGTACGTTAATTTCAAATTTGATGTAAAATACCATAAAATGATTTCAATTATTTTCACAACAGGACGTATTCAACAAAATTAAATCGATCAGTCTGCATTTATTGGGGATTTATTCGTAGGAATCAGTATTGTAAAAGGAAATATAAAAGATATATTTATACATTTTAGTAGTTTGTACGCTGTTGTATGTTTGATTTGATTGTGAGATTAAGCTGTAAAAGAAAAATTGTGCTATTTCAACCCTATGAGTGGCGAAGTTTTGAAACTTATTTTGTATTTTTTTATGCAACTCTTTTTGATATACTAAGTATAAACCAACACAAAAAATGCCCAATATTGTTTACTTTTCACTTAAACAATTGCTTAAACTTCGTTTGTACTTCCTCCTAAATGCATAGTATATGGAAAAAGTCTGAGTAACGACCCCTGAACTACACCGATTGTCCAGTTTTATCTAATTGTGTGATCTTTGGGTACACTTTACAACGGTCTTTATCCTCATACAGATCCCTTAACGCTTCAAGTGGCAACCGACACGCCCGCGTCGATGGGAAAAGAGATTTTAGCAATTTAACGCGATGAAATGTCGGCAATATGTGGTCAGTGATTAAACACATGGTGCTTTCTAAGACAATGCACCTTTGATGAAGTGGACTAAAAGCTTGTACTGACGAGGGCAACGTTTAGCCAGTTTAGGACGTGCATTCGTATCCTGACCATGAGCAATCTCAACTTGTCTACCTTAAATAAACGGGGACCGGCTTGGGTGGAAGTTGACGGCATTTGAAGGCTTAATTTCAGTGGAGACCTGTTTTGCTTCTTTTACGTCTCTTGGTTGAGGTGGGCATTTTTCGTGTTGGTTTATACTTAGCACATCAGGAAGAGTTACATCAAAATATACAAAGTAAGTTTCAAAGCTCCGCCACTCATTGGGTTGAAGTAGCAAAACTTTTCTTTACAGCTTTAAGTCACAAACCACTTTCTTGCTCATATCTTGTACATTCCCTACTTTGCACTGTGCATCTCATAGGTTTTATTGGGTTCCTAATCAACGATGTGTTACTGTACGATAGCTCAGATTGTCGTTCGTTCCTGTCTCTGAACTAGTGGCGAGTGACTCCACTTAAGTGGTCGCCTCTGGGTAACATATATGGCTATTGTATCTCACCTTGACTGGGACGGTGGCGTTGATCCAGCTACTTAGAGGTCACGAATTTTGGATGGTCGTGAGTGATGGTCGATAGGTGTAGTGCCCTCTTGTGTGGATTAACGTACGCACTATTGAATACTACGTCAAACCGCAAAGACCATTCTCCGATTAGACCAATTTGTAATTCAGAGACAGTAGTTCTGATTCTACGTTAAACTGTAGGTTTCTTAGATATTCACTTGACTGTTGGGCTAATAATGAACAGTTCTGTCTAAGGAACATGTCAGCCTTAGTCAGTAACAAGACTACAAGATCGCGCCACTATCATCTTACACTCAATCCTCATTTATACTTGGCTTAAAATACCTACCTTGTGGTATGGTTGCTATTTCAAAAATCTAATTAATACAGTCTAATCTAAACCACGTGGGCTAAATAAAGACAAAGCGATAATGAGAAGTTACAGTTGAAAGAGATCTTCTACCCATTAAGGAAAGACCAGCTGATATAATTTTACTGATTAAAAAAATCTTATAGTGTAGGAATTGAACCCGCGTAGTTATTTATGTAAAGCTTTTCACAAATCTCCGCTGGCAATTCTATCAGCTGGTACTGAGATAAATTACAACGACAAATGAAAACTGTTTTAGTTTTATTTTTAAATAAATTAAATCTTGTAACTGTTAGGTTTGTCAACGTTTTGTGAGAGTTCAGAAAAATACAAAACAGCCCTTGTCGTGATGAAACCAATTCCGCCTCTCTGAATGTACGAGCTATTCACAAAAGCTCATTTTGGGCCACCGTGGTTCGGACAATACACCATTGTCGGACATCGGACTACGGATTACTGCGGGTCAAGCGATTCAATATAACTGTTTTACTTGAAATATTCAATGTGCGAGGGCATTTTCCTCAGTACAAAGTGAGAGATAACTCACACCGTTTTGTTCTTCATTTAATTCAATTAATTTCAAATATAATGTCTAGAAAATTGTAGTTTACTTTAATCGAGTAAAGACAATTTGAAGAAAAATCTGTCTGTATATGTGTGGAAATGTATGGAAGCCTAAAGACAAGACTGTTGGTCCGATTTTCATGAAATTTGGCATTTACGTAATAATTTACGGTATCCCGTGAGGTTTTTTTTATTTTTAAGGGTATTTTACCCCTAAAAACCCATAAATACGTTATATTAAAATTTCTCAAAAATGGCTCCAACAATTATCATGAAAATTATATGATTTATAGTACTTTTTGAGATAAACAAAATGGCACAAATTACTCTATACAACAACGCTCAAGAAACACTGAGAACACAACAGGCAGTGGTACCAACACAACAAACTGTTTGTCCCTCTATTGGTACGGAGCATTTCCGGATCCTACATTTGTTATTCTTATGGTATTAATTTTTCTCCTTAGGTACTTCAAGTGTCATATATGATAGACATATGATAGATAGATATAGATATAGATAGATAGATGAAAGTTGTACTGTAACACTCTATTCAATAGAGTAAGACACAACCTGCATAGTAGGTTGTGCCGAAAATCCTTACATATTGTAACACAATGCTCAACAGATCTAGTGCTCAAGGTTTGTGGTCTCAGAGTTTACATAAAATAGTATAATAACACATTTTCGGAGAAACATGTAACAGTGTTCAAGAGCTTACCATTACAAACCTACCAAAACAGGTGCTGTGAAGTGGTTGCTTAGCAACCGGAAACAAGGAATCCTGTTGGTGAAATTATTATTTGTTTAAATGGCGATTTATCTAAATTCTTTTTATTTTTAAAATTACACTATAGTGTGATAAAAAAAGTCCCAAAAAACTATTTTCACTACTCCTTCAAATTTAATTTTTGCTCGTGTTATGAAATATAATTGTAAATGTACATATTTCAGACAGATGTAAAAAGGATAACTCGTATTAGTAAAAGAGTTACAAATATCAGTCTTAATTTTTGTTTTTATTTTTAGAGCACATTCTAATTCAGTTACAATGCAACCGTTCCGCGGAAATAACAATGATCGACTCGCCAAGCCGATTCCAATTTGCAACTGACGTCACAACTTGTCACTCTTAGTCTGCTAAATTATTCTGTTACGCCTACCTTTGGCTTTGCTGCACCCAATTTGTCACTGAAAAGCCAAAATAAGTCAAGACAGGGCGAACATATTGAATAAAAGTTGTAATTTTACAGCAAATGTTTTTTTGTAAAAATACACCTGGTTTTTATTTAAATAGTTCTAAACAAAAGTCTAACCACCAGTTACTAATATTTTCAGTGAGTAATGTATTTTCTAACCGATTACCTGAGAATGGTATCCTGAAGGAGGATGCTAACTTGGCTTGCTCTCATCGTTTCCCAGACAGGGTGATGTATTTTCCAGGGATGTTTATAATTAAATGAATATTTTAGGGGTTCCATGGGGTGGACACTTGTCTTATCTACGCTATTTTAGAGTTATTGTGTAGTATTATGAATCAGCTTAGTGTAATGCTCGGATCTTGATTGTGTTTTTATTATTTTTACTTTTGCCTCGTAAAATTAAGAAGCCTGAAGACATTCTACCTTTCCCAACCTTGTTGCCTTCTTTCCTGTGTCCACAGTATTTTTCAGGAATAGGGGCTGGTTTTTCTGGAGCCACCTAGTCCTCTAGATTCCAACATCTAAAAAGACAGACGTAATAGCTAGCTGAAGTTAAGTTAAGAAGACTAAGATGGGCAATACATGTGTAAAAGGAGAAAGGAGGACTCGCTAATAAAATGATTTTTGAAGGCAGATTCCAGATGGACACGAAGAAAGTAGAGGTGGAAGCTCCGATGGAGGACATGAGAAAATTGAAGCTAATTATTGCTCGTGTATGATAAAAGCACTAGATGTACATAAGGAAGCTATAGATAGAAAAAGATAAGATGCAGGACAGTGGAGAACAGAGGAAATTGTTGTTATAAGGTATATAAATAGATGGACATGTAGCTAGAGAAATAAATATATCAGATTTAGTAAAGGAAGGAATGCAGGCAAATTTTTAGTATAGTATGAAAATAACAAGTGGAGATGAGGAAGCTAAAGGTAGATGAAGTTTAGAAGCAGGACAGGGGAGAAAAAAGGTAAATTGTTTGTTAACAAACCAAGTAGCCATGATAAAGCTATAGGTAGAAGAAGATCCAATGCGACTTTTAGATATATCGTAAAAAATCAATTTCAAGCATAGGTAGAGTGGATTTTGCAAAGGCTACAGAATCAAATTAAAACCCTGAGGTCAACACGTGGCCTGGATGTGAACGAATGGCTAAGTGATCTACTTTTTAATTAACCAACTCCTGCTCCACTAGTCACCGTAGAGAAGTGACCTTAATCTGACTGAACTTCGGGGGATTTTCATTATCGTGTATTGTCCCACAGGTATACGAAGATCAGATGTTTTACCACTTGTTATTTTAAAACAAAATTGCTGTATTTAAATCACTTAGTCTTCTTTTTTGCCTTTAGCTCGGGTATTTTTAATAATACTTTCTATAGTTTTAAACAATTTTAAAATATTGAAAATCTTTACCTCACACCTTACATAGCGATACGAATCTCATTTTACTAATAATAATATACCAATCGCAATTATAGATTAATCCTTTTTACTAATAAAGCTACAATACAGTGTGCAATCACTTTTTTCCGTTTTGCATTATACTTTGAATGACTTAAAATATCATTTTGGTAATATTTGAAGTAAATTATTACTATGATAAATATGAAATAAAATGAATACTATTTCAGAGAATTTCTAAAAAAAGTACTTTATATAAAATGATTTAGGTAGATAGAATTTGAGGTGTAGAATATATACTTTAGAAAAACCTATAAGTTAACTAACCCTATTATTTGTCACTCCTATAAATCCAAATGCAACATCACACCCAAATAATGTTATTTTAGAAAATTTGTCTTTTTAGAAAATTAATAAGGGTAAAAATAAATATTAATTTGCAACATTTCAAAAAGTATTTTGTAAACTTAATATTTTGTTTATGTTTGCCAGGAAATAAATTACACACTAATAAATATTTGATCAAATTAAAACCTCCAACACCTATTTAAGAGTTGTTTTAAACACAATGGAAAGCATTTAGCATGACATTAATCCCTTTACCAGTCCCATAGTCAACACAAATATACGCGCAGTGATTCTCAACAAGCATACACCCAACATGTTTGCTGCTTTTGTTTGTTTTCAAGATTGATCTTTTGGTAGGATTGGCGGACTGCATGGTTCCTGATTGCCTGCCTTTATTGTTACCATCATTTTATTCATTAAAATACCCGATTTGAAATAACTATAAACTTATTTCAAACCTAAGAAAACTAATAAAAAGGAATTTTAAAGAGTCAAGAGCTTTAATTTACTTAAGTCATGGTTTTGTGTTTAAAGTGATTTATACAACTTGTAATAATGATAGCATATAGTTTGAAATAACTTTTTTAGCTTTATGTTTTGAACGAATACAGTTCTTATATGACATACTTTAATAAGTTTTAAAGGTTTGAACGGAGTTTTATTATTAAATTACAACTTTATAGACTTATGAGGATTGTACATTGATTTGTCTTATAAGATACGCAAACAATGGAACAAATAATAATTTTATTGCAGAGTTTTAGCTTGCTTTTTTTTGTTGGTACTTAAACTCGCTCACACACTCTCTATTCATCTAGATTCTCAGATTGATATTTGTTTACCAGTATTCTCTTGCATCTCTACATCTAGTCTACCCATCAAAGGAGCAGAAAAATAAAATACCCTTTTGATATAAACATCATTTAAACTAGTTCCCAAAAGTAAATATTTATTTTTTCTTTTCAATTTTATTTTAAAGCGAGCTATTCTCTTTTTTCATTAGTGAGTATTTTAAAAAAGTAAATTTGGTCTCATTTATGATATTTTAAATCTTCAATTTAGAGTTTTGGAAAAGAAATTTAGAACTTGGAAATAATCTAGTTACATGCATGACAATCTTTGTTTCTATGTTGTGCTTAGTTTTTATTTCCATAGTTTTTAGTCTTCTTTTCATCCTCATTCATTTTTGAGATAATTAAATTGAATGTCGAGATGAGTGAAACTGTCAACATTTTGAAGGTTTTCGTTTTCTATATTTAGGGGTTAATCATACCTACTTCTCCTTTTCTATATTTAGGGGTTAATCATACCTACTTCTCCTTTTCTATATTTAGGGGTTAATCATACCTACTTCTCCTTTTCTATATTTAGGGGTTAATCATACCTACTTCTCCTTTTCTATATTTAGGGGTTAATCATACCTACTTCTCCTTTTCTATATTTAGGGGTTAATCATACCTACTTCTCCTTTTCTATATTTAGAGGTTAATCACACCTACTTCTCCTTTTCTATATTTAGAGGTTAATCACACCTACTTCTCCTTTTCTATATTTAGGGGTTAATCATACCTACTTCTCCTTTTCTATATTTAGGGGTTAATCACACCTACTTCTCCTTTTCTATATTTGGGGGTTAATCACACCTACTTCTCCTTTTCTATATTTAGAGGTTAATCACACCTACTTCTCCTTTTCTATATTTAGAGGTTAATCACACCTACTTCTCCTTTTCTATATTTAGAGGTTAATCACACCTACTTCTCCTTTTCTATATTTAGGGGTTAATCACACCTACTTCTCCTTTTCTATATTTAGGGGTTAATCATACCTACTTCTCCTTTTCTATATTTAGGGGTTAATCATACCTACTTCTCCTTTTCTATATTTAGGGGTTAATCATACCTACTTCTCCTTTTCTATATTTAGGGGTTAATCATACCTACTTCTCCTTTTCTATATTTAGGGGTTAATCATACCTACTTCTCCTTTTCTATATTTAGGGGTTAATCATACCTACTTATCCTTTCATATATTTAGGGGTTAATCATAATACCTACTTCTACTTCTTCTTTTCTATATTTAGGGGTTAATCATACCTACTTCTCCTTTTCTATATTTAGGGTGTTTAAGCATACCTACTTCTCCTTTTCTATATTTAGGGGTTAATCATACCTACTTCTCCTTTTCAATATTTAGGGGTTAATCACACCTTACTTTTTCTTTTCGTCTATGTTTTATATATTTTTATTTATTACGTAAGTAAAGATTTACAAATAATAAGTAAAATACATAAATATTTAACTAATAAGCTTTATTAGTTTAAACCTGCTAATCTGTAATGTCAACATCTATTGCAGGGAATATTTTGTAATTACTCTATAAGGTGATGGTGTTGTAAACATGGCACACAATAATGGTACAGAATGAACCAGCAACGTGGTACGAATTAAGTTTAGGAATTTGTTTTATGCTATTAACAACAACCTCCCCAGGAATTTCTGTTTTCAGACACTCCTAAAACAGAACATAAAACATTCGAGAGTTGATTAAAACCACAGCAAGACAGGAGTTTAATGAGCTTAAAGGTCCAAACTACGGACCTAGTCTTTTAGAGTATAAATTATTATCCTAAATAATTTTCTTTACTGTTATGCTTACAGTTTGATATCTTAATTAAATTTTATTTTTCTATAAAACTAAGCATCGAACACTAAATTTGCGAAACATAAATAATTAAAGCAGCTTTAAAACTATTAAATGTAAAGTAAACCAGGAATTAGAGTTTTGAAGTTGGCAGAAGATTATCTTTAAGGATGTTTAGTGACTTCATTAAGGAACGATTAGACAAAACTTAATCCATTAACTTAAACAATTAGGACTTGAAGATAGTGGAGTACTTTTAGGGATTACGGGAAGGAATTTAATCACGAACGTTTGTTTAAAAATCAGGGACAATTATTAGAGTACAAGAGGTACTTTGGTTATTACAACACAGTTTTATTTAAATCAATTTAAATTAAGAGAGAATACTTATTATAATACGTTGTTCTGACATTATTTTTCATTTGTAGAATAGCCCATAATAAATATGTACTTAAAAGATATATTTTGGATTTGGGCGTGTTTATTTTAGATAATTCTATATTTTTTCGCATTTTTTACCTCAGTCTCAAAATATTTCCAGTTATTTAACCTGTTAAATTTTATGGTTGGAAACATTTTAAAAATAAATTATGTATAAAAATAAACCTTTTCAATCAAATCTAATGTTGTTCATACTTTTTCACACAAACTGTAAATCTGATTATTTGAGATATGTATTTGCAATGAACAATCAAAATTAATTTATGGATATCATTGAAATTCTGCATTATACATCCCCATTTCAAACTTGTGTATATCAATTCCTACCCAACTTTATGTTTTATTCAAGTAGTAGCAGAAACAATTTTTTTCACTAATATTTCTCAACTCTTTGTGTATATACTTGGCTATGTTCTTTTATCAAACCCCCTAAAAAAAGTTTATTAACGAAGGGAGAGTGTCAATGCAATTGGCATTGACTTTCTTGAAGACAGAGCGTGGTAAAGCTAGCTCAGCGCCGTATGAGGAGATAGGCAATATAAGTGATGCATTTATATTGCGTTATCCTATCGGCAGGCGTTTTCTTATCTATCACTGGATGTGGAGTCAGATTTAGTTCGCCTAAAATTCTTCCCTTTTTTACAATCTAGAGTTCCCCATTTTGTTTTATAACTTTACAGAACCGCACTAAAATAATGATGTTAACTTAATTTATTAGAAATTCATCTTCCACTGTGCTTAAGAAATATTGAATTGTGCGTGACATTGAGTTTTAATTGGAAAAACCTTTGTTTTAAATAATATTTATGAATCTGATTAGATGTAGAACTGTATTTACTTTACGCTTACAGTACGTTATTAAATCCAATTAAATCCAGCAGGGGTGACTGTTACGAGTGAGGCGTGATAATTGGAGAATGAGTGAAGAGTTAAAGGGGATTTCCTTGCGAGTAAACGTGTTTACGGACACACACACATTCTCCCTTGAGTAAAATTAAAAAAGACAATATTTATTAAAACTATCATATTGTTTAACGTTTATCTAAATAATTATATGGTTTATTATTTCTAAAATAATCATCCAATTTCTGACAATAACAAAAAAAACATAATTAAATTATTGTTGGAATTACATGGGGGACAACAAACCTTCCCCAGTAATAGATTTATTTTTAATATTCTTCACAAGAATAACATTGGGCGCTATCATACAGGTGTTTACCACGGACATTAAATTTAACTTATCTCTAAAACCGTTAGTTAGTACTTCTGTACTTGTTAAGTTGCCTTTAATGGTGTTAGTCAAATTGTTTTTCAAATTATTGTTTCACTGGAAATTAAAAACAATATTCATTGATTTTAAAACACTATTACATTTGAACTCCGATGTTTTGAGAAATTCAGGTGGTGTCATTTTTGCATCGAAATCGTTAGAGGTCTTTTTAAGAAATTGTCATGTTAAGTGTTTTTGAGGGGGTTTCGTAGTAAATTATCCCCAAAGTCAAAAATTTCCATGATTTTTGTCATCTACATACTGAATTTCATGGAAATCGGACCTTGTCTCTAGGCTTCTGCACATCCCCTCCCTCACACAAGTTCACTCAGGCACACAAACAGACATCAGTCTAAAATAAACACTTTTTTCGATTCAGAGGGTACTAAAATGGATATATTCACCAAAAAATTAAAACTATAAAATTTTGGAAAAAAAACCTTTTCTCTTATACTATCCTATAGGGGGGAAAGTAATAATACACAGCATTGAACGAACTGTGTTTATAGCATATGGAGACTCCAAAACAAAATAGATTCTAGGTATTTTTATGTCGATCAGAGAAATAGCTCCTATAGGAATGCAAAAACTGAGTAACTAAAATCGCTTGAAAGGGAAAAAACGAGTTGAATGAAATCTTTAAGGGCCAAACGTATAATTCTTTATAAATAGAAATCAATTTAGTAGTCAGTCTGGAGAGCCCGGCTTTGAACGCTGCCTCGTTCTCGGAGTGAAATATGTTTTCGCGAAAGCCGAAGCGGAGAAAATGTATGTGGGTAATTTATTCCAAGTAGTCCACGGGCCATTTTAGGAATTCGTTGGGTCTGAAGTAGCTTTAAGTTATAAATATTCAGAACAAACTACCGCGATCGTGATTATACTCCGGTATAGAATTTATCTTATTGCTTATACAGTTCATTCTGTGTATACGTACCTAACTTATTGGGTTTTGTATTAATGATATTCAATATATGGTATTTGTTTACGTGTTTTACTTATTATATTGTTTATTTTTTCTAAGCGGTATTTATTATAGCGTGTAAAAAATTGGTGTTATAATGAGGAAAATTTTTAAAATCAAACTCATATGAGTTTTGACCTATTTATAAATTAAAAAGTTTATATTTACTTCCCTGTGGGAAATAGGTTACATCATGGATAAGTCTAAAGGAAACTCACTTCATCTAAACTGCTCTTCTTATTTTTTTATATTAAAAATGCAAATACTGTAGCTCTAATGGTTTCTATGGAAACCTGTTACATATCTTAAAAATCTCCAACACCCCCCCCCCCAGAGGTAAGACATATCCATGTCAAAAGAACAATGATCAACACAAAATATCAGGAAAGAGATGTATACGGAAAATCCAATACACTATGTACACTATCATGACCTAAATTGATTACTATGGAAATTCGTTTCGTCGTATAATTTTTCAAATTAACATTTTTTCAGATCGTTAACCAAGAAAAATAACAGTACTTAATATTATAATATGATTTGATCATATATAGTTTAAAATTAAGAAAAACATTTCCATAGTAGTAACTGTGTTAATATAAGGAGGAAACAACATTTTAAGGGTTCATAAAGTCCGAATCTGCAAAACCTCATGTTATTAGATCTTTAGTCTTAAAAGAGCAGTGTTAAAACTAACTTAAGTATAGAGAGAAAATATCCAGAGATATAAATAATAATTGATTCCTACAACGTAAATTAAGTTGATTACCTTGCCTTAATTTCACTGGTCTTCTACTTCTCTGTCTAAAGGAGAGTTTAGGCTTTCATACTTACTCAGGACTTATGTTAGTGAGTATCACAATTTTATTTCCGTCATATTGCTGCAAAAACGGCAGTATTTAATATTGTTGGTCAAAATTAATCCTTCCCCACCCAAGGAAAAATATAGTCAGCTGATATATATAAACAGCTGATGTCGAACATATGAAAATTTGTTAATGTCAATGGTAAATTATGGATTGTATCCAAAACGTTAATCAATGATTATTATGATTTTCATTAAATACTAATTAAAACGACGAGTCGATCGTTTACAATTTGCTGTAGTAAGATAATACCTTTTACAACTTACAACTTTGGTTTCCCTCAGTAGTTTGCTTAATATTTTATGAAGTTTGACGATAAATATAGTTCATAACTTAGGAATAAAGTGCCTTTTCGTTACTCGCTCAGACTACTACATTGAACTTGGGCTACAAGCATCACTTTCGAGTCTTGTAATGAAATAAATACACTATTAAAAATCGTTATTAATTTTGGCTGACGGGTTTTAAATCCGTAACTATACTTTAACTGCAACTATAAACAGTAAACAAAATTTTATGAAATATATTTTATTAGTTTAGGATACAATATCGGTATAATTTATTATATTTCGCAACATAATGATCAGTAAATTTACTGCTTTTTAATTTCAGTTCCTTAACCGAGGAATATATGAGAGAATTATATGAGAGCTGGAATCCGGATTGAATAAGAATAAAACAAAGTTTTTGTTTAATCGGTTTAAGAGTCTTCAACAGCGCTTTCATACTGGATTTTATTCCATAAAACATACATGCTCTAAATCATACCTCAAAGGATATTAAATAGGCTAAATTTTATTTTCAGGGAAAGAATAATTAACAGGTATTTATAAGAGAGAATTTTAATGGAGATCTTGCCTTATAATCCAACAGAAAATTCCATAATTTGAATTTTTGATTTCCCGTATTTTAACCACTAAATATATTTTACCACTATAATATGAACTTTAATTCTATCTATAAGTCAAATAACATTGCTTTTACAGAGATTACACCACTTAAAAAAGTTCCTTGAATACAATGCGTGTAAAGCCATATCGACGGCGTATATGAGGAGGTAGGCAATTTGAGTGACGTATTCATATTGCGTTGCGCTACCGGCAGGCGTTTCCGTATCCATCACTGAATGTGAATTCAAATTTAGCACGTGTGGGTAATCGTGAAACTTTTCCCGTTGTTTTCCCAAATTCTACGATCCCAATTTTGTAAATGTTATTTACAGAAACGCATTAAACACAATTGTGTTTCTGTAGAATAAAACACAGTCTCCTCTGTACTCTATGATACATTGTGTTTCGGATGAAATTACGTTTAAAACCAATAGCTTGCCATTAACCTTTTACTAATCCAAAATAAAATGTTGTTTGTTTTTTTGTGGTATTAGTAATGGAGGTAAATCTCTATGTATAAAATGAAATCTGACTCACTGACTGGTCACAGTTTCTCAAAAACCGCAAGGCTTTGGAGCTTCAAATTTGGTACACAGACTCTATTTAAGGTCTAAATGCGTACTAAGAAAGAATTTTACGAAACTCCTAAAAGGCTCTGCCCTACAGAAGGTCATACTCCCCATGATATCCTTATGGGAGTAAATTTGTTTGAAAATTTCCAAGAATCAACACATTTGATTTGTAAAGCTACAGCTGTTCATTTACTTTGCATTGGCAATGTGAATTGCTATTCAATGCCTTCTGTATCACTAGTCAATTTAAAACTATCATGTAAACAAATACTGTAAAAATTAACAGTTTTACTTGCCACTTTACAGTTTTGGGGGTTTATGTACCTATTTTGGTTTAATTTAGTGTCTAATTAAATGGCATATGTTAATAGATTTCATTTTACTATGTATTAATCTATATAAATCTATTTTTGTTATCTATCTAAATAAACAAACGGATCATAACTATACCTGACCAAAAATATTTAAATCATTCACAACGAAGCCGTAATGCTATTTGGCTATTTGGCAGAACATGGCCAATCCTAAAGTTAACACATATTTGTCAAGGGCGTTATAAAGTTCACTGGGTCAGCTAGTAATTTTATAAACCACTACTTTGACAGGGAACCTAATTCTTTTTGATTTTAGAATACAAATTCATAAAATAAACTAACATAGACTATTTATTGTCTCGTAAAAGATGTAATAATATTCCCGTCACTTGTGTAACTATAGTAAACCATTGATACAATCAGTAAATAATATTAGTTACGTTTGAAAATACAAATTTTCTTCTAAAATGTGTTTATGTTAGCAAATAGGATAGTATTAAATTTCAATATCACATCTAGTGTCATTGACTGAACACAGAGAAGATGAAACCACAGGCGACCATCTGTTGCCACCGGCGACTCCACCCGCCATATTTATTGTAACTTTAATTAATTTATAATCAAGTTTTTATCAATGGATGAGAGTATGTTTTATACAAACATTTTTCGAATATTAGTTCATAAGGTTTTTTCAACACGAAAATAACACATGTGCATGTATATTGTTCACACAAATAGGAATTGTGGCATATTTTACTTACTATCTGTTTATAACTTGTATATTCCATATATGTTCAAAATTTATTTATAAAACAGAATATAAAATGACACTATGTTCTTGACACAATGTAACGTCAGATTGACGATTTTTATATAATTCCTGAATAGCCAAATTCGTAAGGTGACTGCTTCTGGCTAAACCTGACCGAAATGGGGAGATAAACGATTTACCCCTGACCATATTTATAGTATAAGATGTATTTGTCTGAAATGTATTAATGCTCATTAAAAAGCCCCTGATCGCTTAGAGATTTGATAAATATCGGGTTTTTAATCAGTCTCTCATAGTTCTTCGCTAGGATTTATATTATATATTTAAAATATTACCTTTATTTCCGTTTACCTTTGTCAACTTAATGTTAGTTTACCATTTGGATATATTTAGCAAATGCCATGTGGCGGCTGAACGTCTGATGAAAATGAGATCAAGAAAGTGAGAGATGCCTGCACTTACGGAGACCAATGAGATCCTCATCGGCCTTCTGACATCAAGCAAAAACTTTAACTCTGTCTTCTTGCCCTGGATCTGAGAAGCAAAGGAATAGTTTTGAAATCATTTATCAATTGGTTGTGAAAAACTTTTGGTATATGGAATTTAAAAAATGGGGTTTCAGGAATGTTTTCTTATGGTGTGATAGAAAATATATACACTACAATTTAGTATTTAGAATTTTTACTCTATGTCAATCAGTTAATGAGATATAGAACATGGTACACACCATGTGATATCTTATGGAGCCCCAATGTTAATCTTATGGAGAAAATGTCATAATATTATTTGTTTTGTTTATTATTTGTATAATTTTATAAAACTTGGTCGAATTAAAGCTTCGTATAGATTATGGTAAGAATAAATTATGGTGAGAATAGAGTTTTTTGGTACTCGTAACGTCGAACCTACTTATTCATGGTAATGTTACTTGTGTGGAGGATAAGCAAATTGATATAAATCCCTTATTATTTGAACTATTGTGATAAAAGGAGCTCTAAGTGTATAGTTGAATCTAGTTAAGGTCTTCTCCTATATGTTGAGAAAGTTAAATAAGTTCGTTCCTTGAGGCAGAAACCCAACTCAACCTTTCCCATGTTATTCTTATAGAGAATAGGGAAATTGATACAATTTTTTTATTTCACCTATGACTAAACTTACAGTTTGAATCATCACAGCTAATTCCTAAGCCAATGGAAAGTTGAACAATAAGCTAGGCAGATGCTATGGCGGTAATGTTTTTTTTACATGCTCGTATGAGGAGCAGTCTGGTCTATAGGTAGAGCGCGGGGTTTTAGAGCCCGAGGTACCGGGTTCAAATCCTGCCAATCGCCAATGGGTTTTTACTATGTGATAATGTCGTAACCCACTGGGTCTAGTCTGAAGTAATCCTCATAATTAGACCAATTCGTAATTCAGAGGTCGTGGTTCGGATTCCACGTTAAACTGTAGGTTCATTAGTTGCCATCGGCTGTTGGGCTATTAATTAGCAGTCCTGTCTAAGGAACATGTCAGCCTTAGTCAGTAACAAGACTACAAGATCGCGCAACAATCATCCTAAACTCATTCCTCATTCATACTTGGCTTAAAATGCCTACCTGGGTAGGTCGCCATTTCAGTTAAAAAGTATAAAGTATAAAAGTATGATGAGCAAACCGGTTTCGGAGATGACCTAGTTCATAAGGTCTTGGAATGAGAAGATGGGACATAAAAAATGTTATAGTAAATTTCTAAGTAAAATTGTTACAGCCAATTTATCCAGTTTTTTCCAGTTTAGCATCAAACAATAGACTCAACTGTATTATAAATAGACATACGTGTGATTCTTGGTCCATGAGAAAAACACAAAAATGTGATTTACCTTATTAATTTATGTAGAATTTAAAATGTTCCCACGCAGCAAACCTCTATTGATTTTCCGGAAATTAAGCAGTATGAAGGCAAGCTTTGATGTTTTCAGCATGATAGAGGGCTTCCAACAGGTATTTGTAGACACTTGCTATTAAGCCGTTAAGACTTTAAGTGTTAGATTGGGAGAATTATGTTTCAAACTCATTTACTATCTATGCTGTATCTATGCTGTTTCATTCTAATAAAAAGCATAAACTCATAAAATGATTTAAGGTAATAATTACTGATCATCCATGCCCTCGTGTTTCGAAAATTAGGTCGTTCCATTTTTGTAAACATCAAAACAGAGAAAAAATATAGAGAATTGGCAAACTCCTTTATTTATGGACAGTTATTTATGGAACTTGGTATGAATGGTCAAAATAAAATTATTTTATATTAGAAATTCTTACTTACATATTCTTACTCTTACAAATAACTCATATTTATCGACAGATATTGATAAAAACTTGTTATATATCATTATTATATTACTGAGTTGGAAATCCGCTGAGTACGCAGGTCTGCTGCGACGAGAGTATATACCTATTATGTTTCTCATTATTGAACTACAATTGATACGTAACACAACCCATAAAAAAGAAGACGATAAAGTGTCTTGAGGTAAAGGTAAAAAGTTTTGATCCATCGAACTTAGCTTCCGATTAAACTTTGGTGGAAATGAATGAAATCCGTGGAAATTGAATCGAGGAGAATCAGAATTAACTCTAAGTAACTTGCCACAAATACTTTTAGGGTATCCTACTGAACAACTGGGTTCAGTGAAAATATTTCTCACCGCTTAAGACAGTGGAAGAAAACTGAATCTTTAAGTTTTAACTCCCTAACTGGTAATTCTTCAAATACAGATTCTTTTCCTTTCCATCCGGCTTTCAATATATATGGTGTTTATAAAAAACTATACAATTGTAACGTTTTTCTTATTTAATGATAAATGGGGCATAGATGTTTCCAATTACCACCAAATAGGAAAATAGGAAGAGGATAAAGTTTTTATCAGCTGGTAGTTTAATCAGCTGATGTTTAATTTAGACCATCATTAGAAAGGGAACGGATTGTTTATTGTGGATTTCTCCACGATAGAGTGGATAGTTATTTTTTTCTTCCAAGAAAACAACATCAATGGAAATATTTTTCTGAAATGTTGGAGAATTTTGTTTTCCCCACATAGAATAATTACAGCCAAATTTAGTTTTCAAAAGGTGACCGTGCTGGAAGAGCTTTGGATCATAAATTCTCAACCCGTTGTATTGGACATGGTGGGTCATACCTTGGCATCCTAGATCTCTGGATAAAGCTCCATGTGATTTTTATTTTGGAGGGTGTTAGTGAGGATCATGTCTAAGAAGAACTAAGAGAAAGGATAAGAGCGTTTAAGGAAATACATCTTTTGATTTAGCGTCGTGTTTGGTCAGAACTGGAATTTCAACTTGATTGATTGCGAGCAACCAACGGAAAGTATATTGAAGTAAAACAAACTGCAAATAGAACTTGAAACATTTACTAAATTTTAATTGCAGTTTTATATCTCTAAGCTAAAATCTAAATATTTTATGATTGTTTAGAGTTTTACAGCTTTTATTATAATCACCCTGTACCATGTACAGGAGTCTCAGCTAATGCTTAACCTTTGTTTGTA
This sequence comes from Nephotettix cincticeps, assembly GCA_023375725.1. Taxonomy (NCBI): domain Eukaryota; kingdom Metazoa; phylum Arthropoda; class Insecta; order Hemiptera; family Cicadellidae; genus Nephotettix; species Nephotettix cincticeps. The sequence continues at coordinate 139,538,720 of CM041786.1, forward strand.
GTTTTAATAAGTTTCAATCCACTTTGTTTACAATTCTAATGGCTAAATTATATTTTAAGATAGTTTCAAAAACGGATAAGTCTAAAAGAAATGTTTTCAGCTCTTCTAAACAGCTGTTCTTATTATAATTATATTAAACATTCAATTACAATATAGATCTAGTATTTTCTATGGAAACCTGTTTCAAATTGTCATCTTACAAATTGCCAACACCTCCCACAGCATGCCCATGTCAAAATCAAAAAGCATAAATAAATCGTAAACTTACACGTATCTAACACTATTTTACAAGCTTAAACAAACCAACAGAATATCAATAATTTGTTTAATATAGCTTTATCTATTATTGTGACTATCAAAAAACAGCAATCTATAAATAACCTATACAACCCAATGCAACTAAATTAAAAAATATTGATAAGTGTTTAGGATTTCAACCAATGGTGGCTTTCCAATTCATACATAATGATTTTCAAACGATATTCAATATGATGCAAATAAATAGATATAAATTTTAATCAGCTTTAGGTTTTCGAATGACAACTGACACTAATATGAAATCCTCTAAAGTACTTTTCAACCATGATACACTGAATGAAGCTATGATTATCAAGCTTGTAACGTATCATTCTGTTTATCCTCTTAACTAGTTAATCGTTTCTATTTTATCTACTTTGTTTCTTGTAGCTTTATTAGGACAAGATAATTAGGGCGGTTTTCCTTATGTCGTGCACATCTCTTTAATTAAATAAATTAGTTGACGTATAATAAATACAGGTGGATAATGTAAAAATGAAAATGAAAAGCCTAAGGTTAAATCGAGTTTTCCCCAAACTGCTTTTAAAATCATAATTTAGCACTACCTTTTCTTTTATAAATCATACATGTGTTTTATCATATTTAGCCATTAGTAATAATCTATCATCATGCATTACCAGGTTACCTAAGATCAAAAATATCCTCATGGAGTGAGTTGTTAGAAGCAAACAAATACAGTAATATATTTAAAATTATAAACAAATTATTCGAGAGTCCTAACATGCTTACGCTGGGTCAGGTAATATGAATGAGTGGTCGAATGATATTTATTTCAAGAGTTATTATAGTTTATATATTTTATCTTACTATCTAAAATAAGTCATCTGATAAAATAATGTGCCCATATTTTGTCTTTTGACATCGAATTGTCTAAGGGAGGGGGTAGTTAGCAGATTACGAGGCACAAAACGTGTGACTGGAGTGACGTCATATGGTTATGAGAACAGCTGTTTAGTGGAACTGAAAACATCCCTTTCAGAAATATTTATGATCTAACTTACTTTCCATAAGGAAGTAAATGATATACTTTTATATTTTAAAAATACTATATCGTATATGAGCAATTTTAGTGTTCCTTAGAGGCTTTATACGTATTTATTTCCCTTTGTAAATTAGTTTAGATCATGGATATGGATATTTTATCATGGATCAAAAATGGTTTCCTGTAAAATAGTTGACCCTAATAACCATATGACGTCACATCCGTTAATATTGTCGAGTGACGTAAATTACTAATACCCCACTCAAAAGCCTAGACACGTCCATGCCAATACGTGTGCACAGTTAGAGAAAGTACACATCCTTACTTTTATTAAAATCGACAAAATAATGTAATATATATTTACATATTTTCAAACTTTTGAAACAGTTTCTAACCTTTTTTATAAATAGGTGGCGTAGTTGATAGCATGACGTACTCGAGCTAACAATGGCTCTGGATTTGCTAATTAGTTATATGTACTATTTTGTCTTACGTGTAGTTGTTTGAAACTTTCAACGTTCATATCTGTAGTTTATGTAAAGAGAAAAGTATAAGTTAAAGAAGTACCTCCTTAAAAAAAACTTAAATCATAATACACTCGTACGAGGACCAATAAACAATAAAGCTTTTTATTAAACCTTAAGATATGAAAGAGGAAAATTAAGGGTTAATTAATTACTTGCAAAATAGCTATGCATTGTGAAATGAGAGATTTAATTTAATCACCTAAATGTTCCAGATTCATTTATCGTAATAAGCCTACCTCCGTTTAGAATTTTCACAATCATTCTCATTCCTTAACCGTCAGATCCCTTTCTGTACCTCTACAGAGATGATGAACGTCTTTCAATTCACCTCGTTTTGAAGCTTAGATTAGAATAACGATCTGTTCATTCAAATTATTATGAACCTCAGACGAGAAATGGTTGAGATTAATCAAACCAGTAGCGAGAGTTATAATTTATTAGGCTAATTAATTTATTAATCAATTTGGTAGTGTAATTATTTTACGTAAGGGAATAGTAATGTACGAACCTTTATGGAGAGTATGTGGGGACACAAAGCCCCTAAATGGCAAGATGATTGTGACGCAATCTTGTAGTTATGTTGCTGTTGGTTGAAAGGTTCCTTCTGGACTAGTTAATATATGAACAGCAAATGGTATGTACCTAACTCCGAACTCTGAACCACTCCACTATTGGATGACTTCATGCCTGTACAGAGTGACTTGCGTGCTATCAAAACTTGATCTTACTTCAGGAAAGCTCTTGCGCTCAATTTTCTTCTTCCTGTGGAGAGCCAGAGAAATGTAGGAGACACCCACCATCCACTTATCCTCGCCTCGAAGCATTTCATCTACCATGGTTTCTGCAGTTACAGGTCCCTCTACAGAGGCAAGCTGTCAACTATATTCTTTGTAGTTCTCGCACTAGAAGAAGGTGTGAGGAACATTATCATCCCTCTCCTGGCAGAACAAACAGGTGACTCCAACTTCTCCATCCGAAGAATATATTTCTTATTGTACCTATGACTTATACGGAGCTGACGTAGGTAGAAGTCAATCTCCATTGGCCACGAATTAAGCAGACGATTAGGTCACAAATGAGGCGATACGTGCAACGCCCCATCCGTCACAACGTCTCAACAATCATGGGAGGCTTGCAAAGTTTCCACTGTAGTTGCTGCATCAGCTTTGTAGCGGTTTGTCTTTTAATGGCGAGCAAATCAAAGGGAATAACTCCAGCCACTATTATTACAACCGGTCCAGAAACAGTGTGATACGCACAGGAAATCCTTAGTACAGACGTACAGTGAATGGAGAGAATTCTCTCATTATGTTTATTGATTCTTATGTCACTCGCCATAATTTTTACAATGTAAGTAGGAATGGTTGACATCAAAGTTCGTACTTTTTGGATCTTAAACCTTTTCAAAACGGTTTCAATGTAAATTTTACATTTTTAATGTAATAATACAAATGAGCATCGAAATATGCACAACTTTTTTGCGCAATAATACAAAATTGCTAGGAAGAATCGTTGTTTACAAATAATGTTAAAAAATACTAATATTGTAGGATTTAAACTAAAAAAATGTTGTATTTACTTCCCTGTGGGAAATAGGATATGTATCATAGATATGTCTAAAGGGAATGTATTCAGTTAATCTGAACAGCTATTCTTATTCTTTCATATTAAAAATTCAATGCAATAGCTCCGGTAGTTCTGCTTCGACATTATTCATCTCTCTTAAACAAAGCCACTCCAATTCTCCACACAAAGCATACTCATGTACATATGAATTATTGAAGTGACGGTGTCAATCTCCATTGCAAATTTACACGATTAGGTCACAAATGAGGCATGTGCGTCATCGTCACAACGTCAAACAAAGGGAGCTCCAAAGTTTCCACTGTAGTTGCATTGCTTTGTAGCGGTTTGTCTTTCAATGCGAGCAAATCAAAAGGGAATCAACATCCAGCCACTATTATTACAACCGGTCAGAATGACAGTTGTGATACGCACAGGAATCCCTTAGTACAGACGTACAGTGAAATAATGGAGAGAATTCTTCTCATTATGTTTATTGATTCTTATGTCACTCGCATAATTTTTACAATGTAAGTAGGAATGGTTGACATCAAAGTTCGTACTTTTTGGATAACTTACCTTTTCAAAACGGTTTAATGTAATTTGCCTATCCATATGATTAACATGGGAAAAGAGTATGCTTTTTGCGCAATAATAAAAAATTGTTAGGAGAAAGAATCGTTGTTTACAAATAATGTTAAAAAATACTAATTTTGTAGGATTTAAACTAAAAAAATGTTGTATTTACTTCCCTGTGGGAAATAGGATATGTATCATAGATATGTCTAAAGGGAATGTATTCAGTTAATCTGAACAGCTATTCTTATTCTTTCATATTAAAAATTCAATGCAATAGCTCCGGTAGTTTCTGTGGAAACGTGCTACATATTTTCCATCTTAAAACCACCAATAACCCCCTAGAGCTTTGACATACCCATGTCAAAATTTGATGTTTTGAATATATTTAAGACAAAAATTTGGAAACATTTTACAGCTCCTAAAACAAATGACGCTGTTAGATTTACAAGTAGCAATTTCACTTCAAACCAATATGACTATGACAAAATGTTAACGTTAAACGGTTATTATTTTGTCCCTGTAACATAAAAAAACTATAATTTATCACGCGAAATCATGTCTGTTGTATCTATCACGTTGTTAAGTACAATTTTATACGCAAGGTAAACGTGGATAGACGCTGGAGGGGTTGAAAGACACAATAGACAACCCTTGCCACAATGTCCCTGTTAGGAAAACAAGCACATCGTCCCGCCGGAGCTAACGCCTCACTGACAATGTTTGTATTCAATCTCCGTTATGTTACATGTAAAAACATTACAAAAACATTTGCAAACTACAATAGGACAGACCGTGTATCAAAATAGTGTGTGCTGTATTATAACTAAAATGTCACCCTTATCTGTTCACTTGGACGTTAAATTACTTGCTTACTTTTCGGATACTTTTAAATTCATTTGAAAATGGGTTTATGTTTTATTTTAGCGAATTTCCCATAGGGAAGAAGCTATTACCGTAGGTCTCATGGTGAGACTTAAGCCCGGGACCATGTTATTTTTTCTTCTTTAGGTGCCCAGACAAAAACAATAGTCTTAATTTATATATATATATATATATGTGTGTGTGTTTGTGTGTGTGTGTTTGTGTCATGTGAACACGATAACTCTCGTAAAAATGTCACACCAAATAACGTATATCCTAGAAGTGCTCGTCATTCGTAAACCAGACAATCGTCAATAACTAGTTGTACCCCAAATGGGGTTTTTTGCGTTTTTTCACATGTAATTTTAAAAAATTTATAAATTTTATATTTCACCATTAAAATCAGCTTAAAAAAATACAATTAAGTTTAAAGTTTTCCCTATCTCCAAACGGTTACCGATATTAAATCTAAAATGTACGTTGTATTATGTCCCTGTTAATCTTATAGGATAAAAATTAATTTATCACTTATAATCAAATATGGATGATGTATTTTGCTTCATGTGGTTGAGATCCATAGGCATTTGTGCAAAAAAATAGTTTATGTGTTTATCATGAGCAAACCTGCATACTCTTTTCCCATGTACATATGGACATTAGGCAAACTCCTTTATTTATGACAATGTTTGTATTCAAGTTGGTATTTACATGTTAAAAATAAAAAATACTTTCAGTGTCCTACAGCAGAAAACCTTCTCAATTCTATTTTTTTCTTAAGAATAGGCAAATAATTATGTTTATCGACAATTTTGGACCAACTTGTCATTTACTATAATTATTATATTTTTGATTTAAATTCGGAGTACCATTTTGCTTCTTTTTAACCTCAACTACTCGTGCCCACAGGCTTAGGACCTGTGTGGCAAATTAAGGACAGCGAGGTACCATAGCGGCATTGGTCACATAAGATATAGAAACTGCTATTTGGATCTTATCTTAGTTCTATAATTTCCGCAAACATATTTTTTAGGGCTCATCTCTCTTAACATTTATTAGAGGTGTTAACCTTTATTTTCTTTCAATCTAATATGAGAATATAATAGTAATTCAGCCTAATGATCTGAAAAATAGTAGATAGTTTTGTAAACTTTGGATCTGTTAAAACAAAGAATGATTAAACAATTTTCCTTTGTGTTTTACTACTCTAATAATAACCAAATTTCTAATCTTTGATTAATTTTTTATGATACGATTTAAAATTGTTACGTAATTTTACCACCTTTGATCTTTAATCATGTCACTCTTATTGTATACAGTATAAACTATACATGGTAACTGTAAATACTAATGATACTCTTATTTTTTTAAACGAGTGTTTTTTTTAATTTTTATCTAACTATGAATAACAAATTATATTGACTAATTTACTTTTAATTCGTTAAGCAACTATGTATCTTTTTTAAATTCCGTACGTGATGCTATTGAAATACAAAACAATAAGATTTTATATATTGTTACGTAGAATTATTAGGATATTAATATTATTTTCCCCGTTTTAAAAATAATTTTAAAAAATTATTCAATTACTAACAAGGTTAAAACCAAAATATTGAGGACATTGCAACCTTTACACTGTTCACTCAATTTCCAAGAACCTTTTCTGTTAAGTTAATATTTTCAAATACAAATTTATCGACCACCCGAGGAGAAATCTCATTTTCCGAAAACTCATTTGCCTCAATAGAGCTGGATTAATAATGTTATTTTGGTCATACATTAAAGAATATTTTTCAGTGTAAAAACTTCATTACATAAAGAGATATGATTGATCTTAAAATTAAATTAAATTATTCATGAGAATAATTTACCATAAGGATAAAATTTACAAAGTTCACTGAGTATAAAATTATTTCACGCGGATGATGGCGGAGTCGTCTTTGTTGAAAGTAATAAATACCTTAAAATTATACTTTAAAAATTCATTCGATTATTTAAAACATATTCTGTTAAATGTTTACAAATATTTATTTATAACATTACCAAAATAAATTATATCATATACACATTCATCGCCCCCTCTCAAACTCTAAACTAGCTTTGAGGCTGAAATAATTATTAATTTTCTTTGGTAAAAATGTAAAAAAAATTATGATTGTTTGTCAAAAACCTAGAACCTTTAGGTTATGAAGTTTTTTATAAAGGAGTAACTTTCTTACGTTTTGCACATAACTACTGAGGCCAGTTTTATGAGCGTACTGTCAAAAATGTCATAATCCCAAGCAATGTAGAAACAAAAATCTAATTTTGTTTATGTAGTCGTAATGCACCTATATTTTGGACAGAGACTAAAAAATGTGTCTGTTAAGCTTTTTCTCAACAGGCACATTTCAGAACATTGGAGGGACTGTGCCATGCCGAGGGGGGTTTTATTGCTCACTCTTCCCCACGATTTCAATTATATAGAATTATGAGAGAGTGGTTATGTTTAGTTGCTGACCCCCCCCCCTACAAAAGTAAATGTGGTGGGAGGCCAGACATTTACAAACTCCTTGCTAGCATGTATGAAACTGTCCAAACTTCAACAACATATGACATCACAGATTGGAAACCGTAATACACAGATAGCCAATTCTGACGTTCTAATAAAGGAAACAATATCCTACAGTTTTTAGGAAACAATTTTAGATGCTATAGTTCATTTTCGCAGAGGCAGATTACAAATAAGAATATCGGAGTGTTTGTCGGAGAAGAGGACAACATCTGCATGGAGAATATTGCTGAATAGATTTGCAATATTGACGGGAAAGAAGCTTGTTTATCAATGATTCCTTTTTATTAAAAATGTTAGTTCGGGAATTCATAATTCAGAGGGCGTGGTTCAGATTTCACGTTAAATTGTAGATCCCTAGGTTGCAATCGGCTATTGGGATATTAATTAACAGTCCTGTCTAGGGAAAATGTCAGCCTTAGTAAGTAGCAAGACTACAAGATCGCGCCACAATCATTTTACACTCAATTCTCATTCATACTTGGCTTAAAATACTTACCTGGGTTGACATTTCAATAATATAATCTGTAATGAGAAATATTAAAACTGGGTCACACGTTAGTGGAGCTTAGCTACATAAGGCTGTAAAACCCTTTTTATCGTAATATTTCAAATAGGATTAGGATTAAAATTTAGGCCACAAAAGACAACTTACTGAGTTTAAAAGTTTCTATGTCTTGGTAAAGGATTGTCATTAAGAGAAGGTTCAATATACTAGATGTATATTTCTCATTTTCAGATTTTGTTGTGTAACATATCTCAATTGTAGAGCACCTACAGGATAAGAAACACTTTGTGTATTTTATTATAGAAAGTCAAACTAATTAAATAGTTTCTAGCTTAAGAAGAACTTTTCTGATCAAGATAACATGTGATTGAAACAAATATATATTCAGTATTATATGAACGTGGTGGTAACAAAGACAAAGATAAAGCTTTGTTTAGGGACTGCATTAACAGATTGGATCTGCTCCATGGAGGATTCCACATTCTTGTACGTGCCATTGTTGCTTCTTCTTTGGCAGGTTTACTGCTTCTAATCTAGAATTATGACCTCTGTGTTTTCGGGATTTTATGCATTTATTTATATGATCTCTATTAGTAAATGAATAACGTCTTTATTTTGGAACGATTTTCAACATTACAAGGTAGTTTTTCGAAATAAATCAAGTTGGACAATTATTTTCAATAATCACAGCCTACGTTGAAACAAACTAAAATAACCCTCTTCTAAAAATGTTGTATTTACAAAGGAGAAGTACAGTCATGTACAAATTAATCTGAACAACACCCAATAATTTCAGTTGAAATTATACATTTATTAGCTTAATTATATAGTTTCTGGAAACAAATTTAGTACTTGATGTGACCTCCTTTGGCTTTAATAAGCATTTCAAGTCTTTTTGCATTGAGTCTACTAACTTGTTGCACATTTATTGTACTTCAGGGTCTGAAAACCTAACTTTAATAGGACGAAATCATCTTCTCTTTTGTAGTGCAATCCTTCTTCCTCAATCTTTTCTTGCAAATTTCCCAGAGATTTTATATGGGATTCATGTCTGGTGAGTATCCAGGCCATTCCAAGCATAAAAAACCTTGTTTATCCATAAATTGCCTTACTGCCTTGCAAGCGTGACAAGGCGAAAGATAATGTTGGAAAACAGGATATTGTTTCCAAAATGTTTGAAAACTAAAAACAAGGTAATAACCTGAATAAATAAATAAAAACACAAGCATAACTTTTAAATGTGTCACAGGATGTGTTTCAACAATGAAATCACTTGTGAAAATAATACAAAGACATCTGCAAGATGTCCAACACTAATAACGCAAATTTACCATGCTGTTCAGATTAATTCGCACATGACTGTAGCTCAATTACTTCTTATCTTCTGAGGTAGACCATTATAAATCTGTGGGGGGAAACACGAAAAGTCATTTCGGCCGATCTCAAATTAAACCTCTGAACGAGCCCTCAACATACCTCTGAGGTACTCAGGGGAGCCTAGCAAGATTTAGTGCACCAGGCATGCCACGTCATACTTAAAGGAGAACTTCAGTGGCAACAGCTTTGCCACCCTACGAAACTGGCTTATGTGGTCAAATTTCCTCAAGTCGTACACAAATCTCAAAGTTGAATTTGGAGCATCTGGAGCTGGACTGTGTTGTTCAGAGAAAGTTTGCCTCCAAAGACTGCCAAAGAATACAAGTAAATAAGAATGCAGGAATGATCGCTTTCACTGATCACTGGGAATCGACTTCCAGGATCTTTACTGTATCCGATACCGCTAGTGGTAGGTATTTTAAGCAAAGTATGAAGGAAGATTGAATGTATGATGATTGTGACGCGATCTTGTAGACTGACTAAGGCTGACATATATTCCTTAGACCGGACTGTTAATTAATTGTTAATTAATATCCTATTAGTCAATGGCATATCTAAGGGAACTACGGTTTATCGTGGGGTCTGCACCACTGCCTCTGGGATGATGACGTCCTGTAATGCACCTACTTGGAGGTCACGAATTGTGGATAGTTGTGAGCGATGGTCGGTGGGTGTGGTGTTCTCTTGTGTGGATTAACGCCTGCACTATTAAATACTACGTTAATCCGCAAAGACCATCTTCATAATCAGACCAATTCGTAATTCAGAGGCCGTGGTTCGGATTTCACGTTAAACTGTAGGTCCCTTAGTTGTCATCGGCTGTTGGGCTATTAATTAACAGTCCTGTCTAAGGAACATGTCAGCCTTAGTCAGTAACAAGACTACAAGATCGCGCCACAATCATCTTACACTCAATCCTCATTCATACTTGGCTTAAAATACCTACCTTGTAGTATGGTCGCCATTTCAATAATCTAATCTAATCTGACTTACGAACTGGTCTAACTATGAGGATGGTCTTTGAGGATTAAAGTAGTGTTCAATAGTATGGACGTTAGTCCACACAAGAGAACACCACACCCACCGACCATCGCTCACAACTATCCACAATTTGTGACCTCCAGGTAGCTGGATTACAGGAAACGCCACGGTCCTAGTCATACATGCTGTCTTATTTGAAACTGAATTCTTTTGGTACTGTGTCATATAAAATTGCAGTAATCATTAAAATCTGAACAGTAAAATAGTTAAAGTACCACATATATAAAATTCCATAACAATTTCATAAAATCTTCCAGTTTTTTGTATCATTTTAATAATTTAGTGAGTCAGCTTCTTGCTTATTGTTTTTCATATAGCAGAATCAGAGGTTGGTTGGTCTATGGTTGAGATCTATTAATGCTGAGTGGTTAGACACTAATGGCCTGTCTAGAACAGGCCTGGTCTTTAATTAATAATGAACTGTTACAGATCTAAGAAACACAATTCGTTTCATTTTTTGAAATTCACTGTCAGTAATGATGGATTTTTGTTATTTTTATGGTTGATATGGACTTTGTAATTCAGACGCAATATTGTCATTCCCACGTTAAACTGTAGGTCACTTAGTTGATATTGGCCATAAGGCTAGATGAACAGTCATTCATGTCTGAGGAACATATCAGCCTTAGTCAGCAACTAGACTACAAGTCTCAATCATACTTGGCTTAAAATATCTACACGTAAGTAGGCCGCCATTTTAGAAAGGCGTCTACGTTTGTATGCCAGCGTTTTACAAGAATACCTACTGAAAATCTTACACCCTGAAATCCCAGGTAGCACTTTTAATAAGGAGGAATATTATTTAAAGTGAAAGAGAAGTATTCATCAAAGCCTTGCAACAAAGCGTTGCCAATTAACGACAGAGGAGAAGGCTTCACACATCGCTTGATTAATTATTCCGTTTCATGAGCGATTGACTTTGCATTTTCCTCTGTTTGGCCCACGAACTCCGCTTCAAAGTTAGCTGCTATTAGAGTCTACATTTACATTTTTGAACTCATGAATTTATTGTGTCAATCGACTCAATGAACGGAAAATTTATATGAGAGTTCATCTCAGTTTTTCAGATTTTTACACACACATTGTCCCTTAAAAAATACAACCTTCAATAAAAACTGTCATATTCTTTAAAGTGTATCTAATATCATTTGAAAATTTGGAAGAAAAGGTTTTAAAGTTTATTAGATCACTCCGTGCGAGTTACACCGAAATAAACAAGTAAAATAACTCACATAATAAAATGTGTTGTTCATCGCTTCACAACACTGCTACTAAATTATATGAACATGAATTAAACAAGGTGTGTTACTTTTGTTTGTTTCTAACCCTCCAAGTGCAATCACTATTTGAAATTTTATATTTTTATGCAACTCTTCTTAAAATACTAAGTATGCAAAAAACACAAAACATGCCCCCTTATAACCATTAATCATAAAAGCAAAACCGATATCCACTGCAATCCAAATTAAGCCTACAAATGTCGTCAACTTCCACCCAATCCGGCCACCGTTTATTTAAGGTGGCCCCTCCCCACTATAGCACACATTTGCAAGCCAAATTGGGATTGCTCATGGTCGGGATTCGTACCCTCGTTCCTCCGAATAGTTTTAACCGTTGTACTCGTCAGCACAACGGACTAAACACTACACCAAAAGGACCACCGCCTGAGAAGCACTTATTTGGATGTAAAAGCATACTCTAGCGGCAAAATAACGAACTCAAGCGTCAGAACAGGGAACTACACGAGTGGTTGCATATTAGCTCGAGGATGGCAGCACCCTGACGGTAATTGTTGACTGATAGTGCTATACAATTGTACTTCGCTGACATCTTACAGTGAGATGTTAGCACTTGGAAGGTTAATGTTTTTTTTGTTTTCTTCGTTTTGCCTTCGCCCACTTGTTCCGTGTCAGTGCCATCCTAATAAACTTCTACATTGTGAATATTTTTTGGAAATCAAAAACATCGTAGTCTTGAATAAAAAATTTCTTATTTACTGTCGATCTCATTCTCTGGCTATGTTTACTTATAAACTAATGAGTCTATTTATATGCATTGGCTTGACGCTTTTTTATTTATTCGTGTTATCTAGATCCTAATATATAAATAAATCTAAAAGTAAATGAGTTTTAGACCAGCACTGGCACCAAGTCTGATAGTTCAAATTTTTTTAGTTATTTTAATTTTTTTATTGTGTAATTAATAATCCGGCTAATAAGCAACAGTAATGACGCAACTATGATAATAACACGATAATTAGTTGGGAGGACTGTTAATTAATAACCCTAAAGCCAATGACATTTAAGTGACCTCTAGTTTAACGTGGGATCCGAATGACAATTTTGACTCTGAATTACGAACTGGTCTAATTATGATGATGGTCTTTGCAGACGAACTGATCATCCACAGTAGTGAATATCACTACTGGTCCATCGACCATTTATCCAAAATTCATGATTTCCAATAAGTAGCTGGAATACTTTATAGCCCCCTTTTTGCATTAGTTGGAGCAAATATTAATGTTTTAATGTTAATAATAATAATAGACGAATTAAAAAATGGTTTTATAATTAATCACAGTTGGTAACCAATTTTGCAGAATTATTTTATGCTTATTAAAATACCTTTTAACATCTAACTGTTCAAAAATTTATATAATATTACTTTCATACACCCTCTTACCAAAGGTTGGAAAGCTTTGGTAGGGCAATCAAACTACCTCCCCCACCCTCTGAGGTAATAACAAACTTTTTTGCTTGGGTTTTAGTTTATTTTTGTAATGTGACTTTTCAATGCATCATCAAGTTTCATTATAAATGTTTGAAAAATAAGAAAAACATATTTTTTAATAGTTTCCATAAGAATAACATTGCACAGACTTATACAACACACTATGTCGCTGACAGTAAATAAAACATTTCATTAGAACCAATTAATTTTGCTGGAAATTATTGGAAACTACAAAAAAGGACACTTCAACAAATAGTTAATTAATTGTGATTAATCCTCTGAGTGGTGCTCGACACGTCTGTGTCGATGTCAGTGACAATTCAGCGTATATTTATTGTGATGATATTCGGAGATGCTTAGTCAACAATTACAGTGACTATGTATGAAGCAAATCCTCATGAAGTTCACCATAGTGCCGCTAGACTTTGCTTTTTATAGACAAATAAGCACTTCTTAGACTGTGGTTTTTTTGTTGTAGTGGTCTAAACCGTTGTACTGACGAGTTGACGAGAGTGATGAGTACTGACGGTTGACATTCGGAATGGGACCGAGCGGTTTTTTTTTTTTCAATTTTTCTTTTTTTTTTTTTTTTTCTTTTATCATTTATTTTTTGTTTTTTCTTTTTTTTTTTTTTTTTCTTTTTTTTTCTTTTTTTTTTTCTTTTTTTCTATTTCTTTTTCTTTCTTTTTTTTTCAAATCCCAACCATGAGCAATCCCATTTGGCTTACAAATGTGAGGTACATTGGTGGGAGGGGCCCACCTTAAATAAACGGAGACCGGCTTGGGTGGAAGATTAAGGCATTTGTAGGCTTAATTGTAGTATTGAATTGGACAACTGAATTGCTTTTCTCACAACTGTATGGTTGAGGATGCTTGTTTTGTGTTTATAATTATTAGTATTTTAAGAAAAGTAAAAATAAAAATACAAATTAAGTTCAAAAGCTATGTCACCCGGAGGGTCGATGTTATAAATCTAAACGTGTATAACCTTTATAAATAAAGCCTTTGTGCAGAAAAATCATACAAAAACATTTGAAGATAAACAAAATGACCAAAATTGAAAATACCTCCTCCCACCTTAATCTCAACCGAATTACAAAAACCGGACCATCAGTGTGGTCCCAGGGTGGTTACACAGACAGATAAGAGTCCAAAACCTATTTTTTTGAGATTCGCAGAGTTTTTCAAAGCCAATAAGGGATCCAAATAAATAGAAAAGTTTACTGAATAGAAAAGAGCAACTGGAAAAGGTTTGTTGTTGTTTATAGTTTGCACATTTCTCTTTGTTCTTGTGATACAAAAGAATCGCTCATTCTACAATAAAGCATTCAGCATCAAAAACCATTCTTAGTTTTACAAAGCATAAATCTTTCACTTAAAAGTTAGTTTTGAAATGATAACCAAGCCAACAAAAATTTAAAACTAGTCTGCCGTTGGTTGACGTCATATTTGTTACGCGGATGGCAAAGGAGTGAGCGCTGTTCACCTTTTAAACGCCTTTATCGATAAAATTTCACGAATTTCGAACAAATTATATGATAACACTTTTTTTAACTACTTTTCTAACCTTTAAATACATACATTAAATAATTGAACTATTTTTTATTAATTATTAAAAATACACTATTAAAACAAGACGCTATTAAAAGACATATTAATATTTTGGTGTATAATTGTTCAATAATGTCTAATACACATAATTTTTAAACACAATTGTACAGTAAGTTTCAAGTTAAAACTGACAATAATTTATTATTCTTCCAACTTTGATCTGTTGAAGAGTTTACAATGTATAGAGAATTTCAAATCAAGTTGCTAATGTTAAGTCTCCCTAATCCCACCCATGTTAATTTATCATTGGAGTTGCTCCCTTAGAAGGTTTCTGGCTTCACTTAACCTATGAGAAAAACCACCCCTTTACTAATTTACTCCTAGTGAATATATCTTAGTTCAACAAATTATAAGCTTGAATGTCCTATTAGTTATTTTATACATTGTTGCATTTGTTACCGAGCAACAAAAGTTTTAATTTATTTTGTATTTGTTAATCAGTTATGATAGCAGTACTGTGAGTTATAGAATAAGAAGTGCATGTAAAAGTAGAATAATATTAGATTTGGTTACAGTATAATTATTAAGTAGAGTTTTCCTATATGTTTCTCATTTATTTACTATTTCTTTTATTTCGAATTCACAATTAGTTAATTTAAATACAGCATTTAACATGTAGTAGACTTTTTTCTTCAATCTGAAGAGCCTTCACCTAAGAAAAGGCTTATGAGGAAAAACCTTCTTAAATAAGATACTATTTAGATGACATTGTTTTCATCCATTACTATTTTCCTGTCTACTTAGTTAACATTACGACAACACTAATCTCAATGTAATAAATTCAAATTTATAGCTTGTCCATCTCAAAGAATTATGGGGTACCTACTTTATTTTAAGGTGAGTAACTCTTAATGTTCATATAAATATTGGTTTTGTATATTTTATAAGGTAGTTGTTTCATGCAACATAAGAGAATTGAAAGGAGCTACATGACATGTCCTTTTTCATTTTAACCAGTAAAAAAATTGTTTATTTTTGCTGATAGAATAAAATGTATTTCATTTATTCAGAATAATATATCTTTCAAAAGGAAAATGATTGATTCAACAGTAGCAAGTCATTATTTTAATCACAATAATTTAGGTTTTGAAAATTATGTTTCAATGCATTAATTACTGCATTAGGAATGTTTTATTTATGAAAAATCCTGTGTATAGTACTGGTAGCTGGTTTTAATTATTCATATTAATTTTCAAAAAAATTAAAAATATAAAATACTGCTTACCTCAAAGATTCTAATTGGTTTGACTTTTCTTCTGTTGCAGGTAACCTTCCGGAGAGATGGCCTCTGCTTCTGTAGAACACATCTTCTAAAATATTTTATTTTTCAATTTCGCTTTTGATAGAAGTTTCACTTTTCACACTTTGAACCCCCTCACCAAGGTGGCCCAAAAGGCAACTTTACTTGAACTCTTTGGGTTCGTTTGGTTACCTACCCATATACCCTGTACAATTACTTTTTTAATCAAAAAATTATGTAAAGCCATCATCATTCACCCCTATGTTCTTGTATTTTTAACTTTCACGTGTTCTCCCACCTCCCAGTTCCAGGCCACCTTGTCCCCCTGGCCCTGCATCAACCCTGTGACACTTGTCACCGCGACACTCTACATATAATGGGAGACGTGCACAGTCACATTTGATCCCTACACCTCATAAGTCCAAGCATAGTATGTTCACTTCTCGTGGGTGGACCGAACCCTTATAGGTGTCCAACGAGGCGACTCACACAGCTCACACTCCGCTTGGATCATCGACCTTCAAACACTTGAGGACTTTGACAAAGTCTTCACTCCTAGATCACTCTCCTCTCTGGGATGTCTTCTGTTACCTTTCTACACCCTTTACATCACAGTGCTGCCTGAGGGAGAATCTCTGATCACGTTCACGGAACCTTTAGCGTCTTCAATCCACCAGAGAGGATTCTACCCACAATATTAGGTTGGTTTTGACAAACATTTATAAATTTATAAGTCAATTATAATAACCTTCGGAACAGAGGTAGGTACATTTTCTTATTTACATTATTAACATTATCATCATTATTAACATTTGAATTTGTTACATTGAGAATGTGTGGTTTTACTATTTTTAAATTTTTTACTGCAGTGTGTGAAAATGTCATCTAAATATGGCTGGTTTTGCTTCATCCAGTTTCCAAATAATGAATGTGTATTCTAAAGGTAACAACTTACACTTTTACACTGAAAGTACTTCTAGTTTTTCTATATATAAATCTAAATAAAAAGACTGTATTTATAATGTTAAGAACTCGTTACATTTCAAAACCTTTGAAAATAAGATTTCTAAAATGTTTAGTGCTCTAAATTTTTAACCTTGGGAAATTCTCCATTAAAGCTACTCACTAACTACAATATCAGTTATGTTAATTACTATGTGTATTCAGAACTGCTTTGTGAATAATCGTATGTTAGTAGATACACTAGAATAAATCAAATCACAAATGAAAGGAGCTATTTCATAAGGAAACTCTTCAAAGGAGATTTGTCAACCCAGAACAGAAGTCAGGCTACCATATATAATTCCACTAGATACTTTTGAATACTGTCTTATCTGTTATATCTAAAGACTTTGTATGTTCAATAAACATAGAGTTACATTAATAGAATTACTAGATGGGGTAGAAATTTAATTTTTGATTAATTTATAAACAAAAATTAAAAACTCATTTGTGTTCTCATAAAATAGTTTAAAAGTAGTATTTATTTGGAATTCCATAAGCATGTTATTAAATAAATCTGCCTAAAAGAAACTTGGTATGATTAGTAACCTGTAATACAATTATGGAACGATTTGGAAACAATGTAATAGCTAAATATTCTCACTAGTACAATTTCCCTAAATGTCTTTTTGACTTTTTCTTAGTTTTTTGTCTCTTTATACACCTTGTGGCAATATTTAATGTTTTTATAGGTAAATGGTCCAAATCCCGGTGTTTTAACTACCTAAAGTTGATCTGTTGTTAGGATATGTCATTAATTATTGCCTGATGACGAAATGGCAACTGGGGATCCATTCCTGCGACCTTCAGTTTTGAAGGCAGGCACTATAACTACTCAGTCACCCAGCCAGTAATTTTATTTTATAACACTTTAGAGACCATAATTAGGTATTAAAACAAATAAACCTCACAATATTGGTAAGTCTTTTGCTACCCAAAGTGAACAGATTCCCTTACACCATTTGGTTCCTCCTCGTTTCTTTACCTTACCTTAGATATACCCAGTCTGAATCCCAGTTGTGGTTGGTGCGTTCTGGGGTTTATTGGCCTTTGCTTTATGCATGTCCAGTTGTCCGGTTACCTGAACGGAGTCCTGGGGCTGGACAGGCTAGGAGTGGTTGCCTCTCCCTCCCTAGGTGATCCAGGCTGTCCTTTCCTCCCTTATCAATCCTCATGAATCCTTTCTTTCCGTTTGTTGTACAAAAGATCAACTATAAACATAGTCTCTGGCCAGGTTTGCTGGAGTTTTCTATTTCTATTCTGACAATTACAAACCTGATACAATAATGAACAAAATTTAAATTGAGAAACACTAACGACACGTCACAGTTTTGGCATTAATACCCTTCACAGAAGTTTACGCAATAACAAAAGTAAAATTTGTTCACAAGCGAATGAAATATTAATACAGATTCTGAAGTGATCAAACAATAGCAAGACATGTGTAGTTCCAGGTGACATGACAATTAATTAAATGCCAGGTGCAACCTCCTTGCGTCTCACATTAGGAGGAACGACTTGATTATACAAGAGGTCTCAATTTAGCTCATCTCATTATATACAAAATGAATTATCGTATTATCAAAGTACTTATACCAAAGTATGCAAACCTTCAAACTCCTTAAGGCTGTTAGCAATGTTATGATACTATAAAACACTTTAACCATTGTATGTGTATTTGTAAGAGATATAGTTTTATTCGATGAACAATAATTTTTTGACTACAACCAGACTAAGTGTATGTACAAAATTTAAGTTTTGTTGAGGTGCTATATAAATATAATTTGGTATACTCTTATGAAATATACCGTAACATATATGCCGTGGCATGTCCTGTAATCCAGCTACTTGGAGGCAGTTACATCAATCTACTCAAACACAAGGGCTGAATACTCAATAAACAACATCATATAACTATTTTAGAGAATATATTTCAATTCAGAATATACATATACAGAAATGTAAAAAAATAAATATATAAATAAAATAATATGAATATATATTTAACAAAATATAACCAAAATGTTTGTCTCGCTATCAGCATGTGTGGCCATTACAAGAACTACTGTGGTACGTTACTTGATTAGCCTACCCATCAAACGGCCTTAATGATTCTGGAATAGAGATCTGTTAAAATTCACCAATCTGGTTTACTTTAAATGTTACAAGCTTCAAATGCTTACATGTAAGCATCGATATGAAGCCTGCAGGCTTCATATCAATCCTTCGATACTGAATAGCTTATGAAACCACCGTACAAACTAGAAGTTACCACATATTGTAGTAAATGGACATTCGCCTCAGCTTTCCAGGCATTGGTAAATCATATTCGATACTTTTGGAATAATATTCCTGCATTCCTTTACTGGGCAAGATTTCTTTGCAATTGATTATACAGGGTGGCGCAGATGGATCAGGTGGATTTGAATTAGACTGTACGTGTGGAGGGAGGGAGTCAGGTGTTTGGCGGTCTTAGTGCTGTGGTCGGGGAAGGGAAGTTTCAGTTGCCGACTGGCAGTCAGTCATGATGGCCACGTGGTCCGTTGAGCATCGCGTTTTCGCAGTGGAAGAGTTTATGCGCAATAACGAATCTATTGTTGCTGCAACGCGTGCCTTTCGCCGGCGTTTCAACATCCCACCTCGGGGTAGTGTTCCTAAGCGAGATACAATATTGAGTTGGGTGCATAATTTCCGCACTACTGGTTCATGTGCTCCAAACTGGACGCCTAAAACTCCAACAATAAGACGCCTGAGAACGTGGAGCGTTTGAGACGCGATGTCATTACGAGCCCACGTCGATCAACGAGACGTCGTGCTCAAGCTATTGGAATGTCGCGTCGGAGTTTAGGCAACGGATGTTGGAGTTATTGGAAGATTAACCCTAGAAATGGCAAAGTCGTAATTTATGACGCATTTACATATTCAATAAGAATTAGCAGTTGGAGGCATCTGTCGTGAGTTTAGTGTACTTGTTAGACACAATCGCCTACGTGACCGTCTTGCCCTCTGGGTGCAAACAACCGAAACTGCTCTCGTAGTACACGAGCCTGCCACCGGGCAGGTCTATAACCAAGTAAGCGCTTTCTACTCCTAGGCACTTATTGGTCGAGCCGGCTAACGCGCTACGCTGACGAGCGTAACGTTCTAGCCATTCGGAAGTGCTAGGGTTCGAATCCCGACCATGAGCAATCCCAATTTGGCTTGCAAATGTGTGGTAAAGCGGAGTGGGGGGCCCACCTTAAATAAACGGTGACCGGCTTGGGTGGAAGTTGACGGCATTTGTAGGCTTAATTGGGATTGCAGTGGAAACCTGTTTTGCTTTTGTGGTTAGTGGTTATAAGGGGGGGGGGCATGTTTTAAGCTTTTTTTGTTTAAACTTTGATATTTCAAGAAGATATTAGTAATTATTTTTATGTTACAGTTAAGAGTAAAAAGCTTGCCACTTCTAGGGTTAAAACCTAATTATCATGATGTCTGACAAGGCTCACTTCCACATTAACGGCTACGTCAACAAGCAAAATTGCCGTTACTGGGCCGACACTAACCCAAGAGACTTACACCAACGGCCTCTACATAGTGACAAAGTGACGGTATTTCTAAGGTAGGGATAATAGGGCCTTACTTTTTTGAAAATGAAAAGGAGCAGGCAGTTACTGTCAATTCGCAGCGTTATGTGAAAATGATTGAAGAATTTCTTCTCCCTCAACTTTCTTTCAACGACAGAACAATTAAGACATGGACAATATGTGGTTCCAACATCGGGGCATCTGCACATACCGCTAGAATTTCAATGCAAGCTGTACACGCTCTATTCCCTGGCCATTTGATTTCCCGCAATGGAGATGTCCATTGGCCCCTCGCTCACCGGACCTCACAGTATGTGACTTTTTCTTATGGGGTTATTTAAAAGCAAAGGTCTACACGAACAAACCCCGGACCATCCGGGAGCTGAAGGAAGCAATTCACAACGAAATCACATCCATTCCTGGTGATGTGATTGAGCGGGCAATGCAGAACGTCAAGGACCGACTCCAGGAATGCATCGCTCGAGAGGGAGGGCATTTAATGGATGTAATTTTTAAAAACTAACCTAACAAACTTTATGATAGTAAATTTCCATTGTAACTACACCTTTTGTGCTTTATTTCAATCCAATACCTTTAAAATTGACAGTTTTACAAGTATTTCAAAACCACCCGATCCATCTGCGCCACCCTGTACAAAAACATATTGTAAGTTACATAGCGTAAGGGTTTTGAAAATTGTGACGCAATATAAAATATTGTGATATATTTTATTCACTTATAATCATGTTTTAAGAAAAATAGTTACTTTTGTAATCAAAAGATATAAACTCGAACGAGTGTAATTAGTTTATTACCAAAATGGTTTGTAAGCCTAAATCAATTGTTAAATAGGCCATAATAATTATATCAAAACAAATAAGCAATGAAATGTAATACCCAATCATGCTTAAATATAATTTTAAATATATTATATATTAGTCATTGTTGTGGTTGGTTAATTATATTAGAAATTACTTTTAAACTATTTCAGCTAGGTCTATTTAACGATCTTAAAATGGATAGAACTGGATATGGATGAAGTACTTGAACTACCATCACTATCATCAGAGGTGCGTCTAATTGGCTTACATGCCGGAGGACTAGTCTCCACCCCTTTATATAGGCTAATGTAATCTAATGACTAAAGGAGAACTTTGTTAGCATTGAAGGTTACATTGTAATTACTGTCTCATAGGCACTTTGAACTTAAAATAACATACAATATATTTTACCAAATCTGAATATACTTTTATAAACATTCATCCTTTACGCATCATAAAGAATCATGAACTTAATTAGTTTATCTATGATCCATATAGATTGTATCAAAAGTGAAATATTGATATAAATATATCGTATTATTTTATCCTTTTGTAGTAAACTTTACAATAAATAAAGGTGAGATCAAGGTGAGGTATATCAAGCTATGTCCAGGGCAAAAAATTACTGAATAAAATTGTGCCAACAATGACGTAAGACAAAAAGTAGAATCTAACAAGGTAAGACCATCTATCACCTGGTTTGTCAGTTAAAATTAGGGTCCTCCAAACACTTATCATGTTTCGCTTAGACTCCACCAAACTATGCCTTAACGAACTAAATATTTTGAGCCTACTAGAGATCGCGCTACCAACAACATTAACTTTAAACCTATAACGTAAAGCTACAAACCAGTACAGAACAGGAGAGGAGGATGCTATCATCCTAGTTGTAACTTGAATGTGTACAAAAAGTATACAAAATAATGTTAAAATCAGTGCGTGAACAACAAAAACAAAGAATTCGGGGCTCAAAGCTTTCTTTTCAAATTGAACATGATCTGATTTGCAAAACCCTAAACAAAACAAAACACTTCTATTTTGAAGCATGAAATGGTATGAAAATCTAAGGACTAGGTAAATTACTGGAGATGCCAAAATGAAGTTTGGAATTTGTTTCAAGCTATAGTAACGGAGAAATCCAACGTCCCAATATTGGTTTTGAACATATGAGTAAGAAAAAGGTACAGTATAGTTACACCATGGTGGTTCAGAATTTGGCATGACAAAATTATTTGATTTGCCATACTCATTTAAAAACTCTGGTATGTAAACTTTGCTAGTGCAAAAAGTCATGAAAGCATACACTTGAAACAGGAGAAAGGGTGTAAAAAATACTAAAGAGTGAACAACTAATTTACAAAGTTGACTAAAAATTGAAGTAAACAAAGGGAATTCAAAGTTTACTCTAAGGCTTTGGACATTTGAAAAGAGAGTTTTTAAATTTTTATGGGCTGAATATCCAAAGTTCAAGACACCGTTAGAACGAATAGAGCATGAAAGTCCCAATGCAAAACTGGACAGCAACTCTTTGTTGTTTTCCATACAAAACAACATCCCAGAAAAAGTGAAAAATGCAAAACAGCTCTCAGAATAAGGTGCAGTAAAAAATATACTGGCTGGATTTATACAGAAAAAGAGAGCTGACTTATAAGCAAGAATGTCATCTCTCAGTATTATACGGGATAGATCAAAAAGCTTTAACGATGCATATACAAAGAAATAAAAATTCACAGTTATTGCTGATATCAAAACTGAAGAAAGGGGATTTATCATATTCCTGAAAATAATTTGCAATGATTGAGATAAAGTTCTTGTGAAGAACGGAAACAAAGGGAAAAATGCTAGGGTGTTTTCATAGGTGTAACCATAGAGTGATATGTGCAGAAAGTACTGGGAGTCCCATCGTGCTAAGCCCCCAAAGACACTGTCAATGACTTGGTCAGCTGACGTTCTGTTCGTAACAGGAGGCTGTGGTAACAGGAACACACCAGCATTATGATCTGGTATTATGATGTTAGAGAACCATGACAGGAATAAGACAAACAAACGAGAAGTGATTGCGAAATGAAACACTTTATCTCTCAGATCAGCCGAAGTCGTAGATATCTTCACTTGGTGGTTGTCCATCTTCAAAGCAACCTGGAAAAGAAACAAGTATTAATACATCAGAGAGTTGAATTTTAAAATAGTGTAAAATATAAATCATATAGGATAGTTTGTATATTTTAGATAAGTAGGCTGACATTATGGTTTAGTTATTTCTAATGAGTATTAAGTTGTAATTGAATAAAAATATATGAGTGGTTTATTATATAAATCGTTGAATGGCTTATGAATTATCAAACTATTATTTGCTTTAGAAAAATACTAATATAGGTACCTGGTATGGTTTGAGGTTAAAATCATTATTATAAACTGAGGAAACTGTTCTATATATAATTAACACTTTATGGACATAATTTTGAAATTATTTAACAATCAATAAACACTGTACCCGACTTCGTTATAGTTCTTCAAAGCTATAAACACAATCTTTTAAGAATAATTTGAATTTGTTTATGTTTACATTAGTACAACCATAGATGACAACTCTGCTGTACGTAAAATCAGCTGACATTCACCATCGTGTTTGCGGTACGGTGTTGGTTCTGCTCAGCTGTATCATAGAGGACATATCTATACGCAAAAGCCGTTTATAGCCTAGCTTTACACCACCTAAATATACGTTGTATAGGTCCAATAGGGGGTTTCACACACTCATAATAAGTCGTCTATGTTATGATCAAAGATCAACAACCATCCGTTATTGAACATAGTCTAAACGTCCACGCTCTAATCAGTGGCTGCTCGCCTATAAGGACTCTCGGACGCCGCCCCCCCAAAGATTTGAAAAAGGAAAAAAATAATTGAATACTTATTTAGTTATAACTATAGATCCAACTAACCAAAATGTTTCAACAATCGTATATAACAAAATTATAGGGAAAAACATACAAAAATAGTGCGAAAAATTCGTATTTGTAGCCGTGAGGCGCTTGCTAGAACGTCCGAATCCATCACAATGCATTCATATGAAGAGGGGTTAGTTGTGGGGGTGGCTGGTGCTATGACGCGTCTAAGCATATCTCTTATGGAAGTCTTCGGACGGCGTCCGCGCATGGGCAGAGTAACATTTGTGGTGAGTTGTTATACAGAAGTTATATTTGTGTTGATGTAAGTAGTGTAGTTGTTTTGGTACACAGTTAGTTAGCAGTAAATTAACTGTGTACCAGAAAACAAAGCTTACATCTGCATTAACAAAGCTCGCGAATTGTAGTAGTGGTTGTTGTCTATAGGAGTTTATTATTGCAAATATATTTTTTTATTAAGAACATCTTATGTTTGCAAAACGAACAACAGTAGTGTTTTACAAATACATTATTCGCGTGAAAAATGAAGGCGCTTAAACGTTAAGTTAGGTATTTACGTTTTTATTTACAAAATATCGCAAAATATACAATTGAAAGTCCAAACTAAGTCGATACGTAAGACCAAGAGTATAGTATTTATTATTCAAGGTTTATGAGGAAAACTAGATATTTAAGTTAAAAAACGAAACACATTGCATCACAAATTTAATACCTAGATTGCTTTAAAAAGTCACTAAAATACACAATATTTTCAAAAATTTGCCGCGGGGAGAACACCCTGACCCCTCTCTCCGGGGGGGTAATCCATAACCCCCCAGACCCTCCGCCCACTAGCATTTCACTCATGAGCCGCCACTGGCTCTAATCTAGTCCAATCCAATCTAAGCAGCTAACCATTAGATTAGACATCTAAGGAAACACTATAAGCACAGTTGGATGATACGGCTGAACACATTACAAGTGGACATGACAGAAAAAAACATGGCATGTTTAACCTCAAAAGTGATTGATATAGGAAAAATGTGAATTTATAACCTTAAAACATTACAACATAGTGATTAGTCGTTGTCTTGTTTCTACTAAACTTAATTATTTTACACCTAACAATGTGTAGCAACACAGAAATAGAAGATGGAAATATTTTAATGGAAACAGTATCCTCAAATGATATGTAAGTAGAGTGACTTATTCATAAATTACCTTCATTCTAGTTTAAGTTAGCCTGGACTTGTAAAAATTGAAATAACTTAATATTTTAGTCATGTTTCAGATTGGTATATTCTATAAATTTATAACTGCCGTTACCAGAATACAGTACACTTAAACTAGAATTTCAACAAAGCCTAACATTTTACTGCAAAATGTGTTATGATGTTTCATACCTTTGGATAACCCTTGTGGTACCAGTAAAGCCATGTGTAAGCAGTAGATATGACCCAACTTGACCATAGTTCAACTCTAGCTATCCTAACCTTGTTGGGCAACTTGGTGGGATTTGGTTTGGAGTTCATCACATTTAAATTCTGCTTTGTAGGCCTAATGCATAGAATACTGAATGTTGATGCGTATAATAAGTATGAATTGTTGTAAAAATAAATATTGTTGTGGTCAGCTATGATTGTTTACAATTTAAGTGGGACTTAAAGTATGATTTTTGCGTAAACGTAATGTAAAATGTAACCTATGGTTTAACTTAATTCTGTTTCTCTAGGAAATATATTTTACTCCCACTTGTCATACTTTGACACAAGCTTCTTTATTCGTCCCTTACACACTGTTGCCGCCAGTGAGGACAAAAAGTCTTGACGGCGTTCTGAAGTTCTTCGGGAGGCCTAGTAGGGAAGTGCTGCCCCCTAATCATGACTTCAGTTCTCGCAATAGATGATAATCACTTAGGTACAGTGGATGTTCAAAACTTCATATTTAAAATTTTTTTGAGGTCATGTTGGCTCTGTATTATTGGGCGTTGGTTTGTCTTGTGTGTAAGTCTAGGTCTTGAGTTACAATTGTGCACAAAGCAGACCTTGAAATGTCTGTAAATTCATCAGACAGTTTGCTAATTGAAAACCTTTGTTTGCATTTCACCGCCTAATAAACAAGCTCAACGAGACCTATAATGGCGACAGACTGACCTTGTCCACCTTCATCATGGATGTCTGTTTGTATTTCTTTAAATTTTCAACACCATTCTCAAACACTACCATCAATAATACTGTTGTTATCATACATTTTGCTCATTCTGTGATGGATTACTGCAGAACTACATCCTTCTGCTTGCAGTAAACGGATTTCACTTCGTAACTGACATTCGACGGGAGCATAGAGTCGGGGCCATGCTCACACGTAGGTTGGCTACGACTGACTCACTGGAGCTAAAACCGTCAGGTTGTGGTGGGGGAGCTGCGCAATCGCATGTTGCACAGATCCGGCCTCTCTCTATCTCTAACTTGCTTACGTGGAGCATCGGAACTTGAAAGAAAATTAGCCCTTGTATATATACCATTTATTCATGAGATATGTATTTATACCATAATGTTATTGAAAATATTTTTACAGGCTCAAGACTCTCTGCAAGAAATGTGGGAATGAAAGCAAACCACAAGTTGTTTTGAGAAAGAAGGATGCCTATTGCAAATCTTGTTTTTTGTCCTCTGTAAAACACAAATTCAGAGCTTGCCTAGGGAAATCTAAGATGATAAGACCTGGTGACAAAGTCTTAGTTGCATTTTCTGGAAACAATAACTCAGTTGCAATGCTTCATCTCATTAAGTCTGGGCTGGAAGAAACGTCTCACAAGAAACTCATGATTCAGGCCATCCTGGTGCATATTGATGGTTGGTAACTTAAAGTTTACTAGTTTAAAGTGTGAACCTAATGATTTGTTTTCTAAGTGCACAATATCAGTTCAACCCCTACTTTGTGAGTGGTCATCCAATTATTTAGGAATGGTTACAGTTTCATATATATCCTATACCATTTCATACTACTACCATATTGATATACAATCAATTTTTCGATCTATTTTGTTACCTAACTTTAACTCCTTAGAGAGACGTCAGTCAGAAGATGTAGTGCTGATGTTAACGTATATTAACATTTGAAGCATCAGCTCCTCAAACTGTGTTGGTTTCTAGTTCACCAATACCTTAGGTTTTAGATTTAAATTATTTTTAGTCAAAATTAGGCCTAGTGAATTTCCATCCAGCCCTTGGTTTTTCATGTGAAACTGTTGTTATGTCGATAAGTGAAGCAATTTCAATTTTATAATTTTACCTAAAAGTGTTTTGTTGTTTAGATTGTTATTTTATATTTTGAACTTTTTAGAATCTACTGCATTAAATCTGCCTAAGGAAGAGACAGATAGTATTAAAGAGAACATAGAAAAAGCCTGGGGACCTTATGAACATCATAAGTACATTGTTCCATTGGTTTTATCGATCGAACCTGAAGATACGGTTGATATGTTTCTCAAACATGGTTCTTCAACAGATGAAACTAAACTAAAGAATTTATTGGACTCTCTTCCTGACGACTCTTCAAAAATGGATTTGCTCAACAAACTGAGGTAATCTGTTAACACTTCAGTGTTTTCAATGGTTATTTTGAATAAATGTCAATTGTATTTTCACTATTTTGTTATTTCAAGAATATATTATTATTAAAATCTCATTAACCCTAAATATGCCTATAGCAGCACTCAGATACTGAACAGATACTATACTGTTGCGTGCAAAAATTTAAATTCCATTCTATTTGGTGTTTCAGATATGTACCGGTTGGCCTATATATATTTTATGTTAGGCGCTTTCAAATAAATTGGTCAGTTAATGATATGATGGTAAAATCATTTTTAGTATTTTTATTTTATACTTGGAATTTTAAGACTATAAACTTGCACAATGAAACATGTTGTAATTTTTATTGTTCTTACAAAAATTTGTTGCAATTTGCAATATCTGTTTAGGAATAATCTGTTGGCGCAGGTCGCAAAAACTCTGGGCTGTAACAAAATATTTACTGCGGAATCCGCTAATGACTTGGCTGTCAAACTTATAACCAACGTATCGCTTGGCAGAGGTGCCCAACTACCTTACGACGTTGTAAGTATGGAAAAAAATCACAGAATTCAGATTTTGTTGTTTTTTTACCTTGAGCTTGCCTGTAGATCTCAAATCTTGTTTAGTATCCCAATGTAGGTTTTGCCAGTGGGTGTGGCATCATCGTAAGGTAAAAATGTCACGTCAATGTCAAACAAGATCAAGGTAAATAAATTTTACTTCAGTACCTATGACAAAGGTCTCATTAAGTGAATTACATGGAATAGTTTTTTTGCCTTATTGTAAGATGGCTAGGTACTATATTAATAATAATAATAATAATAATAAATACCTTTATTAAAGCAAAAATACAATAGTTAATGTCATACATTTCAAGATTAGAAAATAAAGAAACAGTTCCCTGAATTTAATATAAATAAAAAGTAAAAAAATATAAAACATAAATAACTGTAATGACAAAGTAAGTATGACGAAAAAAAGTCTTACACAATATGGCTGCAAATGCCGCCCCAACAGGCACTATTGCCCAATTATAGGGGATATAATTGCATATATAAACCTTACCTTAAGATATAGAGACCAGGGCCTAAAGTCGTTGGCAGTAGAATAGAAGGGGTAGGTAGAGGGAGGTTGGGAGAGAAAATTGAGGTCACGCTGGTTCATAGAAAGACACGCGAGGTATGGTAACTCCTGCAACTGCCAGAATCCTGCAATTTTTTACAGAAATAAAAGCGCCCGGAGGCAAACTCCATGTGTCACCAACAGAGGGTTTACCTTTAAAAAAATAAACTGAATTTGCATTGCTTAAGGGCAATACATCACCAAGGTCAGGCCAGACACTGGGTCTGGGATGTTGCTATTGCTAATATTTTGGCGGGGCTGTCAGTGAATCTTAATATCTGTCAATTTTAAGCCAAAACCAACCTATATTTTTACTTGTATTATTGGTTCAGTGTTTCCCAACCCCCACCACTGCTACTTACCAGTCAATAAACATGTATCTGAATGCCAGAAATAGTTTGTTGTTGTTTTGGCTCTTATGAAACATTGGATTATCAAAATAGTAGAGGAAAAATCATGATGTGCCTTTGTTTTCTTTTTGATGAAGGATTTCAATAACACTTTGCAGTAACATAAACTAAAGTGAACATGTGGGTGTGACCCAGTAGCTGAATAAATTTTTTTAGCCTTTTGAAATTGTTCTGTTTCTAGGGTTTCTCAGATGATCGATTTAGTGATATTAAAGTCATTCGTCCGATGAGAGATTTATCCAAGAAAGAATTGGTATTCTACAACGTCTTCCATAATTTGGCCTCCGTACATGTCCCATCGTTACTCACCAAGGTAATATTTTTAATTTGATTCTGAACTAATTTTAAAACCATGGACATTTACAAAAAAATACTGTTCTAGTTATGTGCTGTCTGTTACTCGACTGACCGTATTGATCTTCTACAGTAATCAATGAACATTTGTAAATAATAAATTGTAAGTTAAATACACAGTGTATACTTGAGGAACTTTAAATGCATTTCCTCATCCTCACAACCAACCTAACCTACATTATTAAAACCTAAAAATGTCTAATTATGATGAATGTGCATGCTTAGGATATGATGTAAACACTGAACAATGCAGTACAAATCAGGAAGAAGATTGATCATGGTGTTGTTTTGTTTCCCAGGCCGAGGCTCACTCCAGCATTCACAAACTGACGGAGACGTTTTTAACTGAGCTGCAAGATGGGTTCCCAAGTACGCTGTCCACAGTGTTCCGTGTTGCAGACAAGTTGACTACAAACCGTGAAGACAAGAGGATTTGTCCGTTGTGTCAGGTAGTCAAAATTTGAATCTTGAATTCTTGTATTTTACGTTTAATATCTGGTTGTTTCAATATGCATTTTATATGTACTGGATTTTCTTAAGTTGTTTGAAAAGTCTTATGAATTCAATCAGGTATATAAAAATTAAGTTTAATGATTGGTTGTAATGAAGTATAATAGGCGTAAATGTTTTGGGTGCCAAACATTCTATTGTGTTAATACAAGTCACTCTATATGAATTAATTGATTTTACTTGTTCGAGTAATTTTTCAGTTGTAAATTTTAAAAACAATTATGGAGCCACTGTTAATCATAATAATGTTAAAATATTTGGTTCTTCTAAGTTATTCCAAAGTGGGTAATTAAGTAACTCACTTGGAAGTACCAGGAAATATTATTCATTATTTTAATCATTTTTTCAAGCTGTTAGACCATTAAATAACATTATCATTATGATCAGGAAAATGTACCTTGAAGTCACATTTTTGTCTAATTATTTTTCAGGCTTCAGTTGACACTGACAAAGTACCGTCTTCGTCAGTAAGTGCAACAGACTTTTCCAGGGTTGTTTCTCACTCAGGACCGCTTAAACTTGATGCCCTCAGTCTATCCAGTCCTCCAGGTAATGACCACGTATGGAAACCTTTTGTTGATTAGATAACATATTATTAAGATTGTTATTGCAGACATTTACTATCATGATAAATAAAACAAAATTTCTCAACGTGTCGGGATTTGGAATCTGATCCTGTCCTCAGGTCAGCTGGAAACTAGACAATATTGGTACCTAATCTGGACCAAGCCGGCATAAAACGAAAAAAAATATTTTAAGCAGTCTTAGGTAACCCTTAGACTTGGAGGGTCACCATGGTCGATGTTGGGATCAAAAGTTTTTTGTCAAAAACTAATTTTTTTGCTTTTTAACAACCCTAATGCAAGAAAACAAATTATTTTTTTAAATAATTTTTTTTGTTTCACAATGCTGTGGATATATCCGTCATTGACCCTTATGACACAAGTTTGGTTTATAAATACATAACATTTGACTTGTGGTATTGTTCAAGTAACAGTACAATCCCATCGGGCGACTGATGTGTATTGTGTCTAGCTCAGAGTACTGTGTAGCGAGCATATGCGAGCACGCAGTAAAGAAAGAGCCAAGATCATTATCTCGCAACCCCTTCCCCACCTTCCGGCTAACCTCAAAACTCCTTGCTATCTCTTTATTGACCGCTCGCAACAGTTTTTGAATGGAAACAACAATTCCATTGTTTTTTTATACCAAACAACGGTCGTTAAAATAGATTAAATATGTCCACACACCACAAGGGCTCAAGAAGCACCCTCTCTCCTCTCTCCACCAGGTGCTTCATGTTCTACATTCCAACTTACATGAGGACGGGGAAAAAAAGTTTTCGAATCATCATGAAACTTTGTTTTAATAATAATGGTGATGTTAAAATGTCTTCTGTAAAAATGCAAGTGACATAAACCTACCACATCACCAACCATGGATTTTAAACAAATTTTTAAGACTATCTTTACCATGAAATGTGTACTGTATTTAGTTGGTGGTATTATTCTGTTACAGATACGGAGTGTTGTAACGGAAAAAATATCGAGGGAACCTGTAGTAATGACTCGTGTTGTAAATCTTCGGAATCTGCACTTCAAAACCTTCTTTGTTATGGCTGCAATCTCATAATTAGAGATTCAGTAAGTATTTAAAAACCTTAATTATCAGTTATAGGGGGAAAATATTTTCTCTTCTAACTTAAATTTAAAATATATATAGGTGTAGAATTGGTACTATAGTGCCTACAATTAGTGCTACAGACTGGTTATAACCTCTGTACAACATAGCCAGAAAATATCGCAAGCGTTTAACGTGTTAAAAATTTGTTTCTAATTTTATTAAAAGTTATTATTAGTTTTTGGTAGGAAGTAAAACCAACTACTCATGACCAGAGATTCAATAAGCCCTTTGACTATAAAAATAATTCTAAAACAAACAACCACTGTAACCTCAAATAACTACTCTTTGACAGTTCAGTATTAAAATCTCTGCTTGCACTAAATTCTTGTATATTTAGCCTCAAAATCAAACAGCTAAACTTTGACAGTTTGTATATTCAGCCTCAAAATCAAACAACTACGTTTGATAGTTTTGAAATGTCAAACGGTGACTGCTCCCATATGTGCTAAGGGCTTGTACCGCTCCACTCGGAAACACCCCCAATTTAAATAGAGTGTGCGCTAATCATGGGCTCATGTACGTTCATCTTTAATTACATTTGCCACGTACAGTAAGGTACTGTTGATGTTGTGTCCAATATTGTGTGATTGTGCCTGAAGAAGTTTGAGATAAAATTCACCTTAACTATTTATTATTTTTCACACCATTTAGATCAGGAAAAACCAGACTTAACTGCATGTATTTCATTGTTTTGTGATGCTTTTTTATAATTATAAAATATTTTATTGGATACTCTTGCTGTATATAAATTAATAACAGAACTTAATGCTTGATCTTAGAGAAATTAATTTGGATTAATAATAATTAACTTGGAATTATGTTTCAGGATTTAAAAAAGTTTCCGGCTGAAGTCAAAAGGTATTTACAAGAAGCAAACCAAAGGCATAAAATGAAAAATGAAATCAAAGAATTTCTCTTGTAATATTTCTAAAAGTGGTTGTAAAAATGGTGCAATTAAAGCATTTATTTTTTAACATCATTTTATATTTCATTATTGATGCACATGCACTCCAGTTAAAGCAGATTTTCAATTTGAAACTATGATTCAGTTTATTTAAATCTAAGTATGTAAGTGTGGGGGGATTAAAAACAGCTAGATACCATAAAGGCAAGACTCTCATAAGGTACCGAGAGGTGAACACTCATGATCTGTCAGGTATCTCAGGCTACCGGTTTTGGTCCAGCAGCCTTTGAGTTACTGTCCAAGCTGTTACAGATTTTAACTTCACATACAATTTAAAATAACTAGAAAAAACATTAATAAATATTGCAGTCTTAAAATACACCCTGAAACAGTTTACTCAACCAATAAAACTAACTGGTATTAGAGAAACCTAGTAATGTACCTAAAGGTACATTAATCCTTTTCATTTCTATCAGATTTATAAATTTAAAAAAATTTTGTTGTGGTTGCAGTTTATTTACAAGAAATATAAATCATTACATAACCAATATGGTATCAAAGATCTGACTAGACACACTCGCTCACTGAAGCTTGATGATGGGGAAGTGATGATGATAGGAGAAGTCAAAATCAGGAGGTTTGGTGCTTTCCCGCCGGTGCCCTGTCGCAAGGAGCTTCAGCACCACGAAGTTGGTTTTGGCTACTCTCAGCAGCTCGTTAACCTGTAAAATACAACGTGCAGTTATATATAGACACATATAAAATTTGTAGAAAATGTGGCTGAGCAGGTAGAGTATTTGCCTACCACACAATAGAACAGAGATCGATTCCTGGACTTAACACAAATGAAATTTGTACCTCAGACTGCCAATGTTTGAGTAAGCATGTAACCTATTGGTCTCAGCTATGTTAGTAGATTAAGTCACAGGCATTAGTGGTGGTCCTTGTGATGTAAACAATTAACTCAAAAATCACAAAAGAAACCTTTAATCGTAAATGTATTGAATTCCGTTACTAAATTGGCGGATCTAAAATTTCTACAGCATACCTCAGAATTGTTTTGACTTAAAACTACAATTTTACATAATCACTTACCAAATGAATAGCATCTGCCCTTCAGGTGTCAATTTTGATAAATATTCCTTAAAGGAACCGGTTTCGGTCTTTTTCACTCACAGGAATCAATTCCTGTGAGCGGTTCAGGCAATGAATTAGTGGAAATATTGGGGATCCCTGAGTAAATGTTTCTTTGTTTGTTCGTGTTTTCATAATTAGTAAATATATGTCGTGATTGTGTAAAAGATTTTTTAAATGTTTTATCTTGACGAACACTGACGGTGGAGAATCTGTTGTGTCATGTGATACCTGTTTCGTCGGCTGATGATGGTCTGTTAAAAGACCGAAGCCGGTTCCTGTAAGGAATATTGAACAAAACTGACACCTGAAGGGCAGATGTCATTCATTTGGTAAGTGATTATATAACTATCTAAGTGTCTAGGCTTTTTTTTCTTTTTTTTTTTACTGAAAGGGGCGGATTTCTCCCAAGGCACTTCAGCCGTAGTGGCTTTTTGCGCACCCCTGTGTGGGTTGCGGCATTATCACATAGCGAAAAGCCATTGGTGATTGGCGGGATTTGAACCCGGGACCTTGGGCACCAAAGCCCCGCGCTCTAACCCCTAGACCAGCGCTCTTTCGAAATAATAATACAATTTTACATTATTGTAAAATTTCTTACGTTTTTCACACTGTCAACATAGTTTGAAGAAACATGCTACGATAGAGTCGTAGACAGCAGCAAGTCCCAGGTCGAATAAAGTTGATTCAGCTGCGGTGGCAATCTCTTTCTATCACTTTATATCATTCTATCACTCCTGCAGACGACGATTGATGTACATCTCGTGTGGTGATGGCTAATCAGCTATTACTGTAGTTGAAGAACTAAGTTCCCAAGAACCACAATTCCCCAGCACAACACTACTCTGGCTAGGCTGAGGGTGGGTTGTTAGTGTGTTACCTCGTTATCCGGGTTGGTGATGGACTCGAGGAGGGACCTGGCTTGATGGAAGTGTTTGCAACCGTGTGTGTATAGGCTCTGGCTGTGGGTGTGTTGCAGCGCTGCCGTCATGTCATGGAACTCAGAGTACTGTACAGGTGGAGGAGTCAGGAGGCTGCTGAACGGAGCGAAGCGATGCTCGTACCTCACCCGCTCACAGTCAAACTCCGGGTGAGGCAGTTGCAGCTTTCCGTCCTGCCGGAAACCCAGCATCGCCTGAAGACAAACATTTTAATTGGTGCAAAATATTCTTGACAGATTATTAATGAAAGAGGCATGACACGGATTTGCTGTGACTCTTAAAAAGTAGAGGAGATATGTGATAACATTCAAAATATACAATGCAATAACAGCTGTTTGCTGGGTCTTATTTTTAAGCAAGCAGGTCATTCTTTATCTTCCAGTTTTTTTTATATATTATTTACCTATACTCACAGAAATTAACTGAATGGAGAGTGGTCTGGATTCGCTAAAAACAACATCTATAACAAACACTAAAATCACACAATATACAAATTCAACACTTCTCCCGGTCCAGGAGAACCCATGAAATTACAAATACCCCTCAAATGTGTAAGTTGTGCCTGACCTTGTAGTAGCCGCCACACATGTTTTGTAGGGCCTGGTGTAGTATGATCTCCCGTGTGTAAGGCCGGGCCTTCTTCTTCTTTGGTTTGTTGCGTCGCTGAGCTCGGCTAGCCGCAGCCGCTTGCTCTTGGTCAACCAGAAAACTGTCCGCTCGGGTGAGCGAGGAGATGAGCCAACCATACAGGAACTCATACAAGTACCTGGGACAGTGTGGCACAAACACAAGATGTAATATTACATAAAAAGTACCCTCAGGGGTAAACAAATTGTGTTACGTAAGAGTGACTATTTGAGCTGCTGACGTTAAGGTAACTTAAAACCATTAGATTTAAAAAAAATCAAATAAAAATAGGTTAATAGTGAAAATAATCGGTTACAAATTATTACAGAATACATATTTTGTATCTTTGAAAGGTCACGTATTTCATCTAAACTAATAGCGTTTCATTCACTGAAACTTATAGTGTATTATTGTAAGTAATAATGAAATTTGTATACAGAACATACAGCGTTTGATCCTGTAAAATTCAGAAAAACCCAACAAAAACTAAAGTAATGCTCTGTGTATACCTGCTGCACACATTCTTTACTATGACTGTGACAGTGATAGACGTAACCTCTATGGTCCATTCAGATACAAACTCCCACTACTTTACCAAATCAGCTGTGATGACGTTTTAACAAATCCCACGCATCCCTACCTTCCCCCCACAAACCTCAGATCACTAAACATCCATAACATACCTCTTGCCATCGTAACGGCAAGGAAAAAACTAGTAGGTGAATCATGTTACGTAACTAACCGTACCGGTACTCCTTTGGCCATAATGCGAAATGACCAACCGATAAATCACTACTCCTCGACTGGGTAACAGTCTGTAAACCTCAAAGGGTTAAGAGGATGGTAAAGCCAGTGTTTTACTTGGCCTGCAATTCTAGCAGAAGTAGGGCATTGTTGTAGCCAAAACAAGAAAATTAATCGCAGAAATTTATAAGAGTGTTCTCACCAGAAGATGTAGTGGTACTCGTGCGTGCTGTAGAGTTCCAGTTCGAACCCAGAGAGTAGGAACATGATCATGATGCGCAGGCTGTGGTAGAGGACCCAGGTGCCGTAGCAGGCAAGGTGGGACCGCGGAGGATCACACTTCTGCCCGATACTGTTGAGGAACGCATCTACTCTCTCTGCCTGCAAGCAATATCCACAAATTAAACAGAAACAAGTGGAAGTGGAAGAAAAAGAAGATTGATGTATACATGTATCAAGATAAGTGCAGAGTCCTTGCTTTTTTTATGTTTCCACCGGTGTATAAATACAGAAACAAAAATTACATACAAAATGTTGTTGATAATGAACTAGACTATTATCAGAAAAAAAACAATCTTAATAAGAATTTCTATGTAATTTTCTTGCTTATGCCAGCTAGCGACTGTTAAACCTGACATCCCATTTATACCTATTGATTCTCAAAAAATAAAATAAAATAAAATAGCTCTATCGATCTTATTATAAAAGGTTTATATAACAGTTTTCTACAAATATTTGGTTGAGCATGTCTCGGATTTTGGAAACTGTACAAATGTTAGTGAATGTGAAAGCCTTGGATCCAGTAGTTCTATTTATTCTAGAGGTCTATGTCTGAGTTTTGACCTTCTGTTCGAAATACTATTAGGTCCCATCAGATATCCCATGACAGTCTGTGTCTTTAAGTACATGAACCTAAATAAATTATTTCTGATGAAAACACTAATTTTAAAACATTTTGACCTGTCAAGACCTACAGTACTCAGCACATACTATTACTGTCTGTCTCAACTTCTCTGATCATCAATCTATTTTTGTTTATTACGAACCTCGTCCTGTAGAGAGGCAAACTCCTCCAACAGATGAGCCAGTTTATCTCTCTGTCTGGCCCTGTTGTGGCCGCATAGCTGGATCAGGCTGGTGAACGGACGCACGCATCGGTCGAAGAACGTATCCACATACTCCCGAGCCTAAGGACACAAATAAGCTGTCACTACAAGTTCCCAGACAATTTCAGTTTCATCTTTAATATTATTCACATATTGCTATATCACCAGTTAGCTCTCAAACCAAACACAATATGGACATTCAGACGGATACAGTTTTCCCTTGTTAAGCAAATTACATTATGACTAAAGACTCATATTTTCTTTTGTAAAAATTCTGAAAAATTTTTATAGTTGATGATTGTTTTTTTTTAATAAAAACAGGCCACAGTGTAGTTTTTGATAATGAGGTTAAAACCAAATAGTCTGGTCTAAAGTCTTTGATGCAAACTTTACTTGTGGTAAAGGAAGAAGTATTACTCAGCAGAGACCAAACCCTGTCTAGTGAGATGTTAAGATGTTATATAATGGAGGATTATGAGGTCCCAGCCAAGCCGCAGGGACATGTCTTCCTGTGGAGAAGTGTACGGCCACTGGGAAGAAGGACTTGATATGGTAAGGTTGTGAAAGGTGGGACATCATCAAACTACCCAATTCTGAAGTTAAAATAGACCCTCCAACCAATCCAGATGTGTACTCACCACTTGGGCAATGCAACACCCTAAGAGCATTCATTCTCCAACACAACAACTCCCAAGTACCCCAGACACGATAAGGGTAACCCCAACTTTTCTTTTCTGGGTACATGCCCTAGGACAGTACACCTCCCTGCCTGGCAAACCACAAAAATGTAACAAGTAAATACCCTTCCTCCAAGACACCCCTCCCAAGTATAAAGAGAAACAACACTCCCTGAGAATTCTAGTTTTTAAGGTTTCTGTCGAGATTTTCCACTATATTAGTTCAATGGGTGGAAAGAAGATTAGATTAGATTATTTGAAATGGCGACCATACCACAAGGTAGGTATTTTAAGCCAAGTATGAATGAGGAATGAATGTAAGATGATTGTGGCGCGATCTTGTAGTCTTGTTACTGACTAAGGCTGACGTGTTCCTTGTCCTTGGACAGTTGTGTTCCACACAAGAGAACACTACACCCACCGACCATCGCTCACAACTATCCACAATTCGTGACCTCCAAGTTGCTGGATTACAGGATGTCGCCAACATCCCAGTCCTATGCCAGAAGTATGCCTAAAGGTAGAGTTGAAAGGAACAACATGCACCTCACCTGAGGGTTGGCCACCAGAGGGTTTCTGGGGGCAAGAGAGGGGGGGAATATAAAGTTGCGTGCTGCATCTCTGAGTGCATCCACACAGCTGCCGTTGCCTCGGTTCATGTACAATAGTTGCATCACACTGCGGCTCACAATGCACGGGTTGCTGCGACTTAGGTCGATGAACAGATCCTGCAACACGCAAGTATAGCCTTCAGATCCTAGATCAGTCTAACACTGGTCAAAAACAGCTGATTCATCTACTAGGATTAACATATTGACTGCTGAAAAAAATTAAACAATTTTAACAAAGCTGAAATTTGAAAAGTCAAATTACTTATATATGAAATAGGAAGTATGAAAATGCTGTTACTGGTTGACAGCATATTTCCGGTTCAACAAAAATGACGTCCTTGTTGAGAGGTCGATATCAGCCTCTCAGGTTCCGGGAATGGTGTTGGTGCGGTCACACCACACAATCCCCGGACGATATAATAGTTATTATAACCTATTACAGTAAACTTGGATAATTCGAACCTCAAGGGACCAGAAAAAAAATTCGAATTAATCCAAAATTCGAATTAGAAAAGTTTACGCAATGGTTGAAATAAACTATCAAAACGTCATGTCTTAACATTGTATATTAAAAAAGTTAGGTTAATGAAGATATTATTGATTAAAAATCCTAATTTTTGTTAAATGTCAATAATGTGTTTGGAGGGATCCCGAAACTAGCTATTACAAACTTTTTCAAATCCCTTCTCTACCTCCTTGATCGCCGCTATTTATTCTTGCAACGTCAGAGATTTGTAGGTTCGCTTTGACGAAGCCATCATACACATTAAAGTTAACATTAAAGCAGACGACGAATATCGGAACAAACCACCACCGATGATACACACAGATGTCAATGTTGTGATTTATGAGCAGTAGTGGACTAGTGAGTGGGGTGGGCGCGTTGATCTAGCTAAAAATAGTCTGAGGACAGGAAGCCCGAACGTCGTTTCCTGGAAAATCGCACACAATGACTTGTTCACTTATACACACACTATAGATTTCCGCTGTAAAAACTTCGAATTATCCAAAATATTATTCGAATTAACCAAGATATTTTAACATTGTTTTTATATAAAATTCTAGGGACCAAGACAAAACTCGAAATAAAGAAGTTTTTAATTACAAGAAGTTCGAATTATCAAGTTCCACTGTGTAAAATAATTAAACAAATAATTAAAATATATTAAGAAGTTAGATGATAGATAGTAAATTATATGTGGACATTGTGCATGGTTGACCCTACACGCCTGCTTGACCCGAAAAACTCCTCCAGTATGGTACGTCTGCACACACCTTTCCTGATTAGCAATTCAACAGTCTCTGGTTGACCAGAGGCTCGAAAACATACTATTGCCATCGGTACAATCCATACATCAACATCATCGTTATTTGATGAGGCAGACTAAGGCTAGTCAGAAATAACATCCAATAACAATTACACAATTGTCTTTCTTTAACCATGTAGCCTAGAGCAGTAGCCTACATAAACCATGCTCAAAAAGTGTTTCATAGTTTAGGTCTATGATATGAAAATGAACATAACTTTTTTTCAGGCTTTTTAATTGCTGATAAAAAATTTTATATAGCTCAATAAATAAATGTATCTGTTTAAAAAAACACTATAAACAAGTAATTTAAAATAACTCTGTTCATGCAGTCGTTTTTAATATACAGTGGAACTTGGATAATTCGAACTTCTGTAATTCGAAAACTTCTTTATTTCGAAGTTTTGTCTTGGTCCCTAGAATTTTATATAAAAACAATGTTAAAATATCTTGGTTAATTCGAATAATATTTTGGATAATTCGAAGTTTTTACAGCGGAAATCTATAGTGTGTGTATAAGTGAACAAGTCATTGTGTGCGATTTTCCAGGAAACGACGTTCGGGCTTCCTGTCCTCAGACTATTTTTAGCTAGATCAACGCGCCCACCCCACTCACTAGTCCACTACTGCTCATAAATCACAACATTGACATCTGTGTGTATCATCGGTGGTGGTTTGTTCCGATATTCGTCGTCTGCTTTCATGTTAACACGTCGTGTGTATGATGGCTTCGTCAAAGCGAACCTACAAATCTCTGACGTTGCAAGAATAAATAGCGGCGATCAAGGAGGTAGAGAAGGGATTTGAAAAAGTTTGTAATAGCTAGTTTCGGGATCCCTCCAAACACATTATTGACATTTAACAAAAATTAGGATTTTTAATCAATAATATCTTCATTAACCTAACTTTTTTAATATACAATGTTAAAACATGATGTTTGATTGTTTATTTCAACCACTTGCATAAACTTTTCTAATTCGAATTTTTGGATAATTCGAATTTTTTTCTGGTCCCTTGAGGTTCGAATTATCCAAGTTCTACATATGTAAGCGTGATGAATTAAGATATAAGGAAGAAGTAATGTTGTTAACTACTATGAGATGTCATAATAAGAAGTGAAACAGACGACATTGTTCTCAATCTGGTGAAACTCAACCATGAAACCTAGTAGTGCTGCCGACTCAAAATTATCCTACTTGCAGATTTTGCAAATGGGGGTTTCACAGAGTCAGAAGCATTTTTTAGCCTAAAATATATTTCTCATATGGGAAAAACAATACACTTTTTGGAACCAGCCCATAAAAAGGTACACAATTTTGATTATGGATGTTATATAATAAAAATTGTATCAAACCATCAACAGCAGATACATACTGGCAGGTGTCGGCTGCACCCCGTGGTCAAGCGTCTTGACCAGGTTGGGGATGACTTCCACGCAGGTGCTCAGCAGCTTGCCGCTATCACCCACACCAGCGCCACCCTGCTTGCTGAGGGAGCTGAGCGCCTGATACAGCAGCCGGGTGAACCTGACTCTGGCGTGGAGTGCAGCGAGGTCCTCGTGCTATGGCACAGACAAAATAGCCGTCACATTGAGTAACTATATTTACTCTGAAACCGAAATCTAACCACAAAATTATAAAATACACTATATGTTACTGTTAGATTATTCAATATAGTGTACATACTAACAATTTTCTTTACAGTATTGATAGTAGTTAGACATTTCATTTATTAATTATATAATATAGAAGTTTAATTCCAGTAATAAGCGTAATTGCCAAATGATTATTTTGATTCGTATGTTACCTCAAGATCTCATTACCAATTGAACATAATTGTGTAATGGTAGAGCAGAATATCGTGCCTAAACAGGATGTATTCTGCGGTGCCTCTGCAGTCTCAAAAGCCCCCGACATCACTGCTGGGTCTCACCAAATATGAAAGAAAAGTATGTTGTCTGTGGTTCAATTTCATTAGATATTAAAGTCATTTCTAAATTAAGAGATTAAAGTTTTAGATTTGCCGCCATCGCGATCTTGTTTTTGATAGTAACAAATAAAATAAGACAGCCCAATGCTTCATGAATAGTACAATACTAAATCAATCCAGACCAGTTATGATTTTTAGAAAGCTTTCTGATGGAAGCATGAAAGAATAAGCCTTTTAACTAAAAACACCTTTACTAACATCCAAATACATGATTTCAAAAGGAAACTTTTAACGTGGTCGTCATGACATTAGCTAGATCTGTAACCAAGTTGTTTTGGTTTTTATGTCCTCAGGCGCCAAAACACAGCTGATTTGACACTTTGTATATATATAAAAGCCTATTATACACACACGAGAGCACCCTTCACCTCGTTGGAGTCAGGAGCGCCGGCGGGCTTGGCCCGGATCTTGCGGTTCAGCTCGTCCTCGGTCTCCCTCAGGAGAGCCACCACTCTCTGCTCACTCCAGTCGGGACAGAGTGAATAGCCGTACACAGTCGGCTGGAAGTCTTCTTCCTCAAATACTAAGCCTCTAAAAAACAAGGCAGAAAATGTTAATTTTAATCTGATAAAATTAAATACTTTTATAAAATGTACAAAGCAACATTTATCTCTAAAAATCTGCCATAAACCATTACGTCCAAGATAAAAATTCTTATAAACAAATATTCTCTTGAGGAATACCAAATTGTATGCGACACTAAAAGTCACAGTGTTTAAAAACTCCAGGATACCTCAAACCTCCGAAAACGTCATGATAACCCCTTTGGCTGGGCATGAATCCTGACATGTAACAGTAACCTTTAGCCAATCACGCGTCGTCAGTCATGTAGGAAAGTTTCAAGAATAGAAAAATAAAAGGAAGAAACTTTTATGACAGAAACACATGAGATTCATGATATTGTTTTTTTCCAAATATAGGACTTAACTCTTTAATTCACATTCAAAATTTTTATGTTTTAAAATAATCTGGTTGTGAGGCAAAAACCTTAAAACAAATATCACCCCCACCCAGGCTTCTGATCACTTTATCTTATGCTGAGCAGAAGGTTTGAGGCGTTTTTCACTATGGATGATCAATGATTCAAAAAGACACGAGAAATCTGCAGTATTTATAATTCCCAAAGGTAGGCCTATTGACCACATTGAATCAAGATGATATAAGAACAAAATATTCAATATGGTACCTAATTATACAAATTTATTTGCAATCAAAAGGCATCCAAAGACTAATCTTTCACATGGAAATGAAAAATTACATTCAATTTACGAATAAAACCATATCTCTACCTGTATCTTGTGGTTTGCGGCAAGTATTACTAGCGATAAATACGTAGTATGATGAACTAACCCCATCCATATTCAGCAGTCACATTCTCGATCATTAATCAAGCTCCATTCACAATCGTTGTCTTTGTAACGTGAATTTCTATCCTATTACATTTTTCGATTATCCAGATTTTCTGCCATTCATATTCGACAACCACCACATTAATCCAGATAAAAACTGGACTTTACTGCATTTACCATACATAGTGCACAGCCTAATTGCAAATCAGTGAAAACTTACCTATTGACAAAGTCCTTGATGATGTATACGATCTTGTAGACCGAGAAGCAGAACGCCCTTAGAGGTTTGTCCTGGACCGTGTGTGGTTTGTGCATGTAGAGGTTTGTGAACACGGTCTGGGCAAGGGAATGACCTTCCAACCACGACACTAGGCAGGCAAGTGTTGAATCTATGATGCCAATCTGTTCACTCAGTGTCAAACCGGATAGACGCAACTTACCACACTGCAATCATGATATTCATACGATTGTGAATATTTCTATGTCTAAATGACCAGTAAGGGTACCACAATTTCTAAACTTGTATTCAACATGAACTGATTATCGAGTTGCATACTCATTGGTACATCTTTGGTACTCATTGCATTCATAAATATATGTTTAGGTCTAAATTTCCTTCCATGGCTTCAAAAGGCAATAAATATTCTCATATACTCTAGGAAATAAATTTATTTCAAGGGTTTTAATAAATTTCAAAATCTGGTTACAATAAAGACAGTAGTTCATAAACATTACAGTAGGAGTATTCTCAGTTTGTTCTGATTATAAAACTACCAGATTTGAGTACAATGAATTTGTTATTATTATTATAGGCCTAGACCATCAATAACCAATCAACTTAATTCCACATTGTGCTGTATGTAGGAATACACATTGCCATCATAAAGCACTGTGGATGTAGGTTAAGTTGATTATTACTATAATAGGCCTAAAACCGATAATCAACCTAACCTATTTGTGTTTAGCGCTGTATGTCAGAATGTACATCACCGACAAACAGTGCTCTCTAAAGTATGTTCTTCCCAATTATGTTGTTACTTTTTTTAGGCTATTCAGTAACTATCTTAACCTTGGCAGAAGTATGACACATCTGGTATCTTTATATGTGTAACAAACAGAATAAACTCTGATTGAAATATGTAGCCAAAACAAACTTAACTAAACTTACATATTACCCACGTAACTTGTGACAAGTTACATGGCTTATACATAAGTACAAAATAAATTAGCCACAACAAATACTGAAATACAAATCTGAAACTGAAAGAATCAATTACATGGTTCTCACCTCTACTGCCTGTTCAAAAGTGAGGGCGGCTTTATTCCCTCTGTTGCACAGCATGCCTGCATCCATCTTGGGGTCCATCATCTCAATGGCAGACATAGCCTCAAACAGACCAAACAGCTCATCATGCAACAACTCGCCCAAGTCCAGCACTGAAAATAATACAAAGCATATATTACTAGGGTATATAAAATATAATAATACGAATATGTATTATGATTAAGGTATTTAAGGTAAATAATAATACATAGCATTGACTGGGACGATGGCGTGTTCTGTAATCCAGCTACTTAG
Source organism: Nephotettix cincticeps (assembly GCA_023375725.1). Lineage (NCBI taxonomy): Eukaryota > Metazoa > Arthropoda > Insecta > Hemiptera > Cicadellidae > Nephotettix > Nephotettix cincticeps. The sequence continues at coordinate 139,583,507 of CM041786.1, forward strand.
AGGTCACGAATTGTGGATAGTTGTGACCGATGGTCGGTGGATGTGGGTTCTCTTGTGTCGATTAACATCCGCACTATTGAATACTAAGTTCATCCACAAAGACCATCCTCATAATTAGACCAGTTCGTAATTCAAAGGGAAAAGTGGTTCGGATCACACACTAAACTGTAAGTCCCTTAGATACTATTGGCTGTTGGATTATTAATTAACAGTATAATGAACACATAACGTATAATCCTGTATAATGAACGTGTCAGCCTTAGTCAGTAACAAGACTACAAGATGACGCCACAATCATCTTATACTCATTTCTCTATCATACTTTGCTTAAAATACCTACCTGGGTAGGTCATAATATCAGTTAAAAGTATAAAGGTATATAGGCCTACAAGCATGTTAGATTAACAACAACAAAAGTGACTATTTTTTTTACAAATGTACTAATTTAAAAAACATCCCAATTAAATATTGATTGTATAAGAAAGGGTTCACAAAAGTGCTCCGTAATTGATGGGGCAAATTATTAGATAAATGAAGGATAAGCTTAGTACATTTTGAATATAATTCAAAAGAGACATTATCTTACTGGATTACCTTTGATAGCATCAAAAAATTCATCTGTGATCTCCACCCAATTGTAGTTGTTTTCTGAAAGCATCACAGGACTCATGGCAGGGCTGTGATCATCAGAACTCCTAAAATAAAATTAGGTAAATTAATATGAAAACTAATACAACTTCCATTAAACTTTTTGAATATGATCATGAAATATCATAGAAACTCAGCTGAGAGCTCTATGTCAGTAATGGATATTTATAATGTTTCATAATCTGTTGGTATCATACTTTCATGATCTATGTCTACAGCCTGAATGGAATTGTATTGATTATACCGTTTGATTGTAAAATTTTCCAAATTTTAAAGATGGACTAACTTGCCATTGTTGGATGTTATCAAGTACCGGTAACTTAAAACATAAACTTTAAAACCTTCATAATAAAACCTATTCCGGATTCGGAATCGAACCGGAGTTTGTAAGCAAACGATTTATCACCATTATTTTGTGTAAGAGTAAATAAATTATGCATGTAGGCCCACTTCTTTACTTCAATAATAAGTAGACCCTAAGACACTTCATTCATGAAAGAGCCACACCTCTTCATCATTCAAGCTAATACATAAGAGATAGGTTAGTCTTATTAACTAATATATTTTATACAAACTGGCGTGAATTATTATAACTTGAACCAATCGTCACCTATCTCTGACTTATGAGTCTTGTATATTTTGCAAATAAACCAAATTTATAAGGCCTATCATTAAACATTTTCATTCAGACAGATAAATATTGGGTTAGATGCAGACAAATTATTATAAATTAGTTAGACTAAAAATAGAGAGAGTATTTAAACTATAAAATGATTTATACTTACACTTCTTTTTTGTCTTCAATATTTAAACCCATTATTCCATCGCTAACCTCTTCGTCTGCCATTGTTTTCATTTTTGCAAGCAATGAAGTGATGTGATGTGAATGTGATGTTTTCTTCTCGTCGACTGCTACAATCAAGGCTGCCAACAGCTAATTTCTTCAAAATACATAGCTTCAGGCATAGATGAACGGATAGTAAAGCCGTTCCTCTTTGCTTCAGCCCGGTAACAGACCTCCCTTTGATGAATACGGCTTGGAATAATATAATCCGCCCCTCTCTGATAAAATTCCATGCCACAATAGAATATATTATTTTCTATAATAAAATACAGAACTTTATATATATACAGTACCATGGACACCATATGACCATGATTGTCAGACAATCCGTTTGGTGCCCAAGGTCTGAGGTATTAAAAAAAATGAAGTCCGTAGGTCTATTTCAGGAAGCTGCGTTGTGTTTTACATGGATTAAATAAGGAAGCTTTGCGTACGTGCTGTTGTACTAAAGGCTTAACGCTAGATGGTTAGGATGAGTTTCTAACTTCTTTTGGTAGCGATTGCTAAAATTGAGTAATCTCTTGTTTCGAAAAAAACAAACAAATAAGTAAAGTAATTAAGTTAAAAACTTAATAAGTTGAACAATTTTAGAGCGATATCCAACTCACCCTCCTCCTTCCGAGGTAACAACAACATTTTCGTACAAACTTCATGGGTTGATGTGACCTTAAGCTGTATACCAAGGTCCATTAAAACGGTACATAAAATTTAGGTAGAAATTATTTTTTAGAAAATTCCATAAGAATACATTAAGCGCTCTTAGACAACATACTATGCTCACCGGAGGCAGTAGGGCCTAGTTTCAATCTCTTCTGGAACCATTAGTTGTAGACTAATAATTTGAAATATTATTTTGTTTAGTTTATGATAGTTTTAGTAGTGATAATTTAACTATTTTATAAATGTTTGAACTATAAAATCTTTCTTTTTTACTTTCTCCCCTTATACGTAGTATATGGAGATAGTATTGTTTTCGTCAAAATTTTCGAATTTGAGTTGAGGGTGGATATATCCGTTTTGGGGTCCCCTGAATCCAAAAAAGTGGGTTTGGAGGTGATGTCTGTCCGTCCGTGTGTCTGTCTGTGTGTGTATGTGTACAGTGCCACAGCCTACCCCGTTGGCCCGATTTAGATGAAAATTGGCATGTATGTATATATTCACGGTATCTCCAGGCGTTTTTTTCATTTTTTTGAATTTTTGATTTTTAAGGGTAGTTCACCCCTAAAACCCTTAAAAAACGTGAAAAATCCAAATTTCCCAAAAACGGCTCTAACGATTTTGATTATAATTTTATAGTTTATAGTGCACAGGGTACTAAATAATTTGACACCACCCGCATGTCTGTAAAAATGACGGTTCAAAAGTTATGTTCTTTTAAATGTCAGAAAAATCAATTTTTTAAATTTTCAGTGAAAACAATAAAAGTAAAGTATAATTTGACGTCACCATTAAAACCTGCTTAAAAAACTAAACAAATTAGTATTTTGAATTATTTGTCTACGACTAACAGTTCCAGAGAAAAGTTAAATTTACTGTCCATGATAAACACAGTACGTTGTCTGAAAGCGTTCAATGTTATTCTTATGGAGAATATTAAAATATCAATTTCTTCCTTATTTTTTAACTGTTTTCCATGAAACTTGGTATGAAGTGTAAGGTCGAATCACCCAACAGAACCAACTCAAAAAATCTTAGTATTACCGGGGGGGGGGGTGTTTACCCCCATACAATTTTAACAATTAATTTAACTTTGTCTCTCTTGTTTTTATTTTAAGAAATGGGATGATTATTTTTGAAACAATAAATTATTAAATGATATTTAGATAAACTTTGAAGAATATGATAGTTTTATTTCAGATTTTCTTTTTTAAATTGACTTAAGGGAGAAAGTATGTGTCAGTCCACTGATACCGTTTATTTACATTTAAAATTCCATAGCTTTATAGTCATACGTACTATGGTTAAGTTGTTGTATTATTTAGTACCTTATTACTATAAACGATGACATCTCAAGCAGAATATTTAGAACAGATTTGAGAAATTTGTATTTTATACATTTTTAAGGGTCTACACTTGAAAAAAAATTAATTACAGAAAATAATAAAAATGGTGTAGAGATAAAGTCAAAGGGTCCTTGTAAACTATGTTGTTAACCTGTTAAGGAGTAACAACAAATGAGCCCATTTGAAGACGCCCGTCGTGAGACGTTTGTTCTCCCCTCTGAGGATCCACGTCATATGACGGAATGACGAATATTTGACCGAACCCGCGACTGTGACATTGAAATTACGAGGCTTTGGGATAATCTAGCGCAGGTTTAGCTATAACCTATATAGCTATATACAATAGCACAATAGGGTAATAGGTTCAATTTTGAATCACAAAATATTACAGCAATAAGCTTTAAGTTTATTGAACCGATGACATTCACTTTATTTACTAAAACCATACAATTATTTAAGGTGTTTTATGAAGTTGAAGAAGATTGGGCATAATACGTACATAGTGTGTTTTAAACTATTTTAATGCAAATTAAAAGTACAAAAATTAGATTTTTCAGCCGTGGTAGACGTAAGGGTAACCAACGTAAGGGTAGCCGTAGTAGTATGGCTTGTAGTAGGGGTAGTAGGGGCTGCTGTAGTAGTAGGGGAGGTAGGCGGACTCGGATGCCTTCAGTGCCTCTTGTGGGGCGGCATCGGAGGCGGCTACGGGGGCAGCGACAGGGGCGGGGGCCTGGGGAGAAGACGGCTTCTGGGCAGATGCCAGGAGGGCGAGAGCCACGACCACGAACAAGACCAACTAGAAACAAAAAAGTTTATTACTAACACATACATCCTCCCTCCAATCCTAATTCTAATCCCTAATTACTTGCATAACAAACGTATTGGTTAGACACTCGTTAAATTTCTTCCTCGCGCCCTCTTATAAGTTTTAACATAAATTTGAATTTAACATTTGAACACCATAACTATTGCACAATAATTATCAAGTTTTCCATTACAGAAATAAAGAAAACCTGAAACAAATTAACTTGTTGTAATAGGTACCTTAGGTAGGCTTACCAATAATCCATTGCTTCTAGCAACTAGTTTTGGCTCCGAGGAGCCATCTTCAGGCGAGACATACAAGTAGGTGTAAGTTTGAGACTAGAAATGCATTCTTGTCTCGCCTGGTTTTGGCTCATGGGAGCTAAAACTAGTTCCTAGAGTAATTGGATTATTTATTTCCAAGTATTTTGACCATTTTCTTTATTGTTACACAATAAGACTGGGACGGTGGTGACATCCTGTAATCCATGATAGATGGTCGGTGGATGTAGTGTTCTCTTGTGTGGATTAACGTCTGCACGATTGAATACTACGTTAATCCAAAAAAACCATCCTCATAATTAGACCAATTCGTAATTCAGAGGCCGTGGTTCGGATTCCACGTTAAACTGAAGGTCCATTAGTTGCCATCGGCTGTTGGGCTATGAATTAACAGTCCTGTCTAAGGAACATGTCAGCCTTAGTCAGTAACAAGACTACAAGATCGCGCCACAATCATTCTACATTCATTCCTCATTCATACTTGGCTTAAAATACCTACCTGGGTTGGTCGCTATTTTAGTTAAAAGTATAAAAAGTAAAGTATAAAAGTATAATCCGGTGGCTACCACGTTAAAAATTGAACAAAGAAAACATAAGAAATCAGAAATATAGATAAATTAAACAAGAAATTACTATTTTTCATCTACATTTTACCTTAATAAGAGACGTGTAAATTTAAACTATTTAAGTATATAAATTTACTGAAAACTACAAAACTAAAAATTAAATAAGTTAATAAACATATTTGGTTTGAATCGAATTAGAATTATCCCTTTGTTAAGCTTGTGTGGGTTATCCATATCTTTGTTCCATTAATAACAATGAGTGAGGGTTGAAGATAATCAGAAATTAGAATTCATTTTAAAGGGATTATAAAATGAAAGCTATACTTTACATTTGACAGAAAATATTCATAACTTACAAAGAATATGCCTAAGTTAAGAAAAACACACATCTTCTATATAAATGAAATTAGAGTTTTGTCTGTACATTGCTTAGAATTATTAATTTTTTTGTTATTTTTACTTTTCGTGCGTTAGAGAAGCCGAAACCGGGCTTATCTCAATTTTTGTCTGTTTGTCTGTGACGCTCCAGGAGGCATTTTACGCCGTCTTCTCGAAAAAACGGGAGAACTGATTACAATGAAACTTATTTCATGTATTCTCTAAATTCCAGAGAAGGTTTATAAATGCTTGAAATCGCCCACCGCCTCTTGAAAAGTAAATAACGAGCATTTAAAAACCCACTTTTACGCGATATTACTCGCATTTTGATTCAGTTTTCAATGAATAACCTACTGGTAATAATCAGCTGTCTTTGTAGTTTGAAGATTTAATATAAATAAAAACAAACAGCTGTCAAATCAATATTAGTTAGTTTATATTGGTCATTGATTTTAAACCCATTTCGAAATCATACTATATTAAAACGTTATTTTAACGTATAACTAATTATAATAATTGTATAAATGTTTTAATCTATTTAATTGTAAAGTAATGCTAAATAATAAAGCTGGGTATCGATTTATTTTCTTTGTATTGATTTGTTTAGGATTTCAGGTTTACATTATTTTGGTATGATTATCTTTCTTCATTAAACTGAATCCTACAACCCGTACAAAGGACGGGCTTACTGCTAGTATATTCTATGAACTCGTTTTTTAATAATGAAAACCAAAAGTATATTTACAATGGTACAGATTTTTGGGGAGAAGTTAAACTTGTAGTATAGCCTTATTAAAAACTTGTGTATAAACTTGTTATTTATGTGCGTTTTTTTGGTGATATAACCGTATGCTACATAGGAAATTTCGTGGAAAACGGCTGAGAATTTAGGAATTTGATTTTTATATCATCCATATTAAATATATATCATTTAATAATATATTAAATATATAATCATCGGGCACTCTCAGGCAACGTACTGCGTTTCCTACGGTCAGTAAATTTGACTTTTGACTGAAACTGTTGTTCGTTGACCAATAACTAAAAAAGTACTAATTTGTTCAGGTTTTGGACATTTTTAAACGGTAATAGTAAAGTTATTTTAAAATTTATTTTTTTATGAGAAATAAAATTTACAACAAACATACAAGCTGCTCACATATTATCTGCAATCTTAAACTCTTTTAATCGTACAATATTAATCAAAACTGTTAGAGCTGTTTTTAAGAAATTTGCATTTTTCAAAGTTGGTATTACAGCCTTTCAGAGAAATAACAACACATAATTTTAATGCTCATTACTTCAATCCTATTTCCGTTTACATTCATTTAGCTTTGCATTTACATACAGTGGCTAGTTATAATGATGCAATATCTGCCAATGCACATTCTCTCATGTACATTCATTGAAACAACGCGCGCGCGCGCGTACACACACGCACATACACACACACACACACACACACACACACACACACACCCACACGCACACACGTGCGTAGACAGAGCAAGGACAGTTCCCGGAATACATATGATCAACACAACATTATCTTGGCAAATGATGAGATACTCGCTACTACAAGTTCAAGGATATCATTACTTCAAGAAAACTACTGAACTGAAAATATGTAATGATGGGGATGGATATAATACAATATAATATTATGGCTAGGTTAAATTATTATCATTATTATTATTATTTTCAGTATCGTTTCTCCTTTTAAGAGAGCGTATGAACTTGATGTTTCATGGGCTTCACCTTTCTTTGTACCTCCCTAAATCTCTTCATGATGGAACGGTGGCGTCGTCCTGTAATCCAGCTACTTGGAGGTCACGAATTGTGGATAGTTGTGAGAGATGGTCGGTGGGTGTGGTGTTCTCTTGTGTGGATTAACGTCCGCACTATTAAATACTACGTTAATCCGCAAAGACCATCCTCATAATTAGACCAATTCGTACTTCAGAGGTCGTGACCACGATAAATTGTAGGTCCATTAGTGTTGCCGTCGGCTGTTAGTGATGGGCTATTAATTAACAGTCCTGTCTAAGGAACATGTCAGCCTTAGTCAGTAACAAGACTACAAGATCGAGCCACAATCATCTTACAGTTAATCCTCATTCACATTTAGCTTAAAATACCTACCTTGTGGTATGGTTGCCACTTCAATAATCTAATCTAATGATTTTACTGCGTCCTTTCTTACGCTCTTTTGACAATTAGTTTCGTCTTTATATTTTAAATGTTCTGTTTAATTTTACTGGTTCTTAGGATGTTTCTAAAATCATTGTGGTTAATGATGCTTTCTTCTGTGATTTTCAGTTGTTCAATTCGAAGGTCTTCTTCAGTTTAATTCATCCTTCTTTACTTTTTTCTGGTGAAACTAGCTAAGTCCAAGATTTTATTAAAAAGTCACTGTGAAGTTTGGATTTACCCTCTAGATGTAACCGTAACATTTCATTCTATGTCTGGGTTCAACAGATATACCAGGTGGGGTTAAAAATATATATTTATGTTATGATATTTTCATTAGTGATGTTCTAGCATCATTTAATGACTGATAAAATGTTTGAACCATTAAGAGCTTGACAAAGAATTTTGATTTATGTCACATAGGGTCGGAAAAAAGACCTGACTCTAATCTTTTACAGAGATTTTGGGTGAACAGAGATTAAATAAATTCTACAAAATTCTAATTAGCATGCCAGCACGAATTATTTCCAACATGGAAGTATTCTTTGATGAACTCGATGGGAAAACTATTTCATGTAGTCAATGGAAATATAAATATAATTGCTCAGAGCAATGAAACAGATGGGTATCTTGAATTTATTACTAGGGAAATATTAAGCACAGTTATATTTAAGGCGGTGGTGAGACTTGTAAAGACCACATATTTATCGATGTTTCGGAAAATGGTCAAAGTAGAAAAAACAGCACTAAAGTATTGCATTACAACATAACAAATCACTCGACTGTGGCTTATGTCAACCTTCTTCTAGTCTTCCTTATGGAAAGTTCATTATAGGTCAAAATTATACATTAAATTTAATCTTAATATCCCCGAACTGCAATTAAACTAAATAGATAATAAATACTGCAGTTTGCAGTTCAATAATTAATGAAAAAATAACGATTAACAAATCTATCCATAACTATTTTTCTTTGGTTGAACGATATACGCTAAAAATATTAAATAAATAAATAAGTGAGGAAAAATAAATAAAATATATATATCAAGTTTGCCCTTTCCACCCATCTCTCACTACCATAAAAGGAAAACAGAAAAAATAGCTCATCATCTAAAGTTACATCTGTTTATTTATTTTATGTGCCTAGCTTTAAAACAATCTGAAAAATACAAGATATTCTGACAAAGTACGCTTGTAGGTCAACTTACGATAAGCTTCATGTCGGAGGCGCTCCAGATGCTAGTGGCATACCCAGAAGTCCCTCTTGCACTATATATACATCCTTGGGTGTGGCTACTGCAACAGGCATTTGCTACGATACACTAGTATTTTCTACCCACTATTATCTTCACTTAACACACAATCGTACAATTATACAGCGTGTGCAGCCTCTTTTAAACTGATTATATGGCATACCAGGAAGTAAATTCCTGTAGAGGTCATGGACAATTTTACTTATAATGTCCAGATTTTTTTGGAAATCACTTTTGGTAGAAAGAATTAATCATCACTGTACAGGTAAAAAATGCAAAACCTGTATTAAGGTCAAGAAAAAAGAATTAACAGGTTTTGATTTTAAGAGCATCTTACTGAGCATTCAAAATAGGTTTTAAAAAGAAGTGGAAATTACTAAAAACAACAAAAATAGGCGAGGTGCGCCAACTATTTAATATTTTTCACCAAATGCAATATTGAAGATCTACCTGTTTGAAACATATATTCCTTTTCAGTACCTTTGAATCCAGTAGCTAATGACGGCTAAGTCAAAATTATTGTACAATTTACTATTACTGTGCAGGGAAAATAAGTAAAACAATTCAAATCCAATCACATATTTTTATTTCAAGTTCTCCTACAGGTTAAATAGAATACAGTCAATTTAGGTTCCATCAACAATCCTGATGTAGTATTTTTTAACAAAGTTATGGTAACATAAATAAACTATATAATTTCAATTCTTATACCTAGTGTTGAAAAGAAGAAAACAGAATTGATTAAAGCATGATTGAATTCTGACTTTTAGAACGTCGAATTTAGCATCTAAAATAGGTTTGGAAAATTGAAAGTTACTAATAACCGACAAAAATAAAAAAGACAAGCCGCCCTAATAAATTTTTGTTCTTGAAGCACCAAGGTTTGTATGAATACTTTGTTCTCTGGTTAGTTAGTTTATACCTCTTTATCCCAAAAATACGTTTACACTAAGTCTACATTCTAATTGGCTTTGATTAAATATTTTGCTATATTTTTATTGGATGATTACCATTAATTTACAATATTTAAGTATGTTTGTATGAGTTTCTAGGTAAAATGATTTACCACAGCGGTATTTTTTAAGTATTGCGAAGAACAACAGCAAATTCGTAGCATATGTTTGGTCAATCGGTGGTTCAGTAAATATTTCTGTGGCTTCTTCATTTATCCAGCTACTTCCTGTCCAATTCATCAAGCGCTATGTCGATTTTTCCATTATTTTCCTGACACGTTCCAAACACACATCACCTACCTTACTTACCTTACCTAGTTGGCCATTCAAACCTAAGTAGGTTTTTGGCCTCGTCAGCAGCTTTGCGCCATCTTTCTCGGTCTTCCATCCACTCTTCCGTAGCACCAATTCTTTTCAAATCTTTTCGGACTTGGTCCCACCATCGTAATCTCGGTCTTCCCAGTGGAACATATCAACACATATCAAGCAAAGAAAAAACTTCCACTGTCTAAAAATGGGAAACAAGTACATGGACCTTTTTGCATTAACAGGTCTATCAACAAAGAGTTGTTTAACCATGTAGAATGTTGACTAAGGAAAAAATAAGTAACTGTTTAAGGTTTCAGTTGAGGCAAAACATCAATTATTGAGCTTTTCCACCAATAAGTCGTAAAATAAATAATCGTTTGAAAAATCACATATGATAAGAAATCTTTTAAATTTAAAATATTACAAGTCGAGACTTCAATCAAAATATTACCTTAGTTTTATCCAATACAGTTTAAGTATTCTTATTTAATACACTAAAACTATTCGAATACAATTTTAAAACACTCCATATTGTTAACCAAAGAGTTCGTTGCTCTCTTGCCAGCTGTTTAAGCAAACATCATTCAACATCCCTCTTTTTGGGACCATAACTAAAGTCCGGGTCCATTATGATGTCCACACGACCCACGGGACGTCATTGCCAAGGTCAACCTTTGTCTCTCGGAGTCGTTCCTCACCCCGGGTAATTATTCTGTAACAGGCTGCTGTAACCGACTGGTAACTGGAACTGGAACTGGTAACCGGTAACTGATGACAAGTAACTAGTCGTAGTTCAGTAACGTTTGTTCTGCCTGGGGTGTGGTGCAGTATATAACTTCAAGCGTCTCGTTACTACGATAATTATCTGTCAGGTTTGGTTAAATGTGTTGCGAATACAGTATCACCCTATGTTGCCCACAAGGCATACCACTACTGCAATGGGGACTAACTGGTAGCAAACGCAACAAAAACAAGCAAAATTGCATAGGGTTGTAAACTGAAACACTAAAAACCTGAGTAAAAACTAAATACTAGTCTATTCATAATAAAACAAATAAAATCCCTCAGCAATATGGAATTCCAAATGTTTGAATCTCAATCCCAATTTTGTCTTGCTATAAGAGCTGAAATTAAAAAAAACCTTAAATTGATCCTAACATTCCTTCAAGGTCCTGACTGACCTAAACCACATTGATAGCTACAAGGACACTTCCAAGTTACAAAAAATTATGATGATAGTTCCTCTGTACATTCGAGAAGTCTTTATGTATGTGGATGGAAGTTATCCGCAAAAAAGCATTGATTTATAATCACAGCACTAGAAATGGTGAGCTCTACATCGAGCGCACAACAAGCCATACCACTACAGCAATGGAGACTAAGTGGTAGCAAACACAACCAAAACAAGCAAGATTGCATAGGGCTGTAAATTGAAACACAATAAAAACCTGAGTGAAAACTTAATACTAGTCTATTCATAATAAAACACCTAAAACCCCTCAGCAATCCCGATTTTGTCTTGCTATAAGGGCTGAAATAAAAAAAAACTTTAAATTAATCCTGACTCTCCTTCAAGGTCCTGACTGACCTAAGCCAGATGGGTAGCTAAAGGGACACTTTCAGGGCACAAGTCATTCAAGTACATTCAAGAAGTCCTAATGTATGTGGATGGAAAATGTCCACAAAAAAGCATTGATTTATAACCACAGCACCAGAAATGGTGAGCTCTACATCGAGCTCAAACATATTCAAAACAGTACCTATATAATTTATTTTCAACACAATTTAGAAGAAAGTATGACAAACGTTTTTCCAAACATATTCTTGTTTTATTTGTTTAATTTTTAATGGTGGAATAAAAATCATTACTACATTGTTTCACCTATAACTTGACTCTTGGACCAGCCTTATTACTCACTCTAATAATTCTTCTAATTTAAATTTTCATTCAAATCTATGTTAAATTATTTGGCAATTTCGGCCTCTGGTGTGTTATTAACAACCAGAAAGCCATTTAGGATTTGAAGATTAGCTATCTTGTATTTATGAGTCACACTCACCACCCTTGCCACCGTTTGTTTACATCTCTCTTCGTCGCAAGGTGTACCGTCAACAAACGAGCAAATTCTATTGAGGTCGCATTGATAAATCAATTAGTACTAGCGATACGCGTGTGGCCTTGTACTGCCAAGGTCAAACATCGCGTTATGCAACCTTGCGCTACACACTGCAAGCTGCACGCTGCATACTGCATACTGTTGCAGGAGGCGCGACCGACGAGGCGGTGAGGGCCTCCGGCTCCCTAGTAGGGCACCGTGACGTAGAGGTCCGTGAGTTGAAGGATTGTGGAGGAAGCAAGTGTCTACGTCGGTGTAGTTGGTAGCGCGACGGATTCCAGCCCCAGTTTTAGATCCCGGAGTTGCCAATTAGTGTTTAAATTGAATCAAATACGTTAAGTACAATATAATGCATAAATTTACCGGGTATGTTATGAAAAAGATACTTTAGCGCAAGGGGGTAACGGGTTTAATTCATTGTTTATCCACAAAAACTTTAAGGGCTGCAATCACTTTCACCTAAAAAAACCGTTGTGAAATCCAAGCTGTAAAAACTCCGTTCGGGTTGACAAAAAAGCGATCTATAAAAGCCTCTAATGGGTACATTAACATTATTTGTAATACGGAAATTAATAATCTAAATATATAAAACAAAGTCGTGTTAGTTACACGCATTATACCTCGAGAACGGCTGGACCGATTTTCATGATCTTTGATTTTTTGGATTCGTCTCTGCTCCGGTCATGCTTTAGGCATATTCAGTTTCCATAAATTCAATTAGTTTCCATTTTATAGCGTTTTAAATTTCTAATGTTAACCTTATGGGGACTAAGTTTGTTTACAAATGTGCTACAATAAAAACGTCTGGTTTCTTAAAACAGCTGTTGGTTTACTCTCCGTTAGCAATATGCTTTACTATCCAATGCCATATGAATCATTCATTAATGTAAAACTATGAAGTAAATATGTGCTGTACAAAATGAACAGCATTGTTCGCCACGTTAATAGTTTACAGTTTTTGGGAATTATGTACTATATTTATATTTTTTATTTTCTGTATGATTAAAGGTCACGTGTTTATATATGTTTGCCAAATAAAATAATTATAATGTTTATACATATTAGGTTTATTATAATAATCAGCTGTTGAATATTTAAAGCTTTCACAACGAAGTGGCCATGCTATTTGACTTCAGGACATGGCCAATCTTAAAGTTAACATGTATTTTCTGTTAGGCGTTACGAAGTTCGCCGGGTCAGCTAGTAATTTATAATACGGAGTGAGAGTTGTGTGACTTAAACTAAAGAAACAAGATTCTTATTATTATAACATTACACTAACGTAAAATATAAAACTTTAAGCTCGGTTACGAACATAAAATTGTATACTTAAAGTATTAGTTAACAAATTAAAGGTTGTATCAAGTAAAACTAGGTACAAAAATATATTAGTTTTTACATAGTTTGATTTTTAATTGGTTCAAAATGAATTATTGATGTTATCAAACCAATATTTAATGATTTTATTTTGATGGCTGGTTATTTTTTTTCTGTTTGATTACAAATTAATCAGAGAATATACAGGGTGTTTCAGAATTACTAATAATTTTGCATTTTTTGGTTAAAAACATATCTCAATCATATTTAAATATTAGGACAATCCTAAGTATTGTAGGAATTCAAAAATGTATATCTAGTAACACATCTTACGGTGTACAATAAGGTTGTAAACTCTGTTATTGAGGGATTTTTTGAGTTAAAAGAAATACACTCAAAAGGTATAGAATAAAATAAATAAATTTCTTCATTGTGTGCTTTTGTTTTCATGGTAAAAGGTACCTTGGTACAAATTAACCAAGTAGAAAGGTTAGCATTACAGTAAGACACACAGGACATCGGTACTAAATCGTATTGTTCATTTCAGAAATATAAACTAGCCAATGTACCCGTTCTTCGCACGGGCTAAAAAGGCTGAAAGGTGTAGGCTCTACTGATACATTTAAGATATTGTTAATTAATTCTTCATTGTTTACAAAATGACAAAACACGAGTGTCTACAACATTTCAATGTAACATATGTCAAATATTGGGAGAGGATAAGGATTAATGTAATAGAGACAGTCGTCGGAAAAAAACTTAAAATCTACCATTCCGCTATTTCAAATAATTCACTAATCTCGAGCAACAGTTTATCTGAAAAATCAACTTTATTTCTTCTTCTTCCCAAACTGTCAAAATATAGTGCAAACGGATGTTGTCATTAGAAAATGTAAACATTGAAACCTAGGACGGTCACGGCAGCTCTTTCTTCTTCTTCTCCTTATTCTCGAACTGTCAAATTTTAGTATTCACAGCTGTTGACATTCAAGTAATTTTATGTTTTCATTCTCTAAAAATGTAAACATTGAAACTTAGGACGTTCACAGGGCGTAGCCCGAGAGGATTTTAAGGAAATGAGTATGCCTTTGTGTTGCATGAGTTTAAGATCTACCTTTGTGTAAAATTTCAAACCGGTCGGTTCAGTATTTTTCGCTTTACTTGCCACAACAAACCCACAAACAAACATACAGAAACCACCTCTTCTTTATATATTATAGATATATATGTCTAAATAGAATATTTTCTGATCCTCTAAACAGCTGTTCTTATAGCCATATGCCATCACTTCCGTTTCAAATTTTGGTCTGTCGGATTGTCAATAACCCCCACACAGTTAAGACATATCCATGTCAAAATTAGTCGTACAGAATGTGTAAAAACTACTTCACCAAGAAGCATATATAATGTCCGATTTAAAAATAAACACCTCCTGTATTAGTCACCACGATGAATACAATCGCACTACAGTATAGTCCAGGATGTACGAAGACTTACGCTCCGGCCAGCATATATACATACTGATGCGGCTATATAAGCGAGGACCCTCCTAGGCTCGTAGTGTGTCAACGGTACGGCAGAAGACAGCATGGATGCCGCACGGGTATGTACAGGGTGTCACGCTACTCCAGCACTACTTCTGGATACGTGTTTTAGGACTAAAACATATTTTACCATAGTTTAATTAAATTTTACACACCTTTTAGAAATCGTATATTACAGGAGTACGTTTTTAGTTTGAAATGTGTTAGTTTCTTTTTCAATCTACGTATGTATATTGATAAAGCATTATCTCAAGAAATCTTATACATAAATAGCTTTCTAGTAAATAATTGTATTTTTACTGTACCGTTATACAAACCTGTACTTTTGAACAGTACAGTATATGTTGTTTTCAGATTTCAGGAAACTAAAAATCAACGTGTACCAACCCATTTAGATGTTAAAGTATGACAAATTGTTTTACTGTATTAAAAATTAACATAACAAAAACATTAAAGGGTTTGCCATAAAATACTACTATATATTGTGAATCTTGAGATGTTTTGATAAAATAAAATTTAATCACAAACATAGTATAAGCACATAATAATAATTCCAAGTATATAGTATATAATAGTATTCCAAGTGGGGCACAGTTTAAAAACCCCCCAATTGAAGTTAATATATACTTATTAATTATATATATAATATTTCATAATATTAATCAATGAATATAGTTCTGATTAAAACAGTTTTAATCAGAAACAACAAGTTTTTGGTAGGTTTTATATTTGATGTTTTTTATGTTGTTCCGGTAAAATTCGGAAATAAATATTAAGGCCAATTTAATGTTAATCAATACTGAATGCTTTGCCGTAAAAATGCAAGTTTATTTTTCAATTAATTGAGATAATTAAACAAAAAAATTATCAAAAATATATAAAATAACATTGCCTCTGCGGTATTGTTTTAAAATTTGAAAGCCTCATTAAACTTAAAAAAAACTTTATAATCATATGTATATTTATTTCGTACACAATATCTTTCAATAAATATGCATTTGATTAAATCATAGTTTTTAGTAGGTTTTTAGATCAATAAATGTTAGGTGTATAATTGGTTAGTCTAATTCAATGTAGGCTTAATAAAGTGCAAAAACAATATTTGTATAATTTATGAATCCATCACCTGGCACTTCAACTAAGTAAAGTTTTTTCCACCCTATCAATATCACTGCTACTTGTCAATTATTTGTCAATCCTTCCCTCAATAGTTTGGCATGTTTAAAATTGACACAAAAAATTTTTAGAATATTAAAACACACTAAATATACGCTACGTTTTTTGTCCTGAAATGTTTTGTCAACTTTAAGCTTGACGAATAACTTGTCAAGGATTGACGAGAATATGTGACTATGACACAATACCGATCACCAAAACACATCATGGTCACGGCAGCTCTTTCTTCTTCTTCCTCCCGAACTGTCAATTTTTAGTGTTCGCCGCTGTTGACATTCAAGTAATTTTATGTTGTCATTCTTTGAAAATACAGTATCAGCCAAAATAAACAGTACTGAACTCTAGTTAGTTCGTTTATACAGTTCAATGGTTGTCCAGTTTGTATCCTGTAAGGAGAACCACCAATATTTTTGAACATTCTTCTCATTGACGTATTGCTAATATTCAGTTTAGGAGAAGCTCGCATTAGGCTTCTTTTCGGTGACTGTAACACTTGCTGCAACACTCTTGCGTGGTTTTCATTTATACAGACAGTAGTTGGACGACCTGAAAAGCCCTTTCGCTGTGTCAAAATAATACCTTTTCTTCAAAACACTAAGAATCACAGCATTATTAGGCAGGTTTTTGTGGAAATGTTCCTGAAAACGTAAAGCAGTGTGTGACAAGCTTGGACCACCCGCACGTCCATTTCCGTATGAGTGAAAATAATGCTCTACGATAAAAGTTTTTTCTACAGTTGTTAGCACCATGTTAACAAAAACTAACCTCAAATAAGAAAGAAGTAATGAACGCGAAGCCGTGACAACAATCACCAATTGAATCAGCTGATCGAGAAGGCAACTACAGCTGATTCAGTTTCAGTACTGTTTATTTTGGCTGATATGGTATAAACATTGAAACTTAGGACGTTCATGGGGCGTAGCCCGAGGGGAGTTTCAGGAAATTAATATGCCTATGTGTTGCATGAATTTAAGATCTACCTTTGTGTAAAATTTCAAATCGGTCGATTCAGTATTTTTTGCGTTTACTTGCCACAACAAACCCACAAACATACAGAAACCACCTCTTCTTTATAATATTATAGATATAAAAAATCAATTTCTTCCTTATTTTCCAACCGTTTTCCATGAAACTTGGTATGAAGCGTAAGGTCAAATCCCCTAATAAAATCAACTCAAAAAAGCTTGTTATTACCGGGGTCTTTCTTAATTTTATTTTCAGAATTGGGATCTCATTTTTGAAAAAATAAATTATTAAATGATATTTAGACAAACTTTGAAGAACATGATAGTTTTATTACTGATTGTCTTTTTTAAATTTACTTAAGGGAGAAAGTATGTGTCAGTCCACTGTTACCATTTATTTATTGGAACTTATTGTGTTTGGGTTGGTCTCGTTTTGGGTGAATTCACGGTACTGATATATCATGCAGCAAAAGTATAATTTACTCACTCATTACCGATACTTTAATTAATTTATTGGACTAGTCAACCCAAAATATTCCGGTCAAGTCCGTTGTTAACTTTCGGAACGCGTCTTTTTAGCTACACGTTTCCGGAGTTGGTAAAGTAATTACCTAAGAATTTGCATTTTATAAGAAAATAAATCCACATAACTGTTGAGAAAAAAAATGCAATTGAGTAACAATTTGAAACCTATGGGAACGTTGTGTTGTAGTTAAAACATACAATAGTACAACATTCCAGCTTCAATAAATCATAGGTCACAAACCTGTATGTTAATTTTTCTTTTTATTTATAGTGCTTTTCTAAGTTATTCGTGCCGCGGTGAACTATACCAGTCGTTAGATGATGAGATATTGTGTTGGAATAGGATCGTGGCGTGTCCTGTAATCCAGCTACTTGTAGGTAGCCAATTGTGGATAGTTGTGAGCGATGGTTAGTGGATGTGATGTATTCTGGGATGGATTAACGTCTACACTATTGAAATTAGGGTTCATACACATTGACTAACCTCATAATTAACCAGTTCGCAATTCAGAGACTAAATTGTGTTTTGTAGACCACGTTAAACTGTAGGTGCTTTAGATGCCTTTGACTATTGGGCTGGTAATTAAGTCTTAGGAACCAGTGCCTTATTCAGTAAAAAAGCAACTAGATCAAGCCACACAAAGTTTTCAAACATACGTGGCGTATAATACCTACCTGGGTTGGTAGCCATTTCAGAACGTTAATGACGTCAATTTTCGACTCTAATTGCTAGACTGATACAAGCATCTTCGTCCGTTGTACCAGAGGCAACGACCTGGCCAGTTCCTCCACCGCCGGCCTCTCCTGGCCCCTGTCCAGCCCAGACCTCCTTACTAAGGACAAGGCGAACCTTAGCGGATATTTAGATCTATGCCGGGAGATTATTGATGGGTCAAACTCTTTCTGGCGCCAAATGTCAAACTAATCAGCCATTGTCTGTAGATACTCCGTTCTAGAGCTGCATTTATTGTATTTTTTAAATTCGTTTTCTTCCATGATTAAACTATTAATTTTATTATAGTAAATAAATCACCTGGTATTTTCCAGTAAGAAATCTGAATCAATTAAAAACCATGTCCGAACAATTGATAGTTTTTTTACATTTCCAGAATCTTTAGATATAAAAAACTTTTACTTATACTATAATTTCGAGCTTAGGATCGTTGACAGTAGAATCTAGCTACTTGGAAGGGACGAATTGTTCAGTTATAAACAATGGTCGGTGAATGAGTTATTCTCTTGTGTGAATTAACGTCCGCACTATTGAGTACTAAATTTATCCTTATAAACCATCCTAATTATTATACTATCCTTATGATTGATTCTGCTTCAAATCCCTATTTTTTCGTTCAACCTGAAAATAGGTGAGCTTGAAGTAGTTTCATTCTCCTTCCAATTGTTCTCGACTTAACGTACATGCTTTTAAATTTATATATGAACTTAAAAAATATGAGTTTTAGATAGTTGTCAGTAACATAGCTACAAAAAATCAAAAAGATTTCACACTCATATTCAGGATAAAATTAACTGAAAGATCGAGCCCTAGTCTCAAGTAAGCATAAATGTTATGTACAGCATCAGTACCTAATTTTCCTTAACTTTGCATACACGCTGGGATGGTGTGACGTCCTGTAATCCAGCTACTTGGAGGTTATAAATTGAGGATAGTTGTTAGCGATGGTCGGTGGGTGTAGTGTTATCTTGTGTGGATTAACGTCCGTACTATTGAATACTACGTTAATCCACAAAAACCATTCTCACTATTAGACCGATCCGTAATTCAGAGGCAGTGGTTCGTCTTTCACGTTAAACTGTAGGTCCCTTAGTTGCCATTAATTAATAGTCCTGTCTAAGGAACACGTCAGCCTTAGTCAGTAACAAGACTACAAGATCGCGCCACAATCGTCCTACTTATTTCTCATTCATACTTGGCTTAAAATACCTACCTTGTAGTATGGTCGCCATTTCAATAATCTAATCTAATACAATCTAATCTAATCAGACTTACGAACTGGTCTAACTATGAGGATGGTCTCGAAAATTCCTACCTGGGTAGGTTGCCATTTAAATAATCTAATCTAGTCTATGCTCAGGGGTAACGCTCTAGCACAGTCAAAAGTTAAGAGTCTGCATCAGTGGTAGCCATCTTGAATTTTAGTCCCGTAAGGGCAATGTTAAATTCTGGCGGAACATACCTTCACTTTGGCGTGTGTAGTGGCGTTAATTATCAAAGTATCAATGTAAAACTTTGGAAGTACATTGATGAGATGTGGCTAAAGGGTATGACCTTTTTAATATGTTCAATTTGTTCAAAATTTAACTTGATATAAAAACAAAAATCCAGGAATATTTTACAAAAAAAATCATCATTATTTTTTTAT
Organism: Nephotettix cincticeps; assembly: GCA_023375725.1. Classification (NCBI taxonomy): domain Eukaryota; kingdom Metazoa; phylum Arthropoda; class Insecta; order Hemiptera; family Cicadellidae; genus Nephotettix; species Nephotettix cincticeps. The sequence continues at coordinate 139,603,761 of CM041786.1, forward strand.
TGAGAGCGAAAATAAGAAGTTCTGTAAAGTGGTGCCCTGGAGGACTGTAATACCTTTAATTTGACACATCTTCCGTTAATTTATGACAATAGGTCAAGGAGATATAGGCGCCAGAATTTAACATTGCTCTTACGGGACTAAAATCTAAGATAGCTACCACTGATGCAGACTCTTAAGTCAAAAGGTAGTGGATTGAAACCAAAAAACCGGCGACTCCTGTCAGATGATGAGAGGTCATCTTTAGCCTGTGTGACTCACGCCACTAAGGCACCTCGTTTTCTTCATTCATCGAACAGGCCCTAGGCCCATAATGATGGAAAGTTGAGGTTTATTTTGTAAAAGTTACACAAGAATGTTTTCCACCTGAACGTCTCGATGTTACAGAAAGTCCTGATCCTCACTCTAGTGCTCTGCCTGGCCTCACTCTCCACCTCCGCCGTGGTTCCAGAGACCGCTGCCCTCGAAGAGCCCGCCCCCCGACCCGCCAAGGAGAGCGGAGACCTAGAGAGCTCAGAGAGCGCCTTCTACTACGGATATGGATACCCTTACTACTACGGATACGGATACCCCTATTATGGATACCCTTACTACGGATATCCCTACTACCATCCTTACCCTGTGGTGTACGGGAAGTAACTACCTTGATGTGTTTCTGTACTTAAAGTTTTATAAATAAATATGTGATAGCTGCAATTTCAGTATTCATTATATATAATTTTTGTTTGTTAACTTCAAAGTAAAACTATTCCTTAAGTCATCGATCACATAATTAAATATTTAAATTGTTATTCGCGTATAATCAGAAAACAGTTCTGGGCACTGCCACAATCTTCTGTACAAATTATGGAGTTCACTATAGACGAGGCTTTTTGTTTATATTATGTTCTTAACAGATATATCGGTCACTTATCTTATTAAGTATGCGTATGAGAGCGCCAAACTATTCAGCACCAACAACTTACGTGTTTTCTATTTTGAGAGCATTATGAAACTGAAGGATTTGGACACCCTCATCACTCATATCGTGAGTCCACGCAGGAACAACGTTTCCTCTAAATTATCTGGTCGCTAGAACCGCGTTGTCAGTGTCGTATCACCCCTATTGTGTCGCTCCAGTCGTTTACCTAGAACTGAGCCTAACTTTTTAATAAAGTTTATTATAACCTAAAGCGTTCATATGTACTTTAATTATACTTAGTATTTAGTATTACACTTTAATATGCAAAACAATTGTTTTCCACCTTAATTTAAAATTTAATTAATGCAAAGAGAATATATTTTATAAAAATATATAACCTATGACTCACACATTTATGATTTATATGTATTTCATCTCTCTACGATATGGCTGTGTGTGAAGGAAAACGATTTCCACCTACTGCTAAGAAACCCTGCATTGTGTATAGGCTACCCTTTTCCACATAACACAAACTCCACTTTATCATTTAGACTTCTTGGAAAGTCTGATAAAAATGGTTGGTCATCCTGTGAAAACACAATTGGTGAGAATTTCACCTAGGTACCCGCCACACTCAGTGGTAGAATTTTACCCATTCGTCTAAAAATTCCAACCTCATCCAATCATTCTCCCACCTCTTTGGTCCCATTTAAGAGGGGGGGTGAATTATTTTCAATCCAAAGAAGAGGTAAAAAAGTTTGGCGCAAAATTGGCTTCGAATTCAATTAAAATATTGTCTACTGAGAGCCTTTTCAAATTAAAAAGGAAGAAATTAAAAAGTCTTTCTTGATTCATGATTGGTTTTTTAGGTTATGTCAGAGTTGGTTATGCTGACCTAGAATGAAAAGTATCATAAACAATGGCCCTTTGCGGCCTAGGACTAAAAAGAACCATAATAATAATAGGTTTAGTCTGAGAAAGAAGAAGAAGAACTTTTCCTCTTCAACACATGTATCTAAATCAGCTGTTTTGGAGCAGTATGACGAAAACCCATTTCCTAATGTTCACGAGTCACGAACTACACGGATATCAACAACAACGGAACACATATCACTGGTCAGTGTTAACAAAGAGTTGTGTTAAAGAGAGTCAGTGTTAAATGCACGTTGGACTGCCCGAGGGTGAATCATAATTGAAGAATATGTCGTTGGATTAAGGAAATGTAAAATGGTTTTTAAAAGGATTTGTTTATATTTTCCAAACTTTATTTTGATTTCCTATAATACTCTATGAATTTTATCACAATCTTAGTTAATTTGGGAAGTCTTTACAAATTATTATTTTCATGGTTATTTAAAGCAAAACCATATCTACACGTAGATAATTGTGTTTAGGTTTGAAATCAAACATTTAAATAAATACAATATTACACAATTGGTTTTCGTAGATTGTGTTAAATTTGAATTATTAACCGATGTAGTTGTTATTCTTTTTTATAATGTTCTTCATTAAAATATTTTGGTGCAAAATATGTTGAGGATAAGAAAGTTAAAAAAAAGATAAATAAAATGAAAGGCCAAATCAATACGTTTGTGGTATTTGATAAATTTGCATTTTCTCGTGTAATACTTGTGGCCAAATTTGGAATAATTCTTCACACATAATTGTTTTAACAGTTTATATTGTCAAAAAGTTTATGTTTTTAGTTTCATATTATTGTTCTAAGTTAGCAACACCATTTCTCCAGGCAATGAGCTGACTGAAAAGTATTTTTTCCTATATTTAACATTATAATTGTGTTTTTTATTGTTAAATAATTGATATTACAGTGAGCAGAAGTGAACACAATTAATTGACAAAACCACATGTTTTTACTGAATTTTTTTAATATTTAGTACCTGTATCGTGGTCTTTAGACCACACAATATGTTTTTAAGGCAAAAGGTTAAAAATGATCTTTTATCTAAGTCAAGTAACTGAAATTGATATTTCAATTATTTTTTGGTTGAATAAGAAAAAAAGAGTTACCTATACTATTTACCACATATTTTCATTTTCTGGCAAAATAAGATTTTATTATTTATTATTCAATGTGATTTGTGTTCAAATGATTCCATAAACTACGTCATAATCAAAATAATTATATTGTGCGGAAATAATTTAGTAGCATATTCAAATGCAGCCCTTTAAAGAATCCGTTCTATCATTATGGACCTTTTTGTAGCTGACTTTATATGAACAACTCTAATTGTTGGCAAAACAAAAAATCAAAGTAGTCCTTTTTGAAGTAATGATGGCCGAAGTCTGAAAATAGAGAAGAGATCAGAGTGAGAAGAGAAGAATGAGAAGAATAAGAACGAGAAGAGAAGAGTGAAGAGATAACTTGAAAACATATTGAAGTATGTTTTTTCTTAAATATTATATTTTATTGTTCAGAAAATACAAAAAAATGGTAAAAATATCAAAAAACCACATAAAATAGCTTTGTTACCGGTTTATACTGATTTTGCTTACTCCTTCAATTTTGAACATGCTTCTACATTCAACACGACTGCGTCACCTCATGCATTCCTCTTTTGACGGACCTGGCCAGAAAATTATTACGATTTCTTGTTTCGAAATAAAACTATTATTTTAATTTTAAATTATGAGTACTACTAACGAAAAAATATTTTTATAATATTTATGTTTGTGGATCTGAGAACTAAATAACTATATTAATAAAAAAAATAAATCTAATGCTTTAAAGTATAAAAAAATCTTAACTAAAACTATAGTGAATGTTTTACACAATTAGGAAGAGATCTGGGGATGTAAACATTTGTTACCAAGCAATAGTTTTTGGCCTTCAAAAAGTAAAATTTTAGGACTTTAATTTGACAATAAAAGTTTAGAACGCAGATTATTATTTCACCAAGTGTGAAATAAATTATGCAGATTTTTTCTCAAAACATTTTTACCAGTGTATTTTTAAAACACATTCTTTCAGGAATAAATGTAATTTCTACGTGTATGTGTGTTACAATAAAAAATATAATTAAATAAAAATATTTAATTTATAGCTTAATAAAATTTGTAAGTAAGCTTAGCCTAGTATATTTGTTTAAATTAACAAGTTAACTTTTTGATACGTGCAAAATCTTGTTTACAGTAAATATGTCCTGCAAAGGCATAAATACAAGGGTTTTCAAGCCTTTTGAATTGTTTGAATAATTATTTAGAAAGAGTTTTGGAATTTATAAAATAAATCAAACTAAATCCTAATCCTAAACGTTTTTTACCTCAAGGCGAATTAAAAATTAGGTTAATATCCTTACAACGCAATACTATAGATTTGTATAGCTTTTACTCCTCTATAGAGTACCATGTTTATATAGGATAAGTAAATATACACGATGAGTTATTTCCTCTGGGTGAGAACCAGATACGCTTGCACCACTGACCAGCTACAGGGGAAAAATACTTTGACTGCCATTTAACTCTACCACACCATTGAGAATTCTTTGACTACTCAGTGTGTCTTAGACTTCCTCAATGGTATTTTCTGTTTCTCGGAGAACCTAACTCCTGGCTGAGCTTACCCACTCGAATAGGTGGAAAGCCATGGAAAAGGACCTACAATAATGAGTTAGGTCTAAGCGAATTATCAAATTCTCAACATCCAGCCTAGGCCTCAGATATTTTTTATAAATTACTCTCTCTGGGTTAAATATAGACTACACTTTTATTTCATATGAATCCCTTTGTTCCAGAAGCTTCACAGCATCCCTTACAAGACATTCCAGCTTTTTGGGCTTTTTAAATCCTTTAAGCTAGCCAGAACTAAAGAAGAACATTCAAAAACATTCAAGAAACCGTCCTACCTCTAGCGGCGTTGACCTTGGCTCAGTTCACTGCCAGAGCCGGGAGAGGCGCCTTACGTAACAGAACAGGTCAATTTCGCTCGCGGCCCGCTCAATTACTGACTCTGCGATGGGTTAGGCTGGATACCGGATAGATGGTCGTGGACCGCCCGAGGAGATCGTGGTTCGAGCCACAACAAGAGCCTTCGCCAGGAATAATTACATAGCTCAGAAAATAATATTTTTTATTCAATTTTTTTCTCTCGACATCAGAGGCATGTTTACAGAGTAAGAGAGTGGTAACACACAAATTTTTTTGGAAAAGCAGTCAAAACCACAATAACAATTTGAACCCGGGACCTCTCGCACCCAAGTCCAAAACCACTGGGGTAGCAATATACCCAATACAGTTTCAGTTTTTATTTAATCATCCGAAACAAGTCATTCTTTCTAGCTATTCTATCTACAGATATAGACAATTATATCCCAAAAATTGTTCATTAATTAACGACCCTGACTAATGAATCATCTAGTATTAGTAAATGAGAATGCTTATCAAATGCATTAGACTGTAATACTCAAGCCATTCAGTTAAAATCACGTTCAAGGCTTCGTCGATGACTCAAGTATGAAATGTGAAATTAAATTTCAACTGACGATGTACAATAGTTTTACACTTTTATTTAGTAAATAAAATTGGAGAGTTACGATTATAATGTTTTCTTGTAAAATTAAAATCACGCCGTCAAGATTACAATGGTACTGAACAAAGCAGCCTTTTTTATTGGGCTATTACTCTAAGATTCTCCCTAATAAATCAAATTAATTGTCTTTGTTAGTAAAAAAGGTACGGGTAATCCAAAGGTTGCTGATTCAAACCTGATTAGATATTGACCCCAGTTGCCTTTGTTAGTTTGGATATTCAATAATGGTGAACCAAATGGATTTGGTTTGAAAAAATCTACATGTCATAAAATCCATTAGAATTACCACAGAATCCCCCTTTCAGTCGTGCCTTAAAATACCCTCCTAAGGCTTCAACTAGCGTCTTATGCATAAGAATACAAATTAACAAGGATACATATAAATAAAAAATCTCAAATTTGCACCCAAATTTAGAAAACTAATTCAAATTAATTTTACAAACTTAAGATTATCACTTTAGTCTTGATCAGCCAGAGTTCGTTAATAAGAGAACGTCACTATATTGAGACAAATATAGACGCATTTGTATATGTTGAAACCGGTATGATGTGTTTACCACGTGTATGAACTATGGAAATATCGCATGACTCAATATAAAGACTTCAAAAGACTTGCCTTGAGGAATCTTCCACTCTGAGAATTATTTTGTAGACTTAACAGAATGGACATCATGCGGAACCAATCAAACTAGGCTTGATCACGAATACGAGGATAATACATTTTTATTATGATCTGTAATGGTTGCCTTTGAAAGCATTGAAGAGTACTACATCATCTTGAATATGATGAGTTTATGTATCGAACATTGTAAACATGTTGAATGGTTAATACTCTAGAACTAACGTCTTATCGTCAGATTCAGGGAAAATTTAATTTTTATCCTAGAAACTTCTATAATTGGATAGGTCGCAGTCAGTAATTTAACTACAAAACTAGCTGGTATTATACACGGTACATATGATTTACTACGCCTGCCAGTAGCTTTGTATTGCGTCTCGTTTTTTTCCGATTGTCCTAAAGAAGGAGCTGTTATTTAAATATACTCAAAGTTTGTGTCGTATGTAGTCAAATAAACACTTTTAAAAACACAGAGATAAAAAAAGAGTTTCTAACAATAGAATTTTGTTAAAAAAATGTCCTTGCGTACTTTAAAGAATTCATTAAAAACGTTCTCTAGGCCTACTCAATAAAATTACGTTCAATTTATTTGGCCATCTTACATTTATATGCCAACGAATTACCGCAAGGGAAAAACTAGATTGCATTTCATACTGAGGAATGTGTTTGATTTGTTAAAGAAATGTGTATTATGTTCATGATATGACTCACCTTACACAAAACACATTATGTTATACTCAGGTTACTTCCAGGATTATCTTCAGCTTGTCTTACTACGGAAAAATACGGAAACTGAAATCATAGAGTTCATTTGGTAATGTTTCCCGGTGGTTAAATTTGATTTACAACTACTGTAGTTAGGTAAAGGGGATTTACTTTAAATTACGTAACATTCGTCCTTGGCGCTCATCCGGGAGTCGAGGTGCATCTCTGTGGCGAAGTCGGGGCCGTCCGGAGGAACTGGGTCTGACCAGGGTGGCTTCTGGGTGCGGAAATTATTAAATATAGCGTTCCAGTGGATGCACACACTTATTATTGTTATAACCTTTCTAAACGGTGAACTACAAAGTTAGGTATTTAAAAGACTATGGATGAAGGAAAAAAGAGTGTAAGATAATTGTGGTGCGATCTTATGATCGTGTTACCATCTAAAGCTCGCATTTTCCTTTTGGAACCATCAAAGGGACCTAGAGTTTAACGTGGGATAAAAACCACACAATTTCGATCCGGCTCGGAGGACCAAAAATGTTAAAAATGATTAAAACATGGACTGTGTAGTAAAAGGTTTAATGTTGACAAGATGAAAAAACATTATGGTACAGTAGAACCTCTCTAATCCGTCACCTGCGGGACCGGGGGTATGGTCGGAACAACAAAAAGGTCGGATTATCAGAGGAACTCGTACATTAACATAAAAACAAACTTAAACTGTATTTCGAACAAAGAATATTGCATCAAGATTTTATAAAAAGCTACTGTACTGATGAACGCTACAGAAAGCCTAAAAACATTAAATAAATACACACATATACACACTCACGATGTCACCTGTCGATGCGTCATCGACAGGTTTCAACTTGAACGGAGTTACGAAGTAAACAAATGCTGTAAATTTCCGCTAGCGTGGTCGGACTAAGCGAGGAGAATGCCGCCGAGGACGAATTAGCGGAAGACTGTTGTGCCGACGGGCACGGTCGGACCAACCGAGGAGTCGGACCATCGGAGGTCGGACTATCGAGGTTCTACTGTATTTACATTTTGAAATACATTATTTAACATAAAAATATGGTCGTTTTTATTTTTGAGAAGGCGGCTGTTTTCTAGCTTTTGCTTGTTCCCAACTAAGAATTCAAAGTTGAGCCTCGTATTAAAAGCTCAGAAAGCTTCCACTTCTAATTGATTACCTGAAGGAAGATACTAGGTGTTTTGGATTTCCAATTTTCCCTCTGGAGTAATAAAATGTCTCTATAAATCGTGTAATTAATATCCAGTTCTCAAGAGACGACGTTTTATCAAGGGATTCGGCCACCCCGTGCAACTATATGTAAGGTAATAAACTTTTTTCGACTTTCAAAAAAAGTTTTTTTCTTAAAGCACTTTATTCTGAATAAGAACCTGTAGGCCTAATTTTGTGACTATATCTAGATAATAAAACAAATTCAAAAGTAAAATGTTGATATTCACGATTTTTTGCAATAAAAAAATTGTGTTTTTACCATTTTTGAAATGTACAATTTTAATTAAATCTATAAGTACTGCACCTAATGTAATAACTTTTTTACCAGATTCTCTTATATTGAAAAGATATTAAAACCACCTACTTTTTTAATTTGCGCAATTATTATTGAAAATATTATCTCCAATATCTTCATTTAATGTGTTACCATGCTTTACATATACCAAAATGTTCCTTGTAAACTTATCTTTAAAAATGTAACTTAGCTGTTTCCAATCGGTTACTTAATAAAAAAGTTATTCAACAAAATTAAATTGTAAACAAATGTTATAACAGTTGAAAAATGCCGATAGTTGTGATTTTATTTCAAAACATATCGCTGTTCTCATATTACATATTTTAACTAGTCTAGCAACTGTTAAAAAGAGCATTCATTGCACAAAAAAAGTGATTAAAGATATTGACGGATCCCTTAAGACTAAAGCCTCTGGTGAGAAATCCTTGATCTCCAGCAACAGCTGTCTTCTTTGTAGATCAGCACAAAGAAGACAGCTGATCATGTGGACGATATCCCCGTATCTACTATCAAATTAGGCTAAATCATGTCTCTTATCATTAACAAGCTCTACCTATTTCTCAAGTTATTTATTTTATGGAACATTTATACTTGCTCTCTCTTGTGGTGCAATCTAAAAATTTCTGTTGCTTTTTAGTTTTTACGAAAGTTAAGTTCAAGCTGTGTTTTATGGAATTTTAAGTTAAATTAGTTAGCAATATTTAACTAAAAATCTACGCTCTTCGTTAAATGATCTACTGGTGTAATTTGAAATTAGAACTAAAATTTATCGCGTACACTGACCACATTTTTCTGGATAAAGTGGTAAGTTTATTTACAAACAATTAAAATTATGATTTATGTTTGGTTGAAATAAACTAATTATCGCTCATATTGAACATTAAACAAGTTTCATACATACAATACGCATCCATTTGCACCATTTATAACATTTAAAATTAACTAAGGGTGGGTAAACTGAATAAATCTCATGGGAGGAAAATTTGTTTAAGATCACATAATCACTCCCAGACGGTGGTTTAGTGACTCATGGGCAATACAGGTTCTCACGGTCAAGGTCTACCGTCGGGAGTCGTGTGTAGACATGGTGTATAAAACCGGTGGTCTCCGCCAGAATTACTTCTATAGCCAACAACTCACTGCATCAACATGGTCTCCGCTAAGGTACATGTTTTATGATGAATAGATTTTCCTTTAAACATTTATTAAATGTTTGATACATAAAATAATTGGATAAATTTTTTCATTTATAAAATATAATTCAATATTTTACATATACATTCAACAGTTTAAATTAAATTTCATGTTATGTGTTCCTTAACACGATTCACAGTAAAACTTTAAGTCATTTAGTTTAATTCTTTGATTTTCTGAGAAAAATTAATATTCAAAATTAATTCAAAACACTTTAACATTATAAGAGCTATGATTTGTATTAAAACTTATTATGCAAGTAGACCAAATTATTTTATTTTTAATTTTACAAACGTATCAATTTTAATAAATAATTTGTATATGCATTGCTATTTTTAAACTGTTTGCTTACTGCATGTCGTGTAAGGTTTCCTATCCTGCCATAATAAAAACATTGATGAATTTCATTACCTAATTTAAAGAAATAATTTATTTCATAGTGTTGGTATCGTTATTTTACATTTTACATTCAATAACAATTGAAATTGTGAAATATAAATAGGTAGTTTGTTTTGTTTATAAAATGTTTTATACGTTTGTGAGAAGTAGGTGATATTATACAGATTCTGTAGCTATACTATAAGGTTTTATCTGACCCCCTTGAATGGTTTTGTCATTTGATTTTTTAAAATTCTTTTTTAATGAAAAACATTTGTTAGTTTTATATTAAACTTTACTAGAACTCTATGGGCGAACTAATATACACTAATGTCAGGCACCCCTTTAATGATGGTCATACAGTATGGTTAAATTAATTTATCAGTTGTGTTGCTGTTGAAGTTTTAATTGTAAAACAGAGCCTCATTTATAATTTTAGGAATCTTTCAAATTGTATCTTTTAAAGCTAAAAATGTCATAGACATACTCGTAAAGTTTGTGATTGAATAACGACGATGATTCAAAGAACTAGACAAAACTTATGAGTTGACAGTTATTTCTAATTAAATTTCGCTTATCTGATTTTAATTTTAATATTTAAAGTTGTACTATCAAGACTTTTTGCTTAATATTCATTGAATCAGATTTTCTCTTTTTTCTAATGAAATATAATCTTGCCACATGTTTTTAACCCCACCAGCTTACATGAAGCTTAACTTTTTATGGTCAATAATAGTTCATCTATTTTTAACTAATCAAGGGTCATTATTTACCTATAATTATAATTCTCAATACATTTGAAGACTTCAAAAATGACAGACAAATTAATAAAACATTTTGCAAATGAAAGTAATCCTTGTCACAAAAAAAATTAATTTCTTCAGCAGCGTAATTCTTTTTAATGAGAAACATATTGCAGGTGTTTAAACAGTATACAAACTGAAAATGTATAAAAATGCTAGAGTCTATCAAATTAATTTTTACTATAATAGATTTCTTTATATTTTTAAGTTAAGTTATACTTTTATTTGTGCTGTCCATTTGTAGGTTGCATGTTTGCTGTTGGTGGTGGTTCTCGTCATGGCTTTGTCCTATGTCACAACACAAGTACATGTTGAAGCTGTGTTGAGTGGGAGAGGTCATGGTGGATCTAGAGGATATGGTGACCGTGGTGGAAGTAGGGGTGGTTATGGTGGCAGTGGTGGATATGATTATAGTAATCGTGGTGGATATGGCTTTGGTGCACGAAAAATAAATGGTAGTCGAAATGCACTTGATCGTTTGTTTTAATTTTCAACTTCCATTGAGGATTAGAAACAGATTATGATTATAGGAAATAATGTTATAGCATAAAACTCCAACGAGGCATGTATTTTCAACACTTTTTCACTTACTAAATAGCACTGTGCTTCATTCAAGAATAAAATTGGCATGATTCCAATACTGTAAAAGTAAGTAGCTACAAGGATAGAGCTAATTAATAACATTTATTTCTTCTAAAAGTATGTTTAGAACGCATGTTGCTTTCTCCTTGCATATTTCAAAAAGTACATTAAAATTTATATGCATGTTTAATGAAGAATGTAAATTACGAATAGTTAAAATTAAACCATATACAATAAACTCCAAAACTCATAAAGAGCTTAAAAAAGTTGTTTAATAATAACTTTAAATAAGTTTAAATAAAACCATTAGTAATTACATAAACCTTTTCCTTACTGGCCATTTTTATTTTTAAGGCTACGTTATAGTTGTACAAAATATTTATATTTTTAAAAAGGGCATCCTAAAAAAACAATTATTTTTTAAAACATACCGTTAAAAGTTAATCTAATATATTTCTAATCATAACATTTTAGAAACCTATTAAGCTTGTAATGTATAAAATAATGGATGTTTAATTTAAAAAAAAGGTTTGGAGCTATAGGGATGAGAAGTTTATGGATAATTTCTTTAGTATTCTAAGACTATACGAAAATACTTTATTACTATTTTTCAAAATTATAATTGCAAAAAACAATAAAATTCAAATATTTACTATTCTACTTGTAATTGTATTCGTTGATTAAAGGTCACAAATAATTGTCTATCAACGAAACACTTTATCATTAAGAAATAATAAATAATCAGTTATATTACGATGGTCATTTCATTAGTAAGTTACACAATTTTATTACAACAACCTAACTAGATCCATGTCGTGTCCTGTAATCCAGTTACTTGGAGGTTTCGAATTGTGGAGTTGAGTGATTGTCGGCAGGTTTAGTGGTTTCTTGAGTGGAATAACATCTACACTATTACATTAATCTGCAAAAACTATCCTTATAATTAGATCAGTTTGTAATTCATAGGCAGTGGTTCAGACTCCGACTGTAGGTCCTTTAGGTATTCCATTGATTGTTGGGCTATTAATTAATAGTTCTCTTAAAGGAAAATGCCAACTTTAGTCAGTAGCAAGACTACTAGATCGTGCAAAATCACCTACCTGGGTAGGTCGCAATTTCACTAACTATCAAAAGTTCACAGAAAGCTTTCGCGCAGTAGCTAGGACGAACCTGTAAAATTCCTATATGGCTGTCATGATGATTCGATTATTTCGGACCTTATGAATCAACCACTCGTACCGTGTTACTTTACGCTCGAAGAAATTTACCTAACTCTCTCTAATCGTCAAAATTAGCCATGTCCAACATCACATAATAATATTTTACTAATTACATTCAAAAGTATCCTTGGCTTAAAATTTTTTTTCGTCGCGTCATGAGGATGGTTGACAACTTTGTGTTTCACCCTGTATTGTTTTCGCCAATAAACAATTGGTGCCCACTAGAAACCGTGATGGTTTTTGACCTAACAACTTCATAATTCACTACACAACGTACGTTAAATAAGAGTCAAATGTGTATTTTTACAGCTAAAAAATAAAAAGCTACGTACATTGCAATCAGTGGTAGGGGTAAATGATAGTTCCAAAGTGACTAGCTTATAAATAATTTATACCTCTACATAAGATTCTCTATGAATTTCAAAACGTTCCTACCATGTTCGTGGATATAACACACTTTAACAACGAGTAAAGTTAAAACATGTTTTATAAACGTTATAGCATGCCATATATAGCTTTATCGGTGATGGGTAAATTTGGATTAAACATTTAAGTATGAATACATTTTATTCAAACAATTTTCATTATATAATACTCCATATAAAATTTCCTAATTTCCATTTCTAGGTCATTGGTTTCCTGATTGTGGTCATCTTAGCTTTGTCCATGACCTTCGTGGCAGCACAATACGGTAGAGGAGGATATGGCGGATATGGAGGAAATGGTGGATATGGAGGAAATAGAGGGTATGGTGGATACGGAGGTGGAAGAGGGTATGGCGGACGAGGAGGGTATGGCGGACGAGGAGGGTATGGCGGACGAGGAGGGTATGGTGGACGAGGAGGATATGGCGGAGGAGGAGGATATGGTGGAAGAGGAGGGTATGGTCGTTAATACCGTGGTTGAGGAATCATACTTATTGTGTGACATGTTTGTACAAAAGACTTTGTGACGTAGACTTAAGTGTAATAAATTTTACGATGTTTATTCGATGTCTTTTTTTGAAACCTAAGTTTTAAATTAGTCGATATTTTACCAACCTGGCTAGTCAACTTAACTAATTAGTTTAATTATTTAAATTTTAATTGAACTAAATCCAATTATTAATTGTTTTCAAATCCAAAAGAAAGTATTAAAATCCAATTTAAACTACCAACCGTGCGTGTTTCTGCTCAGTTAGTCATCTAGCCTGGTCTATTGTTCTCTTATCAGACACGTCACTGAGTAACGTAAGCAACTCAATATTCTTTTATTGCATTCCCAAAGTTTATAGAATTTAGTCAAGGACTTCGTCCAAAGATCTAATCTAAAATTACAGTTTTATTTGCAATTTAACCATAATACTACAAACTTTATTTTGACTATTGAAAAAAAATATATTGCTATGAGTTTTATTCAAAATTATATTTACTTGACAGATCTTTACATTTTTCTCTCTTATAGATGGTTGGAGAAATATAGTATTTACAAATAAATTTAATTCAAGCTGTCAACCCCAACTATGACCAACATAGAAATCAAGCTAACATTTTACGAGTATTGTATATAATGTATTTGTAGAACTGTGACGGTGTCGACGTCCTGTAATTCAGCTACTTGGAGGTCACGAATTGTGGATAGCTATGAGCGATGGTCGGTGGGTGTGGTGTACTCTTGTGTGGATTAACGTCCGCACTATTGAATACTACGTTAATCCGCAAAGACTATCCCCATGATTAAACCAATTTGTAATTCAGAGGCCGTAGTTCGGATACCACGTTAGACAGTGGGTCCCTTAGTTGCCATCGGCTGTTAGGCTGTTCATTAACAGTCCTGTGTAAGGAACATGTTTAGTCAGTAACAAGACTACAACATCACGCCACAATCATCCTATACTCAATCCTCATTTATACTTGGCTTAAAATACCTATGTTGTGGTATTCACACTTTTTAACATTGGATATGTCAAATAAAAGTTTCCCTATTTAGGTTGTCAAAACCACGAATTTCAAGCAATTTCAAGCTGGACGTAAGCTTGTCTCAAACTTATATCTAATTCCCACACAAACATTTATTAAATTTGTGGTGTACAAAGTTTAGTACGTTTACTAATAATTATATAATGTGGTTTGTGATTATTATTTCCCAAACTCAGTACTATAAATAATCACACTAGTGAAAATAGTAACTTACACTTGTTTAAAAATATTGTATCAAATTTATTTCAACAATTACAAAAGTTTTTATTATATCTGTATTGACATTTTTACAAGAAATCAAGCAGTTTACAGAAAACATAACAATGCAAAATGATTCCAATTTGTTACAATTCTATCCAAAATACGGCCCAACGGCAAACCCGATGGGTGCATAACCGTACCCTGGGCCGCCGTACCCTGGACCACCGTACTGTGGGCCTCCGTACCCTCCGCCTCCATACGATGGTCTACGGTAGAACCCTCCCATGGATCCACGGCGCGGTCCGTACCCTCTTCGTCCCTGGGCCGTCGTGTACGCGAGCAGCAGGAGCAGCCACAGCCAGGTCAGCAGTCTCTGGAACGTCAACAGAGGGGGTGAGCTTTGCATAGTGAAGGGAACCTGGTAAGGTACAGCGTATCCGGAGGCTGAAGAGGAAGAGTTTTCATGTTTATATTCTATATTCAGATGAATATCTCAAATTACACGGTTATAGTGTAATTGACAAGAATATATAATATAAAAAACTGGTTTTAGCCTGATTTATTTTTGCGGAACTAAAATAAAAAGAGCTTTACAGCTTGCTTTTACCAATGTAAGACAAACCAAGCACAAGTGTTAATATAAAAAAAGAACTTACAGTGAAATCTTGGTTCCATCAAAAATACTCTTAATATGGGTTTTTTGTAATATTTTGTTTTATGAATATTGGGTCTCATATAAATATGAGAGAAAAATAGCATATAATACACATTTAAATGGAGAATTAGTGTGTTGATGTCATGTTGAGTGTAGTGGATTTCGTGACATATTTAGCTTTGATTTATTTTAAAGGTTTGATAAATTTAGCTAAATTAACAAAACCACTATAAAACAAACACAATGTGTTAAGATTTTTTTGAAGTTATTTGGAGGGATATAAAAAAGAGAGGATGTCTGCATATTTAGGAAAAAAAGTATGCTCAACATGAAATGAAAAAAACACTTTCACTAGCTTAAAAAGTATCATGTAGGCATGTTTACCACCGATACGTTATTGTTTTTATAAAATATATCTATAATACCTACTCGAAACCCTTACCTACTATCACTTCACATTACTTAGAGTATTTATCGAACATATAGACTCTATGTGTTTAAAACTTAAAATAACTTTATTTGTAATGTTGGCAATATCCTTAAAGTCTGAATGTGTTTAAGCAATTTGCATAAGACCTATCAAGAATGACAATGAAGTAGCTTACCATAAGTGAAATAAATATTCCTTAGTTATTATTTATTAATTATTATAGAATACTTTGGAAGCATATCGGTGCTGAGTTTAGTCCGTATTGTGCTGAATATTATTTAACTGTTGGGTGGAAAATTAATTTAACATTGAAATTAAAATACATCAGTCTTTGGAAAATTAAAAAACATACTGAACGATGAAAGTTGTACATATTTTTCTCAGGAGCAAAACCATTTTCAACATCAACAAACTCTAGCCATCTCTAAACGTTCGGTAGCTTACACAACTATATTTTACAGAAAACTACTTTTTATTAATTTTTTAAGTTTAATAGCTCTTACTGAAGATTTAATGTTACTGTGAATGACCTAATAATTATTGTAATTGTGATATTGTGGAAGATGTTTATCGATGTTAATTTAGTACGTACTATTCTGAAATGATCAACTATGGCAATTGTGTACTATCGAACAGAAGGGTGAATTTACAAGACAAGGTAACACGAAATTAAAACTGACAGAGAGGAACTACTAAAAATTGTAGTTATACTAGAAGAGAATGATGTGTCATCCAGACTAATATCTGTCTGTCGAACCAGTTTCTTGAGCAAACTTCGATGTAATAATTTTTTACTCTGATACTAAATTTATAAACCACTTTACAGTTTATCCCGACATGTAATAACAACGCCTCGCCTGGGTACAGTTTAGCAATAAAAAGATAATTACTAAGTAATCTAATATGTTATGTCTTAAATAAAGCTAAACCCTAGTACTTCCATAGGCCTAGACGTTACCCTTTAATTATTACTTAGCTGGCTATACTGGCTTACTAGTATTAAAACAATACTTAGGATCATCATACATAAAGTCTTAGAACAGTTCTTAAAAGAGGAAGACTTCTCTTTTAGGTGTCAGCTCGACCAGTTTTGATGATCTTTGATTTTTTGGAATCATCTCTGCTCCGAGCAGGCTTTAAACATTTTCAGTTTTGTATGATTAACCTTAGGGCTAAGCCCCACTGGCCTGTAAAATTTGTAATGGCAAATTCATGAGGAAAGGTCGACAGCTAACGTCATTGTGCGTCATTTTCAGTGAATGTTTGTGATTGTTTTTAACAAAATATATCAGTTGTAGATTACTGGTTGGGCTTTTTGTCCCAGTGTAATTATTAGTTGGTTTTTTTAGTTTTGTGTGAGTGGAATTGATGAATGTTTGATTATGCGAGTATTATTATAAACAATGCCGCGATTCAGAAGACTTAATCTTTCCTATAACAGCCGTATGCAATTAGGTTTGGCTGGGTTTAGGATGGATTAAATAATAGTGAATGTTGCGTTACGACGCCGGGTCAACCTGTTTAACATAAAACTTGAGACTTACAATATTAATTTATTTGAAAAAATATATTTAGGATCATCACACATAAATTCCAAGAACAGTTCCTGAAAGAATAACATTTCTTATTTTAAACTACTTTAAAAACAGAAAATGTAAAAAACTGTTTACCCTTCACACTCTCCTTAAGAGTCTGCATCAGTGGTAGCCATCTTGAATTTTAGTCCCATAAGAGCAATGTTAAATTCTGGCGGAACATACCTTTACTTTGGCGTGTGTAGTGGCGTTAATTATCAAAGTATCAATGTAAAACTTTGGAAGTACATTGATGAGATGTGGCTCAAGGGCATGACCTTTTCAATATGTTCAAAAATTTAACTTGATATAAAAACAAAAATCCAGGAATATTTTACAAAATAAATCATTATTATTTTTTTATTGAGAACGAAAATAAGAAGTTCTGTAAGGTGGTGCCCTGGAGGACTGTAATACCTTTAATTTGACACCTCTTCCGTTAATTTATGACAATAGGTCAAGGAGATATAGGCGCCAGAATTTAACATTGCTCTTACGGGACTAAAATCCAAGATGGCTACCACTGATGCAGACTCTTAAGTTCACCTTAAAATACTGAATTGAATCAAAACAAATTGATGAGATTTAATTAGGACTTACCTTTACCGGAGACACGATCATTCTCAATGTTGCCATCAGAGTGTCTTGGCACCTTCTGCTAGCTTTTATATAAGTAAGAAACATATCTTACATTTAGGTAAATCACACTTAAGACAATTACAGTGACGCACGTCAAGGGCATTCGTAGATAGAGGAGATGGAGTTACTACTAACTAATTTTGTGGTTGCGGCAGCCGAGTTTACGGAAACATTCCTACAAGTAAGAATTAGCTATGAGATCTCAATAGGTTCGCATTGACGTCTGGATATAATGATTCTATGAAGTTTTTTATTATAATCACACATTGACGTCTGCAAATAATAATTCTTAAGGGTTTTGTTTTAATCAGGTTAAAGTTATATTACACTCTACTTATGCTATAAATTACTATACATTATTGATTGAATGAAAGGTAAAAAATCATCAATGAAATATTTATTCGACCTGTTTTTACTTTTGGGTATTTGTATGAGTCGTAATGAGTCGTAAAAACCATTTTGCATATAAAGTTTTACTATTTATTCTTATATTTTTAAATCAGAAAAGTATCAATAAAAGCAATGAAAAGTATGTCAAAGACTTGAAAATGAGTTTTTAACTCGGTGAATATTTTGCATAGTTTGTGTACTCTTAAAAGACAATGTAATTTAAATCTGATGGTTAAGCAGTAGTAAAGATTTTTCTTCTTAGATTTTAAGTATTTATTTTTAAGTATCTTAATAAATTTCGATATAATAATTAATAATAAATAATAAAAATAGTAAAATTTTGATCTGTTTCAATTACAGATTCTAATAATTAAAATTTTTACTATTTCTTTATCTTTCTCAAAAAAAGAATTAGGAAAAGGGAATAATTTTAAATACGAAATTCATTTTCTTTAAATGGCCTTATCCAAGAACAGGAGTGGATAAAACTAGACAACCGGAGAATCTGGTATTGCAAATTTCTTAAGAAATTCAGATAACAATACAATCTTTAATTTATCCTTTAAACAATAACATGTTTCAACCCATTGCATTTCACTTATATAAAAGATTGAATCACCAAAATTCCAGGAATTTGAAAGTTCTATTATTTTTATACTGAGTTTAAATAGAAACCTATATTTTCTCCATAAAGCTAGTTATTTTTCACAAAAATATCTTAAATTAGTTTTCAAATTCAAAATATCAGTCAATATAAAAAAAAATTGTCGGTTAGTTTCAATTCAACTTTCCTCATCTTAGATGTTTTTATATCTTAAATAAATACATAATAATTCTTTTTCCTCTATTCCGCACAGTAGCATAGCCCTTTGAAACGAATACACTCATGGAAGGGATGTTATAGGAGTCAAAAATGGTAATCTTCAAACTATATTATCATCAAACTATCTTGTCATCATCATCTAACTATCATTATCTTCAAACTATTTTCGTACATCTTGGACAAAAAACTAAATAAAAGAATTTTAAACGTTAATAAAGAAAACACACTATTGGATATCATTGTTAAGGCTTTCTTGTAGGACATAACAACTACAACTGTCTTTCAAATTTATCCCCTTTAGTCTCCATATTCCAAATCTCCACCTTGGTTCCTCCTGTAGCCGTTCTTTCTACCACGATGTTGGCCCCTATTCTGCCCATTATATCGCTCATCGTTTCTATATCTCCGTTGATTTCCGTTGCCATTTCTATTATCTTGCTGATTATCATAGCCATTTTCATATCTTGGCTGATTTCCGTTGCCATTTCCATTCTCTTGCTGATTATCATAGTTATTTTCATATCTTGGCTGATTCCCGTTGCCATTTTCATATCCTTGCTGATTATCATAGCCATTTTCATATCTTGGCTGGTTCCCGTTGCCATTTCCATATCTCCGCTGATTCCCGTTGCCATTTTCATATCCTTGCTGATTATCATAGCCATTTTCATATCTTGGCTGAGTTCCATTGCCATTTCCATATCTCCGCTGATTTCCGTTGCCATTTCCATATCTCCGCTGATTCCCGTTGCCATTTCCATATCTCCGCTGATTTCCGTTGCCATTTCCGTTCTCTTGCTGATTACCATAGTCATTTTCATATCTTGTCTGATTCCCGTTGCCATTTCCATATCTCCGCTGATTTCCGTTGCCATTTCCATTCTCTTGCTCATAATCATAGTCATTTCCATATCTCGTCTGATTCCCGTTGCCATTTTCATTTCCCTGTTGATTATCATAGCCATTTATTGGCTGATTTCCGTTGCCATTTTCATATCCTTGCTGGTCATCATAGTCATTTTCATATCTTGGCTGATTCCCGTTGCCATTTACATATCTCGGCTGATTTCCGTTGCCATTTTCATTTCCCTGTTGATTATCATAGCCATTTATTGGCTGATTTCCGTTGCCATTTTCATATCCTTGCTGATCATCATAGTCATTTCCATATCTTGGCTGATTCCCGATGCCCTTTTCATACCCTTGCTGATTTTCGTTGCCATTTCCATATTGGGGTGTGTTATCGTATGTAACTTGAGCCGATGTGTAGGTGGAGACCAAAAGTAATAGGGTAGCTGTAAAATACATCTGTAACAAAAATGCATGCAAAAAATAATTAAACGAAGGAATAAATACTGTTTACTAAACATTTTTAATAATCTGCTTGAAGGTGATAACAAGATACAAGTGTGATTATAAAAAAGATGTGAAAAGTTATTAATAACGGTATACGTTTCTGGTTATGGTTCCTCTGATTATGGGTTTTGTTAAAGTTATAGGAACTTTTATTTCGTCCCGTAAATTACCTAAAGAAAATGATTCTACACCTATGTACAATTTCTTTACAGTCCTCAGATATTGAAAACAGCATCCGTTAAGGTAACGCTCTTAAAAATTGCTCAATCTTTTTAAATCTTGCTACGTAAGTGTAAGGTATAGTTTGTGGATTGCAGTTTGAAAACCAGAGACATCGATCTATTTGAAAAATGTTTTAGGTGAACTTTGTATCCCAAAATTGAGTTTCGTGGATTATTAAGAAAATTATTTGTAATATTTATACCACTATCGAAATTGGTTGAAAAAATAATATAGTAGTTAATGTGAACAAATGTTTATGGAGGTACCTGTAGACAAAGATGTAGTGTAAATGCTGATATCTTTCTATTAGCTTTTACATAAGAGAGATATTCCAGAGACATTTCTGCATAGTATTATTTGGTGTGTACTGTTTCACTGTTTCACATCTGTCCTAATCATTAGGAATCATTAGGTATTAACGGAGAATTTTAACAATTTCTAATTTCAAGGACAAGATGAAAGCAACCCTTTTATCTAAAAATTCTTTGTTGTAGAGTGGTAAGCTAAATATTTTATGCAGTCTGGTGAAAATTAAAAATCATAATACGGATATAAAGTGTCTTTTGTTACTCGCTCAAATTGCAGCCTTAATTGTGTAAGAAAAGTTTTATTTTCGACCCTTATAATGAAAAGCCATTCTATAATATTGCTTAGGTGTTTGGCAATTGGAAAGGAGGCTAGGTTAATGGAGCTTTTATGTTTTCAATCTAGTTGAGGGTTGACATTAGTGTTTATTTATTAATTAATTTTAAAAATAAGTTACAATGATAAATAAAACATGTAAAATGATAATCTGTATATACCATACACCTGCGCGCAGAGGAAGACTCCATAATTGCAACCTATACTATTTTTTATTCTCAATTTGACACAATTATATATAACACTTAATAAAACAAAAATATATTAATAAATATGAAAATAGAAAAACTTCATGAAATATAGATATAGTGTGATAGGAATGTAGAAAGTCTGTGTCAGAAATCAGAAACATGTGAAACCCATTGAGTTTAAAAGGTCATGTTTATAGTGGTGTTATTATTGTATCCAATGCATGTCTTCCAACTTGAGTTACGTACTCACAAAGCCCTTTATTAAACATTGAAACGCTGTGTTTTTCAGCATTAACTAATTCGGGGGTAAGTTCCTGTACCAAATATGAACGATATAGAAATATCATAGGGGAAATATTGGTCAGTCATAAAAACTCTATTGTATATTTTAACTCAGAAACACGCTGGAAAACAATAGCCTAGTTGCGTCCACAGGCATCGTGTTTTAAACTTACCGAAAATGTATTTATTTTTAATTCAAAGTACCTACATTTTCTCAACAACTATAACACATATTTTGATCGTTTTTGTTTTTTATCTTTACATTATCATACGGCAAGATTTCTTATATATTTAAAGTTGATTATGGAATTCTTAAAAATATTATCTCTAGAGAAAAAATTAATTTTTTTAGCTCATGTATGTAAAAATCATAAATTAAAATTTTTCCCCTTTAAAAAATATATTTTTTCGTCAAGCTTTTCTATATAGATTTGTATTTCAGGGGCGAAACGTTTTATCGCAATACATTAAACAGTTTTTTGAGAAAACACACCTTGAATATGAAGAAATTAACATTGCGAAGTTAATAACAACCAGCTATCATTAACACCTGCTTGGGCTAAACGTAAAACTAACGTTGTCATTGTTTCTATACTTCTTGCATCCTCTTTTTGTATTCTAATAAAACTCAATAATAAAAACTATGAGATCAAATACTCTTGTGTGAACTGTAACAGGTTTAACTTACCTTTAAAGGAGAAGCTGCTATACCCAGAGTTGAAGATAAGTTGGACTCCACAGACTTGGTGTTACATCTGCACAGGTATGATTACAAATGCGCCAGGCAAATCACAGGAAATTGCAGGAAAACCGACGATATTTTCACTCTCAAGGTGAAGTTTGAGCATAAGTTAGGTAATTTGTTTTTAAATAATACTTCTTTTATATCTATGACACGAATTCAATTTTTTTGTTTTTAAAAAGCATAGTTAGCATATTAGCACTATTTTTTATATTCTTTAGTAACAAAAATGAATTTATGATGTTAAAATTTTATAGGGACACCACTCGTTATTAAAAAAAATTATTATTAAAAAAAATATAATCCGCAGGGTAGGTCAGTGGTAAGCCTCTGGTTCAGTAAGTCAAAGGTTGCTGGATCGAAACCAGTGGCCAGCGACTCCTGTCAGATTATGAGCGGTCACCTGTGTGACTCAGACACTCCACCATATTGAGATACCTCGCTGTCTTTAATTATATTAGATTAGATTATTTTAATGGTAACCGTACCACAAGGTAGGTATTTTAAGCCAAGTATGAATGCGGATTGAGTGTAAGATGATTGTGACACGATCTTGTTGTCTTGTTACTGACTAAGGCTGACACGTTCCTTAGACAGAACTGTTAATTAATAGCCCAACAGTCAATGGAATATCTAATGTACCTGTAGTTTAACATGGAATCCGAACCACTGCCTCTGAATTACGAACTCCTCTTTAACGATGTAAACATGTAACCACCTGACCCAAGTTGCTACAAGATATTGATGGTAAATATATTATATAATCACATATTTTTTATACATGCTTATGTAGCATAATACAGCTATAAATAAAATTGTACAACTTGGATAGCAACCTCTTTAGTAATATAATTGCTGTATAGAGGTGGCTTCACGGAAAAGAGTGCAGTGTGCCGGTGACTCCCATTGAATTATATACAATACTGATACTAAATATATAAAATGTTTATACAAGGTATATTTAGTGCCTATGCATAAACGAAACTTAAAACATGCAACGCTTATCATAAGTAAATTAAGATGAATAAAAAATCAATAAAAAATATATGGGATTTAAAAACCTATTTATTACATTAAAACACCCAAACTATTAACCATCTAACTATGAAACAATGTAAGCGTTTAACGAAGTTGAAGGTTAAGAAATCCCAATAAACAAATTAATTTACTGCGCAGAAAACATAATAAAAGAATTTTAAGTTTGTGTAAACAGGAAACAATCGAAATCTTCTAATGCGCCATTTCCGTGGAGGCACGCAAGGATCGTTGTACAATACAGAGTGACCTTGGCAAAGTGGGAGTTTCCTTTGCGGTTGGAAGACGGTGATTCATGGGTTCGATTCCTTGACATCGGCGCCGGAGATTGTTGTGGCTATAATTGGCTTGTATCTACGGAGATGGTAAACAGAATCATTTTCAGAATCAAGTCCTGTGAAATCTTTACACAATATTAAGATTCGATACTTCACCCAGTTTTCTTTTTCATTTAACAATTAGTTGTGTTGTTTCAAGAATATAATTATTAGAATGGCTGAGTATGATTATTTAACGTTGATTTCTCCCACAATGTTAAAACTAAAATAGGAATCTCGTATACTTAGCGTGGTATAGCTTCTTTATTTACAAACATATTGAGATAACATTTGTTATGTTCAAGCTTAGGTTGTATCATCTCTAATAACTAACGAATGAATGAAAATTCTCCGAGTACGTAGGTCTGCTGTTACGGGGTACTATTTGTTAAATGTATGATTGGTGTTGTTTAACTTTTACTAAATCACTTTTAAACATCAGGTGGGCATAACCTTTGGTGTTATAAATCTTGAATTTTACGATTTTTTCAGTTTTTGGTAAAATGCTTTTAATACTTAAATAAAAACGTTGAGAAAATATTTAGTGCTATCATATAAGGGTTTAAAATAACCCTTATTATGGATGTTTTTTGGGGTCGCAAAGACATATATACCACAGACGTAAACTAACCCTTTATACCAAGGGAGTCTCAAAATATTTATTTAGCCTAAACATTTTTTTAAATATACTTCAAGAGCGGTAACCAATTTCGATTCTGTATGTTCTCATTATAACTAGGTAAAGTACCCGTCCTTCACACGGATAAAAATGTTTGTATTTACTTTCCCGTGGCAAATAGGTTAGATCATGGATATGTCTAAAGGTAATGTTTTCACTTCATCTAAACAGCTGTAATATAAAAATAATACAAAAGCTAATAAAAAAGCTTGGGCGGTTTCTATAGAAACCTGTTACATATTTTCCATCTTAAAAATTGCCAACACCCCCATAAGAGCTAAGACATATCCGTGTCTAAAAGGTTTGAGAGAGGTTACCTTTTCTCTTCGGCATAAAATAAATATTTTAAAGAAGAAAATTTGAGTAAGAAAATATGCTTTGTTTGAGGTAAAAATACTATTCACATTAAATTAGGTATTTCCTTATAGTACATTATACTAAACCCAATCGCAAAAATTAAACAAAAATAAACACGAGTGTTTACAACATGGCAAAGTACCACCTATCAATTAATAAAGTGATAGGATAAGAAATAACGTAATAGAAGCAGGCATCGGGAAAAACTTAAAATCTAAAAATGTTGGCAATATTAATTTACATCCAGTGGTTTATCTGTAAAAATGAACAATTTTAATTCTTCTTCTTCCCGAACTGTCAAAATGTAGTGTAAAACAGGTGGTGAAATTTGAAACTGTAAACATTGAAGCCTATTGTAAACATTCACAGAAACATTGTCTTCTGCTTCCCGAACTGAAAACTTTTAGTGTTGATAGCTGTTGATATTCAAGTAATTTCATTTTGATATCCTTTGAAAATGTAAACATTGAAACCTATGACGTTCATGGGACGTAACCCTTCAGGATTTTAACGAAATAAATATCCCAATGATTTCAAGATCTACCTTTGTGTAAAATTTCAAACCGGTCGGTTCAGTATTTTTCGCGTTTAGTTGCTACAAACAAATATAAAGAACCAGCACCTTTTTATAATAATTTAGATGGAATATTGTGGTCTGTTCGAGTCGTAAATTATTGTTTGTAGGTTTGCAAGTGGAGAAACACAGATGGCGCTGGGATGCTACACGTGGATTTATTACATACATCGAGAAACATATGTTGCTTGTTATTATCTGTCCTTGATTTTTACGTGGACTTACATCTGTGTAATTATTGAACGGCGGTATTTTCTTCATCTTATAAAAGAGATGACTCCTGCATCAATCAGATTGTAGATTTGTAAGCGCGTGGCTTGCATCTTGTGTCTGGTTGTTCGAAAGGTTCCTTTCAACGTAAAGGTGCGTAGTAATACATTGTAATCTTGTCTTAAGTGAACTTTAAAGAAATATATTCCTTAAACAAGTTTTTAAATTAATTATAAGGTTAAACTGCTATTAAGGAAAAAGAGATAGTATGAGTATGCTATAAGTGTAAAAAATGTCTAGAAATTCTTATTTATAATATTTTGCTAAATATCTAATCCATTTTTAAATGTTTGATCTTTAAACTCAATAGATCAATTTTTGTCTCCTTTTTCTTTAATTTTTATTTTTATCATATGTTATCTTTAATTAATATATTATCTAAATAAAACTTACTAAAACTAAAATCATCAAATTTATTCCATACAAAACCTCTTACTAAGACCCAAGTCAGTATCGTTATGAGGTAATTTCTTACTATTTTGAATAGGGTGAAGTGATCTCTAGCTGCGTGAAAACGGTACAGAAAAATAAAGACAATTTTTTATGCATCATCCCTATTCACAGTGGATGCTATTACTGACAACGTACTGTGTTTACCGCGGAAGAAAAAAGTTAATCCTCCTCTTAAACAGTTTCTCAAAATATGAATTAGAAAAACAAATTAATTAGTTATTTAATGTTTATTTTAATATTTAAGGACCGCCATTTATACGGATATGTGGCTCATGCAATACTATTTTAAATATATAGCTCCATAAAATGTGATATTTTGTTCAAAATAGATAAAGCCTATAAAATTTGATTTCTAAGTTTTACGCAGCCTTAAAATTAAATATAATTATTTAAATAAAAGAACAAACTTAATATTTGCTTGATATATTATCTACATACCGCATTTTACCAAACTTCAACGGCTGGTGTTGTCAGTGGCTCTATACACACAGAGTGAGTCGGAAATCCATTTATTTGGGTTTAGGGGCCCCAAAAAGGAAGTATCCTTATCACTATCGAAGGTTTTTTTTTTAAATAATCACTTTATTTTACAATATACAGACACTACTGTAAAATACATGCAATTATTATTTTTACAATAGGGAAATGTATTATGCGCCGTCAGAATTATGTTTAATCCAGGTGTGTAGGACTTTCACCCACTAAATCCCTATCGGTCCAGGCATGGTATTCCCTCTCGGAAACGCTTTTCTGCACTACTTCAAGATGCCCTTTATGCGCCCAAAGGGCAGTACGTCTTCGTAATCCCTTCTTACTCAGCTAAACGGTGCATACTATAGCTGTTCTTCTCTCTTTTGTCTGAGCACTCTCTTGCAGAATTCAGCGACACAATTCCACAATGTAGGGCGGTTTACGATACCGTCCGGTGATATTTGGCCAATGGCTGCCTCTAGATTAGAACGTTCTGCTTCCTATCTTCTACAAAAGAATATGGTGTGCCGAGCATCGTCATTCGCTGAATCGCCATACTGATATTCTGGGTTTTCAGCTTTTCCCATTTTATATAGGTAGGCTCCAAAGCAACCATGGCCAGTTAGAAACAGCGGTGTGAAAAAATTCACCTCCCCATATTTCTTCCTAACCACATAGAAAGATTAGTGATCAGGGCAGCGGTCCATCAACCTCTCTCCTCCTGCTCCCACTATCATAGGTTGGGAGACATAGGGGGGTTCTGCAGAAGAAGAAGAATCACGGCATAAATATGTTCTGTTTCAGATGTACGTGGTGTTTTTGACTATGCTCGCTCTGTTTGCCATGTCCGAGAGTGTTCCCCAGCTTGGTCAAATGCAAGGTATGGGACAGCGACCTTGGGGAGGCCAAGGACAGGTCATGAGGACCCGAGTAATCCAGGATACAGTAAGGACTCAGCCTGCGTACCCTAACAACATGCAGGGTGGCTACCCCGCTGTGCTCACTATTGCCGGGTGATAAGTTTTCACATTATGCACATTCCACGAGAGAGCACATGGGATTCTCGATATATCTGTAGCTTAGTTTTGTTTGATATATCTTTAAAAATAAAAATATACCTATGCCCTTTTCAGTATTCTGTTTATCCTTTGTTGTTTCCGAATATATAAAACCTTATGTAATAAAAAAAAACAATTGCTCTTTGATACCAAGTGAAACCAAAGGGAAAATACAATTTCGTTTTCTTATCTCTGAAGTATAGTTATCAGTGTGTTACTTATATCAAGGAAAGTCTGACTAAAACACAAACAATGAAAATGATATAAACACTGGTAAATTTCCTATGAATACAGTTCACTTGTTCAGACCAAGACAACCCATTGCGCATTTCCTACGCCTATGGTGAGGTTAAAAAAATCTTCAAGCTAAATTATTAAAATACATTTCACGTTGTAATCCTGAGATATCAATTGATACTTCTATTGTATCTTTAATATGTAAAAAATTACAATCATTCTAGATCTAAGATTATAGTTTTAAATTTTTACTTATTTAATTTTTGTGCCATATTATGCAATAATATTTTTTGTCTTTAAATTATACCAGTATTTTGAATGGATGAAAAGGTTATTTATATTTTAACCGTAATAGGAAAAGGATATAAAAACAGAAGGTTAAGTAGTGGAAGTTTTATTAAGAACATAAAATAGGTTAGCCGAACCCAGGAAAACTGCCTGCGGCGCTAGCAATTCCCTCTGGCACCTTCTGCACCACTTGCACACCTTCCCCGGCGACAGCCTGTCCTGCTTCCAACCCCTTCTGGGGCAGCTGTGCGATGCCCTCGACACCTGGGACTCCGCCAGGGACCTTCGGCAGCTGAGGTTGCGACTGAGGACGAGCCTGGGATAGCACCAGCACACAGAGGGTGGCGACCAGGACCTGGTGGGGTTAAAATACACTTAGGTGTGAAAGAGAGTCAAAATTGAAACCAGGTAATAAATAAAATTTTTTTAAATTTCATCACATTAGGTTAAAAGGTTATAATTTAAAAATACAATTCTTTAGGATGAAAGATGTTGATGTAAAATAAAATGGGATTAAAATTACTGTTGAATAATACAGCTTAGAGTTGTTCGTATTAGGGTGGTGATTGGTCCATGAAAAAGACCACACCTCAGTGCTACGAAATAACATTTCTAAGATAGTCAAAATTGGTTATAGATAAACCTTTTTCTAATTAAATAACCATTTTATAAATGCACATTAAACCTTTATTCTACTCAACGAATTTCCTAATCAATAATATGACAATAGTAATACGTGAAAAATTGAACAATATATAATAAACTAGCCAAAGTTCTTCGCACGGGTTAAAAAGGCTGAAAGGTGTAGGCTCTACTGATAAATTTAAGTTATTGTTAATTAATTCTTCATTGTTTGCAAAATAACAAAACACGAGTGTCTACAACATTTCAAAGTAACATCTGTCAAATATTGGGAGAGGATAAGGATTAATGTAATAGAGACAGTTGTCGGAAAAAAACTTAAAATCTACCATTCCACTATTTCAAATAATTCACTAATTTCGATCCAGCAGTTTATCTGAAAAATCAACTTTATTTCTTCTTCTTCCCAAACTGTCAAAATATAGTGCAAACGGATGTTGTCATTAGAAAATGTAAACATTGAAACCTAGGACGGTCACGGCAGCTCTTTCTTCTTCTTCCCGAACTGTCAAATTTTAGTGTTCACAGCTGTTGACATTCAAGTAAGTTTATGTTTTCATTCTCTAAAAATGTAAACATTGAAACTTAGGACGTTCACAGGGCGTAGCCCGAGAGGATTTTAAGGAAATGAGTATGCCTATGTGTTGCATGAGTTTAGGATCTACCTTTGTGTAAAATTTCAAACTGTTTGGTTCAGTATTTTTTGCGTTTACTTGCCACAAAAAACCCACAAACAAACATACATACAAACATACAGAAACCACCTCTTCTTTATAATATTATAGATAAGAGTTTGCCTATTCTTTAAGATTAATAGGGAAAGACTATGCAGGTTTGCTCATATGAGGAACATTGAAATTAGGAAATAAATTAAGGAAACAGTCTATTCTCTGTATGATTTACATGGAAAAATATTATACAGGTTAGCAGTCAACCATCAACCACATCAACCATGATTTGTAAGTATAAATTAATGGACGATAAATATGGAAATAATAACCATAGTAGCACGATCGATGGCACAAGTGGCGTCGTCCGTGCTACGCGACTCTCGGGGTTCAACTGAATAGAAGGGTTATAAAATGGGGGTTGGGAATGTGAAATCAAGCTGTACCAGTTCCTAGAAAAGGAACATGAAGTCCAGTAATTCTTGTGACTGCCGATTGGAAATAACTCAACTTTTTTATTTACAAAAATAAAAGCGCTTGGAGGCAAAATCCGTGATATCACCAATGCAGGGTTAACAATAAAATCTCCTTTTATTCTTAACTAGTGGACCCGGCGAACTTCGTAACGCCTGACAGTAAATACATGTTAACTTTAAGATTGGCTATGTTCTGAAGTCAAGTAGCAATACGGCTTCATTGAGGAAGATTATATATTCTGGGTCGTAGCATAAAGATAAGACATTTTAATAACGTCACCATAAAACAAATAAATCCGAGTAAATTAATTCACAATTTTCAAATCAAATCCAAACCCAAACCAAATCGAACTGTAATACCGCTTTTATAGGAAATATATACAGCAGCTGATTACTATAATAACAGAATATTTATAAACATTGTAATTATTTTTTATTTGGAAAACATATAAACACGTGACTTTTAATCAGACAAAATAAAAAATATAAATACATAATCCCTCAAACTATTAACGTGGCGAATAAAGCTGTTCATTTTGTACAGCACATATTTACTTCATAGTTTTAC
Source organism: Nephotettix cincticeps (assembly GCA_023375725.1). Classification (NCBI taxonomy): domain Eukaryota; kingdom Metazoa; phylum Arthropoda; class Insecta; order Hemiptera; family Cicadellidae; genus Nephotettix; species Nephotettix cincticeps. The sequence continues at coordinate 139,634,451 of CM041786.1, forward strand.
ATTAATGAATGATTCATATGGCATTGGATAGTAAAGCATATTGCTAATGGAAAGTAAACCAATCAGCTGTAGCTTAAGAAATCAAATGTTTTCATTGTAGACAATTTGTAAACAAACTTAATCTCCATAAGGTTAACATTAGAAACTAAAAACGCCATGAAATAGAAACTTACGGAGTTTTCGGACATGTTTTTTCACTAAACCTTCCGGGACACATATAGAGCAACTTCCTAAAATTTCATGGCAACGCATAAAGGACATACATACATACATTCAATTTTATATATAGATACTAAAAAAACAAAAACATAACTGATAAGCTACCAAAAAACAACAACAAATAGACAATAATAAATCATATGCAATGTTTTACACATTTCTTAATCCTTATTTTCAGACCATTAAAATATTTTCAATAGTTACTTCTATAACCATCTACCGTTTCAGACAGTGTATATTATTGTGAGGAGTAAAAAGGTTGGTGTTAAATCAAATCGTATCATAGGTTTTAAAATTATCTTTTAAGGGATGAGTGTTATTTATAGTTGTGTTATATGATTTTAATAGCTATGGAGTAAAACAAATGGAACAAAGAGAGTTCTACCAAATATTTATGCTGTGCTGGAAGATCTTTCCATGTAAAATATTTATATCTTTAATCTCATAGCATAAAACTATGAGTGCTTAGACTTTAAAACAAGAAAAAGATTAACTTTTCTTACCGTTGAATGGTGCTATTTTTTATTATTCCCTAATATAGGTCTAGACTGGTTCAATTATTATTTTATTACGATTTTTATTATTTTATTATATTATTTTACAATCTCCAGGTTCCTAAAGAAAAAAGATTTCCACGTACTTTTAATTTATTTAAATTTATCAGGCAAAGCAATTTTTCCAGGCTTATCATGAAATTATAATATTGTAAAATCATAACATAGGCTACATCCAAGAACTAGTTAAAAGTGGGGAAAAAATATATAAAAGCTATTTTTTGTCGATGAAGTTTGATATTTCTTTGGATGTATTTTTCTAAAATAAATCTTTCAACCTATTCAAGGTAACGAAATTATAATCACCTCAGTAATACATATTTTTATCAGACTATTAATATCAGAAATAAGCAAAGTGGTATCCAAGGATTTCTTATGTAAACCCATTATAAGTTAACCATAATATGAATTGTAGTTTGATCTATTTAAAATTAAAATAATTGTTTAAGATAAAAATTACTGAATCTAAGATACATTCAACCTCTAGGTGCAAACTTGGTATCAATAAGTGATTGATATACACACCTGGGTGTAGAAAGCCATGTCTGTTGAGTTCTAGAACTGTCTGACGACCAATGTACCAGTTCGCATATATACTTGAATAAGCAACGAATTAAATGCAAATTTCTGTGATTTAAACCTAATTTGACGAGCAGGGCAAAACCACCTTCAAACTGAAAATGAACTGTAATCTGTCCTTATTACTTCTAAGCAAACGGATCAGCGATGGTTAATTTGTATCATCATATCTTGTTTGTTGGGTCTCAAGGTTATAAAGCTGCAAGGAAACTATTTTTTGTTTGTTGATTTTTGTTATCGATTTCATAGCTCAGAAGTAATCGTATGTAATGTAAATAAAACACAAAGAGGAGCATGAGTTCAGAGTCTGCCAGGAAATCGTATGATCATTCAAGTCTAGCAGAATTAGTTGAAAGGCCATGTTTAAAACTATGTTTACAAAAGCACTGTTGAGGAATATTTAAGGGACAAGGAGAAAGGGTAGGATGGAGGAGGAAGATGGATTCATATAGTGGTACGTTGTTCTTGTTCTGTGAAAGTGTCAGAACAGAGTCAGTAATGTCAAAATTATTACATTAGATTAGATTATTGAAATGGCGACAGATATTGAAATGACGATAGATATTTTAAGCCAAGTATGGAATGAGGATTGAGTGTAAGATGATTGTGGCGCAATCTTGTAGTCTTGTTACTGACTAAGGCTGACATGTTCCTTAGACAGGACTGTTAGTTAATAGCCCAACAGCCGATGGCAACTAAGGGACCTACAGCTCAACGTGGAATCCGAACCACGGCCTCTGAATTACAAATTGGTCTAATTATGTGGATGGTCTTTGCGGATGAACGCAGTATTCAATAGTGCGGACGTTAATCCACACAAGAGAACACTACACCCACCGACCATCGCTTACAACTATCCACAATTCGTGACCTTCAAGTAGCTGGATTACAGGATGTCGCCACCATCCCAGTAAGTTATTGATTGACAAATGATCGTTTCTAACGGGAAGAGGGACGTATAGAAAATTCAAACTAAAATTTCGGAAGATTAAAAAATTTTGAAAAATGTACATAACAATTTGAATATGCGATTTATTTTTAAAATATTGACACTTAAAGTATGTTCTAAGGCTAATACACAAAAAAATAAGTAAAAAAATCCTTTAAAATGTTTTCCTGCTAATTTCGTTCGGAAAATGAGATTGATATAAATGTATCAACTGTACTTTATCAATTTAAGTGCACCTAAAAAGTACAAATTTATCAGTTTGCCATTAAATTATTGCAAGTCATTTTCTGTTGAAAATGTTTTCCTTGTTCCTCTGATCCTCCTTTTGATTCCTCCTTGATCATTTTTTTGCTAAATATGCATGCTTTAAGTTTCAAGTATTAATTTATCACAATTAATTTACACATATTGCTAAGTTGACTATCTTAAGACCTTCTCGCTCTAAGAGTGTAAAATGAAGTATTCTCTCAAATATATGTGTAAAACCGTAAAAGAACAAACTAATTACAATACATTGTTTTAATCAATTATTTAATTTAGTTTTTTTTAATCACCATTAATTGATTAAAACTACAATTATTTTAGGAACATACTACACTTATGTTTTAAACGAGGGTTAACAATAGTTTATCATTGTGTCCTAGAAAGTAAAGACTGTGTGTAATTTATCGTTCAAAGCCATACCATGAATATTTTTTAATTTTACGTAAATTAAAATACAGAAAATTACTGATAGCAACTGTCCCAGTAGAAAATATATTACATTTTTTGGTAAAAACATACAACTTTTTCAATAAATATGTGACACAGCATAATTTTCATAAGATAAATTGATGATATATTGTAAAGGACTTTTTGGTATGATTATTAAAAAATATTTAATATATTTTGTTCAAAATACCTAACCAATTGTCTTCTAAAGAACCTACAGACGACAGTTGGATTTTTATTTTACCCCAAGTAGACAGCTTGTGATTAATGGTTTGTGTTTTCACAATAAGTTGCCATTTTGTCCTCACTGAAAGTCAAGTACAGTGGACATTTAAATCAGCTTACAGTAAAACAATAAATAATTGATCTACACGAGATACAATCAACTTATCTTTTTATTGTACAGGCAGAAAAACTTGAAATTTTAAATTATTATAGCTCGAGTATTTGTAAACATTTTTTATATATATTACATTTTGGAGATAAAAAATGCAATTAAAAAAGAATTATCTCTGCAAAATTTTGCAGACATAAAACTTTTATATGTTTTTTATTAATTACGTCGTTGAGGTGGTACAACATTTCTCGGTACACATGTATGAGGTTTTGAAGACCCTGAACATGTTTTGGGGGCCATTCAAAATTGTATATACATAGATACATGTGTCGACACGATAATGGCCACAGTTACAGTCTGACTATTACAAAATTTTGTTGATTTGTTCATATCTGTAATATCTCAGACGACTTAGATACACTCACACACACACGCACACACACACACACACACACACACACACACACACACACACACACACACACACACACACACTCGCACCCAAGGAAACTTGCAGAACCAAACCCGTGGTTGGCGAAGCTCAATAGCTCAGAGCTGGTTAGAGTTACAGTGATAATTACAGCACAAGCAACCATCTTCTGACAAGAGCTGTCTTGTAGGAAGGATCTGACAAGTCGGTAACTTTGTGTAATCCTGGAGCACATGATATTTGGTGTAAATTATACCTTACTCTTCGACTATTATAGTTTTTCAGTATTTTATTTCTTCTCCGCAGTTCCTTGTGATTGCCATATGCCTGGTTGTGTTGTCAGTACCCTCCCAGGCCCATCCTCCTGGGAAGGCTCCTAAGTCGTCACAGAAGTTCCGCCGACAACATTCCGTTGTGCCCCTGGGTCATTTGATCCCTTTAGTGTCTTTTGAAACCTTTTCTTATAGGATATTTATCCTTGCCATTTACGAATAAAATACAGCTACACATAGCTATTACAAGTTTCCTCACCCAAAACTACCAAAAGAGTTTTTTGTACCCTCCTAGACCTTTTGTACAATAAAAGAGCGTACCACCAATAGTAATATAAGCCCCAGTCTCCACGATGCAATATGAATTGTTTTTCATAAAATATAAACAATAATCAGTGAATCAAAAGCACCCCCGTCACAGTAGACCTGCGTACCAGCGAAGTTACAAATCAATAAAACTATATAACAGGTTTGATCAATACCCGTAATATATCAGAGAGTTTGCCTATTCTCCATAGGATTAATATGGGAAAGAGTATACAGGTTTGCTGCTGTGAGGAACGCTAAAAAAAGATTTATACCGTCAATTATTTTTACTTTGACCATATACTAAGTTTTATCAATATCAGTCTATAAATAAAAACGTTTTCCTATTTTCAATAAGATTAACATGGGAAGAGTATGCAGGTTAGCTGCCATGATATACACATTAACTATGATGTGTAAACATAAATGGTTGGATATCAACCACATGAAGTTAAACACCAGTAAAGTATAAAAAGTAAGTATAAAAAAAATAAATTAATAAGTGAAACCTTAATTTTGAGCCCCAAAATTCAACGTACTATGTTTATTTTTGTTTAATATCTCGGTAACCATTGGAGATAGAGCTAAGCGTTACCAAACTAAATTGTGTATTTATTTAAATGACATTAATGATGAAAAATAAAATTTAATAACTTTTAAAACTACGTATTAAAAACACAAAACCCCCATTTTTCGGGTACAATACTCCGCCAAACTGCCCGTTCCCGTTGACCGATAATTCTGGATTACATACTTGTCCGAGTACACATCTCTACCGAATTCGTGTGTACATAATTTGCACAATATTTACATATATAATATATAGGATGCCAAAATATTTGAGATTCGCTAAATTCATTGTGGTTAAATAGCCCCCCTTTCAGTGTTCTTCAATATCTTTTTTTCGGAGCCTACCACCCTACATACCGAGCCATTAAATGACTGGTTATCTATTTTACCTAAAACAAATATTTTAGGTATCGTACTAAATGGTTATTTTTATGACTGATAAAAAGCCACGCACATTTTTCCATAATTTGCGGAAATAAACATCTTAAAACATCATGGTAAATGATTAAGTAGGTGGTCTACGATGAACAAACCTTTTTCAGCATCCGTTATAAGAAATTATCTATATCATTTTGTGTACCGTTTTATAATAATAAGATTAAAGCTTATAGATACAACGTATTAAGATGTTGATCAGTAACACATGTGGTTGTCTTTTTAGCTGATTCCAGTAGTTAGTAAATATTTAAATCTTTCGTAATCTACATGAAAATCCAAAAGGACAATTTCGGAGTACACAACCCCTATAAGCACCTCTTCGTAAAGACAGATTTATTTAGATTTTAACCGCACTATTGAATACTGCGTTAATCCGCAAAGACCATCCTCATAATTAGACCAATTCGTAATTTAGAGGCCGTGGTTCGGATTCCGCGTTAAATTGTAAGTCCCTTAGTTGTCATCGGCTGTTGGGCTATTAATTAACAGACCTGTCTAAGGAACATGTCAGCCTTAGTCAGTAACAAGACTACAAGATCACGCCACAATCATCATACACTCAATCCTCATTTATCCTTAGCTTAAAATACCTACCTTGTGGTATGGTCGCAATTTCAATAATCTAATCTAACCTTAACCCACAATTAATCGTTTACACGTAAATACCAAATTTTATTTCTATCCAAATTATTTACATAACGAAATTATTTTTATGAAACAAATGACTTGACTTTGCACAGTACGAAGTTTAATTTATAAAATTGACATTAGCTCTCGAGGGGGATATTGACAGTCCGTCAGAGCAAAATTTCAAAGGTAACGCCGTATGGTCATTGACATTACATAGTCTTAAGGATGTTGTTTAGAGGAACTGATATTATTCCCTATAGGCATATCCATGATCTAACCCTAACCTAAATCGCACTGTGAAGTAAACACGTTAATTTTGTTTGTACAAATATTAATTTGTACTTATGAACGTATTCGTTTTAGGCTCCATGGTCTGGTGCACATGGTCGTTTACGTAACAAATAAACTGTTTGACGTCATATCATCGCAGGTGTGGTGGAATATATTCCCTTTTTAACACAGAACGTATTAAAAGTTCAAAACATTTTACAAAATTACTCTGTAAAGTGAACTATTATATTTAACATCCTATCAATACCTATAAATAAAGTCATCCAATCCAGAAAACATTCCTTAGTTTATACTTAATACTTTATTCTTTTAAATTAAATAGCGATCAACCCAGGTAGGCATTTTAAGCCAAGTTTGAATGAAAAATTAGTCTAGGAGATTGTAGTGTGATCTTGTAGTCTTGTTTCTGACTAAGGCTGACATGTTCTTTGGACAGAACTGTCAATTAATAGCCCAACAGTCAATGGCATATCTAAAGGACCTACAGTATAACGTGTCCGAACCAATGTGTCTAAAATACGAACTGGTCTAATTATGAGTATGTTTCTTGCGGATTAACGTAGTATTCAATAGTGTGGACGTTAATCCACAGAGAAGAACACAACACCCACAGTTATTATTTGGTCAACAACATGTCATATAGGTGTTGCCATGAGACCTACGGTAATAGCTTCTTCTCAACGAGAAATTCGCTGAAATAATTACAGTTGTTAAAATTCTAGTCTTTTCCACTTAAAAATGACAATTTTAACTAGGATTATTAGGTTAAAAAGTTTTTTTGGTAAACTAAGTATTATTCTTTGTTAACATTTACGACCTTCACATCATTACTTACTTATAGTTTGACACCAGCTATAAATCTGTATTTACTTATTTTTCTTTCTTCTATCCAATACCTGGTTAGAAATTTGCCTCTTTATTTAACTGTCAAGGTCTGGATAAAATAGAAAAGGAAAAACATTTAAAACAATTTATTGAAAATTAAAAACAAAATTAACGGCCGAAGTTTCCTGAGGCTGAACCAGCGGGTGTTCCGAAGGAGCCCTGACCACTGGCTGGCTGCTGAGCCCACTGGGCACCCTGTTGGGCCGCGGGTCTGACGGTGTCTAGAGTCTGCTGTCCGGCGTTGATACCGGGCTGAGCCCACCCTTGGACCTGAGGATGAGCCTGGGAGAGGGAGGCTACAGCCAGAACGCAAAGGGCGGCGAGCAGAACCTGAAAAATCAAATTTGTTACCTTCAATATATGTAGTTTAAAAAAAAACACCAAAATATGAGTATAGGCAACAATCCAATCATAATCACAATATAATATATATAATATATAATATTATATAATATATAAATAAATACAGATTAAAACAAAGAGAATTTTTAAATTTTAAATAACTAATTTACATAAAAATAATTTTAGATATCTAATCCAAAAACAGAGTTTTTCTTTAATATAATTTAAAATCTAAAAATTTAACATAGCTATAATTTGTAAACAATACACAAAACATGTTTATTAATGTTCTTGATTAAGATGGGAACAATATAATTAACATTAATATTTAATATTTTTTTTAATAAAAAAAATGAAAATGTAGTTACTAAAATAATTTGTTAAAAATTAAAAAATATTAATAAAAGAAAAAATATCAACTGTGTTTTGATAGATTTTTTTTATTGCTTGAGCAATGTAAAACAAACTTAATGTGTAACTTAATTTTTTTTTGTTTTAATTCATTGTTTATAAAATAATATGATACATAAAAAAAATTATAATACATATGATGGTTTTAAATAAAAATGTTAAACGTGACATTATAAACTACCATTGTATTATATATAAGTTTTATACCACATAAATGTTTTATATAAAATTGTTTTAATTTTATAATTAATTTAAAAATGTTTTCTATGAGCAAATTCAATGATGAACAATTAAATGTGAACACTTATAACGTGATGTTCAATGGATTTCATATTCTCTAGTATAAAATAGATTAAAACAATGTTAAATTTAAATTTAAAATTCTTCATATTCAACATACAGTTTCTCAAAAACAAAATTTAAGATATTTGCTATAAAACCAGTTCCCACTTAAAAAATTATTTACAGAACAACTTCACAATAAAATAAAAAATAATCAAATATTATTTACTAATAAAATTGATACTTCAGTATCAAATTCAGTATCTTCTTTTTAGAGCACAATTGAACAAAATTATTGGTCATAATAATTTAATTATAATGTAAATGTTAGGGAATTAGAAAATATTTTTACCATGGTACATTGAATTATATACTATATCACATAATATATGTTTAGTTTGACAACCAATCGTGCATGTGTAATATTTTTATATTAATAATAATGGAAAGTATTATATGAATACTATCTTGTATTGACTCTATTTTAGGGAAAATTTCAGTTTTTCTGTATTTATATGAAATGTGTAATAAAAACTATTGGGTTTAATTAAAGGTTTTAATACACAGTTAACGTTTGTTACATTATAAATATTTAACAGTCATGTCTTACATAGCTGTATAAGTATAAGTTTGTACTTATACTTCCTTAAGCTACTTAGCTTAAACTACTAAGCTTACTAAGTAAGCTTGTATCAGTAAGTTTTACTGGAAATAATCCTTACAACAAATAAATTGCATTCTGTTATTTTACAATATTTCTATTAATAGTAACGATAATAACTAATTAAAACAATAAAATTAAACATAAATAAACCTTCAATATAACATAAGTTACGTACTAGATAAATGTTTCTAACTATATGGTTAGTTTTATTAACCAACCAAAATCGAATTGGAGATTCCCAAGCAATAAATGCAATCAATTTATAAACATTTATTTAATAAAATGTATTAATTATAATTAATAATAATGAAGTAAAACTTTAAATATGTTATGTTAATAGTGTTTTTCATAGATTGTTAATTATTAAACAATTTATTAAAATAATTATAGTTACATTTAAATTTAAAACTTTGTTAATTAGCTTTGCATTCTTTTATTAAAAAAAGTGGGTTGTGGTTGATCGTGTTTATATTAACTGATAATATGAATGTAAAAACACATTTATAATTTAATTTAACTTAAATAAATAAGTTTATCAGGTATAAAAAATGTGTGGTTTTGTACTCAATTTTATATATTTTGTCAAATTCTATTTACCACACATCGCTAATACAATTCAAGTGATTTAAAACATGTTTATACTAAAACAAGCGTACCACTTGCTCGATGAAAGATATATTTTCTGTATAAAATTTACTACTATTATTTATAGATCAAATTTATTGCAATATTGTTATCGTTTAAAATTAAATTCAAACAACTTTCATTAATAATGATTCCTGCTCTTCTGATTATTTTTTTAATCCAACAAATGTTTCGTTTAATATTTTAATAATACAAAAAAATATAAACCTTTTAAATTAAAAAGAAAAATTGGTTCTTTTATATGAAGACGAAAGGAATAGTCTTACATTAAAACGATGGAAAAGTTTGAGTGATAAGGATCGTTTAATATTGACAATGAATTCCTTCTTTCAAATTCACAAAAAAATTATAAAAACTAGGCTTTATGTTGACACACTGACGACGACGTGTGGAAAACGTTGAACAAAAGTAGAAAAAAACTTTTTTTATTCTCTTTATGATGAGTACAGTATTTCAATTAGGTCTCGTGTTACCAATCTTAGAGGCGTCTTAAATAAAATGAAATTTACAAATAACAAAAAATATGTGTTTTCTCAAAAAATAAATGTTACTAAAAATATATCTATGTTTCATTTTCAACTAACATGTTGAAAATTCATTTTAAACGATATGGCAAAAGTATATGAGTATATGAAAGAGTATAATTGTCAGATAACTGAAAAGAGTTGTATACAGATGTCTAATGCACAGTACCTTGTTGAAACCAGCCATTGTAGATGAAGTACAAAACTGATCTGAGTTGGCAATGCGTTGCCTTTATAGTAAACCTTAGGTCAATTAGATGCAAATCTGTATTATTAAAGATTGATACCAGAGTTGTTGTTGCCGAACCAATTTGCCCAGAGAGCTCCCAAGATTGGTGGCAATTTGTGGCTCTGCCTACTCAACTCCTCAGTCTGTGATCAAACTTGTTTTGGTCCTCAAGATAACAGGTCGACCGAGGTCTTTGTTAAGGCCGTCGAATCCTAGGTCAGAAATGTTTCCGACTTTTATGAAATACTAGTGTTACCTGTCACGTGTCACAGCGATGTACAAAACAGATTTATTAGCTAGATTAGGTTATAATACCTGCAGTCTTCAATCCACAGTTCAATTTTTCCTGTTACACAACTAGTTTCGGGAACAATGTTCCCATTTTCAAGTGTTCTTCAAGTTTGTCTTAAATATCGTTTGTCTTAATAATGTCTTAAATGTGAAGACAAACTTGAAGAACACTTGAAAATGGGAACATTGTTCCCGAAACTAGTTGTGTAAAGGGAAAATTTAACTGTGGATTGAAGACTGCAGGTATTATAACCTAATCTAGTTACTAATCAATCCGGGAGGCAAAATGTTTAGATTTATTTGGTTTAGGTTCGCTGGAAAATATAAAATATAGTATGATAATTATTACCTTTCTAAATTTATGGCCTATCCAGGTACTTTAAGCCAAAATATTTGTAAGAAATAAGTGCTTTCATTGGGACTTGAAACATTAAAACATATATGAAAAAAATTATACATACTTTTATTTAGCTTTTATCATCTTACACGAGGGTACCTTTGATCATTTTACAGCCTGATAAATACACACGCTAGTACGCTCTCGCACACACGCACACACACACACACACACACACACACACACACGCATTCACACACAATCAAATATTCGAATAATACACAATACCAAATTTAAACATAAACATTGTAATTATTTTCAATTAAACCGACGTATAAACATTTGATTTTAAATCATGAAACATAATCCCCAAAATCTGTTTTGGGAAAAATTTTATATAACCTATACAGTAATTGGATGCCACTGAGTACTATTTTATGCTTGCTTCTTTGACTTGCTCAATGATTGTTATAATGAAAACAGCTGCTAATTATAGCTTAAGACAACATATGTTGAAATTCATAACAAAATCTTTTCCCCATTAAATAACATGGGGACTTTTAAGGTGTATAAGGTGTATTTATGGGAAAATCGTCACCAAACTATTAGACTTTCTTATTTTGGGCCTAAAGAACGAATATAGCAAATTTCAGCTTCCTAAGTAAAGAATTAGAAAGTAATATCATTTCTGTCTGAATATCTGTAACACATTAGTTTACCCATAGTATTTGATTAAATTAATTTATTATTATATTTATATTTACTATTATTTAGTTTGATTTATCTAAACAATTTTGGTTTACAACGATACTGCATTGAACGAGAGCACCCAAAATGAAAAAAAAACTTTATTTTATTATACTATACATTTTGAAGAAGATTTTTGAACAGACCTACTTCAACTAGATTCAATCCATGCTAAAATAGTTAATGAGCTCATTAAATCCCAGTTTTGAACAATATTAGACACGATGTTTTTAGTTTCATTGATAATGTGATCTGTTATGTGATTTACTAAAAGCAATAACCATCTTTCTAACTAAAATAAATGTTAGTTTACCTGTTTACAATACTCATTAATGTTTAAACTAATTTAATACGTTACAGTTGTATCTTAATGTAAACAAATGTACAAACAAATGTTATCTAATTTATATATTTGAAATTAATATCTTAGCCGTAATTTTTTACTATTTATTTATAGTTTTATTGTAAGTTTAAATTTTAAGTAAACATTTACTCTTAATGATAAACATGTTGCTTTTCAATACTGAATCATAAAATATGTCAAAGAACAATTTAACTGTTAGTATTAAATTACAAGCATTAGAAATTCAAAACTAAGACTCAAATTTAACAAATTAAGTGGCCAATTGTGCTATATTTAAAATTTTACTTAAATCATTATCCTTAAATTAAAAAGGCTATGTTTAAATAATATAACCTAGTCTTTAAAATGTATCCTCCACACCTATTCTCATGCATCTTAATAATCGTGTTTTCCTCATCATGCTTTGCAAGCTACCCCAATAATTTCTACGTGTACAGCAATCATAAAATCAATAAATCTACAGGGCTAATGATTACAAAAACGACATCAGAGGGATGAGTGTAACAGATGTTGGCGGCGACCGCAGCGCTACTAATTGCAGTGAGGAATCGTGGAAGTTCAAGGTTTTTTCAGTTCCATAAATCTGCCTTCCGGACTCCTAGACCTTGAGGTAGAGGAACACTGTTCGAGCAGTAAACTTCAAGAGCAACTGCAATGCTTTGGGGAGACCATCGGAGACATGATGAAATACTTTATATTTGACTTTATAATTCTCACCACAATCATAAAGGGTGTCATGCCAACAATATAGAGAGACTGAAGAGTTTTTACCTATATTATTGCCTTTGAAGTGTAGTAAAACAGAAAAAATTAATTTAGGTATGAGAAATGTTGTTGAAAAACTCCTATATTATGAAATAAATGCTGTGAGGTGGCACCTCGTATAAGGATTATTGTGCCATCCGCCAGAAGGAAGTAAGCTTTCCCACTATAATCATGTACCTACTGTGCTTCCTATAATAGCTAGCTATGACAACCTCTGACGACTTGCCATACAATGTTGAGATGTATATCCTCCCACCTACGAAGACCTTGACTCCTTGGAGTCTGCGCTCTCCTGCCATGCCTAGAGTCCTTATACATTGCCTTATACACTCACATCAACCTCCCCTGGATGAATAATATTTTCACTGTTGTTACAATCATATATATGTATATATTCAGTTGTGACAACAATTTTAATTGTATCCAGTATCTAAATCTACAACAAAAATTAATTATAACATCCCCGGGAATTTTCCCAAACAAGACATTCGTCTCTTTAAATAAAGGTCGTCTTTTATAAATCTAAATCTCAAGTATAACTTTATAATAGTTATAAACTTAATTAACCGTAAATGCAATTTGATATATATGTATATGATATAGTATATAGTATATAGTTTTCACTTTGTAATAATAAAATTAAAAAGATAAACTCCATGACTTTTCGTTCAAAACTATACCCTGCATCTGCATCTACAATATTGGACTGACAAAATCTTTTATCCATCGTATTATTACACGTGTCAGCAACATGAATCATAAAATAGTTTTAAAACCTTGTAACCAGCAAGCCATTTCCATCATACTGACCTGAAATCCGTTTTCGGGTCACTTCAAACAAAAGCCAGAAATAACATAATAGTAAGTTTTTCAGTTTGCAAATTTAAAAATTTCATATGAAAATTTGTAAGTATTTTTTAATGTGTGTATGATATTTTTGGTTATATTCAAGAAGATAACTTGGAAGGAAATAAAAAACAGAAAATAAAACATTGATGACCTGAATTAATGTGTTCTAATTTTATGACAGAGAGCCCCTGGACGATCGGTATAGCAATGAGCCTCAGAACAAGCGGGATAACAAGGAGTTCCTTGTCAAGCGGAATAACAGAGAGTCCCCAGATAAGCGGGATAACAGGGATTCCCTGGACAAGAGGGATATCAGGGAGTCCCTGGACAAGCGGGATAACAGGGAGTTTCTGGACAAGCGGGATAACAGGGAGTAACAGGGAGTCCCTGGACAAGCGGGATAACAGGGAGTTTCTGGACAAGCGGGATAACAGGGAGTTTCTGGACAAGCGGGATAACAGGGAGTCCCTGGAAAAGCGGGATAACAGGGAGTTTCTGGACAAACGGGATAACAGGGAGTTTCTGGACAAGTGGGATAACAGGGAGTCCCTGGAAAAGCGGGATAACAGGGAGTTTCTGGACAAACGGGATAACAGGGAGTCCCTGGACAAGCGGGATAACAGGGAGTCCCTGGACAAGCGGGATAACAGGGAGTTTCTGGACAAGCGGGATAACAGGGAGTCCCTGGACAAGCGGGATAACAGGGAGTCCCTGGACAAGCGGGATAACAGGGAGTTTCTGGACAAGCGGGATAACAGGGAGTCCCTGGACAAGTGGGATAATAGGGAGGGAGTTTCTGGACAAGCGGGATAACAGGGAGTCCCTGGACAAGTGGGATAACAGGGAGTTTCTGGACAAACGGGATAACAGGGAGTTTCTGGATATGTGGGATAACAGGGAGTCCCTGGAAAAGCGGGATAACAGGGTGCTTCTGAACAAGCGGGATAACAGGGAGTCCCTGGACAAGTGGGATAAAAGGAGTTTCTGGACATGCGGGATAACAGGGTGCTTCTGGACAAGGGGATAACAAGGAGTCCCTGGATAAGCGGGATAAAGGGAAGTTCCTGGACGCACGGAATGACAGGGATGCTCTGGTCGTGCAGGATAACAGGGACTTCCAGGAGAAGTGGAATCACGTAAAGCTCTAAGTCTAACAGAACAACAGGAAGCCACGGATGGAGGCTAGCGAAGCTGCAGGAGGTTGGTTCGTGGCCGGGCGTATCGTAGTTCAAGTAGTCTCCGCGGTTTGCCAAGGCCATGCATTATTATCCAGGGTGGATCCCCTGGTAATGACAGGGCTTCTGCTCCTATATAACCACAAACCTAGAGTGGTGAACCCACAGTTTGCTAGACATGGCTGCTCCTTCGGTAAGTCTAGTATCTCCAGAGGCACTGGACATTTTTATATTAAAAAGATTTATATCTTTAAAAATGAACCTGTTTGAAAAGGATTAGTTTACAATTTCCTTTCTCAGATAAAATTTTTAGTAGAATTGCAACTGTACGTAGAGTATCAGTTAAAATGACGGTATCTGTAACATGATCTGCGGGGTTCATATTCTTATTTACAATCAGAGGTTTAACAGGAATTATTCTTTCTAAAACTTCAATGGTAAATAAAAAAAATAATAAAATCGTCATTATAACTTGTCGTTACAAATGTTCCACTTCATAGTTAATTAACTCAATTGAATTTTTCCTCAAATTCGATGAATTTTCGTTAAAAAGTTTATTCTTTGTAAATTATAATAAAAAAACGTTTGATTTTAATCTTACACTTCAAAGTTTCAAAGTTTCTATTCCAATAAAAATCAGTTTTTAAAATAATCTTAAATGTAAAAAATCATGACTTTGTCACCATTCAGGAAAATATAACTGAAATACTATTATGTCCAATTAAAAGTGTATTAAATTCATAATTTTTAATTATATGGAACTATATAATTATATATGGAAGAGTTAATAATGTAGTAGGGCCTATGTATTAGTATAATAATTAATAATGTATACGTGTACAAATTTTGCAATAGCTTATTCCTTTTAAATTAAACAATTATTTAAATTGTTATTAGTACCTTTAATCCATTTTTTTGCAACGTTTTAATGAATTATATAGTGAAGGGTTTTCACTTAAAGTTTAATTAATATCAAATCAAAAACCTGACCCAGTTGTTTATGAGGGACAACTGTTTCAATAAACATAACTTGCGGTACCGGGTATAAGGACAGAGTCGTTTGTGTACACAGATCGACCAAGAGCCAAAAAAAATGATAAATAATATTTAGAGGTTATTTTTACGGTATATATGCTAAAATTAAAATTATCAAAAATGATAATTGAAACTTAAAAATACGCAATTGACTTTTTAATATCCATAACATAATATTATATTATATCAATTCTCTAGAAAAATTTAATTTAGTGATGTGTTGCCATTGTGTAATAATTTGTAGTCGTTCTCTAGCTAATTTTGAACTTTAACCGGTTGAGTAACTTTATTTGAAGTTCGACGATGGTGAACAGTATTCATGATACTAAACAATAACTTTTGTAAGGTAAAAATACCCCCGTCGCAGCAGACCTGCGTACTCAGCGAATTTCCAAATCAATAATATAATAATAATAATATATGAAAAGTTTTGTCAAAATCTGTCCATAAACATGAGAATTATTTGCCTATTCTCAATAAGATTAAATTGGGAAAGAGTGAGTAGGTTTGCTGCTGTGAGGAACACTGAAAGTAGCCATTTATACCATCAAAAATTTTATTTTTAACATTTATACCAACTTTCATCAACATCTGTCCATAAATATAGGAGTTTGCCTAATCTCCATATGATTAACATGGGAAAAGAGTATGCAGGTTTGCTGCCATGATAAACACATAAACTATGATTTTTTAGCACAAATGTATGGATCTCAACCACATGAAGCTAAATATCAAGTTTCATCCAAAAATATTAGATAATAAGTGAAAAATTAATTTTTTTAATCCTCCATAAGATTAACATTGGAGCCTCAAAAATACAACGTACTGTGTTTAGATTTTTTTATATCTCGGTAACCGTTGAAGATAGAGAAAAACTTTAAGGAACTTAATTGTGTAGTTTTTTAAGCTGAATGCAATGGTGAAATATAAAATTAGAAATTTTTAGAAACTACTTGTGAAAAACGCAAAAAACCCCATTTTGGGGTACAAAACCCCCCCAAACTACCCGTTCCCATTGACCGATATGTCTGGTTTACGAACTCGTCCGAGCATTTGTAGGAATACACGTCTCTACCAAATTTGGTCTCGATCGGACCTTTTTTACGAGAGTTATCGTGTTCACAGACACATATATATATACATATATATATACATATATATATATATAAAAATTTTAACGACTATTGTTTTTGGTCTCTGGGCACCTAAAGAAGAAAAAATAACATGGTCTCGGGCTTAACTCTTACCATGAGACTACGGTAATAGCTTCTTCCCCTATAGAAATTCGCTAAAATGAACATCCATTTTAATATGTTGTTTATTCTTTGTTTTAAATTCGTTATTGACGATCTGGAAGATTAAGAACTTTAAAGAATTAAAAGTTTTGATTACAGTTCCAGTTACTTGAAGTTGACGAAGTAAGGATAGTCATGGATGATTGAGAGTAGATGTGATATTCTCTTGTGTGGATAAACCCCCACACTATTAAATACGACTCGTTCGTTCATCCACAAAGATCATCCTCATAATTAGACCAGTTCGTAATTCAGAAGCATTAATAATGGGAGTTCGGATCCCCAATAAACTGTAGTGTAGGTCATTGACATTGGAGTTTGGGCAATTAACATTCCTGTCTTAGGAACATGTCAGCCTAGTCAGTCTCAAAACTAAAAAGATCATCACAAACATCTTAATCTCATTTTACATTTACACTTTACTTTAAATACCTACCTGGGTAGTGCGAAGTGCTGCTCCAACTCCCGTTCTGAGCGCACGCTATCTTGTGTCGCCCCGCTAGCTCGGAGGCGGAGTGTTGTGGTTCTTTGTTGCGTTATCAATATAGTTTTTGTATTGTGTATGATAGATAGGTTAGAGATATTGAAAACATGATATAATTAATATCTGTAGCCTAAACTTACAATTTTTAATGTAAACTAATCGGTAATCACCTAAAAACGAAAAAGTTTCTCCACCTCCAGAAACATTGTGAAGCTAAAAACACTGACACGATGGAAAAGTCCAATAAAATATATAGAATACCTGATTACGTCACCATTTGAGGTAATATATGTTATTATTATTACCCGTTAAAAATGTATTGTTAAAATGCTTGATAATTTTCAAATCATTACTTTATTTTCTACAATTTTTTTAATTCTCTAGATAATTACCTTGCTTTTATACTCGATAATTTTCAAATCATTACTTTATTTTCTACAATTTCTTTATGCTTTTATGCTCGATGATTTTCAAATCAGTACCTGGTGACCGAGCTTTGCTCGGATAGAATAAGCCATGTTTTTACAAGTTAATTAACAAAATTAAAACAAATTTACTGCCCAATGAAAACATTTATGTGGTGGGGATGGAACTCGCGGCCTATAGTTCTTGAGGCCGCCACGCTACAACTCGGCTACGACGTTAGTCAATTGAGCGATGCCGTTTAACATCTTTTAGCCAAAGCCGATCATTTACTATTTAATTATCCATTATTATTAGCCTGTGATCAACTGATTTTGTTATAAACGGAATGAGGATTGAAAAGCAAAAGAGAAATTTAATTTACATCAATTAATTGGTTTGTTACAGTGGCTTCAAGCAATACAACGAATACGTTTTCTATCAAAACACGGAAGATTTAGGAAATACTTTTTTCTGCTTTTATTTCGCACAGCTATGTTATCCTTAAGTTTTTACAAATTGTTTAGAAACCTGATAATTTTGCATTTATTTAATTCATAAAATAAATATTAATGCATAACCTCTATATTGTTCCCCGCAGTCTTCAATCAAGAACTGTCAAACGGTTATAAACAGCTGTTTTGGTTTGTATTGTTTACATTTAATTCTCCATAAGCGTAATGTTAAATTTTTAGATTTTAAACTTAATATTACAGTAAAACACGAATTTTCCTGGACATTAGACCTATCTAGAACTTATTTTCTACTCGGAAATTAGTTATTTCCAAAATTTAAAGAAAATCCTCGGTGCCGTTTTCGAGATCCGTGTGCAAATATATATATATATATATATATATATATATATATATATATATATACAAACCTTGCTCGTATTATAGTATTGGATTACTTTATTTCTACAATTTGTTTTAATTCTCTAGATAACTACTTTAGTTTTCATACCCTAAAACTTTTTTTACATTGCTCTTGTGGGACTAAGGAACAATATTTAAGGCTCTTAAATATTTACAAAACTGTATTTTCAGTGAGAATTTCATTAGTAACCTTTACCTCGCCCTAAAATTTTAGTTACATTGGTTACACTTGCTGGAGGGTTTATAATTATTGTAATGTCTAAAGTGTTTCTTCATTGTCCACTAAAAGGTTTTCTGTGGCATAAGTTACTTACTAATGTACTACATTGAGCTTCAACGTTACTTACTACAGTGTTTACAATATTGTCTTCATTTCCAGCAGGATACCCCGGATACGGAAACGGCTACCAGAACTATCCATACAATAATGGGTACAACAATGGCTACTACGGCAAATGATGACGTCAACAGACGCAGCAGACGTCTAGTGTACTGTGATATGACATTGGCTAATCAATAAACATTAAATTACTCTGTAATTTCAATTTAATTCCACCTATCTTATCGGTTTATGAACCATACAGTTGCTTAATGGTGTTTAGTACAATTTATTTTAAATAATATTTGTAAAATTAATTAAAGACCGTTTCATAAAATGCCTTTAATTAGTATGATGTATTTTGACATTTAAAATAAAATTTACTCAAATATAATTTAAACTTTGAATCGAAGGAATGTATGTGAAAATAAAAAAATGGAAAGAGAATTTCTGTTTATAGTATTTTTTTAAATTTTTTGACCAAACTTTAAATTATATATTTTTTTCAAAAGATTAGATTTGACTTGATTTTTCCATATGGTCCTATGGTAAAAGTATGTCTTTAAAACGGAATCATCTGCACCCTTCTGGTTTGAACCTAATATTTAGAAAACTTAAATAATGATTTTTTAGTTCGATAGGACACAGTTAATGCTTCATGTCAGACATTGTCACTTTGTTCTGATGACGCCATTTCAACTTTTGAAATGGTATTGTAGTGTTAATTAATTTTGTAAATTAACTTATCCGTAAATTATTGTTTCTCAACTCAGAATGAACATTCACCCATAAATATTCTACATATGTATTTCAATGGAATCAGTGCAAAATGTTTTGTAGATGACTAAAAAATTCCACTAAATCTTTTGGTTAAATCATTATTCTGTAGGAAAGTTATACTGACTATTATTTATGTATTTAAAAATGTATTTTGGATCAAATTTACGATCCACATAAACGATTTTGAGAGTTTATCATCATTTTGATCCTTAAGATATAGATATCTTTAAGATATAGTATTTTACATAATTTCCATCTAATAGTTCTAGTCATTTTATTGGTCTAGAAATTGTACTAGGTATGAGAAAAACACTATTTATATTTGTTTCCTGAGAAATATATTTTATTAAACGTGGAACTAAGCTATCTCAATATAAGTTTTCCATCACTCTCAGGTTTTAACAACTTCGTGATAAGTTCAGTGCCATTATCGGTCTCCAACGAAATTCCGTATCTTCTCACGATCGATATACTTAGGAACGGAAAATTGACCAAAGCTGAAGACAAATGGCTTGAAGATAGTCCAAATCAATGAATCTTTTGGCTCGGGAGTCTGTGTAGAGCGTATTTGATTGGCTCGAAGTCCGGGGTCAGATTCAACACTATTAGTGTTTTGAGGGTTTTTTGGACTCCTTCTTCTTCTAACTATTTCCACTGCCGGCCATTCTTTAACAATATTTTCTGGGTATATGTCGATCAGGTCTTTTTCAAGAGCGGTTGGTTTTGCCACTTCGTTCAGCAAAGTTTCAGAGCCGTGTTTTCTAGCATCATTACGACTTACTACGGTCTCCATTCTTTCAATTAAGACAGATGCTGTCTTTTCATCTGTAGCGTGAAATTCTGGTTGGTCTCTTGAGGAATCTTGAACAGTGCCAATTCTATTTTCGGTATTGTGGTCTTCATTTCTTAGGAATTTGATGCAGTTTATAATAATTTTCAGGTCGAACTGCGCTCCACCAGTGAGAAAATGTTTCGCAATCATCTCTTTGCATGAGTTCTCCATTTCCAATGAGCCTACTCTGGATACTTCGCCTTGGACAAGGGAAGCTATCATTGCAATCAACAAAGTCTGGAAAATAGCAACTGTCTCAGTAGTTGGCCACAAAATAAAATAGTAAAACGTTTTAGGGTGAGATAATAGAGTTTTGAATTTATGGAATGTTTTTTTCTGAGGCATTAATTTGACCACTTCCCTTTGGTCATGAGTCATCTTTTCTTTCTATCATAAGCATCCTAATTAAGTAGTCCATGGGGCGGGTTTTTCTCTATATATAATAAATGGTATCAGTGGACTGACACATATTATCTCCCTTAAGTCAATTTAAACGACAGTCTTTAATAAAACTATCATATTCTCTAAAGTAGATCAAAATATAATTTAGTAATTTTAGTTTTAATATTTTTTTGTTTTAAACATAATCATCCAATTAATGAAAATAACAATAAAAACAAAATTGCATTGGTCGTTAGAATTTCATAGGGAGGACTACCCCCCCCCGTAATAATAAGCTTTTTGAGTGATTTTGTTGTCTGATGTGACCTAACGTTGCAAAGCGTTCCGACCCAACCGTTTCATGGAATACGGTTGGAAAGAATTCGATGTTTAAATATTCTCCTTAAGAAAAACATTGGGTGCTGCCAGACAATGTACTGAGTTTACCGCAGATATTAAAATTTAACTTTTCTTTTGTTTGAACCATTAGTCGTAGATTAATGATTCTGTATACTAATTTGTTTATTTTTTAAGCTGGTTTTAATGGTGGTTGTCAAACCATAGTTTACGTCTATTGCTTCTGCACAAAAGTAAAAGAAAACTTATTGTTTAACTTTTAAAAGACCGTAACTTTGAAGCCTGGATGTTTTGAGAAATGCGAGTGGTGTCATTTTGTTTATATAATAAAGGGCTAAGACCCATATAATTTTGTTTGTTTTTGACAAATCTTCAATTTACGTGTCTTTGGGGAATTCTTACGGGTAACAACTTCCTAAATCCCTTAAAAATAAAAAATTCAAAAAAATAAAAAATGTTCCGACATACCGTGAATTATTACCTAAATACAACATTTCTTGAAAATCAAACCAATAGCCTAATCTCTAGGCTTCTATACATTTCCCGCCACACACACAGACGTCACTCCAAAACCACTTTTTCTATTCAGGGGGCACTAAAATGGATATATCTACCAAAAACATAAATTCTAAAATGCTGACAACAACAATTCTTTCTCCTCATACTATGTGTAGGGGGAGAAAGTAAAAATGAATGTCTGTGTGTATGACCTTCACGCGTTGCCAAACTACTCATCTGATCGCAATTACATTTTAGGAAGTGGCTCCATAAGTATCCGGGAAGGATTTACTGAAAAAATTTCAAAATCTCCATAAGTTTCAATTTTATGGCGTTTAAATTTCTAAAGTTAACCATATGGGGAATAAGTTGGTTTACAAACAGTCAAAACATTTTATTTCTAAAGCTGTTGATTTACTTTCTATAACCAATGTAATTTTCTATTCAATGCCTTCTGTATCAATCGTCAATTAAAACTTTAAAGTAAATAACTGCTGTACAAAATATTTTACTTTCAACTTAGATTCTTTAAATTTTTGGGGGTTTATTTACCAATTGTTTTATTTCGTGTCTAATTAAGGGGGTTATGTTAATAAATGCTATAGTTAACTAACATTTTAAACCTAAATATTAAACAAAGTCATGTTAGTTACACTATTTATAACTCGAGAACTGTTGGACCGGTTTTAGGGCTAAGCTCCACTGGTCTGTAAAGTTTGTATATGTTAAGCTTATGAGGAAAAGACGTAATACATTTTCATTATGCATGTATGCAAGTATCAATTATGTGAATATTTGACTAACAAATTTATATATTTTTTATTCATATTTCAATTACATAGCCCGTATATAGTTATATATTGTAAATTGACAAATAAATAATAATGAAAATCTGACAACACAATGAACGTATTCAAGGAGATTCAAGGATCTTTATTAATACAAAACATATTTCATAAAGACCTTCATCTGCCAAATACAGGTATTTACTCACCCTTCCACTATTTTAATACTTAAGTATTAGACTATACAGATTTTTTAAACATTTCAAAAAGCAACAAAACAAATAAATGACAACAAAATTTAAAGTTTTTTACAGTTGATATAAAATCTCTTAAAGTAAAAACAAACAGACTATAATAACAATTCTTTTTAACTATAGAATGCTGCCACATCAGAAAAAACTTCTACTGCATAATAGCTATTTTCTATTTTCAGCAGTAAATTCTCTGGGATATCTGGATAGCTGGCCGAGTAGAGTCAATAAATATGGGTGGCAGGCAGTATTGTTAATGTCAGGTTGAAGGCCCCCGTCAACTTCAAAGAATCAACAAACTCAAGTATTCCTGGAGTCAATAAAAACATTTTTACGACTTTTTTGGATGAAGTTTATTTTATTTATTTTATAAATTTATGCTAAAATCATATTTTTTGCAAGTCATATGACAATATTAGTACTGGCGGGGTTTTTCGTCAAGGTTAACAAAAAATTTGCCCCAGGTAGCCTAAAAACTCATTTTTAAGTTTTTATTTCCAAAGAGGTTCTCGGCCTCCCTTTTATCGGGGGACCTCGACCACGAGCAATGATTGCAGTCCTGAGGAAAATAAGTTGATGCAAACCAATTGGCTCTCTGAGAAGTAATAGTGAGGATTCCTGCTCTCATCAAAACTGATAATAAACAATTTCCAACAGTTTTCCTTTCTGAAATTATATATTATTTATAATGATAAAATTAGTTACCCTCATCTATATAAATAAAATTAGAGTTTTGTCTGTACATTGCTCAGAATTATTCATTTTTTAGTTATTTTTACTTTTCTCACGTTAAAAAAGCCGAAACCGGTCTTATCTCAATGTTTGTCTTTTTGTCTGTTTGTCTGTGACGCTCCAGGAGGCATTTTACGCCGTCTTCTCCGAAGAAAACGGGAGAACTGATTATAATGAAACTTATTTCATGTATTCTTTACATTCCAGAGAAGGTTTATAAATGCTTGAAATCGCCCGCCGCCTCTTGAAAAGTAAATAACGAGCATTTAAAAACCCACTTTTACGCGATATTACTCGCATTTTTATTCAGTTTTCAATGAATAACCTACTGATAATAATCAGCTGTCTTTGTAGTTTGAAGATTTAATTTAAATGAAAACAATCAGCTGTCAAATCAATATTAGTTAGCTTATATTGGTCATTGATTTTAAACCCATTTCGAAATCATACTATATTAATAACTTATTTTAGCGTATAACTAATAAAAATAATTGTATAAATGTTCTAATCGATTTAATTGTAAAGTAATGCTAAATAATGAAGCTGGGTATTAATTTATTTTCTTTATATTGATTTGTTTAGGATTTCAGGTTTACATTTTGGTATGATAATCTTTCTTCATTAAACTGAATCCTACAAACCGTACAAAGGACGGGCTTACTGCTAGTATGAACTAAAAGTATAAAAAAACTTGTAAAAATATAAACTCGTTTAGACTTTATACAAAAGTTGAATATGGATGGTTTGTAACTTACTTGTATTGTTGCATGCATCGTGGTGGTGTATTGTGATGTGAGGAAAAGCAACAGAAAAGGTAAAGCAAGTGTTCATGTATTGCGTAATACATCTAAACAGACCTTAAATTAATCTGAAATTACAGGTACCGTTACGTAAAATCCATTATTTTAGACCGGATGTAATATTTTGCAACTATTCAACAAAGGTTTTTGACAAATATTTTATGATTGCTTACAATAAAAATTTTATCACAACATAAACATTCCGTTTATGCAAAACTAACTACAGTATCTTTAAAAAAAGAATGTTTTGAAAATGTTCGTAATAAATAAATTAATATTTATTTATCGTTAATTAATTATTATTCATGTTTTATTTACTCATTCTTTTTGTTTATGAATTTATAAAATTTAATTAATAAAAAAACGAACACAAGTATTTATATTATGATAACAACATACCCAAAGGTATTCCCACCCTCACGCTAAAAAATAACATAGCTAAGATAAATAAACGGTACCAGTGGACTGACACATACTTTCTCCCTTAAGAAAATTTAATCTGCAATAAAACTATCATGTTCTACAAAGTTATTCTAAATATCATTTAATAATTTATTGTTCAAATTGAATGGGGGGAACCCCCCCGCCCGGTAATACCAAGGTTTTTTGAGCTGGTTTTGTTCGATGATTTGACCTTACAGTTCATATCAAGTTTCATGGAAAACGGTTGGAAAGTAAGGAAGAAATTGATTTTTTATATTCTCCTTAAGAATAACATTGGGCGCTTTCAGACAACGTACTGCGTTTATCGTGGACAGTAAATTTAACTTTTCTCTGGAACCGTTAGTCATAGACAAATAATTCAAATTACTATTTTGTTTAGTTTCTTAAGCTAGTTTCAATGGCACCAGTAAAGGTATACTTTACCTTTATTGTTTTCGCTTAAAATTTAAAAATGTGATTTTTGTGGTCATTTAAAAGCCCATAATTTTTGAACCAACAGTTTTACAGACATGCGGGTGGTGTCAAATTATTTAGAAATTATTTACTCTGTGCACTATAAACTATCAAATTTTAATCAAAATCGTTAGAGCCGTTTTTGAGAAAATTGGATTTTTCACGTTTTTTAAGGGTTTATAGGGGTGAACTACCCTTAAAAATAAAAAAAATAAAAAAACGCCTAGAGATACGGTGACTATATATACATGCCAAATTTCATCTAAATCGGACCAACGGATTTAAACGGCTGTGGCACTGTACACATCCAGACACACACACACACACACACACACACTACAATTCACACAGCTGTTTTAATTCGAAAATTATAAGAGACAAACAATCTTAAATTGTAACTAACATGGATTTTTTATTAAAAAATTTTTGCTAGACCCCAAAAAAAATATATTTTCCGCTCACTCCAATATGGCTGCAGATAATTTTCTCATGGAAAACAATCTACTTTCTCCAATGTATTCCGGTATGTAATTTTAAGACAGTTTTAAAAACGTGCGTTTTTTCAAGTGAACCATCAATTTAATGGTTAAAGCTTTTAAAATGTCGGCATTTTTTTCGGTGTTAAGATAATGCTAAGTAAATATTATTTGTTATGGGAGATATGGGGAAAAATTGTAACTACATTGGATTCTTTTAATTTCGGTTTATTGCAAAAATACCGCCATTTTTCAATATGGCCGCCAACTTAAATTTGTCTTATAGAACATTCTGTGTTTTATGATGAACACATCATCATACAGAACAGCCCTCAAGCCGACATTTTACAACTTTAACCATTATTATCTTGAAAACGGTTAGGTTTATTGACAAATGCACAAGAATAAAACTGTCTTAAAATTACACTTTATACCGGAATACATTGTAAAATATAGGTTGTTCCATAAGAAAAACTAAAGTTTGCAGCCATATTGGAAAAATGGCGGGAAATTGATTTTTTTCAAGACATTAAAAATTTTAAAAATCCATGGTAGTTACAACTTAAGATTTTTGGATATCTCTTATAATTTTCGAATAAAACAGCTGGCACACTTATATCAATCACTCTTTATATGGAACTAACCAATTTCATGTACTAAGTGCTCAGTCAGCTGATAGACGGTCGCCGTTCCTACAACACTTTTTTATGTCCCAACTTCTCATCCCAAGACTATTTAAACTAGGTCATCACCCGGAACCGTTTTGCACATTACTTCAGGCTAGACCTAGTGGGTTGCGGCATTATCATTTAGTGAAAAGCCATTGGTGATTGGTGGCATTTGAATCCGGGACCTTGGGCACAAAAGCCCCGCGATCTACCCTAAAAAACCAGTAGCCAAAACATTATCGGAAACCTAAAAGTTATGTTCACATTCATCCCAGCGGGAAAATCAAACATAACCTCAATGAATTTATTATTGTAGGAAAAGTCTTGTGTGTAATACGAGTGCAAACTGTCATGGCCGCCCTCGAAGTTCTGGCAGTACTCAGCTGACGTTCGTGCAATATGACATACTTTGCGCTCTAGCTACACAAATAGATACAAGTTATAATGAATAAGCACATGTTTGTCTATTACGACATAATCAGTTAGTATTTTAAAATTTTCTATGTATAATGAAAAATAGCCTGGACAAAGTGTATCCGTGTACCAAATTTTATAAAAACCAGATGACAAGTAATACTGATATTGTAATAATAATAACCATTAAGAAAAACAATAATTGAATTATGTTGGAACGTGATACTCAATAGAGCGATACTCAAATCTCGTATTATTTCAATTGCATCTATATTTATTTTCTCCCCTTTTTCGTTTTGGGACTGATGTTTGTCCGTCAATGTGTTCAAACGAATGTCATTGTACAAACACAATGCCTTACGATCGTCAAATTTTTATGAATTTAGCTAGAGGGGTACACTTTGTCTATACCTCCAAACAATTTTTTAGGAGTAGTTTAATCCAAAACCCCCTAAAAAATTATTGCATTTACTTCCCTGTGTGAAATAGGGTAGATCATGGATATTTCAAAAGGTAACGCTTTCAATTAATCTAACCGGATGTTCTTGTACCATATGAACGCACTTCCCTTAAACACTTCCGCTGCACTTTTTGCGTTCCACAAATCTACTAACACACCCCACCCTCAGAGCTTAAATATGTTGATGTTAGATATGAAATGATAGATATGGTGTTTGATATTACGAAAAAATATCGTTCAGTCTAATAATGAGTTAAACAAATCGATTGGTGTTTCATTCCAGATTAATCTAGTGTCTGTTTAGACATTTGACGTAATGCTTGAACACTTGTGTTGATTTTTCTCCTATCACAATACATCACACCATGTATGCTACACTACTCGTAAGTTATCAACTATTTGTATTTAACTGTGTATTAAGCCTAAACGAGTACATATATTTACAAGTCTAACATTGTTTTACAATTTTCTTTGTTGTGATATTAAGATAGACATGTCGGACCGTAAAACTGTTGGAAATAGTTTGTCATAAGTATGGATGGTTGAGCAGGGATCCTCTTTAGGATTTCATAGAGAGCCAATTGGTTTGCAACAAATTTTTCATACATCAACAATTTTTGCATGCATACATCTAATTTGTAGTATCTAGTGAAAAAATGTAGGAGTAAAATTTTAAATGTTTTATTTAACAAGATAAAGTGTTTTAAAAACTGTCACTTTTCTATGGTAATATGAAAATTTTTGTATAATTGTAATAAAAATATTTGTAATAATTTTATGATTGAACATAGGTTATAAAATTTACATACAAAAATGTATTTTATTCATATTAAAAATTTTTTAGTTAAAGTGAAACATGCACTAATCCTATATTCTAGTTGATAAACATTTTATAAGAGTTGTTTTTATATACAAATAAATTTTTTAACAAAAAAGATTATAAAATTTAATAGTACTAGATGTTGTATGGTAAAAAAACATATGTAAATTTTTTAAAATTGACACAGTTTAAAATAGAACTATAAAATAAGTTTTGTTAAATTGTTTTTTATAAATAAACACATGTATTGACTTGAAAGAGAAAATGGTATTAAATATAACACTAATATTTATTAACTTACTACTATTTACTACTTTTTGTAATAATTTTTTTTAAAAATAAAAAGAAAAAAAATATAATATTAGACAATATAAGTATTTATTTCTTGTAATAATGTTGCTCTATCAGTTCTAGCGAAAAGTCGTACCGAAGGTCTGCGCCCTAAAAATCCTCAATAATTAGGATGCCTGCACTGGAGTAAAACATGATCCATAAATTAGGAACCATCCGAGGTCTGAGGTCAAAAAAATTCTTCTGGAGTGAAAAAAACATTTTCCATCTATTTAAGGCCATATATCCCTCTAATTGACCTCTTTAAAACTTTGACCTGTTTACTTTTAGGTAGCCAATAACTTACACAATTGTTCTTTTCCAGACTTTATTGCTTTCAATGATAGCTTCACTTGCTCAAGGGGAAGTATCCACAGTGGGCTCACAGGAAATTGAGAAACAGTGTAAAGAAATGATTGTGCAACACTTTTTGACTGGTGGAGCGCAGTTCGACCCAAAAATTATAGATTGCATCAACTTCCTAAGAAATGAAGACCGTAATACCGTAAATAAGATTAACATCAATCAAAACTCCTCTGGAAACCAACTGGATCTCATCACTACAGAAAAAACGTCGGGAGATGCGGTAAATGAAAGAACAACGACAAATGCAGGTCGTTGTGATCGTACAGAAAATGGTTTAGAAATAAAACAAAATAAAGACCAGTCATCTTCTGAAACTTTGTTGAGCGAAGATTCAAAACCAACCACTCCTAAAGAGGATGACCTGATTGACATATATCCAGAAAATATTGTACAGGAATGGCCTGCAGTGGAAATGGTTAGAAGAAAAAGGAGTGTACTTGACCCTCATAACACTTATGATTTCGATTTTTCTGATGACTCAGACGCCATTTTCAATGTCAAAAATACGCAGACTGTTGATGGAAATACACCAGAAATGACCTCGAAATGAAATTTTTTGGGTTTTGGTATTTATATAATTGATAATGGGATTTAAATTATTACGCTAATCAAATGACAGTTTCAATAATGCCTAACCGCAAAGTGATGTACCATTTTGCTGTATGTACCATTACCATTTTGTATTAAAATATATATTTATCAGCTATTGGATTTAAATATTTTTGCTGAATCCTGGTTCATATGTTCATATGGAATGACTAAAATTTCATACCTTCAAACTTTTAGCTCGTTTAAAATGTATTAAGAACAGTAAAGGGTTGCAGAGAAAGGTTAAATGTTCTACCCATGGTAAACAAAGCAATTGTGTAAATGCTTTCGTTGTTAACGGTGTAAAAAGATGTACAAGCAAATAATTTATTTGTTCAGTTCTGACGGTTCAATCAAGAATATGATGTCCGATTAATGCAGAATATTTTGTGGTTCATCTTTATGACACTTATAGGAACAGTAAATGTAATGGAAGTGTATGAAATATAATTGGAAAGGAAATTACACATAAGTTTCAAAAGTCACATTTATAATATCAGAACAAAGTCCTAACGTCTGAGATCAAGTTTGATTATGTTCAATTCCAAAAACAATAATATATTCTATATTTAAGTTTTAAAAATATTAAATTCCAGCCAGAAGAGTACATGTCCCCAGTTTTAGAAGAAATTTCTTTAAATATTATTTCACCATATTTCCATATGGAAAAAACTAAATGAAATCTAGTTTATTAAAGAACAAATTTTACAAAGTTTGTACAACAACGACTGAAAAACTTATAGAAGATATTCTGTTTCCACTTGGACCTAAAACGTGCAGTTAACGTTTACCATAAGTTGTCAATTAACTAAAAGGCAAAAACCAAAAAGTAGTTTGATAATAACACGGATTGAATGTAAAAGTGGTGTGGATAGTGTTAGAAAACTCTAAAACAACCACAAATTAAAAGAGTTCTTTTATAAAAATTAGAAAAAATATTAAAATAAAAAAACGGTTCATATAACAATGGTCTACATCTCTTAGGCTGCTTACCGTAGGATCAACCAGCTGTTTAAGCTACCCAAATGTTAATATTACGGTATTTTTAATTTATATTTTGATCAACACAAATGATAGAGACATAGAAATCTATCTATCAGGTTTGCTATTCAGCTTTGATCGCATTAGAACAATGGACCGGACCATGCGGGCTGCCCCGCCCTCACCTCACCTCACCTCACCTACGTCTGAAGGATAATATCTTCATTGTTACCTCCTCGAACACGACAAGTCCGTTCCTCGTCCTGAAAAAACAAGCTTGAATGAAACCTGAAGTTGTGAAGATTAAACATTTTTATTATAATTGGGGGTATAATGATTTGTTATATATTTTTTCTTTTATATTAATAAAGTGTGTTCTTATATCATAAATTGCCCATGAAAAATCGAAACGAGAAATAAATACTTTACTAGATATAAATGATTTACATAAATCCTAGCAATATATTAGTGATTAATTTTTTTTACAATTAAATCACTTTTTAACATTTTTAGACCGTCTTAGCACAATCCTAAAGCAAAAAAAAAACTAAAAAACCGACTCACAGAGTACATGTAATTCGTTATTAGATTTATGTTTTCAAAAAGTGAATGAACGCCTTCATATAGATTATGCTTGCTAGAGTACTTATGAGTACACACTGTTGCGTTGACTAGTTTCACGGCGCAAGCTGAAACTCAAAATTATTATGGTTAACACTGTACCCTATCTATTTCTTCATCAAATATGGTAGACAGCTTATTTAATCAATGAAAATTAACTAATGTAAAAACATAACTAATAAGTCTAACTTGATTTAGATATTTTCAAATTTTAAAATAATTACTAAGCTTTACGTTTGCAGGTGCCATTTCTTTATAATTTTTTTAACTTTCTTGGTAATGGTATACAATTTTAATCATATTAAAAAGATAAATCCTAGTTTCAGTGGTAAGGGTAGGTGTAATAATATTATATCATAAAAAATTATGAGTTTATTTTATATGTTATTAGTAGAACAATAGGATATTTGTCTTGTAGGTTTCATTTTTACGTTTTCCTTCCTAATTTAGGAGAATAGGAGAAAACAGTCCTTTCCTTCAGAATCTATACTTTTCCTTCTTTCCATATACCAATAATTCTTTAATACACCTGTTTATTAATTCAATACAGTATTTTACGCTCAACCATATTCCTATTATTATTGCATTTAGATTTATTTTGACCAGTGGTGTTTAAGTTTCGTTAGGCGACCTGGGGTATTTATGATAAGGAGTTTTCCAGAAAGATAACTTTTATGATCATAATTGTACGTCACTTTTGTGATAACAAAAAGGATTGTAATGATTGTATCATTATATCGCAATAGATACAACAGTACAAAATTAACATTTGAACATTTTAACCATGTAGAACTCACATCGCAAAAGACAACTGTGCCAACAGTCTCTCATAGGATCCGTTAGTAATCTTGTATACTCTTAGTTGTGAGTCCAGAGCAGTATTCAGAACGAGGGATGACATCGCTGGGTTTGACCGATTGAGCGAAACGACCCTGCTTTGCAACTACTCAAGGAGTCCCTAACACAGTTATAGTGTAGTCTTGAAGCTATTATAGTACTAGGTACCAGAGACTACAACGCGTGGTTTGACCGATGGCGCGGAACGACCCTGTTCTACAGCTACACGAGGAGTCTCTCACACCATCAATGGACGGATATGTACCCAGTCAAGGGCGCCATTACCACCAATGGTGACGGACTTTGCCTCTTGTTACGGTTCCGCTTGTGACTCATTTTAAAATGACCCGTAGTGTCTTTGTTATACATTTCATTGTACTTCTATACTGGAACCTTCAATTTATATTTTCCCATACTACAATCCAGAGGAAGTTATTCTTATATAAATTTGTTTTTAGGTAATCTATTTATAAAATTATATTTATCTATATTATCTATTTATGTTTATTTATCTATTACGAATTGTGGATAGTTATGAGCGATGGTTGGTGGATGTAGTGTTCTCTTGTGTGGATTAACGTTCACACTATTGAATACTACGTTTAACTTAGTATTCTTAAACTTAATTCAGAGGCCGTGGTTCGGATTCTACGTTAAACTGTAGGTCCATTAATTACCATTGGCTGTTGGGCTATTAATTAACAGTCTTGTCTAAGGAACATGTCAGCCTTAGTCAGTAACAAGACTACAAGATCGCGCCACAAAAATCTTACACTTCATCCTCATTTATACTTGGCTTAAAATTATGTTTTAGGTATTTCAATAATCTAATCTATAAGCTTTGTGTTTGAAATTCATTATTTCTGAAGGTGTATTTATGTTAGTTAGATTTTGACATGGATATGTCTTAGCTCTGGGGGTGTTTTAGTGATTTTAAGATGGAAAACACGTAACAGGTTGCCATAGAAACTACCAGAGCCATTGTATTGAATTTTTAATATAAAAGAATTACGTTTATATATAAAATAAATACGTTCACAGCAGTTTATATGAACTGTAAACATTCCATTTAGACCTATCCACGATCTAACCTATTTCCCACAGGGAAGTAAATACAAACATTTTTATTACGGACATTTCCCATCACGAGTTTAAGTAAAACAAAGTTTCGCCTAACTGGATTGGTGAGATGGTTTTCTGTTCATCACATAAGGTTCTTTATAGAAAAAGATTTTTAGGATCGTTAAGGCAATCCCATAGTACCAAAACTACGGTACTTTAAAAAAAATATCATTGATGATGTATGATTTTATTTATAACGCAAAATATTTTATGGGTGACACATTGAATGTCTTGCTGGCATAGTGGTTAACATCTTTAGAGTCCATCTGAGTTTCGTCTACTTTCTTCAAGATTTTCTATGATTAATTAGTCTCTAAACTTATTGAATTTCTCTGATATAGAAACAAGTAGAAAATACCCTTGTTAACGGAAGATAAAAAACAAACGTATAGCTGAACATTCACTTGCTTTATACCTCAAATATTAGGAAGAAAACTAGAAATAAACAAAAATTGTATGTAGTAAAAACCATCGCTTCCATTCCATCATTGAAAGTTACTCTTCTTACAGCTTCGCCTAAAAATATTCAGAAATCTTTATCTCTTACTCCTTTCAGCAATTAAAACTTATCGTATTTTAAACCTCTTGAAGTGACTTATGTAGGAAAATCTGACTTGGTCTAAGATCCCTTATAAACGATTGAAGCAGTCATTTTTTGGCAAGGATATATGTTAGCTCTGGGGGGGGTATTGGCAATTTGCGAACCAAAATTTGAAACAGTGACGTCATTTGGTTAGTGACGTCGTATATACAGTCATTTGGAGGAACTGAAAGCGTTCCCTTTAGATATATCCATAATCTAACCTATTTACCATATGGAAGTAAATACAATAATTTTTAAATATGATCTTCACTATGGGCCTAGTGCCAGTGCCAATTAAAGACAGGGAGGTGCCATAGTGGTATGAGTCACCTAGACCTGCCAGGGGTGATCACTCATCATCTACTATGAGTCGCTGGCTTCTGGTTTCGATTCACAAACCTTTGACTGAGACCAGCGTGTTACCTTTCAGATAGTTCTTGACCAGACATACTTTTAAAACACTTCCAGCCTTGGTGGAAATGGAATCTTTTACTATGCACATTTATTATAAACGTAAAATTAATTCAACCATAACTATTTACCACTATCAAAAATACTAGGGTTACCAAGGTTGGACAACCAGTGGTAAAACACGTTCCGAGCTGAGTCTAGTTTTACACATGATACAGGGTGCTCCAGAAGGAAGGACCCAGTGGCAGCACGCATTGTTGTTGACCCTAGTGAGAGGTCGTTGTCAAGGTCAGACATTCCAGGTACAACTATTATCTTTGGAGACTCCAGCGGACCAGGTTCGACATACGCACGACGCACACCTGTCTCACTTCAGCCAGCCTTCGGTTAAGTGTAACCTACTACACCAACCAGTAACGAAAACATTCTTTAGAACGGAAATTTTTACGAATATACGATTAAAAATTTATTGCTTATTGTGGTTGAAAAATGTTTCTAGTTAAGTATGTGGTTACTTTATTTAACATATCAGTACATTGCACTAGCTCCTTTTTATTTATAATTTAGTAATTCATAATTTTTAAGCCAGTTACTCTTTAGTTGACATATAAAATATTGCTTATATTTTATTAGTAAATTTTATATTTATGTAAAAGTATTTTTTTATATTTCTTGGCACAATGGATTTAATAGGCAAATTTGATAATTATTTAATTGGAATTAAACAACAACTAGACATTTAGTTTTGTAAAAATTGCGTTTTTCACAGAATTTTTTAAATATTTCTAGTTATTTCACCTTGGAATCAGCTTAAAAAAACTACAAATTAAGTTCCTATAGTTTTTCATATCTTAAACGGTTTAAATATAAAAAAATCTACAATACGTTGTATTTTACTCAGTTAATCTTAAATTGGAAAATTAATTTCACAACAATATTTTTTTAAAAAACATATTTTAGCTCAGTTTTAACCACATTTGTGCTAAAAAAAACATAGTTATGGTATAATGGAAAACCTATACTTTTCCCATGTAACAAGGAGATTAGGAAAACTCCATATTTTGGACAGAGTTGTAAAAGGTATATTGTTAAAAATAAAATTATCTTGATGGATACTTTAGTGTTCCTAAGCAGCAAACCTCTCAATCTTTCCCATTTTCTTATAACCAGTACAAATAATTCATGATTATCGAAATTTTGACAATTGAAAAAATTATTTATTTCATTTAACATTCTAGTAGCACTAGCTCCTTTTTATTTATAATTTAGTATTTACCCAATTTTCAATAATAGTTACTCTCAAAGCCATAAAACAATTTGCTATTTTATAAAATTCAAACTGAGGACTTTGACCGTAGTAAAAATGCTATCGATTGTTTAAAAAGTATTTACATGTCAGTTTATGGCACACAACATTTATTATGAAAATTAGTGCAATAAGGTTTATTTTAATTTCTATTGGAAGAAACAAAAAGCGGCAGGACATTTGGGCATTCATGATTATACGTATATAATGAAGGAATTTTAAAAACTAACACTTTTTAAACTACAAGTTACATAGTTAGTAATTTAGTGATCGTGACTGTAGAATGGCAAAAGAATAAATAGTATGTATTAATTATTAATTAAGAAACATCACTAGGTGTAATACTATTAATAAAAATTTCACAAACCTTAAACATCAGTCTACATTTTAACACACGACTCAAATTGCATATCACTTTTCAAACAACTGTATGTTTTCATACTCGTAATAAAAACGGGCCCTGCTAATACTTAGACTTAAAAAGTCTAACATTAAATAAAAACTTTATAAAACCAATTATAAGTATAGGGAAATCAATAAAATGTATCATTTTGTTAAAAGGAATTGAATTGTAACATATCTTTAACATCACGGTTAAGCCAGCACTGACTTCCTTGTGTAGTATCTCTCCCTTTTGCTGTATAAGACCATGGAGACAATGTAGATAGAATTAACATCGCAATGAATCAGACAACAACAAGGAAAAATGTCCTTTTGTATTGGTTTGCGTGAGTCGAATGTAGCTCATCCTTTCCGGGGTCCACAACATCGGAGCCTTCCAAGGTTGTGAGGAAGGAGAATGTAACCATCCACACGTCCTACGGCCTGTCCATTCATCACAACTCACAAAAATACAATGATTTATTTTAACATTATTTTATAAAATTAAAATTGAGTATAAAGAACAAATGTATTAAACAATGAAGGAAGTTTGACATTTGTACTGCAGACAAACATTAAAAAAGGTCCTAGGAGATGAGGGGGAGGGTTTAGTGGGTGTGAGTCCCACACTACCGGATTTCTGTGGTGTGCATTAGAATTATCCCCTCCTAAAAAAACACAAAGAACTTTGGAAAAACACTTATCACACGTGCATTTTGGATCGTCAATTTTTACGAGTTCCGTGCAAAGTCAGTAACCATTCTGGTTGGACAGAACAGTGGTTTTCGTGTCTGATTCATAAACTGAAGGTCGTCGATTTGATCCTGAACAGATTCCTGTCACGACGTTGAGAGGGTTTACTGGACCCAGCGGCCTTTGTTCATAGGGCTATTAATGACAAAAGATAATGGCAAATGAATTGGTTGGTATTACTCATACTTATCACACCCCCCTTTGACTCATATTCGACTTAGGATCCCCAAAAGGGTGATTTTAGTCCTAAAAGTATATGTGTTAATTATTTTATTTGTAGCTAAGCACTCTGTTACTATTAACTTGTAGTATAAATTTAAATGATTTTCTATATCCAAACCTCATTAAGGTTTAGCAAGATTCTAGAAATTAGTTTGCAAAATACATCTCCTTTATAATTTAGTTCATAGTATACGAGTATATCAATCGAAATAAAATATCTGTTTGGGTCCAAAAGTTAAGAGACAAATAATTAGTAGGTATTTTAAGTGTAAATTTAAATACATCTAAATTAGTTTTCTTTATTACAATACGAACCGCATTACATCTACCTCTTTAATTTAACAATATTTCCGACATAAAAGTGAAGTAAAAACGAAAAAGCTAAGATTTATCAAGAAATTTAGAAGCTATCCTACGTTACTGAACGACAATCTAAAATAGTTACTACGTATAACTATGTGGAAGTTCTAGAAAAGGGTAACGCGAAAGCGTAAGCATTTAGAAACCAAATATGTCAAGTAATTTTACCCATAAATTATCCGTGATTCAAAATAATGATTTAGTATTCAAAACTAATTTTGTGACTTACGATATAGGAATCTATTTAACACAAAATGAGGGTTGTTGGTCATCTTTCACAAGTATTGATTGATACCAGTAAATAACTGCTGTACTCAAACTTATTTCCACTACAACGATATTTAATAAAGTTCAAATCACATTTTAATACAGTGTTACTAAGTTTATGTACATTTCAAACCAATATTTAACGTCTACTACATCTTAATAATGTCTTCTGCTAGCATTATATCAGCTGATTCATATAAATGAGCTGAGAGACATTTACATAAATCAGCTGTTACGCGGGTGACATTTACAGCTCTCCGTTACCCGTTACCTCCACTCATCACTCGAGGCCTTGAGTCTGTGCTTAATGGTGTTACCCAAAACTGGTTCCATAAATCTATGAACATGAGTTACATTTGAAACCATAAAGTCCTTCGTGATTACCGCCACATAGCCAACATTGCGGCACAAGGAAGAGGATTTATACGTTTTCATCACTACGATGTTATAAGCTGTTTTAATCCGTAATTTTTGGCAGTGAAAATCTAGATTACATTGCCTATGGAGCGAGGTGGTAAAACACAAGGAAATACAAGAACATTTAAGTATTAAAGAGGTCCCTCCAGAACGTTTATAACTAGATTTTATTGGTCTACATGAAAGGGTTCGTAAAGGAAAAATGTCACAATTGGAGACAGTTATGTAGTTAGTTATGTGTTCCATGTCAACATAGTTTATTTTCCACTAGTGAAAAATAGTGCATGAGTAAAAATTTTAAGTTGTAAGAGAATATCAATATTTTAGTTTCAATACCATAACTTGCAATGTTATTGAATGAATATGGAAAGATTTTGTAAATATCAGAAATTTTTATATTGAAAGCGATTCTTATAAAAATGTCTATTTTTTCGTGGTTCATTTAGTAAAATGTTTAAGTACAAACTGTACTGTATTATTTATGACGAAACAGGTAAATTTCACAGTATCTAAACAATATCTCTTCTTAACAATTCATGTATTAACTAGTTATTAATTTATTAATTTTACTTCCTCTTTTCCAATGGTGATGTGATCGCTACGCCGGTTGTTGTATTGATACTAGAATGAAATATTGTTATAGTTTTACTAAGGGAATGCATTTTTCAATTTACTTTGAAAGGTTTAGTTTATGTCTTCGTATGTATTCTGGAACACAGTTAGATGTTTATAATTGCCACTTAATTCTAAAATAGTTGGTTTTTTGTGCAGCTCAATCTGGTAACAATATAAATATATTGATATTTCCTTATTAATTAGATATTAATTTACTTTGAGTAAGGGACAAGTACAATTTTCTAAAACAATTCTTTTTGTAAATTCAAATATTTTTAAAACATTTTTATTGCAACTAATTATTTTTGGTATTGCAAAAATCATACAAAAGACAACAGAAAACCTTTAGGAAAATTAAGTTTTCAGAGATTTTCGATTTAAATAGGGTTTATTATTATGGAAAAAATTGCCTATAAATTATATTTGTTGATGCATCCATGATACGTAATACATCTGTGTTGTACGAGGATTCATAAGACTTAAAGAATGTTTCGCAGGAGTGCCAACTGCACTGTTATGACGCAGCAGGAACTTAAAATGAATAAGGAATTATGAATTTTTGTGTAGTTCATGATGGTGC
This sequence comes from Nephotettix cincticeps, assembly GCA_023375725.1. Taxonomy (NCBI): domain Eukaryota; kingdom Metazoa; phylum Arthropoda; class Insecta; order Hemiptera; family Cicadellidae; genus Nephotettix; species Nephotettix cincticeps. The sequence goes on from CM041786.1 coordinate 139,673,548, forward strand.
ATTTAGTGTGGACTTTATGGTGGTATGAGTAATGACTAAAAACTGCATTCCATACTATTTTCACATCAGGTAATTTTTAAAACAGAATATATACATCATAAAGATATTTTTAACAGGTATTCAATTAAAATGTTAATTAACTTGATATTTTGTCGATCTGAGCTTAGTAATACTTAATCATATATCAATTGAGTAAACGAAAAAATATGTTAACGGATAGTTTGCTATACTATCTACTACATTACCACGCTAAATTATAACCTCCTTTCAAATGACACAAAATGCAGGGTTTTCTGATATAAAAAAGACACAGTGATTGAACTAAAGGAAGTAATTTATAGGAAGTAAGTGATAAATGTGCAGTTACTTTAGACTCTGAAGCTAAAAAAAATAAAAAATTCCTCTTAAAACAAAACTTTACACAGAAGAAAATAACAGTCACCATAGGGGCTTCAAAATGTACCAAGCAAATAATCTGCAAATACTCTTTGTTTGAAATTCATTACTGGGGATAGTGGGCTTATTTTATTTAGATTTTTATTGGACAAATATTTTCATCACGATAAGTAAAACAAATTTTCACGACGTTTTGGGATCTGGAATCTGATCCTTAGTTGAGTTAGAAACTAAAACATAACGAGATTGGAACACCAATTCAGACAACGCCAGTATAAAAATAAAAACAAATATGGAGCGAACAAACGTCTTGAAATTGTGTTTTACTTATTGTGGTGGACAATTCATGCGACACAAATCTTAGGCCTAATAACATATTAGATTCTTTACTAATTAACATTTTTTATAATATAACTAAGTTTCTATTTCTATCTAAAACACAGTTTTACAAGGGTGAATAATTTAGGTTCCCATAGGTAAACTGCCCATTAGGGATCACCTTATAAAACTAAAGTGGACATAAAAAAATAATTGTTCCCCTACAAAAATATTTCATACAAATTTTCTTTTTTAAGTAATTATCAAATTAATTAATTTAATTTCAGTATCTTCCGTTCTTAAAATTGGTTAAAATCAGGTGAATTTTGAATATAAGCAATTTGAAAAAGTTACACTCTAAAGTTAAACTAACCGTCACGTCTATAAAGGCACATTGTTTGAAAGGTTTCAGTGCTACAAGTTGCACCAGGTGCACGTTATGCCATTTGCTGGAGTTAATTTCATTTCTGTAACAAGCCAATAAAAATTAGCGAGCTCGGTGAAGTGGATGATCGACCAAACCACAGCTATTACCGCGCTGAAGGCCATAAATGAGATCGAGATCCGCGTCTGATTGGCCCCGTCAAGTCTTCGGTAGTTGTCTGGAGGGTGGGTCGTGGAAGACTACTCCTTCTATGAGACAATATACCCACAAAAGTCGTTGACTTTTGTAACGCAATAGTTGGTATTGTTACCATGCTATTGTTCAGTCAACATGATGTTCTTTTTGGTACGTAATTTGTTATTAAAAAGATTTGTTTAGTGTATAAAACGTTTAAAGTTAAAGTTTATATGTGATTTTCTCATAGAATTTAATATTCACTACTAGCTGACCCGGCAAACTTCGCAACGCCTAACAGTAAACACGTGTTAACTTTAAGATTGGCCATGTTCTGAAGTCAAATAACATTACGACGTTGTGAAAAACTAGATATTCTGGGTCGCGGCATAGTTGATAACAATACTGAAACAATAAGACATATTAATAACATTACCACAACACAAATAAATCTTAGTGGATTGATTCACAATTTTTCTAATCAAACCTAAAACCAAACAAAACCTAACTGTAATACGGCTTTTATAGGTAAGATATACAACAGCTGATTATTACAACAAACGTAATATGCATAAACACCGTAATTATTTTTTATTTGGCCGACATAATTATAAACACGTGACTTTTAATCAGACAGAAAATAAAAATATAAATACATAATCCCCAAAAACTGTTAATCTTTAACGTGGTGAATAAATCTGTTCATTTGTACAATGCACATTTACTTTATAGTTTTACATCAATGAATGATTCAGATGACATTGGATAGTAAAGCATATTGCTAATGGAAAGTAAAACAACAGCTGTAGCTTTAGAAATCAAATGTTCTAATTGTAGATAATTTGTAAACAAACTTAGTTCCCATAAGGTTAACATTAGAAATTTAAAACGCTATAAAATGGAAACTAATTGAATTTATGGAAACTGAATATGTCTAAAGCATGACCGGAGCAGAGACGAATCCGAAAAATCAAAGATCATTAAATCCGGTCCAGCCGTTCTCGAGTTATAATGCGTGTAACTAACACGACTTTGTTTTATATATTTAGATTATACTCATTGAGAATCGAACACACGCTGATTGGTATTTTGAGGTGAATGTTAGTGATTGATGAATCGAATCTCGTAATAATCTAATCTGGTCCCAGTCGCTATTTTGCCGTTGGGTTATTATTTAATTTTGTTTCCAAACAACTGGTTGACACTAGGTAGTAACATCTCACTGACGTCACAATACGTTGTTGTAAGCAGAGTTTCCCGTGAAACCTTTACTCAATTAGTGCTTCCTGAGGGTAAAGAATCGTTTAGCATTTCTCTACATCCAAGGTCGAGGAAGTTTCTTGACAATGATTTGAATTTACGAGCTTAATTTCCTCAATTAATAAGTTTGGGTTGTGGTAAAAAGTCGATGTTTTGTGCTAATTATAGTAAGGAAACATTATTTATAAAAGTTTAACCTATTAACAGCACGTTCTTTATTTGAAATACGTGTATGTGGCAATTGTATGAGTTCAAAGAAACGATAGTTATAACCAATTACTTATTACTTACCCTTACTTACTTACTCTTACTCAATTGGTTACCTAGTTGGTTTTTGGCCTCGCCAATCATATGCCTACACGTCTTTCTGTCTTCTGTCAGTTCCAAGTCTGCTCTTATTCTTCTCAGGTCTTTCATCGCCTCATCCTCCTATCGCATTATTGTCCTTCCTAATAGTCTCCTAACTTCTGGTGTACCTCTTAGCACCATCTTTACTCTCTCCCTCTCACTTTTACATTTAATATGACCCAACCATCTTAGCCTCCTACTCTTAATTATTCCCACAATATCTGCTTCACTATATAGTTATTTTAATTCCCTATTTCTTCTAATTCTCAATTTATCAGCTTCTTTCATTGGACCTAAAATCCTCCTCCAAATCTTGATTTCAAGTTTAATAAGATTCTTATGGGTTTTTTGGTAAAAGAAAGCATTACATGTTACACTATGGTATTATATAAATTCTTATTTAGTGTTTTGATAGCAGTTTGCTTTTAAATAGCTTTATTTAGACTCCAGTACGACCTTTCTACTGCTGCTAGTCTGCACTGAATTTCTATACATTCTCTATTATACTTTGTGTTTGTGACCGTTACTCCGAGAAACTTTAAAATACTAGTTTCTTGGAACCCGTAGTTCTTTAGTACTTCTAAATGGTATTTCTGATAATATTGCCTACTTATTATATGTAGTTGGTTTTATTTTCATTTATTTGCAAACCTATTTTTCTTGCTTCTTTTATTTTTAACCAATTACTTAGGAGGATGTAAAAGATCTTTTGCTAGTAGTATGAGACCAGAAAGTTTTATACACGCAATCCAAACTAAAGAAAAAAGTACGGATATACATCAGGATTGAAAACTACAATATATTTTTAGACGCTATAGGCCCTATACTCCGTGTGTCTACCTTTCGGCGTCAGAAAAAACAACATTATAGTTACCTCTATTTTTATCGTCTCTGCAACAAGTTATTTTTAAGCCTGAAAAGGTAAAAGGATATTCAAAATAACAATGAATAGGTGGTTTTATCGAAAATGTACTAAGTTTTTAAATTCATAAATGTTAATAACATGAAGAATCAAATATATTAAACTAAATAAAACTTCGTAAGGTATTGGAGTAATTTACCCCATTTGACAAGAAATATTGCCCAAATTTTTCTTTAAAATAGATCATAATTTTTTTAATAAACTTGACAAGACCGTAGAAGACAATGAATGAGTTTGGAGTGTTATTAATATGATGTTTGCGGACTGGGATCATCCTGTAATCCAGCTACTTGGAGGTAACGAATTGTGGATAGTTATGACCGATGGTCGGTGGATGTAGTGTTCTTGTGTGAATTAACGTCCGTGCTATTGAATACTACGTTAATCGGCAAAGGCCATCCTCATAATTAGACCGATTCGTAATTCAGAGGCAGTGGTTCGGATTCTACGTTAAACTGTAGGTCCATTAGTTGCCATCGGCTGTTAATTAACAGCCCTGTCTAAGGAACCTTAGTCAGTAACAGGACTAAAAGATCGCGCCACAATCATCTTACACTCAATCCTCATTCATACTTGGCTTCAACCTATATTGTAGTATGGTTGCCATTTCAATGATCTAATCTAATATTTGTATTTTACGTGTTTTACTATCTTTATTTCACTATCTAAAACGTTCAAATTGAGAGAGAAGAATCACATTTTTCTTTCCAAATAATACTTTACTTAATTAGCGTACGTTACAATCTTTTGGCAATACTTTAATCATGTTGCGTAAAATCTTACCGTAGGTAGCTGAGAACAAAAAACCTGATTTCATAAACTACACAGAAAAACACTAACTCCGGAATGTGACAATAACCTACTTTTTAACATGTTTCAAGTAGAGGAGTTAAAAATATTACGTCTTAGAACCTATATTTTTGCCAGTGTTCCTATAGTTTAAAAGGCAAGGTCAGGTATTGTTATAGGGTAACGGCGAGAGATAGGTGATGAAGGTATGAGGTGTTATTATACGACACCAGGTTAATGTTACAAGTAATTGCCACAGCGATGGACTACGTGGAAGGTCAGGTGTTCTGCAAACTTGTGACACTCGTGCCGTTTCAACGCCACCTGACTGTTTTCAATTGACCGTTAAGGAGTCAGTCCACTATAGTTACACTATCGTAACCGAGGCTTCGAAGAATCCGGTTTTAGAACACTGATCGTAACAGGATTTTGAGAATAAACCGGTGGCTTTACAGTGTCCGCCTTTAAATCTGAATGTCACTGGAACGAATCTCGCAGGATCGAAATTGGAACCAGATGCCAGATTGGTAACAACAAGTCGAAGTTAGGCAAAAAAGACCAGGTTTGGACTGTTTCCCATCAATACGTTAAAAATTCTTTAACGTATTTCAAAAAACAATAATATTTAACAATTAACAAACCTATCAAGTTACTATAGCCTGGACAAGAATTTCAAATACTTGAAATTGACGAAAGACTGTTTATTAATTTAAACGTGTATGTCTAACTCAAATGTGTGATTGAAACATGATACACCTGAATGTAACCAATGCGTTCTAAACTAGATTCTTTCAAATCTCTTAAACCTATTTTCCCTACATCATGTTATTTCGAAGCACGAGGTAAATTTTTCCTAGGGATAGATCGATCGTCAGGAAAAAGTAATGCTGGAAAATATTGATAATCTTTGCGAACAAGAACTGTGAAAGTTGAAGATTACATTGTTATATTTCAATTTATCTACTAACCAATATTCAAAACAGTATTTAAATGTGTCGGTGTAATGTTTTAAATTTAATATAGAAAACAGAAAGTAAAATGTAAAAGTGAACTCAAGATAAAACAGCTTCATTTTTTATGAATTAGATTTAATAGTATTTTATGATGTGATTATACGATATACAGTTTCCATTTGGCATAAAGCATTCATACTACCAGGACTTTAAGAGCAGGATTTTATCAGAATTGGTGAACATTACATTAAGAAATTGGTATAAATAAGCGTTCAGATATCAAATAGCACTTAACTATGCTATTCTCTAGTTCTACGCTGGTTAAATATGTAAATAAACTCTCTAATTACTAATTATTGGGACAACTTTTAATTAGTCCGATATCAAAACCTTCATTTGTGAATAACTGTATATTATGGATACTAAATTAGTCTCCTTCTTACAGAGTAATGATATTATAGGTACAAATATAATCTTACACAAATTGTTTTTGAAGTAACTTAGTCGTGTTTTTTCTTTTTTATTATAAGAAAATTTTGAGACAAATATTTCATTCTTGTGATTAAAAGGATAATGTAGGGTTTTAGGGAATAAGAAAATAATTTAAGTATAGTGAGTGGCCTTGACAAAATTAACGGTAACACTCCTAACGATTCGTAACCCAGGACCAGTGACAAAACCTTATTTTCCTTGTCTATGTAAGCTGTCTCCGTTTTACACGTGTCGTAGGTATCTGACCCTCCAGAAACACTAAGGTCAACGCCTCCACTCCTGTGTCTGGTCCTTGAGCCCGAGCTGGGGTTTCCCGCGTTCCCAGTGGCATCACAGGAGGATTTGCCTCGTGGGTTGTAGGTGACAATGTAGCCTGCTCATTGAAGGGTATCTGATCAATTATATATCTCTTAATTGCCACAAAACAATGCTTCCAGTTAAGCTTTTCATCAGCATACGTCAACACAAATACTCGTACCCTTTTATAATGATTTTACTACATCACGTACATACTTTGTTTTTTATAAATTAGAATCAGAACCTATTTAACACTCATACAATGTCCTACAATCCTACAATATTTTTACTTAACACTTTACTTAATACTTACACTTAACTTGGCAGGCTATTGTACGTCTTTATAAAAAATATCCAATGCGTGTTTGTTTTTTATTAATTATTTTAGTTGTGTTGATCAATATTTTCAAGAATAAAAATGTAATAATTATTGGCCTAAAATCGTCAAGATTCCCTTTTTCCATTTCTTTTTTAAAGAATTTTAGACTATTTTTCTAAACTATAAAAAATGTTTACCTATTTTGTTTCAGATATAACTACTTTCTTTGGTTACACGCAAATGATATTAACAGAAGAATATCGCAAGAGAATACTAAATTATAATTAATCGTATTTTCAGACTACCAAGTTTTACTTAATTTATTTATAATTGCTTATTCAAGTTTTGACTCACGGGTTACATAAGAAAGAATTAGTAGCATGATTATAATTTCTGATACATGTCAAAATATGTCAATATTTTCTGTCATTGATCTCTTCCACTCTTTTTATTTATTCTGTATCATATCGATTATATATATAATTTTTATGAACAAAATGAATCGTTCGCTGGTTGCGTTTGTGAATAAATGATCCACATACAGTTTCAACAAGGCATATTAGAGATATTATTTACCTGCCAGTATTTATTTGTAGTACAACGAAATACAAAATAAACAGTTTTAATTTTTTTCCCAAATTAATTTTTTTTAAGACGTTATTGCGTAGAGTTGCAAAACACACTAGGGAATCCCATAGTACGCAATGCGAACGAAAAAGGGATATCCCTCTCGAAGCATTAAACACCGAATAAAATACCGATAAGGTATTCGGTTGTTTACGCAGCCCACGTGTTGCAAGGCGGGGAGTCCCAGTGCGTGCTGGATTCGCCTCTCCCGCCGATGACCTTGGACGCACGAGCGACGTCGCGCCGATAACCAGTGCCAAGGTCGCGGTGACGTCACGAGATCTCCGACCAATGTTTGGGTGGGTGGTTCACAGGTGACAGTAAGTACCGGTACCATATTTTTAATGCTACTTGATCACCCAAAAGGAAGAATTTGTTAGCTGCCACCACTAGCACTGGGAGCGAAGTAGCCCAAGGATTTTTGGTTTGAGGAAGATGTGTTAAAAATAACTAGTAAGAGGAAAAAGGAAAGTTTCGGCGTTTAATACCGCTGATTCCCTTCTCATTCTTCTCGTTCGCATCCATTTGTTATAACAGAATAAATACCCTTATTAATTGAGTAGTTCTGAAGAAAAACACTATAAAAAATTTATTACATCATATTTGCTTTATATTTGTGTCTTTCGCTCTTGGATATTTATTTATCCAAACACATGTTTTTTCCATGTGTGGATTCATCTATTATATATTTTACATATTAAACCTTTCTGAAATGGTGATCCACCCAGGTAGGTATTTTAAGCTAAGAATAAAAATGATAAATGGGTGTAAGATGATTGTGGCGTGATCTTGTAGTCTTGTTACTAAGATATGGTCCTTTTATCAGTCAATGGCATCTAAGAGCGCTAAAGTTTAACGTAGAATCTGAACCAGTACCTTTGAATTACGATCTGGTCTAATTTTGAGAGTGTTCTTTGCAGATTGACTTAGTATTCAATAGTGCGGACGTTAATCCACACCAGAGAATATCTAGTTTACCGACCACCGCTCGCTCATGTCCATAGTTTGTGATCTCCACAATACACACTACCGTATCAATCCATCACACTTAACGCATCATACTTGCGGAGCAACATCATCAAATTAAAGAACAAAAAAATTTTAACCACTGAGACGGTGGTGTCGTCCTGTAATCAAGATACTTGGAGGTCACTAATTGAGGATGGTTGTGAGTGATGATCGGTGGGTGTAGTGTTCTCTTGGGTGGATTAACGTCTGCACTATTGAATACTACGTTAATCTGCAAAAAACATCCTCATAATTAGACCAATTCGTAATTCAGAGTAATTGGTTTGGATTCCATGTTAAACTGTTGGTCCCTTAGTTGTCATCTTAACAGTATTACTTAACAGTCCTGTCTAAGGAACATGTCAACCTTAGTCAGTAACAAGACTAAATCCTAAATCTAATCTACTTTAAATACCCACCTTTTAGTATGGTCGCCATTTATATAACCTAATCTAAGAGAGCCATTTCAATCCTAAGTAGAATCCCTACAAAATTTTAAAATACTATATCCAGTGGTTTCTGTTCCTATTTTTTGTTTTTCCTATTGATCTTGACTAATTTTTCAGAGTCTTTGTAAGTATTTAAGATGTCATTAATTCCATTACACCCACTCATCATTATTTCCATAGCCACCAAAAAATTTCACCACAGTAAGTAGGCGTCTTGTTTGTGAAAATTAGATTACGAATGAAGCCTCGAACTTATAGATTCTAGGCTTTCTCTCCTGTCGGGCAACTAACCTAATTTGGCGAGCTTTTGTCGCTCTGGGGTGCACCATGCTTTATTTTGAAGCATTTAAAAATAAGAATATATATATAACCTTTCATACAGGATTTCAAGATTATATATTTACCTTGATATTCGTTCAAGTTTGTATTTGTGCCATACATGCAATGATGAATACACAAAGTCTTCAATAACTCAGGATTAAAGCGAGTCAAGTCTTCCCAGTTTACCCAGCCTTGAGGAAGATATATTTTAAGCACCGTACCTTCACCACGTTCTTGGCATTGAGTGCATATTTTTTTTGTAAATATTAATAAATGTCAACCTGTTGAACATTACTTTGTAAAAGGTTAACCCGGATATGTAAATGTAACATTTAATTTTAGTAGGCTTTTTTATTTTAGACGGTAAAAACAAGACATGAGAATGGAATAACTTGTTTCTTCTACCTCTATGTCCTTCTACTGGTTTTTATAACTTATAGCTTCTTCTTTTAACGTGTTTCAACTAAATCTAGTTTGTACTTCATACTTTTACGAAAATCCACACACGTGTGTTTACCGAGCCATTTGTTAACATGACGTCTTAGCTCCTAGGGGGTGTATTAGGAACTGGTCAGACCAAAATTTGAAACGGAAGAGAAGCCATAAGGTTAATAGGGACAGCTGTTCAGTATAATTAAAAACATCCTCTTTTCATGATCTAAGCAATTTTCCAAAGCAACGTAAATACAGTTTTCCAAATATAACTTTTATCTATAAATTCAATCAATTCTAATATTTTGAATAATAGCCCTTTGATTTTTTGAGTAGTTTTTTGCAGTTTTGATATTGAGTGTCATAGATAATTTCCCAAAAGATATAATAGGCCTACAACAAATTAGATGAACCGGATTTGTATAAAATGGTATGAAGTAGTTTTCAAAATATTACCTTCTTTTTTACCTTATACTTCTACTTTTAACTGAAATGGCGACCTACCCAGGTAGGTATTTTAAGCCAAGTATGAATGAGAAATGAATGTAGAATGATTGTGGCGCATTCTTAGAGTCTTGTTACTGACTAAGGCTGACATGTTCCTTAGACAGGACTGTTAATTAATAGCCCAACAGCCGATGGCAACTAATGGACCTAAAGTTTAACGTGGAATCCGAATCACGTCCTCCGAATTACAAATTGGTCTAATTATGAGGATGGTCTTTGCAGATTAACGAAGTATTCAATAGTGTGGCCGTTAATCCACACAAGAGAACACTATATCCACCGACCATCTCTCACAACTATCCACAATTCATGACCTCTAAGTAGCTGGATTACAGGTCAAAAGGTGCAGGTACTGCAGACTCTTTTGGGCTTTGATGAAGACAACTATAAATTGTTCCATAAAAGTATGACTAAATACGTTATATAAACATGAAGACCAATCCGCTTGAGAACCAATCACCTGTTCCTCCTCTCAGTGTCCATGTTTTAACGACTGGAACGATTAGGTTCGCTTGTTGCAATTATCCAGATCAGCTGGAGGATATGCTGAATGGCTGGAGGTCAAGTGATCGCAGCCAAGGGCATGTTTAACAACCACTCCGTCATCATTGCAAAGTTCAGATGAAAACGTCATGGTATCGTTGCAATTATGCAATCACTTCATTGTTTTCCAATTGAACAAAGGTAAACTTTAAGTTCTAGACCACTCTAACAATCCTGGGTAAGTGGCTTTTTATCGTATTTGTTTTTTTTTGTTAGTTATGGGTCTTACTTCCGGTAAAGTCTGAACATTTACTTTGAAGTACACCTTTAAAAAGCATGTCTAAATCACAACACACAAACAATTGACTTTGAAGGTTAGGGTAATGGTTATGTAGTACTCTAAGGCGTTTCTCTTGAATGCAGATAGATCAAGACCTCTATAGGATGATTAAGCTAGGCTTTATAATTTTTTATCACTTGCTAGGGTCCTCTCAAACACCTTCATGTGCATAAACACTCAGGAAGGAAGTATGCCCTTAAAGTGGAGATATTACTTAATACTCCCCCATACATTTGTCACAATAAACATGCGTATTGAAAATAATCGCTTTGCTATACTATTGTTCCTATACATACTTTGAAGAATGGTCATAAAAATATTTAACAAAATTATCTCATTTGTATTTTACGTCTTATCTTGTTGCTTTGATAGTTTAGCTTGAAGAGGTTATGAATACAAAGCTTAAAACTGTCTTTATTACTTTACAACACAATAAGTAATTAGTAATATTTTCTTGAAGAATAAAAGTGATCATCCAGCTATTAAAATTAATTGATTGAATAGTAAATGTTTTAAATAAGTCAGTTTAAGATTTAAAATATCGAATTTATTGATAATAAAGCAAAATATAGTCAAGTATACTCAGGAACAATATGAAGAAATTACACAAGAATGTTAAACAGCACTAGCTATATTTCTAACCTCAATTTTCATAAACGTAAACATTTAGTTATTTAAATAGTGATTTTTTATAAAACTCAATTGTAATTCTAAGGTTTTTACAAAACCTAACGGGAACCCCCAACTATTCATTTCTACTTTTTTTTAGTTACAACTCAATATTTTAAAATATATTGCTTTTCTCCTGAAATCCGAGTTTTGAAAAATATAGGAAAATATCTTTAAAAAAATATATAAAAATTAAATATAATTTTACTTATGGGAGAAAATATAAGTCAGTCCACTGATATCGTTTATTAGCCCTTATATTAAAAGGGACCCTTTTATTTTTGTTATTTTGTGTATGTTTGGTTGCAGCAGGTGGTTTTCTATGGGATATCACTTGATACAATTTCAGGCAACAGTTATAACGGTGAGGTAGACCGAATGTTTGGGTTCGTTGACTCCACTTAAAATGTCAGGAGGACAAAAAACCTAATCTGTCCTAGACCCCGGGTAACATTGTAGAGGGCCGTTCAACAGGATGTTACCGAAACTAAATGAAATGAATATCATTCATAGCTTCAATAGTTTAAGCTCCTAAAACATCTAAAAAGTCAAATTAATATATTAGAAAACTGGGACTACTAATAAGTGAATAAAATTAATTATTGAATACATGATTAATTATTTTATGGTTTTAAGAACTAATTTCTCTCTCTTACCAAAGCCTTTTCCATCAAAGAATACCAGTATGGTAGCTTAGGGGTAACTTTCAGGCTCAAGTCTAAAGTTTCTAGACCCAAGCCATTGGCCGGTGACTCTTATCAAATTATTATACGGCACCTCGCTTTAATTATTAACCCCTAGGCTAAGTTATTGGTAGTATTAGCTTACAGTTGTAAAATATACAGGTATATTTGAGGTTTTTACAGTTACAGCTTTTCAATTTTACTCATGCAGAAAGTTTTACACTGTTTTTTATACCGATCAGCAGCAGAAAATTAATAGCGCTATAGTAAAGTAATCAAATTTTAGGAGGGTGGTGACCCTTCCACGCAGCCTATACATCCGAGTGAGGGCTGTAAATAAACACTTATATGTGGCATCTGTATAAAAAAATCGCTCACGAAGATCTTCATGCTAAGTCATCCGAATCACATGAAAAATTCTAAATGCTTCGCTAAAAATGTTATATTACAATAATCCAGCTACTTGGACGAATATATGAGCGTTGGTTGGTGGATGTGGTGTTCTCTGGTGTGGATTAACGTACGCACTATTGAATACTACGTTCATACTACGAAAAAGTGGTTCGGGCTCCACGTTAAACTGTTCACCATTTTAGAGACGTAATTTATCAAGTGTACAGTACTTATGGAAACGTATTGGAATTGGCTTTCGAACCTGGGACATTGCTGACTAAGGTTTGAAGTCTCTCGCGCTACCAACTAAGCCATCGAATCACATAAGAATTTATTCTCAATAATACTAAGTGCTTTGTTTCAAAGGATACTTTAGCGGAAATAGTTAGAGTATATTTGACTAGAAGGAAACCAAAAGCTGAATTTTTGTCAGATAATTAATAAATCAACAACGAATCCAGCGTGATGGATGACGTGTTATCTGACCTTTCCCAGCGCTGGTGGCGCGGTCTACCACCCGGTCAAGGACCGGGTACGGTCCGCCGGATCACGAACTGTCCGGATGCTCCCCCGGATTAAAGATAATTGAGGTCGCTATGACAGCAGAACGCTCGGGAACATCTTTGACAATGGGGAGATTATTGTGACACAACTTCACCTTCCGTTGTGACTCGAGAGTTGGGGATTCTACCGAATAGAAGAATGAGGGTGGTTTAAGGTGTGTTTGAGGGTATATTTTATCATAGATGTAGATAGTACATGCTCATGTTAAGGATGAAGACAGTACATTGTACCGCCAATTGACGTAGTAGGTACCTCCATCCTCAGACGGCGCTAGTGTCGCAAATGATTTAATATACACCTGACGGTGTCACAGAGACCTAGTTCACCGCTAGATCCGACAGATAGCAACACCTTTTCTGAGATTTTATCCCCATAAGGTCCCATAAGGTGCCTCCTCTTCTTATAATCCGTTCCTCTCTGAATGTATCTAGGTCTTTAGAGATCAGTTCTTCTCTTCAGAGAAGAGTCCTGGACGTAGATTGGTTTGGAAGTTTATTTCTCCCTTTCCACCTTTGAAAGAAGATAATTCTTCAATTTCACTTAAGAAAAACTAAGCACTGTTGAAAGTAGTAGTGTATATAGTTTTGTGTCAATCCAAAGAATTTTTTTTAAACAGATTTGTTCCTAGCATTGTTAACCTAAACTAAACACTCGTTAAAATTTAAAAGACTATATTATTTACCTTAACCATACTTAATCAAGAATTTTAGTGGGAATTTTCTAGGCTATCCATTACTAGGATACTCCACCTATGTTGTACCTGCTTCTCCTCAGATTTGGTGCTCGAGGTGGAGGGGGAAAATAGAAGGATAAAAGAGTGTTTCCTAGAGTTTAAATCTGGAAGGATTGTACGAAAAAGAGATTCTTACTTGACATATTGTGAAAGTAAAAGGGTGAATATACGATTAGTTTCAGATTGAACTATCTGCAATGAGTCCACTTCACAGGACAGATTGACCACACATATATAAACGCTATTATTACGAATAGACCGTAAAAAATAGTTAATAGTATTTTTACTCTTATTCAATATAATTTTTCACAACCTCCAGCATACTCCGATCTAATTCTAGTTGATTTAAAAACCGTGAGAGTATCCTGGAGTATTTTATTATTTTGGAAACGATTTATGCTAAAAATCAGGTATCTACATACAATTTACTTCAGTCTAATATTATTTTTGACTGGAATAATTAATTATAATTTATTTAGTAAAAACTTGTACCAATAATTATTGGTCCAATATTTTACTAGCCACGAGAGGTAGTATTTAATAATTTAATAATGTTAAGTGATTAATCATTCGAAATTTGTATCTTTGGGAGATATAGTTGATCACCTTAGAACAGCTGACGTAAAATGTATTTTGGACTTTATTAAAAAAAATGTCACCCCAACAATCTTGAAGCTTACTTTATATTTCTCTCCAGTTTTAGGGATACATTAGGTTGCGCAACAAAACCTGATCCATACGGAAATACGTTGTTTGTCTAGAGAAAAAAACCTTGGGAATTCTCACTTGAGGCCAACTACCCATCTCACGTCCCATAGCTTTAAAGGATATCATCAACAAACCTCGGCTGAATTTTAATTTGGGTGAATCAAAGATATACTTGTCCGTCAGCTGTGTAAAATAAATATCCGTGACGAATATCGACCCAACATACCTACTAATCTCTACATCAGCTCACTCATATATCATACATGAACTCGTAATTTGCCTGTCAAAGTCAATGTGTCTCATTTGGAAAACGTGCCACAAGCATATTCCTGGTGTATTCTTGGAGCTGATGCAGTTTTGAACTGTTTCTTGTGTCCTTGAAGCTATCCTGGATCTTCGTAATGACTTCTTGTTCAAACTGATTGTCCTGAACCACATTAAAAATACTAATAATAGTTATTTGCTCAGAATTTTTCATACGATGTTAAAATTAACTAGTAAAAAATTAACTTGAAGTTCCTATTTGTGTCGGTAAAATATGTCCTCTTCTAATTGAAATCGTCAGGTTTAAAATTAATAGCACAAGAATACTAGCATATCTTATTCATTGAAATAAGATGACTGGGACGGTGTAATATATATATGCATTCAGATTTTTTTTAATTGTAATATTGAAACAATTTAAAAGTTATGAAATTGAATTATTTTTACGCAACCGACTATTCTAAACTGATACAAATTCTTTAAGTTTAGGTTTTTATTAAAAATGAGTTTTAGTGGTATTGAAATATATCACTATACGGTCAAAGGTTATTGACCGTAATAGAAAATAATTTTTGTCAGTTTTATACTATTAAACTCATCAATCAAATACCAAAAGATACATAATACGTATACAGCACTGAAGACAAAATGTGTGTATATCCTTACACAAAAATGCTATAAAATTAAAATTATATAAATACTATGTCATTTTGAGTCGAATATGAAATTTATATGGGAGGAACAGGATTTTAAAAATTTTAAATAAAAATTTGGCATTCAATGTTATTAGGTTTTTACAACAAATTATAATAACTGCGTAAATTATTAAATTGCAGTTTTTTAATTAGAAATAAATTCCAGCATGAAAACAAAGACCATCTTACACCTTACACACGTTAAGAATATAACATCGTTAACCATTTTAGAGCCTCATAATACAATCAATAGCTTATCTATAGTTTGGCCTCGTTGCTTGTAACATTGGGCTTCTAATTACCACCATCTGTCGTATTTTTTGGTTATTGTGTAACAACTATTGGCCTTAACTTCTTTTTTGTCCCCAAACTTTTATGTACACTCTATATTTATTTTCAAATTAAAATAGATAAAGTTAGAATTTTTCCTGTACATTCTTTGAAATTATGACATTGATAGTACAGTAGTTAGCGCATTGATAAGCGTTATATACAAAGCCGAAAATGTTGTTGTTAATTATTCTATAAATTTAAGGAGTGTTTTTATGTATTTGAAACTGACGCTTGTCCCATGGAACTTAAGTGAGGCACTCTAAAATACCCCCGTCGCAGCAGACCTGCGTACTCAGCGAATTTCCAAATCAATAATATAAAAATAATATATGACAAGTTTAAAAAAATCTGTCCATAAACATGAGAATTATTTGCCTATTCTCCATAAGATTAACAAGGCAAAGAGTGTGCAGGTTTGCTGCTGTGAGGAACACTGAAATTAAGCATTTCTACCATAAATAATTTTTATCTTAACATTTATACCAACTTTCATCAACATCTGTCCATAAATAAAGGAGTTTGCCTATTCCCTATATGATTATTATGGGAAAAGAGTATGCAGGTTTGCTGCCATGATAAAACACATAAACTATGATTTTTAAGCGTAAATAGATAGATATCAACCACATGAAGCTAAATATCAAGTTTTATCCAAAAATATTGATTAATATGGGAAATATTAATTTTTCCCTATCCTCCATAAGATTAACATTGGAGCCCCACAATACAATGTACTGTGTTTAGATTTTTTAATATCTCGGTAACCGTTGGAGATAGAGAAAAACTACCAAATTTGGTCTTGATTGGACCATTTTTACGAGAGTTATCGTGTTCACAGACACATATATATATATATATATATATACATATATACATATATACATATATACATATATACATATATACATATATATATATATATATATATATATATATATAAATTTTAACGACTATTGTTTTTGGACTCTGGGCACCTAAAGAAGAAAAAATAACATGGTCCCGGGCTTAAGTCTCACCATGAGACCTACGGTAATAGCTTCTTCCCTATGGGAAATTCGCTAAAACTCAGTATAATATGAAATGTTTAACAATTTAAGAAAATCAGATGTTTGTTGGTATGACACTTCTCAAAATAAACTGAAATTTTTTACCTATTTCTCATGGATTTCACACATGTAAAAATGGTTTATCTTACAAAGTTATTTCATTTGACGAACTTTAATAATGATTAATCAAAACTAATTTTCCATTGATTTTATTTGTAAATACAATTTAATAAATAATAACGCTTTTTTATTATAGATATTGTAGCTACGTTAATACGTTAAAATTGAAATTTTTAATACATCTAGGGGTTGCTGTTGAGAAGTACGTAAATAAATTAGTTAAAAACAGAACTTAATTATTTAAATTTATTTGCTTTATTTTTTATTCCATATATGTTAGGCACATAAAATGAATTTTCCAACTGGGTTTATTACAAAGTGTAATATTTAATAATATTTTGCAATATCTAATACAGTACAATTGCGCAAAATAACAAGATGTTCTGGTGAAAGGCACCTGGAACATAATATCAAACATATTTTACACACACAATACTGTTTATAGTAAATAATATCAGTAATTTATAAATGCTTTGCAAAACACCCAGTCACACTCTCATGACCTGATGGTGGATTTTAATGCGAACATTTCTAGCAAAAGGATTTTCACTAAAATTGTTCAAATTTTAACCTTATTCTTTAATCTTTAAAGATATATTTTTGTTCGTAATTAGACACATAAGTAAGTTGCAACAGGTGTTACCTTCAAGGTAATCATCTCTGCTCTAAATCCAGCGAGATATTCCGAGATAACAGACGTGATGGTTGTTATCAGATCTCTCTTATCAGGCTATTATCAGCTGATAGTATTACTCAAAGCCGCTCTATAACTGACATCTCAGATGGTAACAGGATCATATGTTAATGTTACCATCTGGTAAGTCTTATTTTTGAGGAAATATAAAATTAGGTTAATTATATTCTGTGATTTATGCATTAAAACATTGTAATGTATTGGGAAATAACTATGCAAATAAGAGTGATATCATTTTCCTTCGCCGATGAATTTGTAGGTGGTGAATTTTGGATATTAAATTGTAGCATTAGCTATTCCAGTCACTCTCTTAGGTATTGTGAAACGTATAGAAGGACGAAAAGAAATATATAAACTTTATTCCTACTTTTACCTCACTTCCAAAGACCACTAATCTGGCCAAGAGTCATGCATCTTTATTTTTTATTTAATTTTCCAATAGCAACAATAAATTAAAGGGGTTTGCTATTACTTATTGGATTACTTGTGTATCCCTAGAGACCTTATAATAATTAAAAAATCGTTTTAATTTTTTTCATTTTTGGTACCAAAATTGTGTATCTTTTTTAAAAATTTATTTTTTTAAACTTATATTGTGTAAAACTACTCTATCATAATAAACAATGTTGTTATCAAATTGTAGGTCTTTTTATCATTGTTACATAAACTAAAAACTCGTGTATTTTCATCATTGTGTTTAAAAGAAACAAATTTTAATTTAAAAATTGAATGAAACATGTTGTTTTTAAATATTTTATTTTCAGTAAACTAATAGTGCGATAACATTATTTGATTTGATTCCTTACCACTAGATGGGTAAAATAAACAACGTCTACATACAATTTCAGCCCAAAATGGTGTTTAGTTCCGAGCCAGGAGTAAAAATATCAGAAACACGAAGCATTGGCCTATACAGTAATTTATAATCTTTCCCATGAAAAAATGCTAATCCTGTATAATGATGACTGACATCTTAGCTTGTACTACTGGCTAACAGTTACTTCAAACATGAATCAAGGTTTATTTTTCGAGTCACTGAGCCAACGCGATGTTTACAAGGTCAAATCTGGTTCTTAATGCTTGGATAATCGCTCAGTCCTTGTCATATATACTTTTGGAATTACTAAAACCTATATAATCCATATTGTTTCAAAGTAAAACAATAAAACAAACCTTTTGAGACGTGAAATACATTATGTAATTTTATACCTAAGATTCCTCAACATTATTTTCAATGTGTTTCAAAGTATTTATTTTATAGAAAATGAAAAACGTAATGGAAATGAGAAATCTAAATAATAAAGAACCACAAAAAAGTGAATATATTTTGATTTTAATAGATGAAATTTTAATTTAAAAAATGTTGTTAAGACATGTTACATAAACGATAGCAAAACTAATCAGTAATTCAAAATATGTTAAAACTGACATATTAATAGAACAAAAACAGATTTTGGCATTGGGTAGACACCGGCCTTAGCTTAACTCGATTCAAATAAAATATTGAAATATAATGCTTAATTTAACAAAATAAGTCACGAATATAGATATGATTAACTAATATAGTATGATTTTGAAATGGGTTTGAACTCTATGGCCAATGTTAACTAACTTATATTGATTTTAATTCAGCAGCTGTTTTCTTTCTTCCTATTAAATCATTAACCTACAAAAACAGCTGATTATTACCAGCAGGAGATTCATTTAAAAATGAAAGCAAAATGAGACTAATATTGCCGAAAAGCTTTTACGTTTTAAATGTTTGTTATATACTTTTAAAGGGGCGGAGGATAATTTCAAGCATTGAACAACTTCTCTAAAAGTATTACTAAGAAATATCCATGAATAGATTTTCAAGAATGCTTGTAACTAAGCTAACATAGGAAAGTCCAAAATGACCAGTATTGGCCGTTCTAAGTATAGGTTGCTGAATGAAGTCATAGCGAGTAAAAATTTAGGTTCACTTCGTTGAACCGCGGAAAAACAATACTGACTTTGAATGAAGATAAATTTACTGGCAGATGATTCATAATATATATTTCATTCCAAGGGTCGAAAGTAATTCTTTTCATATGAGCTCAACGTTTTAATTTGAACGAGTTACAAAAATACATTTACGAGCTTATTTTTTGTAGGACTGTATAAAATATTGTACAAACCAAATGATTAAAACACTAAAGAGCATAAAATCCATCTTGTTTTTGCTGATTACCTATCATTAGTCAAATACTAAATCGATACTAATAAATACTTTAATTACTAATAATTACGTTCGTTACTATAAATAACTTACCACTGACATGCACATATGTTCATCTGTTGTACGTTGTAATAACGAACAGCTGATGACCTTGACATTAGCTTATTCTTTCCCTCCCTAGGGTGAAAAAGGATTACTTTCGACCAGCAAATCATATATTTACTTATGTTGTTCCATTTTTTACGCTTAATTGATTATTGTCTGACGGAATAGAAATCATTGTATCAAACGAACGGTAATTACTTATTTGTTTTTTAGTTACTAAAATGGTGACCTACCCAGGTAGGTATTAACTTCACACACCCACACATATGTATATTCAATATTTATTTTAATTAGGTATACTCAATAGTACGTTTCTATGAATAAGTTGATACCAGTATTCCTTGAAGTTTGTTGTTGATAGACTCAGTTGTTAATGAAACTATATTTTTCAGAACCCCGTTTCCAGCTGGTATTTTATTTATTTAAAAAATACAGCTTATAACTGGAAAATGGTGGGGTTCAAATTATTCTTATTTCTTTGTTACGTTGGTAACACAGCAGTTAGTGAGTTGTTCAGGTGGAACGGTGTTTACTTCCGGTTGAGATAAATTCGAACGGGGTTCCCATTTAGAAGAACAAGGATTGTGTCCTTCAGAAGCAAATGACGCTGTAGGAAGTTCGTAGTCAACTACGACTCATATTGCACACTCACACACAATTGCATACTCTTGGTTCAAATGTGTTAGTGCAATCATTTAAATATAGGGAAAAAAGGGAGAATTTTTGGGGCGAAACTGTAGTCACCAAAAGGCCGTGGTTGAAGGCTAACTAGGATTTCGACCCTCGGTGGGGGCTGGGCAGTTCCCAAAAACCCGTTTTCCCAACCCCCTAATCCACTGGAAAAAGAAAAGACGTATTACAGTGAGTCCTTATCATTTCACTAGGGTATAAACGTCTACCCCGTCCGGCAAACCCTGAGGCACGCCAAGTATGCATCCTTTCATCCAGACCACCTCTCCGGAGTGACCTTAAGGATATCCACCACTTCCTGAGAGTCCTGGTCAAACTAGCTATTCAGACTCAGCCTGGGGAAGCTTCCAGGAGAGACAAGAAGGAGTCAAAGTGAAATGACTCACCAGTAATGCAATAGATTCCATCTTGTTGTTCCTAGTTTCGATATGACGAAGCAAAAACCAACGAGAACCGTTAAGAGAGTACAGTTTAATATCTTTAATCGATCAGTTCATTGCACCAATCATCAGTCACCATCAGACCTTATATCAGCAAAGAGTGGGTGAAAGACCTCTGCTTTACTTTATGTCTGAAAAAGAGCAACTGATTATTTTCAAAATTTACCTATAACCTAAATCAGGTGGATCTAATAAAAAAACAATAAAGGTGATCAACAGGTGATTAACAGTAAAATAATAATGTATTTTTCTTTATTGCGTTTTAATGTGGAATTTTTGAACCATGGTATTGTTGGCAACTCCTAATAAAAGTAGAAAATGTATCCGAAATACAATCAGCAAAAATCGATACAAAAAGTCAGATTTTTTAGCTTTAGCTTTTTTAAACTTTATTACTATATAATTTTCCTATTTTATTATTTCAGCTATACTAATCTGCACAAAAAACATTAAACGATAATATTTAAGTCTTTGATATAAGTTGTTAAATGTTACAGTCGAGATACTTTTGATTAACTATTCGAAGTAAAATATTGATTATATTTTGATTATTTAGGTTGGTATATTAAAGGTTTATTTATTTAATATGGAACAATAAGGTTAGCAAACCTAAGTTAGCAAATTACACCTACACCAACGTCCAAAGGGTTGCGGGGGATTTTTAACGAGGGGGGAGGTGAGTCATCCACTTGGGGGGGGGGCAGGGGACCAGGGGGGCGTGGCGTTGGACGATATATAAACAGTTAGTGGCCAGCCAGGTCAAACACAACCTGTGACCTGATCACTGCACCACAACACCATGCTCAGACCAGCTCTTGTAAGTCACACATTTTTGTTTACTATCTTCCAATTAAACATTTTCAATTCAATTGATTTGTAAAAACTGTTTTCAAAATGGTACATTCAATATCGTACGACTATAGCTTTATTATAGTCATAGAATTTATATTTGAAACAAATAGCTTTGCCTTGTTCCAGTTTTTAATTTCTACAATTTATTTAATATTTTAAATACACTATTCAAAACTATTTTAAATTTTAACATTTCATTTAATAGCTAAATAATTTTAATATTTCTTATAAAACCTCAAACTCAATGAATCGTAGGCTATAAACATTATTAGTAGAACTGAATTTTACAAGATATAAATTATGAAACTATTTTTCAATAATATAGGATTTGATTTTAACGTGGCATTGTGTTATAAATAAGCAATTTACGTTGAAAATTTAAAGATTTTTTTACCTAATATAATACTATGTATTTCCAATACTTAGTTTATTAAATTAATACATTCTTATATATCTAAATATCTTTTAAAATGTGTAGTAAACTATATCATGGAAATGCAATGTTCCATTAAAAATACTACTTTGTAACATTGTTTATAAACAGTTTCAAAATAAAATAATAAACATTTTTAAAATAAAAACCGTGTATTTTAAATAAAACACCTTAAAGTTAAAATATTATTATACGTGGATGAAATTCAAACCACCTATTACTAAAATATTAAATTTGATCTAATATGTGATCAAAATATTAAAAATTGTGGTCCAATATATTTTAAGTAATCAGTGTTTGTATTGAAATAATATGTTTTTATAACGAATGAATATTTTACAAAATGTATATTAAAATAAAATCATACACTACATAATATACTCGTTCATTTTCGTGTTTGTTAAAACCTGAATTTAAATAAGACGTAAAAACTCTTAAGTAGTTTAGGTTGTGAGTTTAAAATTGTAAAACATAGTCTTCAAAATGTTAACCATAAAAAATAAACCTAAATGAGTTTACCATGTTCGGTTTTTTATACAATATAATGCTTAAGATATTACATCATTACCAACTATATATCTAAAGGTTTTTATATGCTCATATTTAAATACTGTATAAACAAACTAGCATCATAATAATAGCACAATAATATACTGTAGTTTGCTATAGTGAAAATGGTTTACTTTATATGGAAGCAATATTTTTATAATAAACCAGTTTTAAATCCCTTTTATTTTGTTCAGTAGGCCTAACTATTTTAACTAAGGAAGCAATAACAATGTTTTTACAAAACTATTAATATATAATTTAAGTTCACTAAAGACATCAGTTTTAATGCAAAATATACTGAAGTAAAATTAGTATGAATTTAGGATTAACAAACCCCCTTTTTATGTAGTATATCGTTTTATATACTAAATTTCACTTTTATATCCATGTGAACTTTAAAATATATAAGGAAATACATAAATTAAAGATAGCTCCAAGAATAAAATACTTTTACAATAAAATGACTGCATAAATTAGAACTTTCTACACGAAGTATTAACAAGCTTAGGTGTAACACTAGTTTCTTCAAGAACTTATAAAGAAGTGTCATTTTCACTCTCAGAGGCTACTTTCGGACAAGTTAATAGTCTAACAAAGTTTTAATGGAGTCCCTTTATAAATATTTTAAAAACTCGTGACATGCATAGAACATCAAAACATTATTCATGTTTTATAAACTTTATTATTGCTACCCTCGTAGGGCTTAGAGTGAATCAAACTTATATCCTAATTGTTACAAAACGTTTTACATATTGCTTTTAAAGCCTAAAACAAGTTTAACTTGAAACTTATCACAAAGTTGATGTTTTAAAATGAATAAAAAGTAAACATGCCTTAACAAGTCAAAATTGAAGTCTCGTAACATAGATAATTTATAGCTAAGATGCGTTATTTAGAAAAATATATATCACGAATTTTACAAACAAATTATTATGATATCTTATGATATTTTTAATTTTCTACTTTCAATTGCTTTAAGGACCTTTAGAGTATAAAAGGATTTTTTCCAAAACACTGTGGAGTTGTTTAATATTAAATTTTAATTGAAAGTAAAATATGTATTGAATCAATCCATTTAATCGTTTTTAAATTTGTTTGTGTCTTATATGTTGATTGTGTATAAGTAATTCATAAAGTATGATGAAAATTATCCCTTTAATTTTTTATGTACATTGTGTCTGGTAGTTGAGTAATGACATTCGACTAACCAAAAGCCCATTAAGACTAAATTATTATTTTACTGGAATATTAAAAAGCTTATAATATATCATCTGGATTAGTTATCATCATGATATTAATATCATTCTACTGAATTGTCAAATTTGCATTCTATTTCTGTATACTTGGCACCTTTAGGGATATTTATTAGCAAAAACTATTAAAAAAAGTTAAATCAAAAATAGATTCTGAATTGTTATTTACACATTTCGAAATCTATTCAACGTGCACATTTTATAATATCATATGCTTTGGATGATTTTACTTGAATTGACTTCAAAGTTGTGTTTCAAAACTCCTAGTGTTAATAATTACCAAACTAATCATTATTTTTAATATTTATATCAAATTACAATTTTAGGATTTTTTTATTTGTAAACCTATACATTTCATACAAACATTTATTTATTTATTGTTGAATTCATTTTCAAAACACAAACAAAACTATAAATGGATTTTCACCTACGATAAAATAACCCTTTCTCAACATGTGATAGTTCAATCATATTAAATTAATAGGCATTCAAAATTATTAATAAATAAAATTGACATTCAAAGTTTTAAAATATTACTATACTATGAATATTAACTTCTGGAGAAAATGTGTCAAAAAATGTTAAGCTATGAAAATTATTTTACTTTCTTACAAATAAAAATAACTCAATTTCAATAATACTGTTATTTTATATCCAAAAATATTCGAATCCTAAACAACACTTATAAATTGTGTTACAAATAATCTGCTTAATACTTATCAGTCGTTATTGTTGACTCAGTAAGCTAAACATGTGTTAAAATTACATGAAAAGGAATACCGTAATAAAGGGAGGTATTACAACATTTTAATGAAAGCCTTTTTGCATGTGTAAACCTAGGCTTTAGATGCCAGAGCCAGCCTGCCTTTAATTAAACGAATTACTCGCTTCAGTTGGCAACATTGGCCCGCCTTGGGTGCTAAGAAAAAGCTGAATTTGTATTTTATTGTGTTACTCCCTTTAGCTTGAGAATCTAATCCTTATGAAAAAGGTTTTAATAAGGTTTATACAAAGGGAAATTCCATTGTCTTTTCCCCTATTTTATGAATTTTCGGTCACCTGAATATACATAAATAAACTATTTTAAGAAGTGTCTAAATTCAACATTTGATTCATTTTTATCCCCTAGCTTGGGTTAAAAAAGTAAAGAAGTTTTGTTCATTATTACCATAAAAAATTAAACTAAAAAAATAAATGTGTAATTGGATATTTTATTTTTATTAGAAACATGGGCTTCGCCGACAAGTTCAATATGGGTGAGGCATGACTTTGTATTATTAGAAAAATATTAATATTAATATTATTTTCTTAACGGATACAAAGAAAAGTATATCTATAAAACCAATAAACTGTATAGTTTAAACTAAAACTGCATTCAAATTTTAAATTTTTTCAGGCCTTTTTAAAAAATCATCAATTATGCCGCTCCAAATGTACTGATGTTAAAGTCTAAAAAACTCTGAGAGCTTATTCTTCTCATTTAAATTATAGTTATTTTAATCTTAAACTAAAACTGTACAATTTTAGGTTTTACACACTACAAACGAAAGCAGCAACACTAACAGTTTCTGTCAGTTATACCCACTTGAATTTCATAAACTTGGTGTCTACCTCAGGCAAAACTTTATTAACTAATTAACAATGGAAATTAATTTGGACACTTCCCTCCCAAGGTTATAGGTTGAATCAGTCCCTTAAGAACAGTGGGGTGTTTTCATTATTTCCTCGTATATTTGTTTCTATTTTATAAGGGTTATAAGTCAACATTGATGTATCTGAAGACAGGCTACGCGTGCTTCCAATCAGAGGGTCATATTTCTCCTTCATCAGATTTTCTTTTTCTTTTGTCTAGTTGCTTTTTGGTTTCATCTGTTTTTGTAACTCAGTTCAGAGAGTTTTTTTTACTGAAATGCCTTAACTTGAAATTGGCAACATTGTTTAATTTTTTAATTTCTTTAATTTAAAATGTTAAGGACAAAAAATTACTGATTATTATTAATAATATTATTAATATGGGGTTTATTGCATTTTATCCATAAATTAATGGCTATTAGGAATTAATTTAAATATTTAGTTTTTAAGAAATTAGTGATGAAAGAGATCGTTAATGTACTTAGTTTAAAGAAGTGACAAACTTTTTGGACGATAGGTAAAATTTAACGATATGAAAGAATTGATAAAATTAAACTTTAAAATTCTTGCAAGTGGTTTTAAACATCTGGAATACATTTATTCTAGTTATTTAAAATAAATACAACATATAAAATTACGAAAAAGAAGGTAAATACTAAACTATCAAATTTTAAAGAACGTTTTTGTGTTAATGTTTCACCTAGTTAATAAATGTTTTGCTAAATAAATTTATAAATAGTTTGTGTGTGTTTTGGATTTGACTTATCTTTAAAATCCTAAACTTCTTAACCTTTTAAAGTTTTTACAAGCTATTTTCACATAGTACATGTATTATTATTCTTTAAGCTAAAATAAATTTGCTAATACAATTTTTAAAGTATTTTCAGTGCATCTAAAAAGAATAGAAATTATCAATGTTTTATTTTACTACCCCTAATACCTTACGAAAAAATATGTTTTACGTAACTATTATGGATTTGAATAAAAACTAAAGAGGGAGAGTTTTTTATGTACATATCAGATTAAAGAGTGTTTGAATTATTTTTTTATAAAAACACAGACCATAGACCATATAAGCATAGCAGTTATAACAGGAGAAGAGTTTTTTAACTATGCTTTTAACATGATATATTACGACAGATACAATGAAGTAATACAATATGTATTATAATAACACAGAAAGGGTAACGTTAATCCGTGCATTATCACAACGCCAGTAAGACAAAGTGTGTTTATGAGGATAATAAATCCCTTCTGCTGTATCCAGTTACCACGCTCTATGTTTAATGAACTCGTGCCAGCTAATGATTTAATACCAACAAAACTGCGACTTAGGCTCTTATTTTATAATTAAAATGTAGTACATTTATACCACATTTCTCGTCTTTTAACAATATTTTTATCTCTCAAATCTCTCTGACTTAAAAGTTCTCTTCAGTTGTAAGATATTAGAGGTAAAGATCACAAAACTTAATTAAAATATTTAAACAGTATCAAGTATCAAATGAGTGAATGTAAAAAATTTAATTAGCTATATTTTTTATAAAAAATTCAATTCTAATGGAAACCCTTTTTTACATTTTAACTCTTGGAATTTTGTACTACAGCACTGTTTATTATGAGTACCCGTATGTAAAAATGAGAAAAACGTTTTTACTTCTAAAATACTTCTGAATTTAAGCTCAAAATTTGTAGTTAGCTCAATTGCGTAATGTTAAAAAATTTAATTTGTATAATAAAAGTTTTACCTTGTGAGAGTGGATCGTACCGAAGTGTTTTTATCCCTTTATTTTACAATTTCAAATCCACCAACGTATATTATGTGTTTTGTAAATTTTTGTGATTTCAAATTTAAATGAGTTTTGTAATTGTAAAACTATTTTTTATCCCTTGAAACTTTATATACCGTACCTAATGTATAACATAATGTACGATGTATATAAAACTTATGATTTTGGAGAAAATACCTATTTTCTCCTGTAACTTATAATATAAATAGGATAGAATAATTATATATTATTAATAACACGTCCAAAAAAATTTAACATGTTAATCTTATATATAACGCTAGTAGATGTATTTATTCTAAAACCCCGTTTCAAAAGCAGCTCGATTTGTCTAAATCGTCTAAATTAAATTTACAATGTTTTCTTTAAAATGAAGACTAAAAGTAGAGAATCCAGTTGTGTCCAGACTTATACAAATTTGAATTTATAAATCCTGTTTATTTCGGTTACGAAGGAAGGAAAGGTTAAGGTTTTGTACAGCCTTATTCAATTAAGGCTCTAAAACAGGAAATATATTTCAAACTTAATGTCGTTTACTAAAACTGTTTATTTATGTAAATTGGTAAGTTTTAATGTTTTATATGAAAAAAATTTTAAATTAGATTTTTCGATTATTCTATTAATAAATATTGATTTTTTAGAAACGGGACTAAAACAGATTAATTTAATTCTTATTTTAATGACTACTTTTTCTAATGAGCATTAACTTTCTATAAAATGACTAAACATATAAAAACGTTTAAATATTTAATTATAAGTTACTCCCTCCTATTATATTTATCCTGCTAATACTTAAGAAGAATACACCAATGTCTGAGTACTAAATTTGTTCTAGATTGTTCAATCTTTTCTAGTTGTTGATTAATGTTTTTTCGATATCGCATTTCGCAAAGAGCCTTCCCGCCCACAATGACTTCGACCTTGAGTGTAATTCTTCGCTGTGTTCGTGTCTGTCGGACAGTTTGAGTCATAACAATACTGTAACCGTGACTCGTCTGGTGGTGACCTAGAGATCTAGACCCTGCTGCCAGACAGACCACTCCGCGCGGCGGGGTTTATTTTAGGGATAATTTCCTGTTTCAGGGATATTTCCCCATTTCTGCGGTTTTTCCTTCTTTACACATACGTTCCTATTTTGGGATTTTTGTTATTTTAGAGATATCTCCTCATTTAAGTATTTCAAGACGTTCGGGAAATATCGTCCCATTTCAGGGATATACCTATGTATTACGTGGTTTTTACCATTTTCTATAAGTGCAAAAATCAAAATACTGATAGGTAAGAACAATTAAAAAAATTTTAGTTTCCATTGTATCTACTAACATTTCATTTGTTCTATTAAATAAAAAATTTAAATTTTAAATATTAATCTGTTTCTTGAGCTTATCATTTATTTTTACTCCGTCGCACTTTAGTAATTAAAAAAATGTTAAGTGAAAGTTTGTATTAAAATGACTGATTGCTTAACGACTGGGATGGTGGTGGTGACGTCCTGTAATCCAGCTACTTGGAGGTCAGGAATTGTGGATAGTTGTGAGAGATGGCCGGTGGATGTAGTGTTCTCTTGTGTGGATAAACGTCCGCGCAGTTGAATACTACGTTAATCCGCGAAGACCATCCTCAAAATTAGACCAATTCGTTATTCAGAGGCCGTGGTTCGGATTCCACGTTAAACTGTAGGTCCATTAATTGCCATCGGATGTTGGGCTATTAATTAACAGTCCTGTCTACGGAACATGTCTGCCTTAGTCAGTAAAAAGACTACAGGATCGCGCCACAATCATCTTACACTCAATCCTCATCCATACTTGGCTTAAAATACCTACATTGTAGTATGGTCGCCATTTCAATAATCTAATCTAACATCATTTATTCATAACAAATTAAACAAATTTGGCTGAATTAAGTAAAAACCTACATCAAAGTTCTCACTGTACTGATCTCATTACGTGACTCATAAAAACATTGCAACCCATTAGTCCTCTGGATTGTATAAAAATTTTAAAATGTAAACATTTGATTCCAGATCTGCCTGCTGTTCGCCATCCTGGCGATGAGCTTCGCCGCTGAGGAAGAGAAGTCCAAGGGTGCGGACGACGACCTCCAGAGGTCCGAGACGTTCTGGGGCGGATACGGAGGCAGAGGGTGGGGAAGTGGCTACGGGGGCTACGGGGGTTATGGAGGTTATGGGGGTTATGGGGGATATGGAAGTAGAGGATACGGCGGATATGGTGGATACGGTGGTCATGGTGGATACGGAGGTTATGGAGGCTACGGAGGTTATGGAGGCTACGGAGGTTATGGAGGCTATGGGGGTTATGGAGGCCGAGGCTGGGGCAGAGGGTACGGCGGACACGGGTACTGGGGCTGAGCCCTCACCCTTCTCCCTTGACCATCAACCTGCAGACAACCCACACCAACATCAACGATCTGACTCAACCTACCATCTTTAATTTTAAGACGAAATGTGATAATTTATGTGACCGTATACAAATTGTGCAATCTATTTAATTTTCTACACACATTTCTAAAATAAAATATATTAAAACTCTACTGTTATTATATTTCACCTGTGAACATAGTTATTATTGATAACAATAGGTTTTTGGTTTTACAGAAAGGTTTGAATGTATACCACTAGCTGATCCAACTTTTGTATTGTGCCATATCATAGAACTTTTTTTAACTTGAATGAAAACTTAAATATTTTTACATCATACTGTCCGGAAATCAGTCATTTTCAGTTCTCTATATCGTCCGAAAAATCATTGTTTTTGGGTTACTTAAATAAAAGGGAACTGAAAAGACATAATGGTAAATTTGTCGGGTTTCTAACCTCAAAATTTGTTTCTGACACATCATAAGTGTTGTTTACTATATGTACGATATTTTACGTTATTCTAAGCAACCTAAAATACCGTAAATGTAAACATTGATGACGACTTTGTATTATATCTAATTGTGTAACGATTAAGAGGTTATCCCCAGAGAACGTTGAAAATAGTTGTTCATCCATTGGAGCAAAAGTGTCTTTTTGGTATTCCCTTTGGGAAATAGGTTAAATCATGGTTATGACTAAAAGGAATGTTTTCGTTTCATTTAAACAACTGTTCTTATTCTTTTATATTAAAAACTCAATACAATAGCTCTAGTAGTTTCTATGGAAACCTGTTACATATTTTCCATCTTAAAAATCACCAACAACCCTCTCCCACAGAGCTAAGACATATCCTGTGTCAACATAGTATGAAACTTATTTAGTAAAATTGTGGTTTTGATAATTAGCTGTGTTTACTGTATACATCTGTTTCCATAGAAACTACCAGAGCTATTGGTGAATTTTAAAATAACGGAATAAGAACAGCTGTTTAGATGAACTGAAACCATTCCGTTTAGACATATCTATGATCTAACCTATTTCCCACAGGGAAGTAAATACAAACATTTTTTGCATACACTCTTTTCTAATAACAGTATTTATGTTGCTGGGCGATTCCAATAGGGATGAACTTCTCTTCAAATACAAGTTTTAACAATTAAGAGAAATCCAATTAGTTTGCAGCCAGAATATGTTTATCATAAAGATATTTAGAAACCCATCTTGAATAGTAACATTTTTCTGAAGGTGTTTTTAGACATAGTGTATCTTGTATGCACTGGTTAAATGTAAAAATTAAAATTAACCACAAAACAAAGCCCAGATCACTAAATATTATACATAATAATACTAAATAATATGTATTGTCCTACAAAATAACTGTCAAAAGATTGTTTCAATATAATAATGTTATTATGAGAAATGAAAAAGGCACAGCTTCTGTAAGCTCCTAAAACCATGGCATAACAATTATTGTGTACTATAGTTATTTCTATACTTTAATGTGAACAATGTTTATATATATTTAAAACAAGGATATCAAAAACGGCTCTAAAGAATTTCTTTAAAATGTTGCAAATTAATTAATTAATTTCTGAGTTAAAATAAATTTCTAAATAGGTCTCATCTATGAATACTCCGATTTTATCGTAAAATTAAGGAGATTTAAATGTAAATAAACAAAAACGGAACAGCTGCACTATGATTGATTGAAGATGGCATACATTTTTTTTACGTGTAGGATATATACAAAGGTTTTGGATTATATGTTTATAGTATAATGAATAAAATGGTATAAAAAGTCAAATTTTATAAACACACTGGCATTAAAACAACTGTGTGAAATAATTTCAGAGTAATATATTACCAAATTTTTATTTTGACAGAAAAATATTGTTTCGGGTGAATTTGTCCAAGTCAGCTCTCAAATGAACGGACTCTATCCGTGGTGCTATCTGTATAGCCTGGAGCACTTCTAAGTGCAAAATAATCCATTTGAATCTCGGGCATAACACTGTATTTTGTCATGGATATTATTTTTTGTTATTGGCTCAGACCGGAGCCCTACGTCCCTCTCAAAGTGGGGGAGGGGTTGAGCCCCTTATCTCTCGGTCGCATTATAGAATCGTCACTAGGGCGTACCAGATACTGGTTCTAAATCACTACACCCTTGAATTTTAGATTCATAAGAAAAGTTTAATCATTTTTCTATTTCCTTCAAAAGATACAAAGCAACCCAAGCTACATGAAAGAGTTGTGACAATAATCACCAGTTCGAAGGCGCATTGTAAGGAACTCGCAATATAAAAAATGTTTGTATTTACTTCCCTGTGGGAAATAGGTTAGATCATAGATATGCCTAAAGGGAATGTTTTAATTTTATCTTAACAGCTGGTTCTATTCTTTTATATTTAAAATTCAATACAACATTTCTGGTAGTTTCTATGGAAACCTGTTACATGTTTGCCATCTTAAAAATCACCAACACCCCCCCCCAGAGCTAAGACATATCCATGTCAAAATCGGTATCAGGGGACTGGCACATACATTCTCGCTTTAGTAAGTTTAAAAACGAAAATCTTTAGTAAAACTCTTTTTTTGAAATTCATTATTGGTGATGGTGGATTTATGTTATTTAGTTTTATATTTCTGACATTTTCCATCACGATTTTATGTAAAACAAAGTTTCGTGACGTTTCGAGGTCTGGAATCTGATCCCGTCCTCAGGCGAACTAATATCTAAAACAAAACACAATTAACACATAATCCGGACTATAAAGCTAGAATAAAACCAGGTGTAGTATAAAAAATACAAGCTAATTCATTAGTTTTTGAGGTACAGAGTACCCTTAGGTTTCGCTTAGTTACTTTCTTCATCCCAGAACATCGATGCAGACTAAGTGTTAAATTATACATACTAAAATGTTTACTGGTAGTTCCAAGGTATTTTAAAATGTTTACCTACCAGTTTACCTAGATGATTTGCCAACTGTAGAAGCGGCGTGTGTGTGTGTTGGTGGGTGTGGCAGTGTGCTTGTGTGTGATCAGTCAGTTAGCTTCTGTGACGTTATGCTTTCCCTGTCCACAATTACAATGTGTTCCGTTCCAAAGGTTTAGCACATGTCTCTGGTCACTCTCCGTCAGGGTTCAGTCACTGTCACTCTACCGCTCTAGCTGACAGGTAGGAATCTCCTCATATATTATTATATTATTAATACCTTTCTGAAATGGCGACCTACCCAGGTAGGTATTATAAGCCAAGTATGAATGAGACATAAGTGTAAGAAAATTGTGAAGCGATCTTGTAGTCTTGTTACTGACTAAGGCTGACATGTTCCTTAGACAGGACTGTTAATTAATAGCCCAACGAATAGCAATTACTTAGCTTAGTAATCACTTGAAAACGGGAGGAGTTTCTCCACCTCCAGAAAGGTTGTTTAATTAAAAACATAGACTCGTTGAAAAGGTCTAATAAAATATATTAAATAAATAATAACTAACACCATTAAGAATTTCAAAGATTCTTAAAATAAGATTATTGCAGCGGTTTACACCACGGAAAACCATAATAAATCATATTTTATTTTAAAACCCATTAACTTTTACGCCAGGTTTGCTCGTTACATTTTTCATTATACTTTTATTAAGTAACTTATACGACTTTGAAGTTAAGTTGACTTTAAATGTTAATTGCATTTTTAATAATAGCAATGTAAAGAAAATATAACATACCCAGAATGGGATTTCGCTTTTTTCATTTTCTGTGTTATTACTTCATTAAAATTCTGAATAGAGACCTACCCTGGTAGGAATTTAAAGGCAAGTGTGAACAAACCATGAGTGTAAGATGATTGTAGAGATCCTGTAGTCTTGTTACTGACTAAGCCTGACATGTTCTAAGCGCAACATCTAATGTCGTCTTAGGGATCTACAGTTTAACGTGGGTTCCGAACCACAGTTTTGCTTCTGAATTTCCAATTGGACTTTGCTTTAATTAACGTCTAAAAATAACTTCAGCATATGCTCCCAACTTGAGGGCTTTTAACAATTAATTAACATCCTCTTAAGAGTCTTCCTCACTCCGGCAGAAACACGAAATATATTCTCTTGCTCCAGATGAAACGAGTAAAGATCTAATGTTAACACCTTTTTTGTTTTACGGATAAATATTGGTTCTAGGGTATACCTGATATATCCAAAAAAAATCAATTGTGTAAGTACAAATAATTCTTAAAAGTAATGAAAGTTGAGTATCTTTTAAACATCGCTGAAACTATTGTTTACTCATTTTGAATTTTTTTTAGATATGAGGACTCTAATATAACTATTCAACTAAATTTTTACCAATTTTAAATAAAATCTGATTAAAAATGGTGTCTGAAGCGGGGCAAAAATAACATGTTTCGTTTCAAAAGCTGACCGGTTGACGAGAGACTACTGAACTACTAGCCTTCTTACAAAAAAAGATGAGGAAGACTCTTAACGTGAGAGCTCGGCTGCTGTATGGTGTATGGTATATGGTGTATGACGCGTCTCATGAATGACCACAACAAGGCGACGTCCTGTAATCCAGCTACTTGGAGGTCACGAATTGTGGATAGGTGTGAGAGATGGTCGGTGGATGTAGTGTTCTCTTATTTGGATTTAGGTCCACACTATTGAATACTATGTAATCCACAAAGACTATACTCATAATTGGACCAATTCGTAATTCAGAGGCTGTGGTTCAGATTCCACGTTAAACTGTAGGTCCATTAGTTGCCACCGGCTGTTGGTCTATTAATTAACAGTTCTGTCTAAGGAACATGTGAGCCTTAGTCAGTAACAAGACTACAAGATCGCACCACAATCATCCCACACTCAATCCTCATTCATACTTGGATTAAAATACCTACATTGTAGTATGGTTGCCATTTCAATGATCTAATTTAATCTAATCTAATAAGCAACAATGAACAGTTTCATATCGACTGAACTTGAGGTTTCTGCTTTCTCCCAGGATTATCCGCGTAATTATCACGGTAATGTAGTGTCTCTACGACACTGCCGCAGACGGTCTCTTCACCCACCCTTTCCTAGACTTTTAGTTCCCTACTTCTCACTTTTCATCGTCTCAGTCGACAGCCACACTCCAGTGAGTATAAATCCTCACAGACATTTTTGGGACACAGGTTCCAATTCACGACTTTTATTTTAAAATCTTACACCTGTTTTTTAGCGAATTTCCCATAGGGAAGAAGCTATTACCGTAGGTCTCATGGCGAGACTTAAGCCCGGGACCATGTTATTTTTTCTTCTTTAGGTGCCCAGAGTCCAAAAACAATAGTCGTTAAAATTTATATATATATATATATATGTATATATGTATGTATATATATATGTGTCTGTGAACACGATAACTCTCGTAAATGGTCCGATCGAGACCAAATTTGGTAGAGACGTGTATTCCTACAAGTGCTCGGACGAGTTCGTAAACCAGACATATCGGTCAATGGGAACGGGTAGTTTGGGGGGGTTTTGTACCCCAAAATGGTTTTTTTGCGTTTTTCACATGTAATTTTTAAAAATTTCTAATTTTATATATCACCATTGGAATCAGCTTAAAAAACTACACAATTAAGTTCCTTAAAGTTTTTCTCTATCTTCAACGGTTACCGAGATATAAAAAAATCTAAACACAGTACGTTGTATTGTGGGGCTCCAATGTTAATCTTATGGAGGATTAGGGAAAATTAATTTTTCACTTATTATCTAATATTTTTGGATGAAACTTGATATTTAGCTTCATGTGGTTGAGATCCATACATTTGTGCTAAGAAATCATAGTTATGTGTTTATCATGGCAGCAAACCTGCATACTTTTCCCATGTTAATCATATAGGAAATAGGCAAACTCCTTTATTTATGGACAGATGTTGATGAAAATTGGTATAAATGTTAAAAATAAAATTTTTGATGGTATAAATGGTTACTTTCAGTGTTCCTCACAGCAGCAAACCTACTCACTCTTTCCCATTTTAATTTTATGGAGAATAGGCAAATAATTCTCATGTTTATCGACAGATTTTGACCAAACTTGTCATATATTATTATTATTATATTTTTTTTATTTGGAAATTCGCTGAGTACGCAGGTCTGCTGTGACGGGGGTATTTTTTAACTGTGTTAAAATTAAAATTTTGATAATTTTTTACTTAAGCTATTATAGGTTAAAGTTTTTATACAATAAAAAGTTCCTATATATGGGTGCGGACAAGACAGATATACTTTAAAATGTTATTCATCCGGGTTCGTCCATCCCATTGATCAAATATTTAATGTTCTCCTCATGTATGATTCACGAGCTGGAGGCGATTTTTGATACCACGTTATTCTGTATTCGTTTATGAACGAACATATTCAATTTTTTCTAGTAAGTAAGGTTCATTTTACTGTAAACATTTGACACTAGTAGTTTGCGCGCATACCCCAATGTCCACGCACTCCATGTACTGACAACGCGGGGGCACAAGAGTGCTCGACTTCATCTCTTTAGCTAGCCTGTACTGTGCTACTCTTTAAAAATAATTAATTGGGATTAACAACTCGTCCGCCACACACTCAATTTTTTAGAGTTTTGGGACCCAACGTGAGCCTATTTTCCTGAACATTAGGGCTCAGAATCTATTTTGTAAAGCCCTGATCATGCTATTCGTTTTTTGAGACCAGTTGTTGGGATGCGCCTGTTCACGCAACCTGTTGCTTCAACCGAAGCCACAATATCGTCTATATTCAAAGAAGGACTTTCGGAGCGGTCGTCAACCACTTTTGAATTCTCATACTCACATACACTCTTGTCGTTATTAACCATACAGTTTAGCTACAAAATTCTGCACAACGCTGTTTCCCAATCTTGACGGTACACTACACAGCGCACGCACTCATTGCAGCATGCCTGCAAACGAGTAGTGTTACAAAAAATAAGAATATAATAAAAAAAATACCTTACTTAGTTGCATGATAATTAAATGCGCTCACATAGTCTGAGTAGGCTATTTCAGGGTTTAGTACCCGCATCATTCTTTGAAGGTCGTTTCTTTCAATCTTGGGCGAAATACTCTCTAAATTTTGCAATGGTTTGACAATGACTCCGCAGTTGTGGATTCTTCCTAATAAGTTGTTTTGTAAGTAACACTTCTGAATAAATATGTAACTTCACTCTCACCACGTACCATTCACTCATATTGCCGGTCTACGCAAACCGAGATACTGTAAAAGAATTTGACAGAAGATAGAAAACTTTACTTAAGTTAGCATGTTACATTTTAGTAGAGATGGAGCATTTTCAATATCATATCATTTTCGGTTATAGTTTACAGGAAATTAGTTATTAATTTTAACTTGTAGGATTAACTAAATTTATTTATTGAATAGGTTATAATGCGCCTAGTTGCCACAGTTAAGGTGACCAAAACAAAATTATTCAAAACCTCCGCAAAGTTTGTTTTTTCTATATCTGCGAAGGAACGTGACTGCCCTCAGAATATCCGAGATATGACTGTTTCGATTAGATTATATTAGATTATTGAAATGGCGACCATACTACAAGGTAGGTATTTTAAGCCAAGTATGAATGAAGATTGAGTGTTAGATGATTGTTGCGCGATCTTGTAGTCTTGTTACTGACTAAGGCTGACATGTTCCTTAGACAGGACTGTTAATTAATAGCAACAGCCGATGGCAACTAAGGGACCTAAAATTTAACGTGAAATCCAAACAACAGCCTCTGAATTACGAATTGGTCTAACTATGAGGATGATCTTTGCGGATTAACGTAATATTCAATAGTACGGACGTTAATTTACACAAGAGAACACAACACCCAACGACCGTCGCTCAAAACTATCCACAGTTCGTAACCTCCAAGTAGCATGATGCATGATGACGCCACCATCCCAGTCAAATTCACTGACCTGAGAATATCCGGAATGTGACTGCCCTGAGAATATCCGGAATGTGACTGCCCTGAAAATATCCGGAATGTGACTGCCATCAGAAAATCCGGAATGTGACTGACCTCAGAATATCCGGAATATGACTGACCTCAGAATATCCGGAATATGACTGACCTCAGAATATCTGGAATATGACTGACCTCAGAATATCCGGAATGTGACTGACCTCAGAATATCCAGAATGTGACTTACCTCGGAATATCCGGAATTTGACTGACCCCAGAATATCCGGAATGAGACTGACTGACCTCAGAATATTCGGAATGTGACTGACCTCAGAATATCCGGAATATGACTGACCTCAGAATATCCGGAATTTGATTGACCTGAGAATATCCGGAATGTGACTGACCTGAGCATATCCGGAATGTGACTGACCTAAGAATATCTGGAATGTGACTGACCTGAGAATATCCGGAATGTGACTGACCTGAGAATACCCGGAATGTGACTGACCTCAGAATATCCTGAATGTGACTGACCTCAGAATATCCGGAATGTGACTGACCTCAGAATATCCGGAATATGACTAATATGAATGATAGTAAGGTTTTTACTCAACATTCTAGTTCTTACTCCAGTAATTCTTGTTCGGACGATATAATGCAGTTGATGATTCAGTAAACCAACTCAGGAGATTTTCTTCTTCGTCTATGGCTTCTCGGTCTTCAAAACATGATAGAAATAAGACTGACTACAAAGCTTTGGGTATAAAAAATCTATGTATATAAAATCCAAGGATATAACCCTTGGCATATTATATTCGGGATATTCTCAGGTCAGTCACACTCTGGATATTCTCAGATCAGTCACATTCCTCATATTCTGAGGTCAGTCGCATTCCGGATATTCTGAGGTCAGTCACATTCCAGGTTTTCTGAGGTCAGTCACATTCCAGATATTCTGAGGTCAGTCATATTCCAGATATTCTGAGAGTATCTGTAAGATCCTTGACTGTGAAATATATAAAATTGTCTCCAACTCGGGAATATCCTAAATACCCCCACTTTCAGAATGTTGCGACACAAACTATATTTTTCACCTTGTCGTATATTATACAATGGAAGAAATAAAATTAACAAAACCTCACATCCAAACCGATTCACGAAATACTTAAACCACTGGCCAACTAAAAGTGACAAAACTTCAGTCTGCAAGCCTCTTCCCCAATGCAACATTGCAGTCCACTTCAGTTATATTATTTTGTACTTGAATGTTGACTTGTTAACAAAACACACAGTCACAAAGAAGAACTACAAACATGGTGCACGGTTTTATGTAACATACATTGGATAATTAGCAGATAAACAATAAAACTAATCATAGCAGGCACTCAGGTGCATGTGTGGTACAAGCAGTTAATTGGGGCTCTTTCCTCATCCATTGGTAACAGAGTGAATACCTCTATGTCACAATAGATTCAATTATTTAGATTTAAACAGTAGTTTTCCATCCCTATGTACAGAGCATTGTAAATGGGGTAGTACGGTACAGATTGACATCTTTAACAAGAATAAGAATTGAACATTTTGTAAAGTCTGAATCATGTGTGTTCTATCCCCAGAATGACCATCCACCGGACAGTAGTGACGTTGTCGCTCTACCTTTCAACAGTCTGGAGCTCCCAGATCCTGATGATAACCTTGGGTGGCACCAGAAGTCATAAAGTATGTACTGAAACTATTTAATTTTTTTGTTTAACAAGTAAAACAAAGTTTCAAGCGTTTCAGGATTTGGAATCTGATCCCCTCCTTAGGTGAGCTAAAACCTAAATCATAAGAAGATTTGAATAGATTATATTAGATTATTAAAATGGTGACCCTACCACAAGGTAGATATTTTAAGCCAAGTATGAATGAAGATTGAGTGTAAGATGATTGTGGTTCAATCTTGTAGTTTTGTTACTGAATAAGGCTGACATTATCCTACGCAGGACTGTTAATTAATTGCCCAAAAGCCCATGACAACTAAGGGACCTACAGTTTAAGGTGAAGTCCAAACCACTGCCTCTGAATCAACTTCAAGTTATCCATTTCTTGATATTTGTTTTCCAGGTGCCTTTCCTAACCCTAGGACAGGGACTAGTCTCTCGAGGCCACAACGTCACACTCTTCAGTGCCTTTCCCCCTGGCTCTCGCCCTGAGACTGCCTCCAGACCTAGGGCCATAGAGGAGATCACGCCAGCTGCCTTGGTGGAGGCCGTGGAGGGATTTGGCGAGATGGATGTGCTCAGCTACAAACTACGAGGCCAGAGCCCGTACTCTGTGATTGATCTCTTCAACTTCACTTATAAGGTAAGAAGGGCAAAGCCAGTAAAACTTTTGGAATCGATACTAGTTGGAGCGGGTATCAACCATGTTTAGATTTGAATATGAGTCTTTAAACACATTAGGGTGCGGTTGTTACTATTACCTATACATTTTTGAAATAGTGACCTATCAAGGTAGTTATTTTATGCCAATTATAATTGAGAAATGAGTGTAAAATTATTTTACTGGCTAAGGCTGACATGATCCTTAGACAAAACCGTTAATTAATATCAGATCTAGATTTTAACGTTATATAGGTTGATATGTACATGGAAATTAAAGGTCTTCTGAAGCAAAATTTTTTTTAAAGTGGAAAGTTGTGAACTTCAAACCGCTGCAATTTTGTTTTTGATCAATTTATTAAAATCAGGTTTGCAACATTTTTTTCTACTAATTAAGACCTTTAATTCATTTGTTATTCATAATCAATCTGTATTTATACATTTGAGATTTCCAAATTTTTCCCCATGGACCGTCCTCCATAGGTTCCATCCAGTCACCATGTACACAGATTAGTAGCTTCCTATTTACCAGTAATTATATGCTAATTTTGTTGAGATATCTATTTTCATTTTAAAGTTTAAAAATCTTCCCGAGACTTAATTGACAATTTGTACGTTTTATGGTAATTTTGCTTTAGGGCTTATAATATGCCTATTAAGCTGTTCCAGTACTTTTCCAACACAATTTAAATGAGACTGTGTCATGTCCTGTAATCCAGCTTTTGGAGTCATGGTTTTAATTTAGTTTAGTGATATGGACTATTAAGTTGGACTTTTAATTAACACACACTATTTGTATATGTTAATCCCACATTCAATTCAGAGGCAGTGGTTCAATAATTTAAAGTTAGGTCCTTTAAATATGCCATTTAACTGTTGGACTATTATTTAATGATGTTTTTTATACTGAAACGCAAACTTATGGACTCCACTATTTTTTTGTTTTTTTAATTAGTATGAATTATTTTAGTGATTGAATTTTATGTTATATTACTATAACACATAGCTGATGTGATGGTGATTTTATAAAACACATAATTTAGCCGAAAAAAATAGCAAATTTTACAAATACAATAATAAATATTTCTGCATAGAAAAATTATTTTTATGGTTAGTAATAATTTTTTTAACAAGGAACTAACCCCAAAAACAACTATGACAACATACTTTGAGAAATCACAATTAGCACATTCTACACACACACACACACACTTTTCAAATTATCAAGGTAGATCCACTTTTTACACTTAAAAATTAAGCACATTTTACAAAAAAATAAATAAATATCGCTGCATTTAAGAAATATTTTTAAAATGGTTAGGAATAATTATTTTAACAACACAATATTATTTATTTCAAGTTATCAGCGTCCTCATCACCGATGATATTCTCATCATCTTCCGTTTTAGCTAGCCAACACGATAACTGTTCTGGGTTGTCCATCGTCTATTTATTAGTCAATACATGCACAGACTATGAAGTTTTTATATAAAAATAATGTTAACTATGTGAAATAAAATCCACAACAAATGTCACTCAGTGGAAAAATGGAACACGGGTACTTGCGTGGAGTGCACCTGCACTCCAATAGTGCGGCTCCTCGGGGGAAAAATCAATAAAAAATTTGTTTAGTATGAACTGGTTGCTGTCACTATACTGACAGGTTCCAGGGGTGTCAGAGGGAAAGTAGATGACTGCTCAAGGTCACAAGTGCTGTCAACTACGTTTTATGAACAAAACAACAAAACTGGAGTGCCACCGCACTCCGCGCGAGCACCAGAGTGTTAACAGTTCTGTCTAAGGAATATATGTCACCCTTAGTCAGTAACAAGACTACAAGATCGCGCCACAATCATCTTACAATCATTTCTCATTCATACTTGGCTTAAAATATCTACCTGGGTAGGTTGACATTTTGTTTAAGATTATAAAGTTTAAGAAGTAAAGTAACTTTTTCATCATTACATGTTGAAGGATTATTTGTTCCCAGATCTGTGAGACCTTTCACACCCTGCCGGAGACACGCCTCCTGCTCTCCTCCAAGGTTGACCTTCTCATCCTGGACGGTGCCTTCCCCGAGTGTCTTCTAGGGCTCGCAATCCACTTCCAATCCCCCTTTATTTTCCTCAACACCGTGGCCTTCCACACAGTCCAGTTGTCTCTCGGAGGTAACCCTGTCCTTCCCTCGATCACCCCGTTCCTGGATTCCCCCTACTCCGACCGAATGAACTTGTGGGAACGCACTGTCAACGGGGCCTATCACCTGGGTTCCCAGATGATCTCTATTGTTCTCAACAAGGTAGGCAGTTGATGCGTAGAGTAATTTTGGATTAATCGCCTGCCAATAATACAATACGCAATGGATTTGTTATTTTATTTTACAAATAATGCTCAATGAAGTTGTTACGTGAGATAAAACTCAAAAGTTTTAATCTTAAGTACAATAGAACCCTATAAGCATTTTGCCATCAGGAACATTCATGGTATTTTTATGAAACATAAGCCTTATATTATTTTAGGTGTATTGAAAAATGTTTAATTTGCTCACATACAAAGTGATTTAACTGTATAATAAATACTGATTAATGAGTACTTGCATATCTGCAAAGACTGTTAATTATACCTAAAAAGCAGTCCGAGCAATGTTAAATGTTGATAGTAGAGCTCATTGCAAGCCTTTGTTTAAAGAATTAGGAATTTTAACTGATATGTCTTTGTATATTTTAAATTGTTTATTGTTTGTTAAAACTAATATTGAAGAATTCTCTACAAACAGTAATGTACATGATCATTTTACAAGATTTAAGTCTTTTCTCCGCCCTACTCAATGTAACTTTCAAACTACCATTAACAATTTTTGTGAATCTGGTAAAAATTGTACAACATATTACCTTCTCACATTAAGGGTCTAAATTTAAAACATTTTAAGATTACTGTTAGAAAATTATTGTGTAATATAGGCCTTATAATATCAACGATTTTATAGAATGCATGGGTTCAGTAAATAATGTTAAGTAATAACTATTGTTTTACATTTTTGTTTTTCACCTGGTCAAAATCAATAGTTGTTTCAAGTTGTAAATTCCAACACAATATACACTTTTTTCAATGTGATTATTGTGATTATTATTATTCACAGGTGTTCATAGAGCCAGTGGTTAGGAGACATCTAGGACCCAACCTTCCGACTAACACAGAGATTGGCCGAAACGTAAGCTTGATCCTCCAGAATGGCCACCACACCGTCACCTACCCACGGCCCTTCCTGCCCAGTGTTGTCGAGGTGGCATGCCTGCAGTGTTCTTCTCCTCGCCCCCTCCCCCAGGTTTGTGTTTTTCTACGCCCTTTGGCGTTTTCAAAATTTGAAGAGGAAAAGTCCATACTTAGGTATAGCTATTCTATGCTACGTTAATCTGAAGATAGTTTGTAGCACCCTGATTGGTTTAGTTTCCAAAACAACCATCTCCTTAATTCTTCTGGGTCTAAAAAGACCCTTGCAAAGATTTTCCAACAGTGCCAGGCAGTTGAGTGAGAAATGGGTTTTCCCATAAGGAATTTTGAATATTTTCCCATATTTCCCACTCAAAGGTGTTCTCATGAGTGTTAATTTTTCTAAGAAATAGGAAATATTATGGTTTCTTCTGTTGAATTTATTTTTTATTTTTTATTGCTTATCGTTTCATTATTTATTTTATTTCTGTTATTTGTTGACTTGAGCTGTCCTGAAAACTGGTTTTGTAACTGACAAACACTTAAAATAAGGTTTTTTTATTTATTCATGGGTAGCAGACTTAACGTCGTCCTTACAGAATCTTCAGGTGTTCGGCTATGTGAGACTGATAATCTTGAGATGTTTTGTAAGTGTCCTGTCAATATGATGTTCCTTTTGACCTGTTTTTAGTGAGCATGATTAATTAATAGCCCATTTATATGGGAAAGTGGAAACTGAGCCCAGATTTGGTCCTTGCGGGACTCGATCTGGTGGCTTACAGTTTTGAGGCCGAGCATTACAACCA
Source organism: Nephotettix cincticeps (assembly GCA_023375725.1). Lineage (NCBI taxonomy): Eukaryota > Metazoa > Arthropoda > Insecta > Hemiptera > Cicadellidae > Nephotettix > Nephotettix cincticeps. The sequence continues at coordinate 139,717,909 of CM041786.1, forward strand.
CTCAAGACTCTACTAGTTCTACTACAGGTCCCTGAAGCAAGCCAGTTCTACTCTTTGACTCTACAAGATGAGTCAGTACAGTACAGATGAATCGAGGTTAAGGATTTCGATACCTTTTTTTGTATAAACTTACAGTGTTGAGTTGTTTCTCACTGTTTGTTCTATTTAATCTAACATTTAACCCCAACTACACACACTAGTGTAGCTTTGGCTGGTACATGCAGGTAAGCTCAGCACTTGCTCCCTCAAAAACAACCTAATTAGAGTCGATCTATTTCAAATTTATCGACAAATTTAATTATTTACCATATATTTTTTAGAATAGATTAGATTACCATATGATATGGAGACCTACAAAAGGTAGGTAGTTAAAGCCTAGTATGAATGTTTTCTATATTTCAGAAAATAACTCAGAGAGTTAGTTTAGATCTAGAGATCTTAGTACAAAGGTAGGGCCTACATATATGATACCAGTTCCAGTTCAATCTCGCTCGCAATCATAGATTTGAGGTTAAACTACATTTATCGCTTCATCTACTAAGTGTGTGACTCCTAGCAGGACTTGGAGGAGTTTGTGAGAGGTGGTGATGGCAGAGGGTTCATCTACGTTAGTTTTGGGACATCCTTGAGGTCGTCCCAAGTAATCCCGGAAGTACGTTCCCTGTTGATCAGTGTCTTCAGATCCCTGAGGCTCCAGGTGGTGTGGAAGTATGAGCTGGGAAACTCGACGACCGTGCAACTCCCACCAAATGTGAGAGTGAGCAGCTGGCTTCCTCAGCAGGACCTGCTAGGTGAGTGTTAAACTGACAACTCGGTGACGTAGTGGGTTTATGTTATTTAGATTATTATTGTGGACATTTTCCATCACGATTAGTAAAACAAAATTTCACATCGTTTCAGGATCTGGAATCCGATCCCGTCATCAGGTGAGCTGGAACCTAGATTAGTACATAGTACATAATCCGGACCAGGCCGGTATAAAAATTAAAACAAAAATGTTTACAGCAGACAAAAAACTTGCAATAAATACCAAGCAACAAGTAGTCACACATACAAGACACACAGTATGTTTGCATATCACAAGGGTTCAAGGCATTCCTCGTGTCTGCTTGTAATTGTTCTTTTTGCCTGCTTTGAACAATTTTGATTTCAGCTTTATACCATCTTAGTCCGGATTATTTAAAACCACAGCTTGGTGTTTTTACTATTAATCATTATTTTATCCAATCCCTCCAATGATGCCCTCAAGATCCTTAGCATTTCTCGAGTAAGAGATTTCCATCCAGATCAGTCTTTGGGGAACATGGAAAGACAGACTCTTAAACTCAAGGAACTTCCTTTCCAATAAATAGACTATTCTCTATAGGATTTCAAGCCTGGAGGGTTCGTATTGCTTCCTTTATCAGTTCTTGTCAAAAAGAACTTCCAAACTCTCCCTATTACATGTAAATATAAAGGTAAATTAAAAAACATTGACTAACAAATTAATAATATCCACTCCGCTGAAAAAAAACTTTTGGTACACTGAATTTATCAATCCTTCAACTATATTATTTGGATATCAATATCCAAATTCTACAATATATTCATACTTTAGCAGTAGCCAGAACAGCTTAACATAAAACAACACATTCAAGTTATTGTGCAAGTGTAATGTCCTTTAACCTTTACTTTATCTGTTTTGGGGATTCTTTGTTGCAGAAAGAAACCTGTCAGAAATTGTATCCATTGTAACTTATCAACAAAACTGTAATCCTACACTTTCAGATCGTAACTACCTATGAAGTACCTATTTTCTACCTATTGAAGTACCTATGAATTACCTATTTTTATTAACTAAGTAGTTTTATTTTATTTTCTATTGAAATGTCAATTTCTTACCTTTCATTTCCTTATAACTTCCTTTTCTTTCCTAAGATGCACAATATTTACTGTGTGTTCATAATTTGAAACCTATATCAATCAGAGGAACGTCCCTCATCGTCTTTATTGGCCTCTACAATTCTATGATCTGAAAACATCTCATACCTTGCAGGTCATCCGATGATCGTCGGGTTCGTCAACCACGGAGGCTTGCACGGGGTGATGGAGGCTGTGTTCCACCAGGTGCCTATGGTGCTGCTCCCTATCTTCTGCGACCATGCAGCGAACAGCCGCAAGGCTACAGATGACGGATACGCAGAGACACTCGAGTGGCAGGGCCTCACTGAGCAACTACTCGCAAAAACTATTGTTAAAGTCACAACAGATAAAAGGTTAGATAATTTTTAACAGAGATGAATAAGCTAATTTTGGTAACACTCTCCAGACAGAAAAGCTTGAGACAATCTATAAGCCAATTAACAACCTTAAGGCAAAAAATAAATAAAAACTTTTATACCTATATGTATATATGGTTGAAGAGGAAAATGAACTTAAGTAAGAGATGAGAGGAATGTCTCAAAAGTAAACCTGAAACGATTCTTCAATCTTATCTATCTCAAGAGTGTCTCTGAACTTGGTCAAGAGAGCCTCAGATACTTAATTGGTAGGGTGACCAAATAACCGAGATATATTCAAAAATAGGAGGTAATAAATAGAAGTAGTGTATTCAAATGCATGAAGAGAATATATTTTTTGAGATTTATGCAATAAATAATTCATTATGTTCTTACTGTGATAGTGGGTTTAGGTCATTTAGATTGTTATTACGGACATTTTGTATCACGATTAGTAAATCAAAATTCACAACTTTTCAGAATCTGATCCCATTTTAACCCCATCTCTTTGAACCTGTGCCACTAGTATGGTAAGCTCAATACATCTCCGGCTATGAACTTTGCTGCTACTCGCGCTATTAACAATGACCCCAATTGGTCGTGTCAATTTTGTGATATCTTTCAATGAAAACTATAAACGTTGTTTTGGAAAAAGAACCCCACCCCGCATACCTCACGATTAGTTGGTTTTATGATAGAGGCTATACTGTGCAAACTGTGATTGTTCACAAATAAAATTTATTATTTCATAAAACAATGTTACATAAATATGTCTTCAAATTTCAGATACAAAACTAGTGCTGCTCACAGATCAATACTGTTACAAGATCAACCGGAGCATCCTCTAGAGAGAGCCCTCTACTGGGTAGAGTACGTACTACGACACAAGGGAGCCCCCCACCTGCAGAGTCCTGCCAAGGACCTGACCACAGCTCAATACTACATGCTGGACTCCCTGGCACTTGTAGGAGCCGTTCTCTACATGTCTGTCAGTTTGGTGAAGATAACAGGGAGGCTAATATTACGGAGGATAAGAATTACAAAGTACAAAATAAACTAAAACTGTAGACATTTTTCTTTCCTTGAAATTTTTAAATAGATTAGAGTGGGGAAGGATCATTTATCATTTAGGTAATTCTTAGACAACTGACTACTGTGACTTCTGTTCATCAGACTACTGTGAAAACTATGGTTTCTAATATATGCTTTGAAGGTTAAAAGTAATCCCTACCAACCCAAAGGAGTGAAATATTCAGCTGCTGTCAAGGTCATCCATCTTCTGTTTATTACAATGAAGAACAGATAAACAAACATTGGTAAATTATCAATGGTATCAAAAGAGGAACTCAATTATTAGTACTTAGAATACTGATTGACAATCAGCTATTTGTTGTCAATAATGGCAAGAGCAAAATGGAAGAAACTGTTTTGACTGTAAAATCTTAGGTTGTTACGTTTGTACTCTTGTTAGCTCAATATATTTTATGCAGTCTGACAAAATATAGGTACTGTAATTTATAACTGGGATCTAAAATATTTTTTTGTTACTTTCTGAAATTACCTAACCTTGAACTTGTACAAAAACATCACTTTTGACCCTTGTAATCAAAATTACTGGGTTCAAATTAAAAGTCATTGTGAAGAATTTTAGTTTATCATAAGTGTTAAAATTGACTCTTTACTTTATCTTGTAAAATTGATATTATCTTATGTTAAACTGTACTCAAATCATAATATTGAACTTGCAAGTATGAACACTACCATTTAACACAGACACAATATTCATGTTTTTTTTTAATTTAAGTTATTTTTAGTTAACCCAAGCAAGCACAAACCTGATAAAATTTTAGAACAAGCAGAATAAATGCTGTGTAACAAGCAATAAATATTGCGAGTCACAATATGTGAGTCATGAAAAGACCATGCTGTCGAACTAAGCACTCCATGTATTCAACAACTTTTAATTGAAAACATAGCTAGAGCATTAAACATTTTAAGCAGTTCAACGTTTCTTCCCATCTTCAAACATCTTGCTAAGATCCTTCCTCAGTATTTTCCCGTTGGTTGACTTGGGTATTTGGTCGATAAAGATCACATTGGTCACTTGTTTGTAACTGACCACCTTACTGGCGACGTACCGGATGACTTGCTCCTCCGTCAATGTGGATTGCTTGGACTTCACCACAAAGGCAATGGGTGTCTGTCCCTTTCTTGGATCCGATACTCCGATGACAGCAACATCCAAGACTCCTGGCAACTCCTTCAGCAGGCCTTCCAATTCTGCAGGTGGAACCTGAAAAACCAACTCAATGACACAGATATCCAGATCATTTCAGACCTTTTGTTTATTTATACTTGAAAATTTAATTTATTTTTCAAGCTATCCTCAATTTAATGAACAGGATCATAGCCAGTTAACCTTATAAAATTTATCATCATAAATTCATACTCAATTTTTTTTGTATTACAGTATATGAATAAGATCATGTTCATGTTTATTTTTTATACACCGAATCAACCGCTTTTTGGAAATTTTAAGGTCAATCTGAGTGAAGTGTGGGTGTGATGATCTGAAGCTTTTTTACTAACAAATACGAGCTGCTTCAATAGCAAGGATTGCTATTTAGTAGCTGATGAAAACATTTTTATATTTACTTCCCAGTTCAAAATAGGTTAGATAATGGATTGGTCTAAAGGGAATGTTTTCAGTTCCTCTGAAATAGCTGTTCTTATAACCATATCACGGCACTTCAGTTTCAAATATTTGCAATCCTGGCGAATTGATCAACTGGCCCCTTTTGATAACAATGGTAACTTATATTATCATATCTGCAGCACTCACTATAAAAAAGTGAAAAATAATAACCACCAGGGTCAGTCATGTGTATCAAGATATGTATATTTATATCAAAGTTGTTTGCGTGTGAATTTTAAAAATATTTGGACAGAGAAGTGCTTCCTTGACTGGGAAAGTAGCGTGTCATGTAATAGCTGGAGTACTTGGAGGTCACCAACTGTGGATAGTTATGAGCGACGGTCGATGGATGCGGTACTCCCTGGTGTGAATTATGTCTGCACTATTGAGTACTAAGTTTATATGCAAAGACCATCCTCATAATTAGAGCAGTTTGTTATTTAGAGGCAAAAGTGGTTCAGATCCCATGTTAAACTGTAGGTCGCTTGGATGCATTCGGCTGTTGTTTGGCTATTTAACAATCTTGTCTAACAAGACTACAAGATCACACCACAATCATCTTACACTCATTCCTTATTCATGCTTGGCTTAAAATACCTACGTAGATAGGTCACCATTTCAAAAGGTAATAGTAGGCCTAATAATGTTCTCAAAGAGCACATTTTCAAAACGATTACGTTTTGATGCTCTAAGGATGACCATGTCGGTTAAGAATTTTGGGGTATGGTATTGTAACATAATTATTGACAATTATCCATGCAGAACCATCACCTGAAATCCTTTGACCTTAATGAGCTCCTTCAGCCTTCCCTCCACATACAAGTGATTGTCCTCATCGTAGTAGGCCATGTCTCCAGTGTGAATCCATCCATCCGCATCTTTTATCTCACTTGTTTGGTCGGGATTCTCGTATCCGACCATTACCTAAAGCAAAACCCTCTTTTCAACTCAAATTTTATGAATATGTCTAAACTGGATTAGGATAGAATTAAGTGATGAGAGTTTATTTTTCTTTAAAACAACCAATTGACCATCACCATTGGCCTAGGGCCTGTGCTATTAAATAAAGACTGTAGCGTGAGTCACATTGGCTAGCTAGAGGTTACTGCTCATTATCTGACATGAAACGCCCGCCAAAGGTTTTGATCCAGCAATCTTTGACAGACTGGACCAGCGCGCTACCCCTGAGCTACTGGACTGGTAAATTTTATGTGAATTCTATATTCAGAAAATATAAGTTCTTAGTACTACTACCAACTCAAAACAAAAACTCATAGTTACCGACTTAAATCTGATTATATGTCCCTACAGTAATAGCTTCTTTCCTATAGGAAATTCTCTCAAATCACCAACCTGAGGTCCTCGAATGTGGAGTTCACCCATTTGGTTTGGTCCTAGGAATGTTCCGGTCTCAACACAAGCGATTCTGGCTTCCGTTAGAGCCGCGGGCACCCCACAAGTGACAAAGTTCTTGATGGGGAACACCGGGAAAGCAGCAAAACCAGTTGTCTCTGTCATTCCGTAGGCTGTTAAGAGTGTTGAGGATTAAAATAAAAAATTAGTGTTTACCTTAATTACTTTTATTAAATGCCACACTCATCCTCCTTCTCATCAGCGCTGCTGTCATGTCCCTTCCCTAAGCCCTACGTGAAATTTGGGGGGGTGGTCGTTGCCTGAAATCCATCTGACATCCCTGGGAGGCAGTGGCTGAGGAAGAGTCCACTGCTGTGGACTCTCTCTCTCTCTCGTGTACCTACAATTCTTCGTCCGGCTGCCTCTTCACAGCTGATGTCGCCTGTGACGCTCTTGTCCCTTCCTCCTCTCACACCACTGGGTCCATACCAAGGTAGGAAAAAATGTCCCTCAGTTCCCCTGGACAATGGGATACTGTGCAAAGCCTCAGTCCAATACTAAACACCATTGAATTTTGAACTATTGTTAAGTTTAATTTAGTTTAAAATTAGTTTCAGTGTGATAATATTTGCACATATTAAGGAGAACCAGGCAATTTACAAGAGTGATGTTTCAACACCTTCCTAGACTAATTCCATACTGAAGAATGGATTAAACATATGCAAAATTGTATGGCTAACATAGGTTTTCATATCCACTTTTATTCGTAAATTGTCTCTAAACTTGATTCTGCGACATATAAGTTCAAATAGCTATAAAATATTAGTGTAGGATATTTACCTTGGGCCAAATTGCATTCAGGCATCAACTTGGCTTTCATTCTTTCCAAGGTGGGGCTATCAATAACGTCGGCTCCAGAGACGACCAGTCTCACGTCGGCGAGATGAAGGTCCCGCTGGATAGCCGGATGGGTTCCAAGAAATGAAACCAAATGTGGTACCAAAAAGAGAAGTGACATCTAAGCAAGGTAAAAAAAGGTTACAGCCATACCCTTTGACACGGATAAAGTTGAGATTATGAATATTTTTCCTCACTTCTTAAAAAAAACCTAATTAGAGTTTTTTTTGTTTGTTTACCTATTTATTTCCATAAAAGTAAAATGTCCAGATCTGAATCCAACATGTTCTACAGAAGTCATATATCAAGGAAAAAATACTCTCATCTCAGTATAAATCTAAAAACAAGAAACTTTTAGAATAGTCACAATGGATAAAAATTTATATCACAAAATGCAATTCAAAAAGCAGTTGAGTTGAGGCTTGTCCCAAAGATAACAATTTGTTCTAATTATTTTACTTTCTAGATTCAGTTTATTTTGGACACAGGCCGGATTACAAAACTATCTTTAAACTGTAGTTTTACCATAAATGATAGATATTTTTCCAGAGTGGTTAACCTTCAGATTTTTTTTCAAACAAATGATCACCTCAACTAAATAAAAACTTAAACATTTAAGGTGCACCGGTATCTTCAGATTTTGTGGAATTTTTTTTTAATAGGTAATGACTTTCTTTTACATATAGTCATTTTAGGTCCTCTTTTTCATTGTCCACATCCTAATTAACAAAACAATAGTAAATCTAAATCTATTCATGTTTTCTAATATGTATTAAAGTCCTAAATTGCAACAAAATACAATTTCATTCTAGGGGTATTTATTTTAAGCAATTTTGATAACAGTCTATCATAATCCATAATTAATCAACTTATCCATAATCATATACTGTAATCTAACCTTTTCATTCTCCAATGTACTAATAAAGTATTCTGGTTTGAAATTTGGCAAGGTAATTATTTGACCTCCATTCTTCAAACTGTTTGCCAATATGAGAAACCCGTAAATGTGAAAAAATGGCAGTAGTCCAAGAATAAGGTCTTGTTGATTGTCTGTTCATAAAAAAATAATTAAATTTAACACATTTTAAACCAGTAGAAACTATTATAGCAACAATCTTTATACTAGCGTGCCCTGTAATCCAGCTACTTAGAGGTCATGAATTGTGGATAATTGTGAGCGATGGTCGGTGGGTGTGGTACTCTCTTGTATGGATTAACATCCTCACTATTAAATGCTAAGTTATCCGCAAAGACCATCCTCACTATCAGACCAGTTCGTAATTCAGAGACAGTGGTTCGGGCTCCAGGTTAATCTGTAGGTCCCTTGGATATGCCATTGGCTGATGGGCTATTAATTAAGAGTTCTAAGGAACATATGTCAGCCTTAGTCAGAAACAAAACTACAAGATCATGCCACAATCATGCTACATTCAGTTCTCATTCATGCTTGGTTTAAAATACCTACCTACCTGAGTAGGTTGCCTTTTCAGTTAAAAGTAAGCATAAAGTATAATGTAGTAGTACCATAGTTCATAGTTCAACAGATTATAGTTTGTAACAGCCGTAATAATAGGAAAGATATTTACTATTATGACTAAATATTTACTTAACATCAAAATAATAAAAGACAAAACAATTAATTCTCAGCTCAACTATTAGGTCTAGATTTTTCTCAGAATCAAATCAGCAACCACTTATCTACCTAACCCTGTTTATATAGTGACAAGACTAAGGTTTGAATCTCTATCAAAACATAAGAAATACCAATTGTACTGAAAATATATATTTAAAAAATATATCTTGTCTGTTCCCCAAACTAAAGAGTAATGAAAAATCAGTCAAGATTCTGCTTAGGATCAAACCGGCAAGTTCTAAATAATTAACCTAGTGAATCATAAATCTAGAACGTGTTATTAAATTTTTACTTAAGCTACCTCAGTTTCCACACCACTAACCTGCATGTCCACCCACCACTCCACTGTACGAGAGCTGATACATACAGCTCACGATATTCTCATGGGACAGTAACACACCTTTGGGCAGCCCAGTTGTGCCGCTGGAGTAAGGAATGGTTGCTATATTGCTCGGATTCGACGGATTTTTACCACTCCCCGTGTCTCTGAAGTGTTCAACATCATCTGCGATGGACTCACTAAACCTGGCCACCCCTCTGGGCAAGGATTCCAGCGAAGGGATATCCATCACTATGATTTTTCTTATCCGATTTGAACCATTGGCCTCCAGTTCGGCCACTGTCGCCTGCACATACGCTAGTTGCTTCTCCCCACTGATGATGCAAACACTACCCGAGTCATGCAGTTGATGCTTCATCTCAACTGAAATGACATGTAGATCAGTTATTCGGTGAAACAACAAAAAGACCCCTAGGAAAACTACGTAGATAAATCACTATATCTTAATCAATCAAAATCTGTAGCTGGTAATTTTCTGGACTGTTCTAACAAATCTTTCTTTGAGCCTACAAACTCATGCTTTATTCCTGCTACATAACCTCATAAGTTGTTTGGTAATTAACAGCAGTTTTTCAGTATTTAGTTGTAGAGAACAAGAGAATATGCGACCTGAACATCTCAAAAAATGCATTAGAGCTCCTTAAGCAATATAAACTGTCAATCTACTACCACAACATTTTCTTCTCACATTTGCTTCAAGAGTTAGAATAATTCACAGGACATTTGGTCCACACAGTCCTACTTTTGTCATTTCTAAATGATTGAGTAACCAGTTTTGAAAGAGACTGCAGAATATTCTTATTCACTGCACTAGCATTTTGGAGAAGTAAAAAATTACACATATAAATTTTATTTTTGGTAAATTTGCTTAATTTAACTCATTTTACACTACAATTACTTTTGAGTGAAAGTCAGTTCAAGACAAACAATTTAAATGAATCACTCCAGTCTGTTCAGATAAAGTACCTTCTTGTACCTTGTTTGTCCCTGTAAATTCTGCTACATTCATAAAAAACTTTTGACTTTGCTAGTATGTTCAGAAACCTAAAGTGACTGGTTATGAGGAGTTCCTAAGTAATCATTTTTAAATGATCATTTCTCCAAAAAGTATTTTTTGCTAAATAAATAATTATTCCGTAGTGTGATAAATGAAAATAATAGAATATTGACTTTATTAAACTCACTTGAGTTACTGACCAGGAGTGTAAGCATGGTTCATGAACGTAAGTCTCAAGTTGGCATGAAGCGCACCCAACACGATGATGGCAAACTCCGGACAATTCGGCATTACGACTGCCATCACGTCCCCATGGGAAAACCCAGCTTTAACCAAGGATTTTCTAAACCTTTGGCTTAGTTTGCGTAGTTTTGCATATGTGTAAGATCTGCCAGTCAGCCCACATCTCTGTGATAAATAAAACACACTGATATGTTAAGTTCAGTTTAAAAATATACTTGAAACCTATTTTTATCTTGTTTAAGAAAAATCTCCAAAGATAAATAAAGTTTTATTGTTGTTGGTTTAATACTTCCATATCATAACCACAGGTTAAGAATAGCTTAGTGCTAGGTTAAAGGGAAATGATTCATGCATGAACCCCAGAAAAGAGAACAGTAAGAGACTCCTTTTGAAAATGATAACCAAGGGTTGCTATTTGAAGCTTCAGAGATCCATGTAACAGTCATATTTTCATACTTTCATAGAATAATAAGTGTGTGAAGTATACCTTGACCCAGTAAACTAACTAAATCTTTAAATCTTTATTCAAATAATAACCTAAGGCTGAGATTCTACAAAAATGTTTAGAGCTTATTAAATTAACAATTACCAAAGAAGTTGCTTCTGGGAATTTATCAACAGCATCTAGAATAAGTTCATGGATTAATATTTTTGGAATGTCACCGGCTGGAAATGGTGAGTAGATGATGTTGGAAGAGAAGTGTTTTTGATTTAATGACCCAGATTTCTTCAATTTTCGGAAACCATCACATATTGGAGGATGCCCAATCCAGAGAAGCCGTCTTACAACTTTTTTAAATGGGTTCACTCTCAGATCCCACCTTGCAAATGTCTTTAAAGACTGCATAAAATCTGAAAATAAATATTTAATTTAAAGAAAATTTAAAATTTAGAGTAGAGCTCTGTGAAGCCAGTTGTATAAGACAATTGTTTTTATTTATTGTACTAAATCATCAAAAGTATTTGTGTCAAAAAGAAGGTAAGACGTTGAAGAGAAATTTTGCAAGTTCCAAACAAGGTGGTCAATCAGTTAAAGTCACTCAGAGTACGATAATCATGCATAAAACCTTGTAATTTTCATATTTTTAACCATGAGAGAGTCATTATAATACCCTGTTGGTGAATTTCTTTAAAAAATGAAACCACATGGCTTAATTAACAAGACTGGGATGGTGGCATGTCCTGTAATGCAGCTGCTTAAAGATAAACATTTTGGATAGTTATGAGCGATGGGCGATGGAAGTGATATTCTCTTTTGTGGATTAACACTAACACTAATAAATACTACATTCATCCGCAAAGAGTAATCCTCATAATTGGCCAGTACATAATTGAGAAGCAATGGCGCAATTTTGCATAATTGGTCAGATGACCATCCAGTTACTGTGTAAACTCTGCTAAAAGTGTGCTATCTCTCCTAGTTGGTGGAAGTGGAAGGCAGTAGTGAAGGGTATTCCCACCTTCAGAGATATTTTTGTATTTTGTGTATTGCCTTTTGGATTACAGTACTTTACAACAATAATCAACAGGTGTTTACCTTATTTGTCTATGTAGTCAAAAAATTTCATAAAGAAGGTGATGGAATTGGATGCACTAAATTATGATGTTCTCAAGCTGTGAAGACCTGGCACTAATTCACGTCTAGGGCCAAACTTCTAAAACCACATATATCATAAAAATGTAACAGTAAAATTTAATAAAAAAAATAATAATAATTGTAAAAGTAGTGGGAGGAGTAAGAGAGGAGAGTCGTGGCGACGAAAAGACGGTCAGACCTTCCCTGAAGTCACCACCGAACAAGTTGTATATTCATGCATTTTGACATAGATATGTCCTAGCTTTTGGTACTTCGTGAGACCAAAATTTGAAATGGTGAATTTGGGAATGATAAGTGGCGTCATATGGTTTTTAGGACAGTTGAGGAATTAAAAACTTTCCCTTTAGACATATCCATTATCTAACCTATTTCCACAGGGAAGTAAATACAATCATTGTTTTGTTGTTCTTGCAGTTTTGTGATATATATTTTTGTTTTTCATATAGTTTAATAGACATTTTGAGGAGTGAATAAGTATGATAATGTACTGATTGTTAGTGGATCAAAATCATTTGCCATCTAAACAAAATGTTTAATAGTGAGACTAAAAAAGGTAAAAAACCTCAAAAATAGTCGATTCCTAAGTATATTAAAACATTTAAATTATAATAGCAGCAAAAGTATGACAATTAAGATACAATTAATTATCTACCCTATGTCTCAACCTCTATACGGTTTATTTGGATATCTTTGTGTTTGAATATTATAGCTTTATTTTATCTTAACTATTCCTAACAGTTATTCCCGATAAATGTCAATAAAACTTATCTTTAAAAGCAATAAAATAAAAATCAATTTTCCTTAAATCTTAAAATTAGGTACCTGTCAAACCAATAACCTTTTACAATAATGAAGTTAAATTGTATAAACTGTTCTTCATAGTTTTAATTTTTATCTCTAAATAAGCATTATTACTTACCTTAATCATTTTCTTGTTGGTACCTTACACAGTTAACATAAAAACTAAACTTTGACTATTATGAGTATAACCTTTAATTTTAATTTTTGTAAATATAATCATGACAACTTTACTAGTTAACCAGATGGTTTTAAAACATAATTTGCTTGAAAATGGCCACATGGTGTTAAAATAGATTGTTATACATATTTACTTTTTCTCTGATCAAAATCAATAGTTTCTAAAATTTTATTGTTTTTGATTCTTATTAAAAAGTTATTTTATCATGCAAAACGTCAGTGTGGAGAACAAATTAACCCCAGAAGAATCTGTGGATATAAGGGTTATTAGACCCACTGGTATATCATCAGTTTGGCATTGGCTCACCAACAGGAACAAGGAGGAAAATGTGCAACGTTTCATGTATGATAAAAAGTTTAAATTGAAACTTAATGAGGAGGAATTGGCTGCTCTGAAACGTAATGGCATTGATTTCCAGAAGTTACAAGCTCTTGCAGGTGACAGAAAGGTGCGGAAGAATATACTGATTCTCTCAAAAGACCAATGTCAGCTGAATAAGAACGTATCTCTGAACAGTGATCTTATGGGAAAGAAAAACCTTTCTATAAAGCAAAGGAAATGTAAAAAAAGCCAACTATCTTTGGGCAATTTGGTTGTCGAATCAAATGATAATGTTTTGAATTCAAAAATAACTTACGTTCATAGGATTAGATCGAAAAAGTCCGTTAACAGTGTGAATAGTAAAGCAAGTTTAAAGGTAGGGTTAAAATGTAAAATGTCTGACATATCCGTAAGTAAACAGAAGAATATATTGATGAATGAAATTCCTGAAGGATTGTTGACAGGCAACAAACAGAAGAGAGTGTTCATTCCTATATATATAGGGAAGAAAAGATCCAATAAAAGTACTAAAATCTATAGAAGTAAACACGAAAAGTTAAAAATAATTGGAAATGAATCAAATGTCATTCCTTTACTGTTGACAAAGTTAAATAAGATGGAAGGGAAAATTAGCGACATTGAAAAAGCGACAAAAATAAAGATCAAGGAAACTGTTTCAAAGAAAATGATTGAAGAAAATTCTGATACAAAAACTACCAAAGGCAGTCCAACAACAAGTCATAAAGGTTTCACAACTCATAAGCTGCATGGGAAAAAAAGTTTAAAAACATTAAAGCACAACAGATCGGGAAGTAAAATTAAACTAATAACTTCCACTGTCAATAAAATCACTAACAGCTCTAATATCACAAAGAACAGGGCTACCAGTGTAGAAAATACTTCTAACAAAGACAGAATGTATAATATTAGAAACATGCTTGACAGTCCAAAGAGTTTCATAAAACATCACTCGTTTGTAATTCCGAATGAGCTGTCGGAAAAGACACTGTTTAAAGCAAACCCCGATGCAGGATGTGACATGATTCTGAAACTATTTGAAAGTATGGCAGATTCCAGTAGCAATGGACAAACTAACAATTTACTTTCAAGTGTGCAGGTGATTATGGGACAGCAACAAACCGAAGGAAAAACTAAATCAGAGTTGGGATCTTGTGAAAACCCAAAGGTCTCATCCTCCATCAGTGAATCACATTTGAGTTTATATAAAAATGAAGAGAAGAACAAACATAAAATCTATCCTAAACAAAAAAAGAATATTTCATGTCCTTCGTCTAGTACTTTAATGAATTATGAAGACAAAAGTTATGAGGAAAGTCACACATCAAAGAATCCTACATCGGTTGATAATACTGATAGTTATTCATCTGAGACTCTAAATCATCAAAATAACTTAAGAAGTAATAAAACAGAACTAGAAAATTTGTATGAGAGTAATAATACAGAAGTAATCCCTTTGGGCCAAAAGCCTTGGATATTCTTCAATAATGATAACTCAGGTTGTCAAAAAGCAGAAGATGATAGTAGTACACTAAACGAAAGTGGTGGAGTGAAAGAAAGTGATAATTCAAAGGATAAAGTTTCACCAAACAAACAAAATCCATCCTATGTAGAGGAACCAAGGGAAAATGAAGATCACATTATGAAAACAGTTCATGAAAATATAAAGTTTGAATCCATTACTAACAATTATGATAATTTAAGCCAAAAGTCAGATGAAAATAATTTGCAAGGCCTTCAACTACAAGTTTCCGAGGGAAAAATTGGTAGACAAATAATAAAGCTACCGCTTGGAACAGATTCTGCAAACATTTGCAGTATTTGTATTGAACCAGCTGTTGATATAAATACTGTGAAGGTGTCTGAAGTTGATGTTAAAGGTACCGTAAGAGTTTTGATGCAATTTTTATTCACAACGAATTACCATACGAATAAACTTAAGTTATCTTTTAAAAATATTCAATTTAAAAATACTATTTATATTAAAACCAAACCTCAGAGGTAAAGAAGAAGCAGAATAGTGTTTACAGTAAAATAAGAAAATATTTTTCAAAAATATAATGTAGCAAATAATTGTTTAATTGAGTCAATAGGAAATAACAACAATTTTATTTTTTTAAATTTTTATTTGGACTTAAAAATTTAAAATTTTATATTTTTAGAATTTTACCTTTTCTTTCAATACCTCTTAATAAAATTACATATCAAGCTAACAAGTACTATAACCTTAGCTAGTTAAACTAATGTTTAGCTAGCTTAAGTTGCAGTGGTAACAATAATTCTAAAGTTTTGATATAATTTTCTTTATATTATATTTACAAAACAGTATAATGATAGTAATGAAAAAGTTTCAACAGAGTAAGTGCTCTTTTTAACTGAGAAGAGCTACAAAAATATCTTGTTTAGCTTTACAAAAAACCAACAGATAGACAGACCGACGGGACCTATAAGACCCTTTTAGATTTTATGAGTATGAACATAATCAATAATATCATAATTCCAAGTACAGTAATGTATAGAAAACCCTCTAATTTTAATCATACAGATTTGTAGTGGTTATTTGGACAATGTTTAGTCAGGATTTTTACGTAATATTTGTGAATTGGGAAACTGAATACGAACCCATAAATAAAAAATTAACAAATTTAAAAATAGTTAACAAAATTTAATATGGTATTCTTTAGTCAAAAGGAAGAATTGTCAATCATAGTGAGGAATGAATCATAATATACAGTAGAGATTAAAAACTAATCTATAATAGTTAAAATTTTAATAAAGTGGTACTTTCCTATTATACCAACAACATTTATAAGATGCATTGTATTTTCCTTCATCAGCGTTCTGCAGAGTTACGTCAGGTTGGTTATTGATAATATAAACATTGTATTCATAGTATAATAATATGAATAATCAACCTAACTTAACTCCGCAGAGATACCAGCACGGTGGCTCAGGTGTAACGCTCTGGCCCAGTAAGTAAAAGGTTGTTGGATCGAAACCAGTGGCCAGCGACTCCTGTCAGATCATGAGCGATCACGGTACCTCGCTGTCTAGAATTCACTGCACAGGCCCTAGGTCTATGTTGATGGGCAGTTGAGGTAATAATAAAGAAATAAAGAATGCAGAATGACGGAATATACATTATCAACGTACAGGTTTTGCCAATGTACGTTGATTTTCTTTAGTAATATAGATTTGATAGGTACAAAATATCAATAACCCACCTAACTTAACTTCACAGAGCACTGGATGTCGGAATATAGAATACAATGTTTGAACGTGGTTGGTATAATATAAACGTTTATCTTATGACTCTTTTTTTCTCCATTTGAATTGATGATCTTCCTAATCGCATTTCCAATGTGGAGACATATTAAACAAAACCTATTTCTCATCTAAATACTTATATCTATATTTTATGTGTTCTATCCACTCCATTCTAACACATTACATTTCAGGTCCAAATATATACCCTGATACAAAAACAGAACCAAAATTCAGCATCACTATCCTGGTTAAAAATATTTTAAGCGATGATAAATTGGTCAACCAAACTACTAGCACCAAGTCTAACCCTTGGATTGAAAACCCTTCTTCTAAAATTGGGGATCTTAAGGAGTGTCTAGGGGCAGAAAAAAGTTTTTCGCCTTTGGGCCAAGGCGATGGTCCCTCTAGGATCCAGAAAAGTTTAGAGGAGGAAGTCAAAGAGAGTCCAAGAATGTTTTTACCACCTCTGAGGTATGACATACCCCATGTGTTTCCTACTAACATAACAGTATCTACGACTGTTTTTAACTGTAGTGTAGAAAAAGGATTAAATAAACTGGACTCCGACAAGAAAACCCAATATGAATTTGGCATACAAGGAGGCTCTTACTTAAATCAAGAACAAAGGAAAAAGATCGAAGCACAAATGTCTAATTCGGTTAGTTATAGGAAAAGTGAAGAACTAACGTGTACAGTACCCAGACTGGGTGTAAAAAGCTCTATGAGTTTAAAAAACAATGGACATCTGAATACAGACAATAAATGTTTTAGTGTATCATGCACCCTACCGACTAGTGAAACAAGTTTAAAATCCTGCAGAAAAAGTTCTCATGATCTCTTAGAGTGTTTTAATCAGAGAAAGGATATTGGGGTGGCAAAAGGAGCACAAAGAAAGAATTCAAACCAGAAACTGAAGAGCGGTCAGGCATTCGAATGTTTGGATACCGGTAAAGCTTTAGTGAGAACTGGAGATGATTTTTATTCCTTTTCAACTAGTATTAATAGCACCGGTTACTCTGATGTGTTTTGTAAAATACCCTCTCCAATCCCTGACACAGCTAGGTGTAAACAAGATTTTGTTATATTATGTAAAGAAAACCCCAATACAAGTTTAAGAAATGTTGAGGAACCAAGTGCAAAAAAAAGGTTGCATAGGTGTAACATGACATTGAAAGAACCAATTTTACTTGACCTTACAAGTGATATTCCTACAATTAATAGAATAATAGGCAAGCCAGATCGTCTTACAAGAAATATTAATATTGTTTCAGACAATCTTATGGCAGAAGATAGTTTTGAGAAAAACTCTCACGGTTTAAAACCAGAGTATCATGAAAAACGGAATATTAGGAATGACAGTTATAAGAGAACAAATCTTCCAGAAGTATCAAACTTGGAAGATATAACTCCATATAAAAACAGACATGAAATTTTTTGTTTACAATCAGATAGTGCAACAACAAAACAAATTGACTGGCTTACAAATAAAGATATTACGTATAGTTGTGATGAAAAAAATAATTATTTTGATGAATCAAAACTGATTCCACCTAACAAAACTGGATCCCCCGGATCATCATGTGGAGGTGTGAACCTGAAATCAAAATCTTCAAATTGTTCGTGTATCCTTTCTATGTTAGATGAGCCACATAAGCGTGTCAATTGTAGACTAGTTACCTTGCCCTCTACTGGTAATGATTTACCAAAATTGTGTCCTTGTACAGTTGAACAAGTAAACAGTGACACTGGAAACATAATAAAAATTGGGAACAGATTGCTGCTGCAGAAATCTGGACAGGAACCATGTGAAATTTGGAAAATGGGTGTCCTGTGTAGACAGTGTTTGAAGAAATGCAAAAATAAGGATGCTGTTTTTGGCTGTAGTAGCAAATGCTCAAATCATGAAATGTATACTAAACAGAAACATTTAGACGTGAATAACCCAGAAAAGTATGTAAACGATGATGTGATGAATGGTAAATGTCAACAATTTAACATTAGAAATGAAATTCCAGATGAGATTTCGGTTTATAAACCGATTGGATTAAACTCACGCTTGATAAATGAAGATAATACAAGCCTGATTACAGATAAAACTGTCGATAGCTTAATAGATGCAAAAATTCAGAATGAAATAGAATCCATTGACACACAGAACATCTGCTGTCACTCCTGTTTAGCCATTTGTTCTGATGACAGCATGTGTTCAGATAATAATAAACCTGAAAATTCATTTTGTTTGGACATGCCAGACTCAGAGTTCTCAAAAGAACTTGAATTAGGAAGTGGGATATGTCGGTATTACAGCACTAAAAATGAATCATACGAGGTGGAAAATGTAGCAAATTCAACAACAATATTTCATTTTAAAGTTAAAGAGGATATAGGAGGATATATTTTTCTTCCTGAAAAGTGTTGTGAGTGTCAAGCAGCAAAAGATACCAATGCAATTAAAAACCTTTCCCCTGAAGCCCTAACCGATAGCATAAGGAATGAAAAACATAGAGAAAACAATGAATTTGCTGAAATAACTGATCCAAAAGAGGATCTTTATAAAAGTATTCAAGTATGTCACAATATGACAGCTCAGTCGAAAGATCAGAATAAGAGATTAAAATGCAGTCCAATAACAGGAGATAAATGGTTTGGGAACGCTTCACCAATACTTTCGACAAATGTCATTCATACTCAAAAAAAGCAAAACCAATGTGTAGAACAAAGTAGCAACACTGCACTTCCTGGAAATAAAACTTTTACAAGCTACAAAACAAGTAGATTGAAAACAGCAACGGAGAACGACCACAGTTTTAAAAGCACCGGTAATGAAGATTATGTTCAACATTCCAAACCACAAAATATAGGTTGTTTTACAAACTACTTTGTTAACTGTGTTCGAAGCATTGAATTTGATATAAGAGGTAACAATAGGAACAATGCGCTTACGTGTTCATTGAATTCATTTTCTTCAAAAGATCAGAAACTGTAATTATTTACTTGTTTCTTGACAAAAATATATTTATTTTTAATATGAGAAAATTTTTTAACTATAAGTTAAACTTAGCTCCTGGGTATTCTCAAGTCCTTAGAGACAAACCAAATTAGCAGTTGTTGTTGATTATGGGGATTAGCAGGCTCAATCAACAACTGATAAATAAATAACAATGTCCTTTATTTTAAAGCAATGTTGAGTTACATAACTGGTTTTTAAGACAAATTAAGTTAACAAAAGCCAGAAGATTTTTAAATAATAAAATGACAAAAAATAACAAAAACTAGATAGGTAGTAATGACTATTCAATAGATAAATGAAAACAATATGTTTAAAACAATAACATAATAATACATATTATTATTTTCCCTGTTGATTTATTCAAATTTTCCCTGAAAACAGATAAATTTAAATTTTTTAGGGTACATCGAGGTTAATGTACAATGCCGTCCCAAAATAGGAAAAACTTTTCCAGGCAACTTCAAACCTCATTCTATGGAAGTAGAACTTGGGATCTCGGTTGGCACGAAACCTCACAGCGATAGGTTAACCTCTCACTCAGTCAACCACAAGAAACTCCTGTGGGTGCACGCCATCTGAGGCTTATTGTGCTATTTACCAGAAGGAAAGTGAGGACTCCCATGGCCTATATGCGTCCAGTGGACTTAACGTAGTAGGAGTGAGATAGAAAGAAAGGGATGGTGGAAAAACAGGTTCGGTTAGTAACTGTACCGAGTTGAGATATAGGCTCCTGCCCTGAAGAGCTCTTCACTGTAGGACTCGAGCTCTGACCACTGGAATTCGGCACATAGCTTCTTGGGTAGGAAATTAATAATATTCCTTTGGAGCAGTTAGTTTGATGATCACTGAAATGGTAGCCTGACAAGGTATTTTAAGCCAAGTATTAATGAGAAATGAGAGTAAGATGATTTCAGAGCAATCTTGTTACTGACTAAGGCTGACCTGTTACTAATCTTCTCTGTATCGGTCCAATTTTAGTATATGTACTGCCGAAGCAAGTATAAGCATCTAACTAAATTCTGGGCAAGAATTTAGTAAGAAGCTGCTCTCCTGACCATTCTCTTCCTTTACTCTCTGTCTGCTGAAGTCAAGCAGAGGACAGGTCAAGTGGGTCGTTGCCCTTATCACTGGAAACGGCCATTTCAGGAAACATCTACTCAATCTAAGGATCTTTCGTGATAAACCAGAGATGCAGGTTATGCAAAAGCCCTTTGGGAACAGCCAAATGTATCATCCTAGACTGTGATAGATTGGAGGCAAGGAGAAGGTCTCTTTTGAGCTACAGGGTGAGGTATTTGACGCTAGCATAGGGATAAAGCCCTGAAGCCTCGTGGAAGGTACAGGAATTGGCTTACCATCTAGCGCCTATGGGGAACACGATAAGCCACAAGGTTGACATGTTGGGACCTGGAGTCCAACGCCCTTAACTCAATCAATCAATCAAATATGCCTTAAGATACCTGGATAGGTTGCCATTTCAGTAATTAATTACTGTATCTCGTTAACCAACTAAAATTGGATGTTACACGCAAACAAATAAAAAAAATTACTGAGTTTTAGCGAATTTCTCATAGGGAAGTAGCTATTACCGTAGGTCTCATGGCAAGAGTTAAGCCCGGGATCATGTTATTTTTTCTTCTTTAGGTGCCCAGAGACCAAAAACAATAGTCGTTAAAATTTTTATATATATATATATGTCTGTTAGCACGATAACTCGCGTAAAAATGGTCCGATTGAGACCAAATTTGGTAGAGACGTGTATTCCTACAAATGGTCGGACGAGTTCGTTAACCAGACATATCGGTCAATGGCAACGGGTAGTTTGGGGGGGTTTTGTACCCCAAAGAGGGGTTTTTTGCGTTTTTCACATGTAATTTTTAAATATTTCCAATTTTATATTTCACCATTGGAATCAGCTTTAAAAACTACACAATTAAGTTCCTTAAAGTTTTTCTCTATCTCCAACGGTTACCGAGATATTAAAAAATCTAAACACAGTACGTTGTATTGTGAGGCTCCAATGTTAATCTTATGGAGGATAGGGAAAAATTAATATTTCCCATATTAATCAATATTTTTGGATAAAACCTGATATTTAGCTTCATGTGGTTGAGATATATCCATTTATGCTTAAAAATCATAGTTTATGTGCTCATCATGGCAGCAAATCTGCATACTCTTTTCCCATATTAATCGTATAGGGAATAGGCAAACTCCTTTATTTATGGACAGATGTTGATGAAAGTTGGTATAAATGTTAAGATAAAAATTATTCATGGTAGAAATGACTTCTTTCAGTGTTCCTCACAGCAGCTAACCTGCACACTCTTTCCTATGTCAATCTTATGGAGAATAGGCAAATAATTCTCATGTTTATGGACATATTTTTATAAAACTTGTCATATATTAAATTATTGATTTGGGAATTCGCTGAGTACGCAGGTCTGCTGCGACGGGGTTTTTTTAATTTTAAACAATATGCACCGTGGATGTAAGGAAAACAAAATTAAAATAGATAATTTTTTTAAATTGCTTCGGGAATTTTATTTTTTCTCTATTTTATTTTCTTTATTTTATTTTTACCTTCCTTATTTATTGCCTTTTTTTAAGATGTATGAAATGCAACAATAATCCTGCTAGTTTACAGCTTATGGGACATGTCACCATCTTGGAGCAAGCTAGCTAAAGTTGAAATAATTATTAATTCTTTTTATATTTTATTATAAAAATATTGTGTACACTGAAACTGTTCAACAGTTTATGAAAATTAATATTTTAAATGAGTTAAGATCCGCCCAACACACTTTTCCAAATGGTTTGCGTAAATAAAAAAATGTATTTACAATTTAAGAACATTGTATGATTCTCAAGGAATAAAGGTATGAGGAAACTGTGATACAGTTAGTGCCAGTGCTGCAGGTTACGTTTTATATAGTCAAAGGTTTTATGTAGAACTGTTATTTTATTTTATTTTTCCGTTATACTGCAAAAATAAATGTTTGTACCATAAAAACTTTCTTCTTTGCAGTACAAAAATAGTACAAATCATAATAAAGTTAACAAAATAACATAGTTGTGTTTTTCCAATATATTTTTAAGCCGACTTTTCTACAGTGCCGTTAATTACTTTCACAGAGAACGGGAACTAACGTTTCTTTCGCAGTAGCAAAGGTAAAAACTCGTTAACAATTCTGATAATAAAATATAATAAACCATACAATTCAATGTCACACAACCCACTTGAGCCGTCGATAACCGACCGCAGCGAAACCGCTCATAAAAAATTATTAGTTATAACTGCGTACGATAGAGTGCATTGCATGTCCTCTGGTTTGACACAGGGCCCAGAAGTTCCACCGTTATCTCACAGATGGCGACACACTTCATGTTACAGTATAGTTGGCTAAAAGCACATAGTTCTCACAGTCACCAACAGACTGCGCGCCGATAGTACTGAGAACAAAATTAAACACATTTTACTATATAATTATTGTGATCTCTTCCGTTTTAATACAAATTAAAATAATAATACTTATAAAAATTAGTAGGTTACATAAAAATATCTATACTAGAACTGATTTTATTAGTATTCGTTATTCTATCAATTTATAAATTCGGTTCTCAGTAAAAGTTATGCTTACTTGTTAAACTAGGTTAGGTACTTACCATGTATTGTCGTCAAATCCTTCCATTAATAACGTTAATTTTGAAGGGCGCCGAAGTGCTTCTCTCACTTGAGTTCATTTAGGGCCCTAATTAATTATGATTAGAAGTATAGACAGTATAGTTTTGATCCTACCCTTATATGTCATATCCTACTATCCTAAAGCAATCGTTCGACGACGATGAACTGCAACAGAACCATCTCAAAGCTATCACCATCTGCAAAGTATGCTTGGTAAAATAGCATTGCCAATCTTTCTAAATCAGAACAATATCGCTTCTTAGCCTATTTATAAAGAGTAGAATTATTGAGCTTCTATTTTCATCAAACTTATTCGGATTGAAATCTAAAATTTTTATTAAATTTTAATCTTTATTAAGATATAAAATCTTTATTAGGAAAAACCATGTATAATGTTTATCTCATTCGTGTAAATGAATAACCAACAAGTAAAACAGAGTTAAAAATAAGTTTTCATTTAAAAACTGCTAAAAATGTAAATATAAAAATGTATTCAGGTAAGAAAAATAGTACTTAATCAATATTTGATTCCCGGTCCACTAGGAAGTTTATTTCGAATTTTTCAAAACAATTTTTGGGTGGTGTCATTTTGTTTGTATCAGAACAGACTAAAAATCACAATTAATTCTACTAAATAATGCATTATTTATTATACGTTTTTAGGGTGTTTTAGCGGTAAAATATTCTTAAAAATAAAAATTTAATTAAAAAAATTGCTTTGAGGGACCGAGGATTGATACATATCGAATTTCATGTAAATCTGACCAACAGGTTCGTCTCTTGGCTTATGCACATCCCCACTTTTTTCTTTTGGATTCCAACAGTCAGCTCTATAACATGTGTAACTTTACTTTTATTGTTACTAATAATAGTAAGTTCTGTGGGACTGTGATTATCTTTTGTAATCGTAGATTGTACTCATAGTATTAATACTAGTATTAATAAGAGGCCTGTAGTACTTTTGCGTATTTAGCGCTTCTAAGTAAGTGGAAGTATGTTCTGTTCAGTAGAATTTTAAATAGTTAAAGACATTGACAGCGATGGTTAAACCTTTACACTACATAGGTTGTTGCAGGCACAGACACGAACTATCACGTTCAACATGTTCTGTCTGACCTTTACCCTTGCCTGAGCGAAGTGAAATAAACATTCTCAGACCTTTGCACCACTCAATGATTCATATATAACGCCATTTTGTTGCAACAATGTGTATATATATATACTATATATGAACATATAACGGACTGGGACCGTGGCGTGTACTGTAATCCATTAACTTGGAGGTCACGAATTGTGGATAGTTGTGAGCTATGAACGATATATGTAGTATTATCTTGTAGGGATTAACGTAAATCAGAGGAAGTAGTTTGACTCTTGGGGTCTGACTGTTAGGCTATTAATTATCAGTTCAGTCTAAGGAACATGTCAGCCTTAGTCAGTAACAAGACTACAAGATCGCACTACACTCATCTTACACTCATTTCTTATTCATACTTGGTTTAAAATACCTATCTGGGTAGGTCGCCATTTCAGTAACTAACTAAGTATACTCTTTACCCCCCCTATCCGCTCCTACACTGAGCTCCATCTGTGTCAAAACAAACAAGTTACACCTTGCACTACCTAAGACACCACTAGCGTCTGGCTGTTGCCACCCCTAGAGAACGCTAAAGAAACCAAGTAGATAAAGCTATGTTTTATTCACACAGCTCAATATGTACGTGGCGCCACTCCTCTGTGTCTCAGCCCAGCTGATCGTGGCTGTTGAGTGAAGCTAACCACCCACGTGACACATCAAAACAAGCCGCCGATCACCTGACTGTGAACGCTGACAGCTCTTGTCGCGTGGGGTAGATCAGCTGAGTGTACGAGAAGTTCAAGGCGATTGTGTAGGAAAAGTAATTTAACGAATCCTGTAATCCAGCTACTCGGAGGTGACGAATTGTGGATGGATATGAGGATTGGTGGATGTGATATTCCCTGGTGTGGATTAAACTCTATACTATGGAGTACTACGTTTATCCGAAATGAAAACACCATATTCATAATTATACCAGTTCAGAGGAAATATTTTGGTTCGGAAGCTACGTTGAACTGTAGGTCCCTTAGATGTGCCATCGGCTGTTGGGCTATTAATTAACAGTCCTATCTATGAAACACATTAGCCTTAGTCAGTAGGAAGACTACAAGAAGTGGTTTAGCCGTACGGGAACGTATGAAAACGTCTCACACACCGGTTTTCACATTGAAAATATTGAAAAACAGTAATAAATACTTATTTAACATGAACATGAAATTATTGTATAGCCTATTATAAAACAATATTTAGGCTATGAACCATTTGTAATCCCACCTGATGTTTAACTTAAGTGATTATAACAATTTTACTGTAAACGTATTTTAAAATACGTTGTTTGCTCTTTGTTACATCTCTTTAGCTGTAGTAATAATGTACAGCTAAAATAACAAATATTTATCTTCTTAACATTATGTCATGCAATCCATAAACATGACGAACTAATTGCTAGTTAAGAGTCTGCATCAGTGGTAGCCATCTTGGATTTTAGTCCCGTAAGAGCAATGTTAAATTCTGGCGCCTATATCTCCTTGACCTATTGTCTTAAATTAACGGAAGAGGTGTCAAATTAAAGGTATTACAGTCCTCCAGGGCACCACCTTACAGAACTTCTTATTTTCGCTCTCAATAAAAAAATAATAATGATTTAATTTGTAAAATATTCTTGGATTTTTGTTTTTATATCAAGTTAAAATTTTGAACATATTGAAAAGGTCATGCCCTTGAGCCACATCTCATCAATTTACTTCCAACGTTTTACATCGATACTTTGATAATTAACGCCACTACACACGCCAAAGTGAAGGTATGTTTCTCCAGAATTTAACATTGCCCTTACGGGACTAAAATTCAAGATGTCTACCACTGATGCAGACTCTTAATTACTTAAATGAAAGTAGACAATGTAATGTAAAAACTAATAATACTAATAAACTGGTAAAAATCCTAAACAGTAATTATTAACAATTTCTCTACAGCTAATTATGTGATTATGGCAAATTTACCATAGGGCATAATCTATTACCATAGGTCTCATGGCGAGACTCAAGCCCGGAACCATGTTATTTTTTTGTTTTGAGGTGCCTAGGAACTAAAAACAATAGTCATAACAATATACATATATACAGTGTGTCCATTAAAGTCGGGGACAAACTTCAGGGGGTGATAGTACTCATCAAAATAAACAAAAAATGTTTTATAAACATATTTTGAAAGATCCTTTGTTTAGCCACTAGCCACCATTTTGTATTTTATACAAAAAACGTTATATATCAAGAACTATTTAAGACACAGAAACCAAACTTTGCACAAATATTTATTGACCAAAGAGGAAAATATTCTTAAAGTATCATGTAGTTTGCTAATATATTTTCAAAATGGCGGTGGTTAAAAATCTTTTAATTTAAATAACAAAAAAGACTTTAACTTTATAAAATTTTGACAAGATATAAAAAGGATTGCTATTTTAATTTCAAACCGAACGGTTTTTTAGTGAACGAAATCCGTCCACGGAAAAGCGAGAAAATGCACTTTTAAAGTCAGCTTACATATAACGTTTTTTGTATAAAATACAAAATGGCGGCTAGCGGCTAAACGTAGGATTTTCCGACATATGTTTATAGGAAATTTTTTGTTTATTTTGATGAGTACTATCACCCCTCAAAGTTTGTCCCCGACTTTAATGAACACTCTGTATATAAACATTTTTTAGTGGACTACATACATGTGTCTGTAATACGATAACTCGTAAAAATGGTCCGATCAAGACAAAATTTCGTAGGGACGAGTATTCCTACACGTTCTTAGATGAGTTCGTAAACCAGACATATCGGGCAGTCGGAACGGGTAGTTTTTGGGGGTTCGGTACTAAAAAATAGTTTTTTTGCGTTTTTCATCTGTAATTAATTTTTTTTCAATTTTTACTTTCACCATTTTAATCAGATTAACTACACAATTTAGTTCCTTTAATGTTTTTCTCTATCTGCAACGGTTACTGAAATTTAAAAAAATCTAAACACAGTACATTGTATTTTTGGGCTGCAATGTTAATCTTACGAAGGATGAGGAAAAATTAATATTTCACTTATTATTCTGATTTTCACTTATTCACTTATGATTATTCTGATTATTCACTTATTTTCTTATTATTATGTTTTTGGGTGAAACCTGGAAATGTAGCTTCATGTGGTTTAGATCCATCTGTTTATGCTTAAAAATCATAGTTTATCAACCAGCAGCATACTCTTTTCCCATGTAGGCCTAATTCATATAAAGAATAGGTAAACTCCTTTATTTATGGACAGATATTGATCAATTTTGGTATAAATGGTCAAAATAATAATTGTTTATGCTAGAAATGGCTACTTACTGCGTTTCTCACATCAGCAAGTCTGCATACTCTTTTCCATGTTATTCTTAAGGAGAATGGGCAATTCATTCTCATATTTTTTGACAGATATTGATAAAACTTGTTATATATTAGTACTAGCTGACCCGGCGAACTCCGTACCGATAAAAATAAACATTTGGTTTTTAATCATAAAACATAATCACAAAAATTCCCTCTGACAAAAATTATATTTATACATTAATTAGATACCATTAAGTACTTTCTATTTTATGCCTGCTTCTTTGACTTGCTCAATGGTTCAAATAAAAACAGCTGCTGTTTATATCTTAAAAGGTAAGATACATATGTTGGAATCCAAAACAAAAAATATTTCTCCATAAGATTAACATGGGAACTTTGAAGGCGTATAGGGTAGAGATTTATGGAAAAATCGTCACAAAAACTATTAGACTTTCCTATTTTAGGCCTAAAGAACCAGTATACCAAATTTCAGCCTCCTAGGTAATCGGGAAGTAGGAGAATTAGTGATGAGTGAGGGCTTTGAATTTTATATATTAAGATTATCATATTATTGATTTGGAAATTCGCTGAGTACGCAGGTCTGCTGCGACGGGGATATTGTTCCAATTATCATTTCGACATAGCCCGAACCAAGATAGCTACAGGCTGGAAACACAAAACGTTCTAAGAAAGTTACACACGCCGTGTTTATATTAAATAATCATCTGTGAACTTAAAACCGTTTACATCAGGTAGAGAAACGTTAGGTGGTTGAATAACTGAGAATAGCTTATGCAAATGGCCACAACTCGCTTTGTTCTAACAACAAGAGGCTGAAAGGTTGTCGAGAGTTTTGGTTGACACAGGGGTGCCCACAGGGGGGGTCTATGACGCAGACTGCGTCATTGAAATTCTTGGGGGGGTTCCAAACAATTTTTTTGAAGGGGTGGTAAAACGGATTTTAACGTAAAAAATATGAAAAATATAGGATATTGAAAAATATATTACATCACGAGATAGAACGTAAATAATAAGAACGTAGTATTAATTTAAACATAGTTTGTTTTTCTATCTCAAAATAAATAAATGGCAATGACAGTGCTCGAATATTGTCCGTGATTATGGCGGCAGCGGAAGGTCCGGCGAGTTTCGGAAGTATTCGGTTATCTTCGGGAGTCGTGATGGTGGTCATACGACAGACACAAGCTGCGCGTTTAGGTTATGTGATCGTTGCCCTTGCGTCTTTTTTTTACCCTTTCCATCTCAAAACTAATATTACCACTGAGTTGTGATGAAAAGTTTGTTAAATTTTGTAATGTTTTTATACTATTAAAATGCCCAAAAAGAGAAACTTTTTAAGTACCTATAAATGTTTAGAGTTGTTTTGCAATGGTACCGTCAGATATTACAAATGGAACGAACACTGTAAAAAGAAGGTCAAACAACAGTTGGAAGTGAAATATAAAGTTATTGAGCTTAAATGCAGCGACAAAGCAAGATGTAACCCTATTTAAAAAATCTTCTTTTAGTTTTAGATAAAATAAGGGGTGCTTACGAGTATTATTTACACCTTTGTTTATGGTATGGGGTGCCAACTTACATGGGGGGACTGGTTCTAAGTTTGGGGGGGGGTGCTTCATGAAGCTTGGGGGGCTGGGCACCCCTGGTTGACATATTCCATGTCCCTTAGACGGGACTGTTAATTAATAGCCCAACAGCCAATGACATCTAAAGGAACTAACGTTTAACGTCGTATCCAAACTACAATGCTGCCTCTGAATAAGGGACTGGTTTAATTATGAGGATGGTTTTTATGGATAGACGTAGTGTTGAATTAAATAGTCACGAACTAATGGATTTTTTATCATCTGGGGATTCCTAAACGAAAAAAATCGGTTCCAAGTCTAGGTTTGGCCATGAGGACGACGCTTACTCCTCAGCTTCGGTCAGCTGGATTTCCGATAGAAAATTTACAAAAAAATCTAATTAATGGATTGTCAAACTACAAATACAACCAGTTAGTCATGCACAATGGCAGCGGTGAGTGAATTGTATACAATCAGGGGGAATCTGTAAAAGGCGAAATGTCAAGGAGAGCGAGGCGATCGTGCATCGTGCGCACGCCCACCGGTCCATTCCCAGCCTCCCAATTGAATCTTCCACTCTGAATATATTGATGTTGGAAGGCTATCCCGATAATAAGCTACTTTGCTCAAATGTAAATCGTATTGTTAAGTGCTACAGCTGTGGGTAAACTTGACTCAGTCGAGCTTGGTCTTTTAGATCTAAACAATTTAGATAGTACAATATAATATATGGACTGGGATGGAAGCGTATCCTGTAATTTAACTACTTAGAGGTGACGAATTGTGGATAGTTGTAAGCGATGGTATTCCATGGTGTGGATTAATGACCGCAATATCGAATACTACGATCATCCGCAAAGACATCCTCATAATTAGATCAGTTTTTAATTCAGACGAAAAAGTGGTTCGGATTCAGAATTCATCTCTTATTAATGTTACATTTTTAAAATATGTATTGTGTCATACATGGATTTTATTCTTATTTTATGGTCAATAAGTATTCCAATTTCAAAATAATCTCCAAAAAAAAGTCACCAATTTTCTTGAGCTTAGCAGTAGACACCAAACTCGGCGAATGTTAGAGTTCCACCTGAGTTTGTTTTGCTGGTCAGTTCTGTGAACAGGTTAGATCACGTGACCTTGGTAGCGGTCAGCATCAGCTGTTACGGTATTGTAACAGCTGACTCATCCTTCCCGCGCCCGCGCCCACTCTACCGCCTCTGTCCTCTGCCGTCCTGATCTCTTCGTCACAATACACCATACTATATCGGTGTATCGTCATGTACCTGAAGGGTTTTCATTGATCATATCATGTAGAAATTAGATGGCTTAACACTGAAACTTATCGTAATTATATCTATGTTCAAAGTTTAAAATTGACTTGTCTTAATTATAAAGTAAGCCAAGCCAGTATGGCTTATCTTAGATAATTCAGTTTTTATAGACTATAAAAATTTTACAGATGTGAGTGTGATTTTAAAACTTTGAAACTCGCATTTATTTCCTAATCAATATAATGAAACTCTACTACTGGATTAAGCAATATACAAATACAAAAAAATCTTGATCGTAGGTTTGGTGTGGGTTTACTTATCTGAAATTAGTTTAGTTAATAACATGTTTGTTTCGCAACGAGTTGGTGTTGGCGAGGAAAGTTCCAGTAGCTACAGCGACGATCAACCCACTGAACTTACGACGTGTCACTCTATATGGGTAAATAGAAAATAGATACAGTTATTTCTTCCAAAATACTTCCCAAAGAGCAGACTTTCGTAGTTACGTAAATAAAATACTACCGTCGCAGCAGACTTGCGTACTCAGTGAATTTAAAAATAAATATTATTACAATAATATAACATAATATTATAACAATAATACTCGTAATATAACAATAATATAATAAGTTTATAACAAGCCTATTCTCCTTAAGATTAACTTAGAAAAGAGTATGCAGGTTAGCCGCCATGATAAAAGATAAAAAAGTTTCAACCATAAATATAGGTTAATAAGTAAAACAATAGATTTTCCTTATCCTCCATAAGTAACATTGGAGCCCCAAAATACAACGTAATGTGTTTAAACCTTTTAATATCTCGGTAACCATTGAGGTTAGAAAAAATTTGTAAAGCTGTTATGCTAAACCTTTAGTCTTTTGAGCTAATGATATAATCTCTATATATAAAATTAAATGTATGTCTGTCTGTATGTATGTATGTCCTTTATGCGTTGCCAAACTACTCATCCGATCGCCATGAAATTTTAGGAAGTTGCTCTATATGTGTTTTTTAGTGAAAAAATAAAATAAGTTTCAAATGTTTAATTTTATTTTAAAATTTCTTTAACCTTTAGTAATTGTTTACTTATGATATATTTTACATTATTGAAGCTATGGTTACTATTTAATATTATACTTTTTAATTTGTTTTTGTTTTTTTTATATTATACGTTTATTATATATTTTAATTTTTATATTTTATATTATTTGTTTATTTTTTTATATAAAAATGTTTTACAGTTATTTTTTGTTTTGGATTGTTAAAAATTGTTTTTTTGGGTTTTTTAATTTATATATATATGTTTGATTTAAATATTTAATATGAGTATATTTATACTTAATTATATTTATAATTTAAAAATGTTTATTAGTTAATATGTTTAATAAATAAAATATGAATTATATGGTTACAACCCCATTTGTTATATTAGCCGGATGCCACATGCGTTGGTGTTTACGGGATATTCAATACAGTATAAGCTATTTTTATTCTTTATTGATATTTTTATCTCGTTTATAATATTGTATAGTATAAATAACCAAGGTAACCTAACTCCGCAGAGCGCTGTATGTCGGTGACCAAGTGACATAAGGCTGATACCAAAGTTCCAGCCATTTTTAACGAGAGTTATATGTGTGTGTGTGCACACATACATGAATACTTATACATACATACATATCCCACCAAAACGAAAAAGTCACTAGGACTTAGATCTTGCCATGAGACCTACGGTAATAGCTTCTTCCCTGGGGGAAATATTCTGGTTTAAAAGGTATTTCTAAAGTTAACTGTGAAAGTTAGTCGATGTAATCAAAATTCTCCAATATTTAGTAAATATTCCATGTTCCTAATCTTATCAGAGCAAAATTTACATTCAGTTACGATAAACACCTCACACCTTACATCGATTACAGATAACACTTAGTAGAGATAAGAGTGACCACATGGCACATTCCACAACCAAACTAGACAAGCGCAGTACAGTACGTGAATACGCAATGAAGCCGTCTCCTGAATACCAATACGGAGACAGGTGCAAGTTACCAAAGATAAGGAGGCAGTGCCAAACAGCTGATTAGGCAGTCAGCTGCGCACTCCCCGGTGAGCTTTGGCGGAGGCTGTCGGGAATTGCGAGAAGTCGGCTTGTGGCCACCGAAGTTCTGGAAACACCGGAACCGGAACACACGTGAAGGAATGTTTACTTGTTCCGCGTAGGTCTACTCGAAAACGCGGTGACCTAACTGTTGGTTATATCGTATATCTTAATTTCCGGTTTCTATCAGAATGTTTTCTTCTTGAACGAGCGTTTCGCGAATGGGTGAGTCAAAAATTCCACAACACTTGCTCAGGTTTGGTAGGTATGTACCGGAGAAAGGTAACACACTATATGATGATCGTTAAGAAAACTTTTCGAATTGTTAGACACATTTTAATACATTTCAAAATGGAAACTGAAAAAGTTAAATTACAAAAAAATGCTTGATAAACTAAAGTAAAGATAAACTGGGAGTCTTGTTATTTAGGATAATGAAACAACACCAAGCACTCCACTGCCTTAACACACAAGGATAGGATAAGGAAAGAGAATACACTCATACGTTCTACTTATTATAAAATTTGGTTTTACGGACGAAAAAGTCTTTCGGGCCTAACTCAAATATTTGATTCAAACGGGATACGCCATGAGGATGATTTCCTATCTTTAACCAAATTCCAATTAGGTACCGTGAATCGTAAACATACGGTGACGTGTCCTGTAATCCAGCTACATGGAGGTCACGAATTGTGGATATCGGTGGATGTGTTACTATCTGGTGTGGATTAACGTTTGCACTATTGAATGCTACATTAATCCGCAAAGACCATCCTCATAATGAGACGTATAAGATTGCGCCACAATCATTTCTCATTTATACTCGGCTTTAAATACATTGCCTTGGACAGCTTGCCATTTCAGTAGCTAACTTCATGCGGTAGATGACAACAGAAGTATTAAATTTCCACACGTTCCGATAATATTGAAACAGGTAGGTTCCAAAACTGAATGATTGACTCCTAATCAGTCCGAAGGCGTCTGTATTTTGATCACGAGGACCTTGACACCTGAAGTGGGAGTGATGGGAACCTCTCGAGGCTGGAGGCTAGCATTGTTGCAACTGTCTCCCAGCGGCCTACAGTCTGAGTCACGGGGGGCGTGGACCCGATTGTCTCGGCCACAGCAACGGTTGCAGTGGGTCTGGCTGATTTAAGAGCAGGGTTGCCAATCCGAATCTTCCAAATTACCACTCTGCAAATAGTAATACCCCCGTCGCAGCAGACCTTCGTACTCAGTGAATTTCCAAATCAATAGTATAATAATAAGATATGTGAAGTTTGGTCAAAATCTGACGATAAACATGAGAATCATTTGCCTATTCTCCATAAGATTAACATGGGAAAGAGTGAGTAGGTTTGCTGCTATGAGGAACACTGAGAGTAGGCATTTATACCATCAAAAATTTTTATTTTTAACATTTATACCAACTTTCATCAACATCTGTCCATAAATAAAGGAGTTTGCCTATTCTCCATATGATTAACATGGGAAAAGAGTATGCAGGTTTGCAGCCATGATAAGCACATAAAGTGTGATTTTTTAGCATAAACGTATGAGTCCCAACCACATAAAGCTTAATATAAAGTTTTATCCAAAAATAATGGTTAATAAGTGAAAAATTAATTTTTCCTTATCTTCCATAAGATTAACATTGGGGCCTCAAAATACAACGTACTGTGTTTAGATTTTTTTATATGGAGATAGAGAAAAACTTTAAGAAACTTAATTGTGTAGTTTTTAAGCTGATTCTAATGGTGAAAGATAAAATTTGAAATTTTTAAAAATTACATGGGATATTTTTTTTTAAGAAACAGGATATAATCAATACCAATTTTAGTTTTGTTAATTTAAACACCATTGGTATCCATACATTTTTGATAAGGAAATGTATTAACTCTGGGTAACGCTCTGGCCCAGTAGTCAAAGGTTTGCTGGATCGAAACCAGTTGTCGGTGACTCCTGTCAGATCATGAGCGGTCACCTCTGGCTGACCATGCCGTTGCGGTACCTCGCTGTTTTAAATTCACCACACAAGCCCTAGGGTCATGATTAATTGGCCAAATCCACTAATATTCCTGACAAATATTGTAAACAAACCAACCAGATTCAGACTGACTCAATTCACCCTCTTTTTCTCTTTTATTAAGAACAAGTTATAATTGGATAATGCAATGTTACTTCTAGAAGAAATGCCAGTTGAGATGTACACCAGCGATGAACGTCGTTTCATTGTTTTTTTGTTGTTTCCCAGGATCATCAAAAGGATCAGGAAGTTCCGAGATCTTTTACTGGCATCACGGAAGCGTGGGAGGAATCCTGACACACATTCCTGGCCTCCAGGTGATTAAGTATACACTCGAGTATAGAGCTTCTGTATTTGTTTGTTTGTGTAGTTCAAGAAGAACGATCAGATCAGTTTAGGGCACAATACTAAACAATGTATCAATCATTATTATAATACGAACTTAAGTTGATAAAAGTCATTAAAAGAGGAAACTTATATTAGGGAGAATTTTCTTCATATCATGTTCAAAGTAGATAAACTTCAAAAGTTTTCAATAAAACGTTTTTGGAGTTCAACTTACGTGCTTCATACCGGTTCCAAGTAATAGATTAGAATGACTCGATCAAAGAATAGGGTTAATATTAACGATTGTCTACTAAAATTACTATGATCATCCGAAAATTTCGTAGTTTAGAGGTAAAAATAGTGGTTCGGATTCACGTTTAACTATAAGTCCCTTGGATGCCTTTGACTGTGGTGAATTTTCGTCAGCAAACATCATCTTACACTAATTTTTCATTCGTCCTTGGATTAAAATACCTACCTGTGTAAGCCACCATTCCAGAAAAGTAAGCTAAATATTTATAGGTGTTCAATTGATTTTGTAATTCAACTCTGCAAAGCTGCAGTATTAAGAAGTATTAGGTGGAGTTTAGAATGGTCCAAAACACGGCAACTCAGAATGCTTTGATTTATCTTGTTGGCTTGATTAGAAATGTAACTTAGTCTTTGATCACTTTGATCACAACAGTTTGGTCATCACAGCTGTATGATGCTGGTTTGATCACTCAGATCTCAGTGAGACCAACCTGGAGGCCGTCTGGTCCGGGAAAAGTCGTTCACCGGAGAGGGAGGTCATTATTTGCCAAATTACATCCAATTTCATGTGTAATAGCACGTTCTTACTGCACTTGTCCTTTTTATTTCAGAGTAACAAACATACTGGTGATTTTTATGGACTGTTTTAAGCGAGTTTCTTACTCAATTTTTATTACCTTAGGAATTTTTAGTCGATAACACCATGTAAAGTACTGTTTTGTAGAAAGTAAAGTGCCAATAGTTTGAATTCGTTTCACTGGATTTCTATTTAGGAGATTATGTGTCCTCTAGATGTATGTTTAACTTGACCGCTGCAAAGTGGGCAAAAATAAAATTAAAAAGCTATTCAAAATAATCTGAGATGTAAAAGTAACAAAATACAAATTAGTACGACTTACTTCTTAAGTATAATTAATTCTAGAGATTATCTGATTCTAAAATTATTCATACAATTGAATTTATTCCAAATATATTACTAAAGATTTCCTAAAAAACTACTTTTTCCGTTTAGACAACTATTTCGAATATTTTCTGATGCAAAATAAATAAAAACATTACCCGTTTCACAGATGCATCACTAGATATATTACGGTCATTAGTTATTACCAACCGATTTATTATAATATTTCAAACAATACTATCAAATTCCTCAACACATTTATAGTTTAAAAGAAATTTCCTTAAGTAAAATACGAAGGTTTTTAGATTTTTCTAAGTCGATTGTAACTTCATGTGAAAGGTTATATATTCTGGGTCGCACATAGTGAATTCTTTACTGAAAAAATAAAACATACTTATTTTTATAAAACAAATAAATCTGAGTATAATTCACAATTTTCAAATCCTACAAACCCAAACGAAACTAATGTAATACTTTTATAGAAAAAATTAATACTGATTATTATAATAAAGATAATTTCTTGTAATTTATCTTAAACACGTGACTTTAATGCAGAAAATAAAATATAAAGACAAATTCAAAAATATTACTGGGAATAAAGTACATTTTTACTACACATTTACTTCTACTTTAACATTAATGAATGATTCAGATGCTTGGATAGATTATCTGTATTCTAAAAAGTCCAATCAGCTGTAGCTAAGAAATCAAATTTTTCATTGTAGGATTTGTACAAAACTCCATAAGGTTTACATTAGTTTAAATAGAAACTATTTTCGAATATTTTCTTTAAAACATTCCGGACACATTTAAAGTCCTAAAAATTTATAATATTTCAACAATAAAGGACATACATACAATACAACATACATTCTATTTTAGAGAGAAATTCCTTAAGTAAAATACGAAGGTTTTTAGATTTTTCTTCTTAGTGATTCTAGTCCCATTTCAGCTTTTCTGGGTTATAAACGTAAAAAATATATCCGAATTCCAAGCAATGTAGCGTCACAATTCTAATTTATTTATATAGATTTGTACTACTGCACTAGTTGAAATATACAACTAAACTCAGAGTAAAATGAAAATTTAAATTATCCCTATCCAATGAAACTAATTAATTATTGTAGTCAAAGTGTCTCCAAAAGTTATGCAATTTCTTAGTAGTCTTCTCGTGACTTGCGGACATCAGATTCAGGTTGCAGCCTCGCAAGAGAATGTCCATAAAGCAATGTTCTCACCCATTTAAGCGACACAGTGGTACAGTTCCTACCGGGAGACAACAACACTCTACCAGACAAAGGACGTCAGGGAGCTGTAACTGCAGAGGTTTGTGGTTTCTCCTTCGTTGCGCTCCAGAGGAGATGGTCGCCTTCACAGCATCCGTCAGGATCATCAGTAAACACTACCGATAGGAGATTTTTCTTTAGCATAAAGTCACTTCTTGGAATAGTTCCATACAAAACCGTCAAAAGATTTATACTTGAACTCAAGACCTCACAAATTCCCCACTAAAGGGAATTTGGACACCAAGGAATCCTTTAACGGCTCAGGACAGTATATAGACAAATCAGTGAGGTGACGATATTGATTATCACTTCGATATCATACTTATCGAGATTCCGTTAACTTTTTTAATACGGTTGAAGCGTTTTCACCTTTATTCATCCACCCACATAGACTAAATCTCTATACGTGTGACGTATAAAATATCGGGATGAGTAGACACAGTACAATATAAACAGTTCTGGTAAAAATTGGTTAATAATTCTAGGATCTGTGAACCAGGTCCATTGCAGACTCTGGTTCAAAGCCCGCTGCCAATTGCGTCACCAAATCCCCATATGTACTCATGTCATAGCTTTCATAAAGCTGCCTTTAAGATAGACATAGACTGAAACGTCACATTTACATATTCATACGTTTTAATAAAAGTCAATTTTACATGAGTATTCATGTGCTCATCTATAACAAACTTTAATATCTAGAACTCATTTTTAGTACTAAGTATAACAACCAACAGGTTTTACCTTAAAATGAGCCTATATAATTTAAGTGCAATCATACTATTATTATCCTTTAATCAACCTTATCTAAATTAACGTTTCCTTAATTATATGACTATAGAGTATTCAAGCTGATTTTATAGTCAACTATTAGCATCGCTAGAAAGTACGGAACCGTGCGCTGATCCCTGCGGGACTCCAACAGGTGCGCAATAAGTGACATAACGTAAACGTTGCGCCTGCGTGTTCTATCAGCCCACGGCGCATGCGCATTGGTGACTGTCGCTCCGCGTCCAATACATCATGTACTGCGGTAGCTGTGAAGCAATGTTGTAATGACTATTACGATACGTGTAGGACGGAGCGAACCTTAGAAGGGACGAGTGGTTGGAAATGCTGAATAATCTACATGGAAATATTGATGGTGACCATTTATGTATTGTAGCTTTAGTCGTCTCTCTGGTTTTTACTAATATTACAGATCGAAATTAGGTACATTAAAATAGAATTTATTAAATTGATGTTACGTCTTTTGGTTATGCAGATATGTTTATGGGTTTCTATAAATCATATTGGTTTCTTCTTGTCCCTAACGTGGGCTTAATTGGTAATTAGTTAAGTTTGGACATCGAGTTCTCGGAGATAGTTCCTTGCTGTCCCTGGGGAGGGATTTCCTGGAGGTAAGATGTTTCCTTGGCGTGATCTCGGGAGTTGTCGGGCGAAGGGGTGTTATGCCCTAGGGTCTGCACCCTCAAATGAAAAGTTGGGACCTCCATGATGTCCTTGTCTGAATTTGAGAGGTGTTGATCTATTCTCTCTTTTTTCTTGGATCTTTTTCTTTGACTATGAATCTTCTGGGTTTTATAAAGCCCGAGCTTGGTCCTATATTGGTTTGGAGTGTCTTTTTACTCCTCTTTATATCCTATTTTTCCCATCTTTATGAAAACCTGATTTACGGTAGTTGTACTTTGTTCCGCAGGAAGGCGTGCCAAAGTGAACTTTCTTGGGCTTCCTTATCCTCAATAAAAATACCTAAAACATACATTGGAAATCCTGGACACGATTACTAAACCTAAACCTGTTTACAGGCTTCACGTGGTTGTGTTTACAAACAACTCAGCCTATCGGGGTGGACCACACATGACGCCATTGATCCGACAGGCCCCCTCATTAGAGGGGTGTGCAAGGGAGAGAGATGGAGGATACAACCGCATACCAGCTTATCCCTCAGCCTTAACTAATGTCAGGGGATGAAACATTCTACCGTCAATATTTAGATTCTCTTTGACTTCCGTTTTATAAAAAGCCAATCTAAATGTTCACAAAGAATTTGGGACTTTTTTCATCCTATGAAGTAATGAAAATTAAGAACAAATAAATGTCCCTAGCATTCAGATGAGGTTTACTCTCTGTATTATCTTTGACGAAACCAAAATGTTTCCGTTTTCTAAAGACAAAACGGATTTAAGTGAATTAGGCATAATGAATAGGGAAACACGTTAGGAATATGGTAGAAATTCTGAGGGATTTCCGGGTGATGAAGGAACATAATCCTGCCATCCCTTATTTTATGTAACTTTAGTAATAGCAAAAATGTTTATAAGAAGTTAGTTAGTTACTTTGTTACTGAAACAACGACCTTTCCAAGACCTAGTAATTAAGCAAAGTATGGATGAGAAATGAGTGTAAGATAATTGTGGTGCGATCTTGTAGTCCCGTTGCTAACTAAGGCTGACATGTTCCTTAAACAGAACTGTTCATTAACAGCCCAACAATCAATGGCATATCTAAGGGACCTACAGTTGAACGTGGAACCAGAACCATTGCCTGTGAATTGCGAACTGGTCTAATATGAGGATATTCTTTGTGGATTAACGTAGTATTCAATAGTGCGGACGTTAATCCACACAAGAGAACACTACACCTTCAAGTAGCTGGACTTCAATCCAGTCAATAAAAATAAGCAAAGTTTTTTTGTTGTTTTTTAATGTACTACCAGAATATGCCTGTGATGTGAATCAAATAATTTTCAATATTTCATCATGCTCAAGTTTAATATAGTGATTCTCTTAGTAATGTTAATGAAAGTAGTTCAAACTGTAGTTTGGGGTCGATCATTTCGGGAAGGATAGATATTCATTGAATGAAGACTATACTAATTTGTTTCGAACGCATACTGTTAGAGTGTAATCACGATTGGACCTCTTACACAACAAATTTCTTTTCAAGGATGCATCAAAGTAGACATAAAAAGGTTAATTATTAAACTTTTGCATGCGTGATGCAGGACGTTAACCGCAGCTGGGTGTTTAATGTTCAGGTAATCGCCGCTTGTACAGGATGTTCTGTTATTAAAGCGATGGGATCGAGGATCTTCCTCCCGGGTGTAATAATCAGAGGATTGAGTGGTGAGTTAATCAGCAATAATACCTAAATCTGTAATAAAGTTATCGGAGTTGATGAGAACTCGGTACGGTGCAACGCGCAAAATGACGAGAATCCGGTCGACTCCTCGCTATGGCAAATGAGATCAGGTTAGAGCAAATTGTTTAACTCAGATATCCCAAATTATTAAGCTCTCGTTCGTTTATTTTTAGTAGTTTAATTATTTACAGTAATCGTTTAGGAATATAATAATCCTTGATTTTGTTTCATCCGTTTTGTTACAGTTGCGGTTGTGTTAATCTAAATAAAACACCCACTTGCCCATTGACGGTGGTGTGTCCGGTAATCAAGCTACTTGGAGGTCACGAATTGTGGATAGTCGTGTGTGATTGTGATAATCTCTGGTGTGGACTACTGAATACTATATTCATCCGCAAAAACCATCCTCATAATTAGACCAGTTCGTGATACAGAGTGAAGTTGTGGTGGGACTAATGTTGAACTGTTGGTCCCTTAGATGGTATTGACTGTTTGGTTATTAATTAACAGTCTTGTCTAAGCAACCTAAAAGTAATAAGACTACAAAATTGTGCTATAATCATCTAACACTTATTTTTCATTTATACTTGGCTTAAAATATCTATCTGGATAGGCAATTTATAATGGTAATGGTTATAGGTATAAGGAATGAAAAAGTATTAAAGATTGAATGCTAGGAATTTATTTCTGATTTATTTTTATGTATTTTACATAGATTAAACATCTTTTCACATAAACATATTTTATACTTTTCTTACTCATCCTAAATTCCAAAATTTCATAAACACAGAATCCCATCTGCGAGCCTCCCTCTGCCCCGCCCTCTCTGGCGCTGACATGAGTTACGACCCTCTAAAACAAAATCAACCCTCATCGACCGCGAGGGGATGACGAGGTTTACACATGATGGTGTCTGTCTGTCTGTCTGTGGTCGGGTATAGGCTAGCACTAGACTAACACGTTCTGTCACACGGACACCTCTACGCAAATAACTCTCTCCCCACACCGCAGTCCAACATGTGGTGTCAGGCTTTGGTTTGTGGTGAATCTACAGTATTTGGAACAGGTTGTACTTTTTACTAACTAGTGGCATTACACCATTTTGATTATTTAGTTTTAAAAATATGAGTTTGTACTTTAAGATTTGCCTTAATTGTCGTTAGTCCTTATTCTTAAATAGGAAAAAAGTAAAAAATACTTTAACTTGAAAACAATATGGTAGTAATACATATACAATCTACAATTGAGGAAATTGTTTATGATTTAAGAAAGAAAATAACAAACAATAGACAGAAGAACTAATAAATTGCAGGAATAAACAATATTAAAATGTACAGTTTGGAATAAATATATTCAAATAGTATTATTCATATACATTCAGCATCGATCTATAACCATATTATTTGACCACTGGTAGACCTATAATTC
The DNA here is from genome assembly GCA_023375725.1 of Nephotettix cincticeps. Lineage (NCBI taxonomy): Eukaryota > Metazoa > Arthropoda > Insecta > Hemiptera > Cicadellidae > Nephotettix > Nephotettix cincticeps. Next base: position 139,759,945 of record CM041786.1, read on the forward strand.
AGCGTGCAATAAAATCAACAATGTTCTGTGAAAGTATTTGTCGCATCGGGTAGCCTGAAGAGATCTGACAGAAGTCTCGCCTTATTAGTTTCAAACACGGTACATTAGACTAAAGTAGCATTCCGCATGAGCTTCAACATTTAATACTTACCAATTACTTACATTTTCATTACTCGAATAGTACCTAGAATAAATCATAGATATCTTGGATCATGTACGAACCAATGCCACCTCTTCCGAAGGAAGAGAGGGGACCATGTCCCGTAGGAATATGTCCTCCAAGATATCAGCTGGCTCAAACCATTTCAACCTCATCCCAAAGAAGAGAAGAAACCGTTTCCTGAAGGATAAAGACCTCTGGAATATTGTAAGAGTACAAAACCATTGTCACTTCTTACGAAGGAAGAGAGTGGACTATTTCCTGTAGGATTGTTTCCTCCGAAAAACTGTATCAGGCTAAAAACTTTGTCACCTCTTATGAGAGAAGAGGAGGAACCATTTCATGTATGGTTGTTTCCTCTGTAATATTACAACAGGCTCAAACCATTGTTGTCTCTTCCGGAAGAAGAGAGGGAACCATATTCTTCCGGTAGGATCATCGAGAACCGGTAGAACCATCGATCCTGAAGGATCGTATCCTCCGTAATAATGCGTCATGCTCAAACCATTGCTACCTCTTCCGAAGGAAGATGGGGAACCCCTCCTGTAGGATCGTTTTCTCCGGAATATTACAACAAGTTCAAACCATTTTCACCTCTCCTGATGGAAGAGTGGTGACTATATCCCGTAGCATACCACAGTATTGCGTCTGGTTCAAGCATTTCACATCTCCCGAAGGATGTTCTGAGGATCGTACCGAGTATTGCGACAGGTTTTAGCCACTGTCACCTGAAGGAAGAGAGGGTATCATACCCTATTGTATCATATTTACGGGAGATGTAATTTCTTGCGGTGTCTCCTAAGCAAGAATGTTCACGAGTATTTTATACCATGCATGAACACAGTGGGTATACTATATACGAAATTCGATCTTGTAAACATTTCACCGATTTTTCAGTCAGAAAGTTTAAACTTCGTGGGATGTAATATTGGATTCAATCAATTTGTAGCAAGTTCCCCTGTCGGCTGGAGGTACGTCACAGAGGCGACGATCCGTCGCTTCTCGCCTCGCTCCCCTTGTCTGCGTCTGGCACGACCACAGGATCAATACACGGTCCGTGGCCGCAGCCTCTGGCGGTAAATCAAGTGGGATAACCACCGCGGGCTTTGTTGCCAAACGTGTCGGAGGGCATCGATAACGATAGAAGATCAAAATATCGATACAGAAATTATCGGAACAAAGTATCGATATTGAATCAGCGAAATCTACACCATTGAGGCACAAGGAGAAATGAAAATAAATTAAAATCTGGATTCCTAAAACATATGTATGCAGATAGGAAGTAATTTAGCTAATTCAAATATGCGAATAAAATTACGTACTTAAATATTGTATTTGATGAACAAAAATATGTATCTTAATATATAAAATTCAAAGCCCTTACTCACTCACTCATCACTAATTCTCCCACTTCCCAAATACCTAGGAAGCTGAAATTCGGTATACTGGTTCTTTAGGCCTAAAATAGGAAAGTCTGATAGTTTTTGTGACAATTTTCCCCTAAATCTCTACCCTATAGGCCTTCAATGTTCCCATGTTAATCTTATGGGGAAATAATTTTGTTTTGGTTTCCAACATATGTATCTTACCTTTTAAGATATAAACAGCAGCTGTTTTTATTTGTACCATTGAGCAAGCCAAAGAAACAAGCATAAAGTAGTACTTAATGGTATCTAATTACTATATAAATACTACTATATAAATAGAATTTTTTCAATACAAATTTTGGGGATTATGTTTTATAGTTAAAAATCAAATGTAGGCTATAATTGTTGGCCAAGTTAAAAATAATTACAATGTTTATATGTACTATGTTTATTATAATTATCAGCTGTTGTATATTTTTTATATTTTGCTTTTGATATCTGAAATGTATCAAAAGTTAAACCTAATAAATCTGTTTTGTACATCGCTGCAAGGCGTGACGGGAAACACTAGTTTACATATAAATTGCTTGAGACATAACTTTTCCCATATTGTAAATAATGTTTTAATATCCAATCCAAAATCAATGTATCAATATAATAGTCCTAACGGAGATGTACAAAACGGAGTGTGCATCTGATTTACAATAACATCAAATATATGTCTAGGAGTTTAAATGTTTTTATGTTTGGTGGAATTTTATTTTCATGACGTTGGTAGGGTTTACATTTCCTTGTGTTTGGTGAAGTTTCATTTTCATGACGTTGGTAGGGTTTACATTTCCTTGTGTTTGGTGAAGTTTCATTTTCATGACGTTGGTAGGGTTTACATTTCCTTGTGTTTGGTGAAGTTTCATTTTCATGACGTTGGTAGGGTTTACATTTCCTTGCGTTTGATGGAGTTTACATTTTTTTATGTTGGAGGAGTTTCCATTTCTTGGCGTGGGTTGAGTTTACACTTCCTGGTGTTGGTGGATATTACATTTCCTTTAAGGAAATGAACAGCTCTAATAAAGGAGCTATGAGGGGTAAGTTGGGATAAGTATATAAAGCCGGCTCCCTTGAGGGTAGAAGGGGACAAATGGGCGTTTACAGCAATCAGCCCCTGGTTTAGGGCATGAGCCGAGCAAGACAACAGAGAGAAGCTTTTAATATACAACTGTCTGGGGAAATAACTGTAAACAGTGTGTTCAGAAACAACACGAAATATATTACATTTGCTGTTTTTATCATAGGGGTATATTTTATTTTATACTTTTATAAGTTATCTCCTTTGCCAGACATTGTCCATTTTAAGAGCGTTTATTAAACATCGTTGATTAAAAACAAAACTAGTCTAACATAAAACACTCTGAAAATTATAAATACTAAAATAAATGAAGTCAGGTGCAATCTTTTACTATCATTAACTATTTGATATTTATCTTTCATTGACAAAATACGAATATTGGCTGAGAGGTAAAATCGTACCATACACACTTCATTAGCTCATTATCTAGTATAATAAATTGAAAAGAATGTAAATTGGATTGGAGTCCTCACGAGAATATATTTACCCCTTCTTGGACCTTCCTAAATTGTTTTTGGAACATAAATATAAAAAGCTCACAAAGTTATGTCATTGTTCTCAGAACGAATACCGAAAAATATTCAGCATGAAAAATTAGATACGTCGTTGTTTTGAGGAGAAGGGAAGTGACGTCACCTTTGCGCGCATAAAACAAGAGTTGCTCATAAACAAAAAGGAGGAGCTGGTGCTGTTGGTGAGTCGGCGTTCCAGGACCTTGGAAGGCCGTTCGAGGAACATTCATGCCGCCGGTGACCAGTGAGACAAACTGGAGAATATCTGACATGCCGCCGGTGACACCAGAGATACACGACTGGAGAGTACACCAGTCCTACTATAAGTCCTACTTTAACCACCGAACCAGCAAGCTACCAGTGTACACTTGTGAAGCGCACGTTTTACCATGTCAAAAAATGTATACGTATTGTCAAAATGGTCGTCCCTCCTTCTGGTGAAATGCAAGGTTCAAGCATTGTGTAGAAACGTTTCAGAGATTAGATAAGAAAAATGTGATAAGGAAATCAAATCACATCAAATCATTTATTCGCACATTAGATTTATATACAACTAGCAGTAAGCCCGTCCTTTGTACGGGTTGTAGGATACAGTTTAAAGAAGAAAGATTATCATACGAAAATGTAAACCTGAAAACCTAAACATATCAATACAAATAAAATAAATCAATACCCAGCTTTATTATTTAGCATTACTTTACAATTAAATAGATTAGAACATTTATACCACTATTATAATTAGTTATACGTTAACATAACTTTTTAATATAGTATGATTTCCAAATGGGTTTAAAATCAATGACCAATATAAACTAACTAATATTAATTTGACAGCGGTTTGTTTTGATTTCTATTAAATCTTTAAACTACAAAGACAGCTGATTATTACCAGTAGGTTATTCATTGAAAACTGGATAAAATGCGTGTAATATCGCGTAAAAGTGGGTTTTTTAATGCTCGTTATTTACTTTTCAAGGGGCGGCGGGCGATTTCAAGCATTTATAAACCTTCTCTGAAATGTAGAGAATACATGACATAAGTTTCATTGTAATCAGTTCTCCCGTTTTTTTCGGAGAAGACGGCGTAAAATGCCTCCTGGAGCGTCACAGACAAACAGACAAAAATTGAGATAAGACCGGTTTCGGCTTCTCTATCGCACGAAAAGTAAAAATAACTAAAAAATGAATAATTCTGAGCAATGTACAGACAAAACTCAAATTTTATTTATATAGATATCATGTAACAAATATCATGCATTGTCAATATTTAACATAATAAAGCCAAACATATGACATGGTAACCTTTAATAAGCATAGTGCCCTTTAAAACACTTCAGAGATTAAAAAATTCCGAGACAGAGTAAAAGGCACTCAACACAAGAAACCCCTTTAAGTGTCTTTTAAATAGGGAAAGAGAGCCTTGGGATTTTATTGACATGGGCAATTTGTTAAAAAATGTGATACCCCTGTAAAACGGACTCCTCTCAAAGGCTGCAGTTCTATGCCTCGGATAGCAAAGATTTTTTTCCATTTCTCGTCCGGTGGTCATGGAAATGTCCCAGATGTAGGAATTGGTTCCTATTTACAAAGGTCAGAGTGAGGACCTGCTGAATGTACAGTGAATGTACTGTACGGATGTCCGCCTCTTTGAAGATTTCTCTACAGGGATGGCGAGGGCAGAGGCCAAAAACGAGTCTCAGGATTTTTTTGGAGCTTGAGAATTCTTTCCAGCTCAGAAGAACTTCGCAATATCTGCGATAGACTTCCATGAGAGCTTCCCTGCTACAAGTTGGTCTAAGAATGCGAATGGCAAACAGAGCAGAACTCGTACGTTGAGCGATGTTCTGCGATGAAAACAGCTTGCATATAATAGCGGTTGGCCAGTACTGTGGCAGTTTACTTTCATGGTAACAAATTCCGACGTAAATTGCAGTGTAAATTGGATACTAAATCGTCTTCTGTTTTTAGGACGTCTAACGTTGTAAAAGTAAATTGTACAAAATCCAATAATAAGATTGATAAAAACGTTGCATGGTAAAATGAAGACTGAACGTGCCACTTTTTTTATTTCCTGAACAAGGCTGAACTCCCACACACGAATGTGTACCGCTAACCACTGCGCTGTTTTGCCCATGCGCCTTCCTTCATTATCCTGACCGTTACTGCGCTGCGCATGTCCACCACCGCCACTAGCGCTTCCTGTTCCGGTCTCCCACCTCCCCCCTCCACCACAACACCACCGACCTCTCAACACGTAATTTTTTCACGCCACTAAATACACGTCAAGTGCCTTGCAGTGATTTACAATCCAAACTATTATTAATCTATTTCAGGCTGTGACCGGGACCTTGGCGTGTCCTGTAATCCAGCTACTTGGAGGTCACGAATTGTGGATGATATGTTCTCTCTTGTGGTTTAACGTCCGCACTATAATATGCTGCATTCATTTGCAAAGACCATCCTCATAACTAGACCAGTTCATAATTTAGAGGCAAAAGTTGTTCGGATTCTACGTTAAACTGTAGGTCCCTCAGATGCCTTTGTCTGTTTGGCTATTAATTAACAATCCTAAGGTACATGTCAACCCTAGTCAGTAACAAGACTACAAGATCGAATCACAATCTTCTTACACTCATTTTATTCACACTTGGCTTTCAGTAGCCACCTGGGTAAGTAGCCATTTCAAAATGTAATCCAATCTAATCTAATCAGTTGTGTAACCCTTTAAGGAGTATGACGTACCAATACAAAGTCAGCTGACTCATTAGTAAACTATGGTAAAATTAACTAATGGCCAAATAAACAGTGTCAGTCTATCCAGAAATATCGCGCATATTAGAAATATATTTATACATTCAAATCAAAGTTATTTCCTAAATTTATGGAAAGTTAAGATAAAAATAAATCTAATGAATTACACTATTGCATTAATTTATATTTTAGTTGATTTATATCAATTAATTAAAAAAATAGTTCTTTAATTAAAATAAAATAAATAAATAACCATGCCAAAATATTAACCCGAAAGTAATGTTTAATGCGTATATGTATTCCGGGTAAAGAATAGTTCTTTATTATTGGTTTCATCGTCTTCAAAGTGATAAATGATGAAATAATAATTAATTTATGGTACGGTTTATGAACGGCAGCAGTAATTTTTTATACATTTTCACTAACTTCACTTTAAAATAATTTTGAGATAAACCCGTTCCCTGTTTAGAATGCATATAGTAAAGTTCCACAATAATTTCAAAAATTACATTTAAGGGATTTAAACATATTTACGGAAAACAAAAAGACGCGTAATATTTTATATCTTTATTTCCCACTGCAAGGGATGAGTAAAATAAATGTTTAAGTGAAAACGGTAATTGGGAGTCGTCAAAAGAATCCATTTAATATTTAATGTAAATGAACAAAAGAATAATTTTAACAGGAGAGGAAGTAGACCATTAGTAACAGAGGAGATTCCAAAACAAACTTTAAAAGTAAATAAATAATATTCTTGGCAAACTCCCTCTCACTTCTCTGAAGTTATTTTACATAAGTCGAGCGTAAAAGAAAGTTATACGGAAGGAGACTGAGGGTTTGTCTGATGAAAGAGAGGGGGGTACATGGCGCCCGCTGTGCAATAAACTGAATTCCCCTTAGAGGGTTGCCCCTAGAGACGGTAACAAACATGCAATTTGGAGTCCAATACCAGCCATTGGTTTATAAATATTTATTCACATTTTGACTCAGCACACTCTTTAGTCCCCGCTTGGTTTTGATGAAAACCCATAAATTCATATGGGAAAACATAAATTCCGTAAAGTACTGTAAGGATTTTCAGTTCGCTCATAAAATAATTAATATTGTTGACTACAGTAAACTTCACAAGGATGATATTAAATTATTGATTACACTAATTACATATCACTACTCATACAATTACATATTCACTATTCACCAATACTTAGCCTAAAAGCTATTGATATATTGAACACTGATCAATCTTGTTTAGTTACGATTGCACCACTGTTTTCAGGAGAGAGAGTCAAGATTGTTTAATATATTTCCTACTAGCTGACCCGGCGAACTTCGTAACGCCTCACAGTAAACACATGTTAACTTTAAGATTGGCCATGTTCTGAAGTCGAATAGCAATACGGCTTCATTGTGAAAGGTTATATATTCTGGGTCGCTGCATAGTGAATAACAATACTGAAACGATAAAACATATTAATATCATTCCCATAAAACAAATAAATCTGAGTGGATTAATTCACAATTTTCAAATCCAATCCAAACCCAAACGAAACCTAACTGTAATACGGCTTTTATAGGAAAGATATACAACAGCTGATTATTATAATAAACGTAATAATATAAACATTGTAATTATCATATAAACACGTGACTTTAATCAGACAGAAAATAAAAATATAAATACATAATCCCCAAAACCGTAAACTATTAACGTGGTGAATAAAGCTGTTCATTTTTTACAGTACACATTTACTTCATAGTTTAACATTAATGAATGATTCAGATGGCATTGGATAGTAAAGCATACGGTATTGCTAATGGAAAGTAAACCAATCAGCTGTAGCTAAGAAATCAAATGTTTTCATTGTAGACAATTTTTGTAAACAAACTTACTCTCCATAAGGTTAACATTAGAAATTTAAAACGCCATAAAATGGAAACTTATGGGGTTTTCGAAAATATTTTTTCACTAAAACCTTCCCGGGCACATATAGAGCAACTTCCTAAAATTTCATGGCGATCGGATGAGTAGTTTGGCAACGCATAAAGGACATACATACATACATACAGACAGACATACATTCAATTTTACATTCAAAAACAATATATATAACAGTATTTGTTATACATAACAAACGACTCGTACAACTTAGACCAATGGATATAATGAAAACTGTTTAACCTTTTTGAACTTTGATTGCACCACTGTTTTTTTTGGGGGGGAAAGGCAATGTTATTTAATATGTAACATGGCAAGCTTCTAATGAAAACCTAATGTTGACTCATACAACCTAGAACTATGGGTATCTTGAAAATGCAGCAATTTTTGGAAATTTCTAATGCGGCATTGTATTCAGGGGAGATTGTTTGATATTTCGGATGATAAGTTTCTAGTCATTCATTTTAAAGTTTACTCCTATATCTTGGACCTCAGGATCCCAAAAATAGTAAGTGTATGTACTTATTTACTGAATCTCATGATTCATAATCATTTCAATATTAATTAGAGAAAAACATTAGTGTTAAAGGGACTTTAAACCCACCATGTTTATTCAAAACAAAGCTTGATGTATGCTGTGTATTTACGAACAGCTATCCGTTGCTAGAAGCTAGCGTGTTACTTTTCCCACAGACGTCCTCAGACTACTAATATATATTTTTAAGATTTCGATTAAGTACACTACGTGACCTCATTAATACATGTACTGCATCTTTTTCTTCCTAAGAACAAATACAATCGTAAATATTTTGATTACACCTCATATACTATGTTTTTTAAGATCAAGTTTTGTATCATAAAATACCTGACGTTTTCTCGCGGCACAGTATTACGGCAAACCGAGTTTTTTTAACTTCAATTTCGTCACATTTACTGCGCTGTAGTTCGCGAAACAACCAATAGAGTCCATGGTAATGTTGCTTTAACCTCTATGAACTCACAAAACCAATATGGCGGCTTTGATAATTTCGTGACTATTTAGATGTTATGCAATTTTGTGTTAGCGCTGTACTGCTTTTGACGAGAAAATTAACGCACATACGACCAGCTGTATCACTGTTCCAATCGTTGTTTGTTGACATCCATTGACGTGTGATTATTTGTGTTGTGTTTGAGAAGTAAACAGATAATCAGTGTAATATTTGTGAATCTAAAAAATAAAATAAAAAGTCATGTCATAGACGATCCGATTTGATGAGTTCGTGAATGGACTTATGACTGTGATTATCATACGTCAAAACTATGTTTAGTGGTAATGTACATAAAATCACTTTATTTTTCTTCTCACTGTTTTCATGTTTAGAATCAGTAATTTTTCATTTATGTAAGCCTACAAGTTTTATTTCAAGCGCTCAGAATTTTTGGCAAAAACAACTTTTTTAGATACCTGAAAAATAGTGTTAATGATCAAATAATAAATGACCTATTCCTGTTTTCTACTTTATTCAAGCTACCTAAACCAAAACATTGGGAAATATAATTTGATTTTTTTTCAACCTATGAGCAAGTGTGATTTTCAGTGTCATCAGTGAGTTAAGACATAGTTTCACTTTGAAGTCAACCAACTTTCAACGACGGTCGCTGGACGGATCACCCAGGACGCTCCACCACGACGCAACCCAGCTATCTCAGTGACCAAAGATAAACTTGATTTCAATTTTTAAATTACGCTGAAATCGCGTCACTCCCGTCTTCTCCGTAGCATGTTCTAATGCAATTACATAAGTTTAAATTGTTGATCGCCCAGATCGCGTCGCTTCCGACGCCCGCGTAGAACTGGGTATAATGACTTATTTTTAATGCGCCCAATTCGATCTCTAAACTAACGATAATCAGTCAGAGCCGTCTAGGGCTAAGCTCTCACTAGACAAATGCATTGCCACTTTGTTCTGAGCAAAGCTCGGCCCCCTGTACACCGTACACCCGTAGGTGAGGTCGGCTTCTCTGTACCCCTATCCATTACAATACAATAGCGGCGAGTCCTCTCTTCCCACACCTCTCCCAAGTCCTCAGCTCTACATCTACACTTTCGCACATTTATTAGAGGACGGTTCCCATAATTCCAGCAACTGTAAATTACGTTGCCTGAGTTTATTGCCACTTAAACATCAACAGTTATTTCCTACCTTATGATTGCCGCAAATGAACGCGTAAAAAGTAAATTAGGATTTAAGACGTGAATAGACCAAACAGCTGATCGTTTCTTTTAAGTTTTCTCGTTTAGATTCGATGATTATAAAATTAATCTTTGTTATTGTAAAACAAAATCGACAATAATTAAAGTTTTCGAAATGTATCGTTGCTATAATGGGCTGATAATATTAAAAAACTGTATTTACTTTCTTTTAGGAAATAACGAAGACTATCTACATGTATGAAGGGAATGTTTTTGGCACTCTCAACAGTTGTTCTAATAATCTTATGACGTCACTTTCGTAACCTCTTCCTTGTGTTGCAAATTTATTACAAAAAGGTTGATTTTAGGATGGGCTGGACGAAATAAAACGTAATTGATGGTTTGAATGGTATTTCATGAGTATAAACTATGCGTTTTATCTAATAAATATATGGACCATAAGATTTGAAAATATATGTTATTCTACAAGGAAAAACTCTAAATTTACAAATTATTCCTGATTAATTTTTGATAATTATTAATTACTTAGTTACTAAAAAATATTTGTATTTACTTCCCTGTAGGAAATAGGTTAGATTTGGATATGTCTAAAGGGAATTTTCTTTCATCTAAACAGCAGTTCTTATTCTTTTATATTAAAAATTCAATACAATAACTGGTGGTTTCTATGGAAACCTGTTACATATTTTCCATCTTAAAAATCACCAACACTTCCCCAGAGCTAAGACATATCTATGTCAATAACAACCATAGACTTAATTTAGGCAGTAATTTAGAATCCCGATCCACTTTGCTCAAGTTAGTTAGTTACCTACCCAGGTAGGTATTTTAAGTTAAATACGAATAAGAAAATAGTGTAAGTTGATTGTAGCGCTATATTGTCGTCTTGTTACTGACCAAGGCTGACACGATCATTGGACATATCTATAAGAGATGTACAGTTAAATGTGGAGTCCAAAACCTTTGTCTCTGAATTTCGAACTGGTCTATTTTTGAGGATAGAATTAGCAGATGGGTTAGTATTCAATAGTTCCACAATTTGTGACCTACAAGTAGCTGTATTACAGCACGTAATCGTATTTTCTAATAGGCCTACTCCCATTTCTTGAATCGAAGGAGAGATCAGTATGAATGAACACGAGACGGTGACGCTAACCTCGGTCACAGATGGGACGTGGTGTTGTGGTGGGGAGGGGGGGGGGCTCACAATCTCACACCACACGCCGAGTCGCGAGTTCGCCGCGCGCCAGTTCACAGTTCACAGTTTGTCGTGTCGTGTGCCGCGAGCCGGTGGTGTGTCGTGGGTGCGACATTTGGAACAGTTTTGGATCTGGAGGTTGTAAAACCGGTAAGGGAAATACTGCGTAGTATATATGTCAATTATTGGTAGTAGTTTTGTAGCCTATGGTGTTTTAGCAAATATGAGTGTTTTGAGTGTTATTGTTATCATGAAATTTAGTCTTGTCACTAACGTAGTGTATAATTTATTTTCAAAAAGCCATTAAGTATTACAACATTAATCGGTTCTTAACGTAAAAACCCATAACAACTACCATTGTCGGAATGAACAAACATAATTTATGATCTACTATGGAATTTTCGTATGCGTTTGTAGGCACAATACTTTTTTATATTGTAATGCACTTTTAAAACATTACTTAGGTTGTTAAAGCGAAACATTTAAGCATTAACTCAATGAACCCAAGTTATACTAAATTTAAGAGTTAAACTCCGTTGGAAATTAGATTATACTTCCATAAATCTTTACTGTAAACTGTTTTAGTAGAAGTATTATCTTATATTATCTATTCTCTCTAGCCAATGTTGCGTTTTTAATAGTCATAATTGTATTATAAAGTATCCAGATCAGTGGGGTTTTTGTTAGTATAAAAGCATATCTATTACACTCATCATTCGCACCTATCACTCATATTTTTCTAAATACACCCAAGTATTGGTCACTGTCAAATATTTTAATATGAAGATGACAATGGATTAGCGCTATTGCTAATCCATTGCTGATTTATTGCAATTAAGATTCCTCCCAAGACTTCTCGACTTCTCTGTGGTTGAAATTCCCCCTGTATTTAGAACATTGAGAAACCCAATGAATTGGTTAGTGATTAGAAACAGTGCTGTATAATAGCCAGCGATAGCTGGGTGCATGTGGTTTAAATGGTGGGTATGTTTTGAAGGGAATATCTATAACAAGGTCTTCTAGTGATTAGCGTTGACCTTTGACGTAACCTTAAATGACAGACGGCTTTGATCTGTTACAACATTTCAGCTGTCTGATTAGACGTAGTTTTATTTGAAATCGTTTACTTGTTAACTTCTTGTAACAGCTGTGAACTCCTGGAGTTATTAAAAGTCGTAAACTCCTGGTGTTTGTAAGCAACTGTGAACTCCTGAGTTTGTAAACAACTGACAAACTCTGAGTTTGTAAACAACTGAAAAACTCCTGAGTTTGTAAACAGCTATAAAGCTGAGCACTCATGAGCTTATAAACAACTGTGAACTCCTGAGTTTGTAAACAGCTGTACAGCGAACTCCTGACCTTATAAACAGCTGTGAACTCCTGAAGTTTGTAAACAGCTGAGAACTCCTGAGTTTGTAAACAACAGTGGTGACGTGCGCATCTCGTAATTCCAGCGTCCCAGGTTCGATTCCATACCCTGTACTATTTGGTCATTGTTCAGTTTGATTGCCGATAAACAACAGGGTGATGTTATCTAACAGGACTAAGGTTTATTTTTACTACTGTTTCCAATTAAGTAAAATGTCACTGGTGTTGTGTATGAACGTATTTTCCTCCCTCTGGAAAATAGCTTAGATCATGGAAATGTCAAAAGGAATTTTCTTTCAGTTCATCCAAAAAGCCACATCCACTTCCGTAAAAATATTCGTGAATAGCTAACTAGCGGACCTAGCGGAGCTTAGAAATATCCATGTAATTCTATGCAAAAAATACGTTATTTCAAATAATAAGAAACTAAATAAAATGGTGGATGAACTTAGTTGGCTTGCAAACTGTTGAAATTAAATCAATTTGACGAGCAGGGAAACACATGTGTTTCGAGTCTGCTGTAGTTCGAAACTGTGCAAATCTCGAGTGCCAGGTTACAGGTAAACGGCAGTAGAACTATTTATTTCATGATCATGGAGCGGGTTAATAATTATAGTGTTCTTGTATGAGGCAAGGATGAATGTTTTGACGGGAGAATTTATGGTCACAAATGACCTTTCTCGCGATAAACGTCGACCTCTGACATGACCTTCATGACCTTGAGGGCAGCGACTTTGTTGTGCGGAAATTTATGACTCTAAACAAGCTGTATATGCTCTTTTGTGCATTTGTGCTCAAGCAAAAGTGTAATAACAAAAGAAACCTTTTTACTAAAATGGTGAAATAACAGAAATTATTCAAGTTGACCTATACAACATGTTTAGATTGTAATGCATTTTTAAAATACAGTACCTATATTTTGGTAAAAAATAATGACGAATGTAGTGCTATTATCAATATTTATCTTACCTTGTATTGTGTTCAAAGCGTTTAGAAATTTCTTTTCCGTGTGGCTTGTGACGTGAAGCCTTCTCTGTAATATCGTTCACGTTATAAACAGCAGCAATATTTATAGATATATAATTTTGTGAAGCGGTCATAATTTTCAAAAAACATTTATATCTTTTCCACATTTACCATAAATTAATCCAATAAAATTCCTAGCAAAAATCAATGTTGTAGAAACAATAGAAAATAGTTTTTAAGATGTCTTTAATTTCAAAATATTTTTTTCTTGTGTTCAAATATAAATTAATAGCTAAAGTACCTGTCCTTCACACGGGTAAAAAGGTTTGAGAGAGAGGTTACCTTTTTTTCTTCGGCTTGAAACAAATGTTATAAAACAAGAAAATTTGATTAAGAAAATATGGTTTATTTGAGGTAAAATACTATTCACATTGAAAGAGGTATTTTACTAATGACAATGTGGCACCTGTTAAGTAATATTGGGAGAGGATGAGGAATAACATGATAGAAACAGGTATCAGGAGACAACATAAAATCTACCATTTACGGACTGTTAAAAAGTAGTGTAAACAGATGGTTCAATTAGAAAATGTAAACATTGAAACCTAGGACGTTCATGGGGCGTAGCCCGAGGGCATTTTAAGGGACTGAATATACCTATGAGTTGCATGAAATCTACCTCTGTGTAAAATTTCAAACCGGTCACTTCAGTATTTTTCGAGTTTTCTTTCCACAACTAACCCACAAAAATGCAGAAACCACCTCTTTCTTTAACAGCCTTCTTAGCGCCTTAGAGGTTGCACACGCAATATTAGTGATGTATCGATATAGCCTTACAGATTATGACCGGCGCTCCCGCCCTTTAAACTGAGTTGTTAAGGCCATTTATTTTATTTTTTTAAACATGTCTATGCTTGGGGATGGGTGTATTAGCAATTTTCAAGATGCAAAAGTATACCGGAAGTAACGACAGACATTTGAGGAACCGAAAACATTCCCTTCATATCCATCTAAGCTATTTCCCGCAGATATGTAAATACAATTTTCAATCTCTAAATTTGTGTAAATGTATAGTCTCACGTATTTGTATCAAATACAAATACGCTACGGTGTGTATTGTGAAAAGAAAGGTTGAGAGCTCTGGGATTTTTGGGTTGAAGATTTTTACTTAAAAATCTTTATTTAAAAATGTTGGTAGAAATTCTACGAGGATTCTTACATTTTTAAATAGTGACCTACCCAGGTATGTATTCTAAAGGTATGTCCCTAATACCTGTTAGTTATAGCCCAATAGCCAGTGTGAGATCCAAACCACTTTTGAATCTTTCAAAAACAATTTTCCTACTTAAGACTCATTTACACCTTCGCGTCATTACACCTAAGTCATTTTCACCTTGTGGATATTGATAAAAATGTAAAAAAATCTACTCACTCAAAATTTGTCAATTTTTTTAATTTTTATCCTTTTACAAGTAGCGAATCCCCATAAAATAATAATAAAAATGAACATTCAACAAAAGAATAAACGATAGTTTTTATAGTTTTTGACTTTGCCTCATGACGTAATGTGTTTGCTGTCTGGAAATCTCCAGGAACATTAATTAACGACCGCTGGACATCGCACAATCTCCAGCCTCGACACTAATGCTGGAGATTAGGCAACATTAGTCCCAACACTATCCTTATTGCTGGTTCCATATAAGGTAGCTCATAAAGTCTATATTGAACTAGCTTTCATACGGTAGTTAATATGAGCCAGTTTTTTCGTTGCCTCTGATATGTGTTGTAAGCGTAAACCTTTTGATATGCAACAGCTGTCAAGATTTTATGATTAAATTTACAACAAATATATGTAATACTTTAAAATATTTCGTAAATATTTAAAAAAAAGATGTATTCTTACCTCAGTGAAATCGTCCGAAAATATATGGAATTTACAGCTCTCTGTTAATTAAACTATAATATAACTAATCATGACGTTGCAGACTTCTACCTTAAAACGAACGGACTTTAATCAATAGCGTCTGTTTTCTACATGGTTATTTGTGCAGTATTTCTGATTATTCACTCAACATACTTCCCTTAATTGAGAAGAGCTTATAAAAACACTGATCGACAATTGTGTGGTTGTACAATATTGCGAAAGGAGCTAAACAGATCTAAACAATAAGATAATTAATAGAAATTATGTTTATTAATTTAAATATCTGAGCCTTACGAAGAAGGAAATCTTTATTTTAGGTGGAATCAACCGGGTCTTTGTAGTAGTTACCAAAATAAATATGTATGCATAAATATTCAGGTGAGTTCTAAGAAATTTTGAGGCAAATGAATGTGGAGGAAGAATAATTTGAAAATGTCAAACTTTACTGACTCAAGTTTCGTATTTGAAACATTTAATTTGAACAAAAACTTGCAAAATGTAATTAAAAATTGAGGAAAGTTGTGTTTACGTCCCTGTGGTAAATATCTGAGATCATGGATATATTGTCTGTGTTTCGGGAATGTTTTCGGTTTCAATAAACAGCTGTTCTCATAACCGTATAACGTGACTTCCGTTACACCTTTGCGTCTCGCAAATCAAAACCTCCTAAGATCTTAGACGTATCCATCCATGTAGAAATTAAAATTGAGAAAAAATAAATCATTTATTTGAAACCAGCAAAAGGACACCATATTTCATTGGAGATAAACAAGTGCTAACCTATATCATATTGACCCTAAAAATGCTATTGTATTATTATCTGTTGTAATCAAATTTGTGACGGACATTCATTAAACATCTGCGCCAGCTGTTCAATATTAGGGTAGGTCCAACCCTT
Organism: Nephotettix cincticeps; assembly: GCA_023375725.1. Taxonomy (NCBI): domain Eukaryota; kingdom Metazoa; phylum Arthropoda; class Insecta; order Hemiptera; family Cicadellidae; genus Nephotettix; species Nephotettix cincticeps. The sequence goes on from CM041786.1 coordinate 139,776,347, forward strand.
ATAGTCGACCCCTACTCACACAGTCTCACCCCACACCACAACAATAGCTACTAGAAACTAAGTAAGAGCTGGTTAACAATAAACAAAGGATGGAACAATTCTGCGTTGGTTCATTTTACATATTCATGACAACATACTAAAAGGGATTTAATATTCCATGTTCAATGACAAAAATACAAAAACACACATTTTGTAATATTTTGTTCTAATAAAAATAAAGCTCTATTAAAATCAGTAAGGACAGTATAAGAACTCTTCTCTTAAGCGTTTGCAATACCTCATATACTTTAGATTTTTAGTTGCTTAAGAGAAATGTAGGAAACTTTATTATGACTCCTATTGTACTTGGCTTTACTCAAATTCAAATTTCAGAATTAATTACGACCAATTAGATTACTTTAGAATGTGTTTCATCATAACAATCCATCCGAATAAGTTATAAGCACTTTTAGTCATCATTTAACCATTGAGTAAATGAATGAATTAAAAATTATTACAGATGGATCAGTTTATAACGATTTTTTAATGTTTTTATGTTTTCAATGTGAGGTGACGAAAAAGAAGCATACATGCTGTGGACTCTAAAGATTAACATTTTCCAATTAAATAGATTTATAAAGAATGGGTAAAAGATTTTTTCATACTCTCAGTAAAATTGAAAAAGATACGTGATTATTTGTTTAGGGAAACGTTAATAAAATTGTACTGTCCGGTATTGAAATATATTGGAACTATCAACATAAAATTAGTACTGTACCTGATAGCGTGATTAGAATGAGAAAAAAAATGCAAGCCCTTACATAAATCATTTCTACCTCAAGATAAGTTAAGTCTCTTAAAACGGATACGTTTTGATTCTTTCATGAAATCATCAACGGATCTGTAAAGGTAATTAAATTTCCGGTGAATATGAAGTGAAGAAGAATTGTTCGCTCTCTGCAGGAAAATATTTGAACGATTAGCCCTGTCAGTGTTCCTCCCCTGCAAAATTAATTACTCTTACCGATGTGGGGAGATCCGCAGTTCTAATTGGGCGCCCCTGGTGAATGGGCCGAGTGTCCTTGTTGTCATAAACCCGCAATCCCCTCTTTCCCCGGGTGCTTTGTGAGAACACAAGGGATGGAGCTCTTCCCTAAACATTCCTTTCAAACATTTTGAAACCAGAATTGTTTTAAGTATAGTAAATACGGGGTGGGGTTTGAAACATCGAGGGTAAGATCATGATGTTAATTTCAAACTAAAAACAATTAATGATCAAAACGATAAGATGAGCGTTATTTATGTTATGTTTGATCCCACATCCCCCCTTAGATGTTATTAGCTGTAGGGCTATTGAAAATCGGTTCTGTCTTACTAACATGTCAGCCAGTCAGTAAAAATGTCTTTATTCATTTTTTATTTACTTCCCTGTGGAATATAGGTTAGATCATAAATATGTTTTCATTTCATCTTACGTCAATTTTTGCAAATTTTGCCTAAAAATTAAAAAAATGCCAACTCTAATATTGTTAATGGTACGTCCTTTATCACGAAAAGAACGCAATAAAACAAAAAGTGGCGTATCAAAAAGGATTTATGAGTTTAGGTCCCTAGTTACTGTTCTCACTGTTCTATAAAACATCCTAAATCTGTGCCAAATTCATTATCTAAATACAAAATGTTCATAATATTTCCATTAAACTTATACATTTACAAACTAAATAAACGAACTCTTTCTACTTTGAGAAATTTGTATTATATTTCCTTACATTAGTTTTTCTTCTTCTTCACACTGCAAATTCCTCCATAACGTACTAAATCAATGTGTCTCTAGATTTAATTGAAAGCTTTAGTAGGGTATATCTACCACTTCGGAGGAAAGTTCGTCACGTAAGCAAACCACAGCAATTTGCCCCAAGATTCCCACAATGAATCCATAACCACCGCTTCCCATGCTTTCCCCGGCCCGATTAGGACAAAGCCCTCGAAGGTCGCCCCCGTCCTCATTGTCTCGGCGGCAGTCGTCACTACCGGAAGTCGATGGTTGAACACAGGAAACGAGGAGGAGGCGGCGATATCAAACAGGCACTTGCGACATCCACCTTGTGCGTTGTACTACCCGTCATCTTCCTTGACTGCCAATCATGGCTTCTAGAAGACCAGAAGGCAGAGAAGTCCATGACAGTGGGCAAGGCCGAAGCGACTATTGCGTTGTCGTATGTACTACACGTAATATAAACTCAGAATCGTGCCGTCTCTCAAACTGAATCTTGCAAACTTTTCTAAAAAATAAAGCATTTACCACCATTTGAAATTGTCTTTGTGTCTACATTATCGAATAAGGTTCAAAGTTGTCTTAAGTCCTGATTCGGAAATGTTTAGAAAGTTGTACAAATATGTTTCTTCTTTTGTATTTTGTCTTAGGAATAATATTAGAGTCATAAATACTTATTATTGCATACGTTAATAGTGTCATCAGTTTTGGCAGTCATCACCTGCCAAAAGTGTCAATTGTAGGATTATGATGAAAAACTCCATTTAGAAAAGACCTCAAAGCTGCTGTACTTAAAATAACAACAAGGAAAATAAAAAACATCAACATGTTTAATCAATTCTAAAATTCACGTTAATTTCTATGCTTTTGATGAAATGTTTGAAAAAACATGATAAATGTGTAATATTCATTATAAAAAATACATAATTTTTTATTTCCATTAAACTATTAATTTACAATTAAGAACGAACCATGTTATTTTCTTCTTTAGGTGAGACAAAAACAATAGTCGTTAAAATTTTATAATATATATTTTATGTATATATATAGATATATATAAATATTTATTATATGTGTCTGAAGATAACTCTCGTAAAATGTGTATCGAGACCAAATTTGGTAGAGACGTGTATTCCTACAAATGCTCGGACGAGTTCGTAAACCAGACATATCGGTCAATGGGAACGGGTAGTTTGGGGGGGTTTTGTCCCCCAAAATGTTTTTTGCGTTTTTCACATGTTTTTTAAAACTAATTTTATATTTCACCAGGAATCAGCTTTATAAAAACTACACAATTAAGTCCTTAAAGTTTTTCCTATCTTCAACGGTTACCGAGATATAAAAAAATCTAAACACAGTACGTTGTATTTTGAGGCTCCAATGTTAATCTTATGGAAGATTAGGGAAAATTAATTTTTCACTTATTATCTAATATTTTTGGATGAAACTTGATATTTTGCTTCATGTTGTTGATATCTATATTTGTCTAAAAATTATAGTTTATGTGTTTTACAGGCAGCAAATGCATCTCTTTTCCCATGTTAATCATATGGTAATAGGAACTCCATATTTAGACAATGAAAGTTGTATAAAGTTAAAATAAAATATTTAGAAAAATTCTCAAGCTGTTTAAATCATCAAACCACCCACTCTTTATTAATTAAAATAGACTAAAATTCCGTTTTGACGTTTTTAAAAACTTGTCGATAAAAATTTTGATGAAAAAAAAGAACATAGAATTTTTAAAATCCATATGACAAAATTAGTTGCTGGTTCATAGATTATTTGGTATTAGTTATTCATAATAATATGTCTATAGAACAGTGCGTATTTTAAGGTGATAATAAGTGAAATATGTGTGTAATAGATTTGATAAAGTTTAGCTTTGTTATAGCACCAGCTGATTCATCTTCTAGGATTGTTGATTAGTGTTTCAATGAACATATGAATGTTTTAATAATTCAATATTGCTTTTCTGCAATAATTCGGCATTAGTTTAGTACTTAATTATTTTACTTATTCAGTGAAGTGCACATAAAATGCCTGAAACTCAATAAAACGAGAATAGAATTTCCAAGAAGTATTCCAAATCGGAACTCCGGTGCAGGAATTTAATTAAATTACCCACTCCCGGTTGATCCCCGGAATTCCCTGACTGCTCCGAGCAGTATTCCTAGAAACGGTCCAAAGCGAAAATAACCATTAAGTACTTTTTGAGGCGTAATAAATTACATGGTTGGATTTGAACGTTAATAGGCATAGCTTAGCTGTAAAAAATGATGGGATAAAATTTTATAATGATACAGCATAGTTATGTAGTTTTCGGGTAAAATTTATCTAACAATTTTTCATCGTGAACAATATGCACGAAAACCTATTTCATCGTTGAAGGGAATCATTTTTTCAAAGAGTCTCACCCCCTTTGAGCTCAATAACACCTGCGAATGACGGCATGAAACTGGCTTCCAAGAAATGTGCTCGAGTTTCAAACTCAACCTAATCTGGAGAAATGCTTTCGATCCGTTTACTCCAAGATTTTGTGAAAATGGTTTAAGATTCTAGGAGAGAGGGAGATGATGATTTGGAGTTTGCAGTTGCAATAAAGTTCATACCTACTTGACCATTAAATTTTATCTCATTTCTAGGGAACTTAAAATGCCTCGTCCACAAACAGAATCAAACAAAAGACAAAGCAGCAGTTAATATCAGGTGTCACCAAATGACAGCAGTTTCAAAACGGTCCAAAATATACAAATTGATCGGCGGAACTTTGGCTTAGCCCGCCAAAGTAAAAGTTATAAAATGTAGATAAACTCAATAAAGCACTAAAAATTTTTTCATTAACTAATAAAACAGTATTTCTTTTTCAAACCTGTCCACCCACTACGAATGACTTCAAAATGCCCAAAATGTGCTTGAGTTTCAATCAACCTAATCTGGAGAAACTTGATTTATCGATCCTCTCGCACAAAAAGATGATTTTTCATTGAATAAATGCTTTCGAAAAAAATGGCGATAAGGGAGTGGGAGAAGAGAGGAGTGCAGTTGCAATAAGGGAGGTTTTATAGCAGGGGTGGCCTGTGACCAATGAGGGATTGCGAATTGCTCGACTTTCTTCTTTTTATCGATTTCTTAACGTTTAAAAGTCAAGAATATCGTTAAGTCTTCATTTTAAGTAAAGTTGTTTATCTTAATTTAGTGTTTTTGTATTTATTGTTTACTTTTATCTCAATGAGGGCGGTAAAAAGTAAAGTTAGTACCGCAAAGTAATTCCGCCTGCGGGACACTCGGTTCAAACTATTTTAAAAACATGTTTTTTATTTACTTCCCTGTAGGACATAGGGTAGATCATGGGTATGTATAGAGATTTTTTTAGTTCATCTAAACAACTGTTCTTATAACCAAACTATGACGTCACTGTTTCAAATTTTGGTCTTCAGTTACATATTTTACTCTAACGGATTGCCAGTACCTCCTACACCCCGGAGCAAAGATATATTTTAGTCAAAACAATTTTTGAAATTAGATGAAATCAGATGGAGATATTTATAAATTTGATTTTATACTCCGCTGGCTTTATCCATCAATGCATTTGGTTTGCAACGATTCCTGGAAACAATAAAGATTCTTGGAATTTGTCAACAAAAAGCTATGTCATCATATCCATTACACTTATCTGCCAATTATATTGGCCTTAAAATACGCTCCAACTGGAGTATATGTCTTATGAAGTAATTCCCTTAAATATTTCTATTCATCTATTCATTTTCAATTCAGCGCTATCTACTTAGTTCTTGCGTTTTCCCTCGCGCCCGTGAAGTCTTCCAGGCCTGTCCTGTACAATGTACAGTAGTTAGTCTGTCTAAAGCAAATCAATACTCTCCCCTCCCCCTACGTGATCTGAATAGAATATTTTATGTATTACTTGAAGTAAAATGCTTGCATAACAACAAGACAATATAGTTTAAATTAAAGACTAAAAACGTTTTTATGAATCTTCAAAGACCTCTTCTGGATTTTTTATTCAATATTTATTGTAAATAATTAAAAATTCATCTTAGAACAATTCTACAGAATCAACTCAACTGAGGGAATGATAAAGGTTCACATGATGTTATAATGTGTGAATTTTGTTCATTATTCTCCGTAACAATCTCATCTTAACAATCATGTAAAATAAAAAGATAAAAACGAATAAAGAAAAAAAGAAGACGAACAGTAAGAATAAGGCGAAGATGAAGAAGAATAAGGTTAAGCATAAGAAGAAAAGGGAAATGAATAAGGAGAACAGGAGGATTAAGTAGAAGAAGAAAAAGAAGAGCAAGAATAAAACAACAAAATAAATCAAAATAACTAAAACAAATCAGTAATATTGTTAAATTTAAAGATGACTTTCGAAGCCTTATGCGACTTCTCTGGTGTTGTATGAAGACTTAATTACTTAATCGCTAGATACTTCAATCATTTACTCTACATACTCAGATATGTACTAGGGAGTAAATAATGGAAGAAATTAAATGTAATTTTTTTAAATCGAACATGGAGTTTATCTATGTCCAGTATTGTAATTGTCTCATTGTGTTGACATATCCTTGCAGGATATATACGGTTGGCCAAGAGCTGACAGCGTGGGCGCAGCGTCTCAGCTGACAGTTGACGTGACCTCTGACCCGCGTAGGCGCGTCGTCTGCTACCACGGTTATTATTGTCAATGAGTGTCTGGCTCAATGAGGCGGCCAGATTCGCTATTTCTGGATACTAGCGCCACGTGTCACGTGGCCATCTTGATGTAGTAGCAGGAGCAGGTTTGTCCTCTTCTATCGTCCGTTGAACCTATCAACAAATCTCTGAAAATTTACCTAAAGATTACAATAGGTTAATAAAATTGTATTCATGGTACTAAGTACAATACCTTGTTGATGCAGACCTACGATGTTGTCTCCTTGAGTTACCAATTCCATGCCAGGCTAATTGCAAACAATGACGGTTTAATAACTCACCTTTTCCCATAGTATGTTACATGAGAGAGTTTGACAGTGTCGTGTCATCTGTGGATCTGTGGATGTGATATTCTAAATTAGGGATTCACGTCCGCACTATTGAATGCGGACGTTCATCTGCAAAGACCATCTGCACAGTTAGACCGGTTCGTAATCTACAGGCAAAAGTGGTTCAGTTCCTGGTTAAACTGTAGGTCTCTTAGATGACAATAGCTATTGGGCTGGTTCTGTCTAAGGAACATGTCAGCCTTAGTCAGTAACAAGACTACAAGATCGCACCACATTTATCTCACACTCAAGTCTCATTCATACTTGGCTTAAATACCTACCATAGTAGGTCACCATTTCATAAAGGTAAGGTAAATCACCTTTTCATGCTGGTTCTTTTTGTTCTGAAGCACACCATCAGACTTACCACTTTCGGGCTACCTTTACCTTTATCAGGGCTATTTTCTCAGAATCTCCATGTGTTCCAGGACCATGGTGCTGTTCCGGCAGCACAGCGAGGCCAGTGGGGCGGTGCCTCGGTTGTTGCGGGTGTCTCCTCTGAGACACAGCTTTAGAGTTACCACTTCCACCATGGATGATGCCGCGTACTCAAGCGATGCTGATTCAACCATCTCAGTCCCAGACTTTGGGTCCCAAGATCTAGATGCTGACAAAAAAGGTGAGACTATTGAGATAAATGCTCTAATGTATAGATCACTTTACCACGCCGATAGACAAAAAAATTGAATCGTTTTAGCTTACTACTCAATAAATTCATTTAATATTTTCTGGAATTTAGATTATAATCTCTAGGAGTCAACATAAAATCTTCTGAGTACTTTGTATATTGAAAGTGTAGTGGTTTGGTAAACTGAAACACCGCAAAAGTTTTTTTCGTTATTCAAGAGAGCCGAATTACTTTATGTTCTTTGGCATGGCAATCCTTATTCTTTTTTGGTTGAGAAACGTTCGACAATTGTAAAGAGATTATGGATATTAAAAGGGTGGATGTCGCAAGTGCCTTTTTAAAATCGCCGCCTCCTCCTCGTTTCCTGTGTTTAACCATCGACTTCCGGTAGTGTTGACTGCCTCTGAGACAATAAAGATGGGGGGAAACGTCGAGGGCTTATCCTAACGAAACTGGCTACTCAATCTTAAGGGGAAGTTTTGAAAATTTGTCATAATTTATGTACATTCAAGAGAGAAATTTACTAAACAAGAGGATGACATCCTCTTTGATCTACACTTTGCTTGTGTAAGGAGTAAGGCCCTAAATGTGTGCTAGGTGGTCAGTACTGATAAAACTTATTTGTAACTCTAGGATCCGAACCACAGCCACCATCCCTTATTCAGGTTCCGGATTCGTCACGCTACCAACTACGACACCGACCTATTAACTCCACGCGAAAAGTCCAAAGAATAAGTAAAATAATTAGTAAATAAATTTCATGAATATATCTTAACGTAGTATTTCCAAGGTTGCTAGGGAACCCAGATTTTTTGTCATGTCTATTTTTTTATAAAATTCCAAATAAATTTCACCACAATGTTGATAGTTTTATGTTATCCCTCCGAACCGAGATGCTAGGTGGTGTATCACTTTGGGGGCTCTTTGGGCGAACACAGCCAGTGCCCTGTGGCATGGCGGCGATGTTGTCCAGGATCTTGGACGATCTCTGGAGGCTGGACGACGCGCTCATCCTCCACCTGGCGTTGCTTGCGTTCCTCATCCTTGTCACGGGAGTAGTCGGAACATATGTCCAGCGACGCATCCAGGCGAGACTTGGCGGAATGGACAAACGTGTGGACCGAACGCAGACGAAGCTCCGTGACAAAGAAGCGTTCCAGCTGTTCGTCAGTTACGTAGCTGACCTAGCACGGAGGATGGAGGACAACATGAACATGTCACTGTACATGTCCGAGATGCGGAGGAAGGCGAAGATCGTGAGACCCAACAGGCCGTCGTTGATAGAGGACCGTAGTCCGGAGCTGCTCAGCAGCATGCACGTCGAGCGGGTGGTCCGTGACGGCGTGGCGATCCTGGAGATTCAGGAGAAGCCACTGGAGGACGAGAGTTCCCAGGACGTCCACCAGGCTGAGCCTAAGAGGCCGAGGAGGCGTCGGAAAGCAATCTGAAGTAAATCTTTTGTGTTCACTAAATTGTGACTTATTTATATTATATTGTAAATATTACAAAGTTTTATTTAATTAACCACGAGAGAAACATATTTTGACATATTTTTCAGGAAATCTGACCAAACCCTTCGTTTTTGGAAACCTCAGCTGTCCTGATGATGGACAGTTGAGGTCTAGATTCTCGAGCATGTTTTTTTTTCTTTTTTGGTCAGGTGGTAACTCTTTATGAGTACCCCCGCTCCTGCGAGGGTTATGTGGAGACTCCACCGTCCATGTGTGGAGCATGTGTGGCGAATCCAACTAGAGTTGTCGGTCATTAGCTTCGATTGAGGAACGTTTGACTTGACCAGAAACGTTACCCATGAGCTCCCATATCGGTAAAATTATGTATATACAGGACAAGATCTTTTCCAGTGACGTCAGAGGCGCTAAAACTTAGGTAACTTAGATGAAATTCGAGTAAACTGAAATCAAAAATATGTTAAGCATCTATTTTATAAACGGACTTTCATCCAAAAAATTGTATTAAGTCTCTTGTGCTATGTGATCTTTACATTCAATACAGACTTAATACTTTTAGGTAGAATCTATAAAACTATAAAAGTCAGCCGTACCTCAGTAATGAGGTACGGCTGGGTAAAACTTAAACACAATTATTTCTTAAGCATAATGTAAACACATTGAAAACAAAATCGGTAGAAGCAAATACCTTACGAAAAAACGTCATGAATTTTTACATTTTCTCTTGAAGTGAGTATATTTTTGGAAGGTTACAGATAAAAATAGGTTTGGGTTAGTTCATTCTTCCTCGTCAATGAAGCTAATTTACCTCGTTTTCCCCTATCTCGTTAGCTCTCCTCCCTGTGGTTATTTCCGAAAATGACAGATGATCGAACAGCATAGCCATGAGACACGACGAGGCATTAAGCCAAGTAGTAAAATTCTAATCCGTAAACTAAATAACACGAACTCAAGTCATTTAAGCTGTTTAACCATGTCAAGTGAATAAAACTGTTGTTTATTGCTAGTTCATTGTTTTCAGCTGTTTTATTTTTACTGCTAATGCATTATGCAGTCAATTCCACGACTGATGAATTGAAGGCCATCTCCCCCACGCTGTTGAGCGACTATCCTAATAAAATCCTAACATCATAGGATTATTTAAATTCCATTTTAATTCACCACATTTATAACATGAAATTAATTTTGTTGTATTTTAAGCGTTGGTTATGTTTTATTTCCTAGTTCACTAGTCATAATCTTTACTCGCCATCGGGTTTGGGCTTTTATTAAGAATAGGTTCTATATATTAAACAAATAGTGTTTTCGGTTCTTTGCTATATCCTCCAATTCTCTCATTTATGAAAACACTAGCCAAAGTATCCGTTCTTCGCACGGGTTAAAAAGGCTGAAAGGTGTAGGCTCTACTGATACATTTAAGTTATTGTTAATTAATTCTTCATTGTTTACAAAATGACAAAACACGAGTGTCTACAACATTTCAAAGTAACATCTGTCAAATATTGGAAGACGGATATTGTCATTAGAAAAAGTAAACATTGAAACCTAGGACGGTCACGGCAGCACTTTCTTCTTCTTCTTCCCGAACTGTCAAATTTTAGTGTTCACAGCTGTTGACATTCAAGTAATTTTATGTTTTCATTCTTTGAAAATGTAAACATTGAAATTTAGGACGTTCATGGGGCGTAGCCAGAGTTGATTTTAAGGGAACTAATATGCCTATGTGTTGCATGAGTTTAAGATCTACCTTTCTGTAAAATTTCAAACCGGTTGTTCAGTATTTTTCGCTTTTACTTGCCACAACAAACCCACAAACAAACATACAGAAACCACCTCTTCTTTATAATATTATATAGATATATAACAAAACATACAACACCATGGGGGAGCGCGCTGGTCTAGGGATAGAGCGCGGGGCTTTGGTGCCCAAGGTCCCGGGTTCAAATCCCGCCAATCAATGGCTTTTCGCTATGTGGTAATGCCGCAACCCACACAGGGATGCGCAAAAAGCCTCTACGCCCAAAAAGCCCTTCCAATAAAAAAATACAACACTAAGTAATTAAGATACGCAAAATAAACCTTTGGTAAATAATGTGTTAACTTTCTTCTTCGATCACTAATGAGATCTATTAAAATGAAACCAGTAGTATTTTGTGTAGTAAATTTTTAGGAAAACTAACAAAGATGCATAATTTGAAAATTGTGTGACTTTAAAATTAAAATTTATTTTGTTGTATTCAGCAGAGCCTATAAAGACAATTATGCTTACCCTTTAATTACAGGACACTTCTTATTATACATTATTTGCACGTAAAGTAAAACATTTGGGTGTTACCACATCCAACCACTACGACAAACCGATCAAGTTATTTGATCTCTTCCTTAATAAAAGCAAGTTAATGAAAATTGCGTCGTTCGTGCCGGTTTATTCCCGATATCCAGTATCGAATTTCATTTATCAATCGATATATGAAATATAGCTTGCATTGGAGGTGTAAATTGAACTTTGTGTTTCTAAACCGATTGGATTTTTATCTACATTGCATTCCGTTTGGGTGAGAAACTAATCTTGGATCGAGTTACTTCTGTGTGCCTATTTCGTATCATTGAAGGAACTGCAGCGGTAAATATCACAATAGGAAGATCATAGACTCAAATCCAAATATCAAAGATGATATTTTAATTGAATTAATTAGTTTAATTATTTTACTATCCAAATGTTGACATTTCGTACTGACAAAACCAGGGTTTTGGTTTTGGACCGTTTAATATCAAAACAATAAAAATGAAAGAGGTGAATTATAACAAAATACAAAATAAGAAAACCTTTTAATCAACAAATCCCCTCTTTAAACTTCAATATCTTTTATAAAGGGCCTATAAGGTAACGATCCTTGGTTTAAAAGACCCACTTTTAATTTTATTAAATCTATATCCCAGGCCGTGTGATTTGTAAAATACTGTAGTAACTCCAAAATGAACTGATTTGGTTTTTGCTAAGTATTTGACATGGATATGTCTTAGCTCTGGGGGGAAGGTGATTTTTAAGATGGAAAACATGTAACAGGTTTCCAAAGAAACTAACAGAACTATTGTATTCAATTTAAAATATAAAATAATAAAAACAGCTGTTTAGATGAACTTAAAATATTGCCTTTAGACATATCCATCATCTAACCTATTTCCCACAGGGAAGTAAATTCAAACATTTTTGTACACTAACTAATATTTGGATGAAAATTGAAATATTTGATTTTTTATCTGTACCTTACATTACAACTCAAACAAACCGCTCAGAAAACATAATTAAAATAAGTTTTTTTAATTAAAAAACAGGGAGGAAATTAAATAAAACACAAAAAGGTCACATAAAATATATAGAATCAGCTGTTTCCATTTATTTTCATAGCTGTTTTTAACGATAGTCTTTATTGTGTCTGTTTAACGTAGATGGCAAAAACTCTCTAATATTCTGAGCGGGACTCAAATAGAAGATCACATATTTCGTAACTAAAACATTCCATTTGTATTCGATTATTACGGATTGATGGTTTGGCAATCTATAATGACTAGTCCCCCTGGTGAACACGCAACTGTCAAACCTCAGACTCGAACCCACGAACCACCCACCGAGTCTACTAATTGCTCGTTTTTAGTTTAATGACAGGTCTTCAAGCATAGAGGCGTACATTTTAGCTACTACTTTTGAAAAATACCTACCAAATGGGGAACTAAAATATACATTTGATTCTATAATAAATGTTTATGTTTTATGCTTTGTTTGCCTTTAAATTAGAAAAAATATTTATTATTAAGTTTTTAACATGGATATGTCTTGGATCCAGAGAGAGGGGTTATTGGCAAATTTTTAGACTAAAATTTAAAACATTGACGTCAAATGGACATAACGACAGCTCTTGAAAGGAACTGAAAACATTTCCTTTGGCTGATACATGATCCCACAGGGAGGTAAATGCAATCATTTTATAATATAAAACGTCTGTACATTGACAGGACCTTGGAATCTTCAGATAAAACTGTCAACAATACACAGAAAGATTTACAGAATGAACAATCTTTTTAATTTTAGTCTACTAAGCCTAACATTTCGGTCGGATAGCTTCCCAGGACTATCGTTTAACCTTCAACCTTGAATTTACGCTACTTCACTCTCCAGCCCTCTGGGATGTTACGAAACACCCTGTAAACATTACATTCTCTGTACATACAGAGAAGCTCAGAACACCTAGTCTATAAGACGCGCGGTTCAGAGATTGGATAACACAGAGCTCAGATTACTTGGACTCTCGTTCGACCTTCAACCTCGAAGTCACGCGACACCACTCTCAAGTGCCCAGGGAGCGTTACGTCAGGAGCTTGAAGTTGTGGGAAAAGGGGGGCCGGTAGGAGTTAAGGGTGTCCAAGGATCTGACACCTAATGTAACCTCTAATTTTTACGAATATTAGTGCCATTCAACGTAAAAAAGTACAAAGTACAATAAATTGTTAGATATAGACATTCATCGCATATTTATTAAAGACTTTACCTGAATTTACCATAGAGCAGAGTGTCTGAGAGCAGAGTCCTTACTCTGAGAGCAGAGATTCTGAGAGCAGAGTCCTTGCTCTGAGAGCAGAGATTCTGAGAGCAGAGTCCCTGAGAGCAGAGTCTCTGAGAGCAGAGATTCTGAGAGCAGAGTCCTTGCTCTGAGAGCAGAGATTCTGAGAGCAGAGTCCTTGCTCTGAGAGTAGAGTCTCTGAGAGCAGAGTCCTTGCTCTGAGAGCAGAGATTCTGAGAGCAGAGTCCTTGCTCTGAGAGCAGAGTGTCTGAGAGCAGAGTTCCTGAGAGCAGAGTCTCTGAGAGCAGAGTTCCTGAGAGCAGAGTCTCTGAGAGCAGAGTCTCTGAGAGCAGAGTTCCTGAGAGCAGAGTCTCTGAGAGCAGAGTCCCTGAGAGCAGAGTCCCTGAGAGCAGAGTCTCTGAGAGCAGAGTCTCTGAGAGCAGAGTCTCTGAGAGCAGAGTCCCTGAGAGCAGAGTCTCTGAGAGCAGTCTCTGAGAGCGGAGTTCCTGAGAGCACATCCCTGAGAGCAGAGTCTCTGAGAGCAGAGTTCCTGAGAGCAGGGTTCCTGAGAGCAGAGTTCCTGAGAGCAGAGTCCCTGAGAGCAGAGTTCCTGAGAGCAGAGTGTCTGAGAGCAGAGTCCTTGCTCTGAGAGCAGAGTCTCTGAGAGCAGAGTTCCTGAGAGCAGAGTCTCTGAGAGCAGAGTCCCTGAGAGCAGAGTCCCTGAGAGCAGAGTTCCTGAGAGCAGAGTCTCTGAGAGCAGAGTCCCTGAGAGCAGAGTCTCTGAGAGCAGAGTTCCTGAGAGCAGAGTCCCTGAGAGCAGAGTCCCTGAGAGCAGAGTCCCTGAGAGCAGAGTTCCTGAGAGCAGAGTTCCTGAGAGCAGAGTTCCTGAGAGCAGAGTATCTGAAAGCAAGGATGGTCATATATTATAACATGTTTCACACCCAAAGACTTTAAAGTTATTTATGATAAAAGTATGATTAAACCAGTGTATAGCCAAATATTAGTATACCGTGTATATCTTTTGAACAGTATTTTATCTAGCAATAGGTATCGTACAATATTTTCATTTTCGATTTATCATCGTCATGAAAGCAATGCTAACGAAAGCGAGGATCAGCTGACCTCTCGTGCCAGATGTTTTTTCGCGCCAAACCACGCATGACGCGTCGTCGTAGTCGATGGCAATGGCTTTGCTAATGGCGATGGCTGTGGTATTTGTAGCGAAAGGAATCACGAAGGCCGTGGATGTTAGGAAACACCGCTCATGACTGATGAGGAACATCAAATAGCAATTGTGTTGGCTTGCAGTGTGCAATGGAAATCATGAATTGTTCCCCTGAGTCTGCACTTTCTAGTGAAGTTAAGTGGAACGGACTCGATAGGGAAACCGATTTGATTCATTGTTTTGTATGCCTACAAACACAATATGAACCTTCAGTGAAAGTACGGTAGTTAATTAAGTGATTAAGTGAAATCAGACTACATATTTTGGTCATCAGTTTATAAGACTAGGACTTTGATGTGTCATTTAATCCAGCTAACTGGAGGTCACGAATCGTGGATAGTTGTTAGCAGTGGTTGGTGGGTGTGTTTTGTTTTTCTTGTGTGGATTAACATCCACACTATTGAATACTAAGTCCATCCGCACAGACTATTCTCATAATTAGACTAGTTTGTAATTTATATGCAGTGGTTCGGACTCCACGGTAAATCGTAGGATTCTTAGATAGACTTAGACAAGATCGCGCAACAACCATCTTACACGAATTTAACCTTAACAGCTGTTTTTATTTAACCAAACAATTACGTCACTAACAAAATGAAGTCGATGTTCAAATTTTTTGTCTCGCAAATTGATTGCCACCCCCCTCCCGAGGTAAGACATATCCGTATGGTCGAATGGTAGCCCTGTCTGAAATAAATAATGATAGTAACCAATGGTATGTGGAATGAAACAAGTCGTAGAACGTTTGAAGTGTATAAATGACGACCGATTTATTTAACACTAGCCGATTACATAATTCGAAACATATGTTAATAATCATATGAGTAACAGATGTTTTCGTAGAGTGCATAGCCTATTTGCAGACATTTATGCCACTAACCTATATTATCAAACTATTCTTTGTAATGTTATTTCACCCAACATTTTGAAAGTAGATTTTTGTTTAAATTGGATTCAATCATATCACCCACTCTTTTACTTTCTCCTCTTATACATAGTATATGGAGAAAATATTGTTTTCATAAAGATTTTTTAATTTGAGTTGAGAGTGGATATATCCGTTTTGAGGCTGCTTGAATCCAAAAAACTGATTTTTAGAACTGACGTCTGTGTACAAACCCCGGGACCACACTATTTATCAGTTTTTTATTAAATTTGGTTCACGAGTTCACTTTAGCTATATCTCCAGACCATATTTTTACTTTAGATTTTTACTTTGGAAATCCCCTCTAACGATTTTGATTAAAAGTTCATGGTTTATAGTGTTACCATAATGTAACTATTTGACTTTCACCATTAAAACCAGCTGGAAAACTTAAGAAAATGTTATATTTCAATTATTATATTATAGTGTTATAAATTTAAATTACTGTCTGCAGTAAGCAAAGTAGGCCTACGTTTATTTATGAGCGCTGAATGTTACTCTAATGAAGTTTACTAAAAAATTAATTTCTTCCTTATTTCTCAACGGTTTTGCATCGAACTTGGTGTGTAGGGTAAGGCTACACACTTAAAAATCAACAAACATTTTTGTTATAACCACCACACAGAGAGGGGGGGTATTTTGATAACTCTTATAAAATGTTCTAATATGTGGTAGGAGGGTGTCGGTAACGCGTTTAACTATTAATTTAATGTTATATTTTACTAAATGGATGTATTATGTTGTTTACTTCTAACGGGAGAGTTTATTTTTAGTTGTATAGATTAAACAATTTATGATCCATAACACTCGTAGATCGCCTGCAATCAGGCCTATAACTTCTAATTTTCACATCAACATCCGGCCCTCTTTCATCGTGTGTTGTCCCTATAATAATCGTAACGAAGCCCATGTGTTGACCCCCATACAGTCCTAGTTTCGTCAGACATGCGGGCTGGGGGTGCCCTGGCCTGCAACAACGTTGGGCTTTCTGAGTAACGGACTGGGATAAGACGCGTCCAAGCTGAAGGCCACGTTGTTTTCGTTCACAACAGTACACAAGCAGGCGGTCAAACAAAGCATTATGTATTATTTCACTGTAGCTACAACAAAAACCATCCAGGCTGTAAAAGAGGATACCAAAGACATCTAAAATGAGTTAGATTAATGTGCTAAAGAGCATATACTACAAGAAAAACCACCAGCTGATGATCTATCGTCAGTGTAATCTTGTTCGGAAGTAACTGTACCGAAATCATCAGTCAGTCTTCAAAGTGCTACATTGAGTTGGTTATAAAGAAAATTTAATATTAATCCCTAATAGAATAACATCAGTCTTTTCTGAGGTAGCCCTACTGCGAGACATGGATACAATCTTTCTGGGTGTTTTACTTTTAAGCGGAATATAGCGGATATCTGACAAAGATGTTCATCTCATTTATTCACCAAGATCATTAGCCCAATAGATCATTAGGGTTAATAGGGCAATAACCAAAGACAGCTGGGTTTAGGATAAGATTGAAGCAGCGTTAAAATGTTTTTGTGTGCCTTGTGGTTATTTTTCAAAATTTAATTCACATTGATATCCCATTTGTTTTTGGTATAATAAAAGTATCTTGTAGAAAGACGTCGTAATCATGATGTTTTTCCAATTACAAAACCTCAATTTTCAATTAGTAAAATAAAAATATGAATAAATTTGAGTTGTTCTACAACAAGAATAAAAATTAAAACACTTCCGTAAACAAAGACATGTAAACAAACAATCGAGATCAAGTTACGATGACACGGAGAACTTTCCCGCACATCCTTCCTGTCGATAATTACCAGCTGACATCACCTGTTCTTCTATTTCCGAGGGACTGCAGCAGCGGAAGTGTTCTCGCGGAAGCCGCAGTCATTTCCTGTTCGATAAGTCATCATTGATCGTAAAGATAGGTTAGGATCGGATCCTGGGATGCTGGACTCTTTATGCAAATTATCTAAGTATGTATTAGCGAATTTCCCATAGGGAAGAAGCTATTACCGTAGGTCTCATGGTAAGACTTTAGCCCGGGACAATGTTATTTTTCGTCTTTAGGTGCCCAGAGTCCAAAAACAAGTCTTTAAAATTTATATACATATATATATATATATATATTATTGTGTGTGTGTGTGTGTGTGTGTGTGTGTGTGTGTGTGTCTGTGAACATGATAACTCTCGTAAAAATGGTCCGATGAAAAACAAATTTGGTAAAGACGTGTATTCTTACAAATGTTCGGACGAGTTCGTAAACCAGACATATCGGTCAATGGGAACGGGTAGTTTGGGGTGGGGGGTTTGTACCCCAAAATGGGTTTTTTGCGTTTTTAATATGTAATTTTTAAAAGTTTCTAATTTTATATTTCACCATTAGAATCAGCTTAAAAAACTACACAATTAAGTCTTTTAAAGTTTGTCTCTACCTCCAACGGTTACCGAGATATTAAAAAATCTAAACACAGGACGTTGTATTGTGGGGCTCCAATGTTAATCTCTGGGAGGATAGGGAAAAATTAATATTTCCCATACTAATCAATATTTTTGGATAAAACTTGATATTTAGCTTCATGCGGTTAAGATCTATCTATTTATGCTTAAAAATCATAGTTTATGTGTTTATCATGGCAGCAAACCTGCACACCCTTTCCCATGTTAATCTTATGGAGAATAGGCAAATAATTCTCATGTTTATGGACAGATTTTTATAAAACTTGTCGTATATCATTATTATATTATTGATTTGGAAATTCGTTGAGTACGCAGGTCTGCTGTGACGGGGGAATTTTTATTGCTCTTGGAGTGAATGTGCGGTTATTTGCATTCTCAGAAACTCAATGTAATATTTGGTTATGCAAGCAAGAACTCAGTAAATGTAAATTGCATTATTTAAAAAAGAGGTTATCATGAACTGGGATTGTTTGAATTTATTCAGTGAAATAATAATTTTTCTCCGAACGGTAACGCTGCAGGGACAATATAATCGTGACGAGGAGTGTCCTAGAGCATTAGACCTTGGCACATGAAGAACCTATCATCTGGCGCCCAAACTAGGCCAATAGATTCTAGCTTCTACGATCCATTGTGCAAACCTACTTTGTTCTTCAGATTATACCTTACTGAATTGGATTTATGGATAACCTTCGATTTTTAAAGAGCCAATCAAGTAGGTATATTCTTTCCCAGAAACAACCGACACTGTATAGCAGCACCTTTCATTTGTCCACACGTCAAAGAAACGTGTTTAAGTAGGGTACATTCACTTTCGGAAGAATGACACAACCAAAACGACAAATATCTCTATGATGGTCCAAGATGGCGCAAGTAACAGAGGTCCAGCAGTCAGTGTGACATTATTACCAACATTACGCAACAAACACGTTCAGTTTCACCAACCCATTGTTTTGTCTTCAGCTCTTCTCTTTCAGCTCATTTAGATTCAGCTCAGTTGACATATACCTGATCTACCTTGTGTTGCCTTTTTGGTAGAATAGCAACCAAGTTTGTTTTATAAATAAATCTAATGATTAGTTTTAACTTCTACGATTGCTTTTCAAGTGTGATAAATTTTATTTCATCTTACGAAAACCTTTTAGCAGTGTTCACGATATTTATGTCCACTCGCATTTGAAATTCAAACTTAATTTTATTCAACCCATTTAATCGTACCGTAGCTAAGAAGTTTGTATTAAAACTTGGTACAGAGAATTTATAGGCTCTTATAGGCTAGCCTTTATATGCCTCTGAAACTTTCAATGTTGCACAGATTGTGTGTTGATGTCATGGGATATAAACGCGGAAGAATGTAGATTTGAATATTTATATTGCATTTTGTATTCAATATAGTATCTGTAATGTTTAAATACAGTAATTTAACAAATCTGTTGATCTTTTTTCTTCGTTTAGAATTGTGCACGAGTAGTCATTTTTAGGTCACAACCATCAATTCCCTAAGAATGCTACTTCTAGTAAACAACATAGTTTCTCCTTTGTGGTAAACTAAAGAAATAACCTATGTCACACAGCACTTAACCTTTGAAAGTACTAGAACATTTCTTAGAAACGTATAAATTACTAGTTCAGCAGACCATGGCCTATTTCTAGATATGACTTACCTATCAATTGACCCAGTGAATTTGTACTCTACTGTACATCTACATCTAATGGATATCAATTGATACTTAAATGTAATTATTTGTTACTGAAACATCATATTTTGGACTTTAACTGTCCCATTGAAACAATAAACAAGTGATTAGAAAGTCAGAATCAATTTATAGCTTCATCTAAACCATCAAAGCTCCTCTAGATAAATTATTAATTTCTGTATTTTCCCTCCTAATTAAGTAAGTGAACAATATTATACTTGTAGTTGCATATCTATATAAATAAAATTAAAAGTCCTGAAATTGCAGAACATTTTTTGGAACTTTGTGCGTTGGAGAAGCAGCTAATCCAAGTCTAGTCTGTGACGTGGAGGTTTTTGTCTTTGAAAGACGGGAGGATCAATGAATTATTTCATGTATTCTATACATTTCAGAGTGGATTATAAAATGCTTGAAATCAACCTCAGTTGAAAAGTAAATCGAGCATTTAAAAAACCCTTTTTTTCGCATTTGCCAGTTTGAGGCTTAATTAATCAGCTGTCTATGTAGTTTAAATTTTAATAGAAATAATTACACAGTGTTCAATATTAGTTAGTTGTATTAGTCATTGATTTTAAACCCATTTCGAAATCATACTAAAAAAGATGACGTTACAATCATATAATGTTCAATTATTTAATTGTAAGGAATGCTAAATAATAGAGCTTAATTTCTTTGTATTGATGTTTAGGATTTCAGGTTTACATTTTAATTATATCTTCTTTAAACTGATTCTTACTACAGAGCCTTACTGCTAGTTTAAAATAATTAAACTTTTTGTGTTTTAATTTATTTAAATTATTCAAAATAACTACTTATATCTGTACGCTGTTTAATACTATCCGTTTGTGGTTGTCAAAAGAAGATAACCAATTTCCGCTCTCCAAGATTTTGACATGGATGGATATGGCTTAGCTCTGGGGTAGGTGGTGTTGGCAATTTTTAAGACCGAAATTTGAAACAGTTGTGTCATATGGTTAGTGACGTCATGTTTGTTATAAAAACAGCTTTTTAAATGAACTAAAACATTCCCTTTGGACATATCTATGATCTAACCTATTTCCCTCAGGGAAGTAAGTACACACATAGTTGAAGAGATTTCTTCACAAATAGAACAGATCTAGAACTCTTTCTTTCTTTTCTCATCTTATCCCTCTACCCTCGTACCTCTTGAGTTTGATACCACGACAATTATCCATGACACATGCTACTCTACAATGTAAATTTCCTGAATCAATTATGCACTGTGATTAGCTACGCAGTGCTAAATCGATGAATCATTCATTATGAATATTTATAATTTTAAATCATGTAACCTGAATAATGTAATGTAATCTTTAACAGGCGTAAGAGTGAGCTTTCTGGAAGGGCAAAATGCAAAATTTCCCCAAACTTCAGCATGTAATTGGGATGTCATTAGGTAGTTTAAATTGTGGGTGCAACGATTCTAAATAGTTGGGCTTTTATTTTTCTTTGATTAAGTTACTTATATCTAAGAATTTTGAAAAGAAATTGCGACTACAACGATAGTCCTTTTTCCAAATTTACTGAAGAAGCTAGACACAACCGCATGCTTTGGTTACCCTTGAATTTTCCCATCTTTCCAGTTGCATGTGACTGGGATGGTGGCGACATCCTGTAATCCAGCTACTTGGAGGTCACGAATTGTGGATAGTTGTGAGCGATGGTCGGTGGGTGTAGTGTTCTCTTGTGTGGATTAACGTCCGCACTATTGAATACTACATTAATCCGCAAAAGACTATCCTCATAATTAGACCAATTCGTAATTCAGAGGCCGTGGTTCGGATTCCACGTTAAGCTGTAGGTCCCTTAGTTGCCATTGGCTGTTGGGCTATTAATTAACAGTCCTGTCTAAGGAACATGTCAGCCTTAGTCAGTAACAAGACTACAAGATCGCGCCACAATCATCTTACATTCAATTCTCATTCATACTTGGCTTAAAATACCTACCTTGTAGTATGGTCGCCATTTCAATAATCTAATCTAATATTTATACACCATTAAATAGTTGTGAAACTCTTGATATACCGATAATTCGTTGTCATTGCCCTTGCTTCAGAACTCTTCCTTGAATACCTTTACGTATCAAACTTAACCTCTATGGAAAGTGCTGATGGAAAACCTCTATCTATCCCGTTGCAGGCCGTTGATAAGAACTAACTATATGGAGTCAATGAACTCTTACCTTCTGTTCTAGGTTCCTGGGAACTTTATACTCTTTAAAGTATCTCATACTTCGAGTTAACACTTTATTTTACTGCAGTGGATAACATTGCTTTAGGTTAATTATTTGTAGGGATAACAGTGTTATTCTATATTACCTTTATTAGTTGCATATGTTCTTGAGTTGTTGGACATCCTGATGTACATTTCGCCATCCTTGTGGCATCATTAAAATATTTAAAACTTAAAAATAATGTGTTTATCTTTTTTCCAAACTCAAGAACATAGGCAACTAACAAAGGTAATATATGATTACTGTTCTTGAAACTGGGCAAACATAAATAAAAAAAGTTATTCTCTTTTCATCGGTAGTAAGTAGATCTACCACCTCACAGTTTCTCATGGATACACTATCCTTGGAAGCGTGTTACTGTACTTACACAATAGCCCGTTATTATCCAAGTCAAATATATAACTAAGTACAGAACTAGAGTGTTAGGAATAAACAATGGTTTCAAAACACAATTTATCGCAACCGTTCCCTTTCCGACACGACATCACCAAGGCCGTGGCTGCTATGGGAACCTTCGTGTTCAAAGTCCAACCAGGGAGCAATCTATTGTAATGACTATCTAATTGTTCGGTGATTGCCGTCGCTAGTGCCATAACGTGCCGCTAGTCGCCAAATACAGCGCTAGCATCGCCTCCGTATCATCGGGTCGCGCTTTCTCTATTGTGCTGTTCGTAATACTCGTGTGGTTATTTATGTCATCATGTTAATATGGTTGGGTAACAGGAATCACAAATAGGGACTTGAACAATCTCGGCTTTAAAAGAGTATCCTTCAGAGTAAGAAATTTGTATTTTCCTACCAGCTCGATCCTAGGTATAAAAGACTATAATACTGCTGGTTTTTTCATTGAAAATTGTGCTTGTCATAAAACTAACGCCTACGTAAAAATCTGGTTATGTCAGAAAATAAACTACTATGTCATAAAATCCATTTCAATAACCCAACTTATCTAAACTTATATACCTGACATCGGTACAGTGGGTCATATATAATGAATTAAAGCAAAAAAAGAGTTAAAGTGAAGAAGGAAGGCTTCATAGATATGCAACTAATTTTTACTCAGGGTGTCAACATTTGTGATTTCATCTTTCTTAATTATATTTCAAAAACTATTCAAAGTGGTGATTGCTAAATTTCACATCTGTCCTAAGGTTTAAATCCGACAAATGCATTCAGAAACATCAACTAAATAATTTATGGTTTATATTTCGTTACAATTGGGCATGCAATAGCTAAGATATGAAGTACTTCGAAAAACCGAGTGATTCTTAACTATTTTAATTATAAATAATACGCTCATAAATTATATACAAATTAACGAAGCTGCACGTTTCACAGTGTTTCTATTTCCAAACATTTATTCTAGGGAGTTTGTTGTGTTCTCTCTTTTATTCTGACTTAAAAATAATATAGAATGAATATATTCTCTTGAGTAAGCAAGAAATATCTGTAATAAAACTTAATAAGGAGTTTAGAAATCAGCTGGCGAGAAGGCGTTACTAGCGATTGTTTGTGAGATCGGGCTTCCCCAAGGAGACGAGTTGGGACCCGCACTGTTTATTTTGCTTTCACAACCTCGCCTTGGCAGAGATCACTGTAATCTACGAAGAACGTGGCGAATCTTCGGCGCTCGTATTGGGAAACTAAATAATTGGTATTTTTGTCGTACGTTGTTTAGCAGTGATACCCAATATTAAGACTTTCAAGCTTTATTTGTGTAATCTTATGTGCCGAACGTGATTCAGATTATTTTTGAAAAGAACTTTCAGTTTCATATTTTGTCACACACAAAATATTTAACTTCTATACGCAGTATATAAGATAAGCACACGAAGGTGTATTTCCGACTTTGCACATTGATAATTCTTACCCTCTCTTAAAAATGGAGAACTCATGACCATTAAAATTTCTAAATTTCTCAAAAATACTACAAATTACTTAAAACTACGCTCCATGATCTAAATTCAATAATACATCTCAAGGAATTTAAAGTAGGATTGAAACGCAATTTTGTGTTTATCATAGTACACATTTTTATTGAAGAGTATGTTTATTTTCATTGTAAACATTTGGTTAATACCCTGTATCTGATTTAATGTAATGTTCCCAATTTCCACGTTTGGGTTAAATTCATTGTTTTTCATCACACCATAGTTTGGAAAGTAGCCTGAATCCATAATGCAGTGACAGATTTAAAATTATAAAAAATATTTAACCTATAAAGAGAGGTTTAATAAACATTTGGAATACTGAAAGTGTTATCTC
Source organism: Nephotettix cincticeps (assembly GCA_023375725.1). Classification (NCBI taxonomy): domain Eukaryota; kingdom Metazoa; phylum Arthropoda; class Insecta; order Hemiptera; family Cicadellidae; genus Nephotettix; species Nephotettix cincticeps. Next base: position 139,800,637 of record CM041786.1, read on the forward strand.
ATCCAAGCAAATTCTGGAAAATGACATTTGTCCACTAATAATGAAGGGGTGACAATTACATGCACACACATAAAAATATATAAAGCATATTATGATAATAGGCTTGATATTTTGTTATGTAAGTGCATGTAGGTTATTGAGGTTTCTAGATTTTCATCACGTATGTCTTTATCCAGTTGGTTAATTGGTTGATTAGTTGTTATTAGTTTAACAATTTGTTACAGTTCATACAGTTCTAAGAAATCAATCTCAATTGTTAGATATTTTAAATTAGATTACAGTGTGCACAAATGTATTTATAATTGCGCAGCAGTTATATTTGAAGAAGGGCCAGATGCTTTTATTTTATTAAATTCATATTACATGTTTACCCCCACTGTCTATTGCTGATTTAAATTTAATTTTTTTAGTTAAAATTATTTTTTTGAAACCTCTACACAGGCTTTGCCTTAAGAGGCCCTAATTATTTTCTTAGACAAGTTTCATTTTATTTTAGTTTTTTTGTAAATATTATTATTTTTTAATAAGTTAAACCAGGCTATCTTTTTATTTGTAATTTTTGTTGTATTATAGTATGATGAAGTTTTTATTTTTGTTTTTAAGGTTATTTTATTTTTTATTCTAGTCTGACCTGGCAAGATTTTTATTTATTTTATTTGTATGTATATGTATGTGTATTGTTGTCTAAGAGAATAAAATCAATTCTTATTCTTATTTTTATTCTAATCTGTGTTGTATCGTTCTTAATTTTATACAAGTTGGGTTTGACTTTTCTAGTGACTTTATTTTATTCAATTTTTAAGGGTTAAAATGTATCGGATCTGCCCACTCGCTATAAACATTTTATAATGTTTTGTTTACTGTTACCATCTTACCTAGTTATTCTGATATGTACTTTTGGTCGATTAAATGAGTTATTATTCTATCACTATAAGCCTATCCCATGTCTTTAGGCTTAGCATGCTTGCGTGAACAACACAGTCCGTGTTCTCGGCTCCTCGCTTATTCCCCTCCCGTCTCCCGACATTCCAGTTTTAATTACCGACACTAACTTCCCGAGGGGTCCAGGACTAAACTGGGAGTCGCCACCTGGCGCACAGGAATAGATCAGCCCCGTGGGACAGCCACAGTCCGGACTTGAGGCTTGGTTTTTGCGAATAATCGTACGTAACTTTTTACGGAGTGAGCGCTTCCTATTCGGACTTTTTCAGAACTCTCCACCGACCTTTTGACGAATTTTTCTGGGTCAGGATAGAGTCTGAAGATCACATTTAAATCGTGCCGAAGTGCATAGTTACTCACAGTGTCGTCAGATTGTTAAAGGAAAATTTATTATTTTTCCAGCGATATTGAATTATTAAAGTTAGTTACTGAAATTGTGATCTACTTAGGTAGTAGGTATTTTAAGCCAAGTATGAATGAGAGATGAGTGTAAGTCTGTAAGATGATTGTAACGCGATCCTGTAGTCCTGTTACTGACTAAGGCTTACATGCTCCTTAGACAGAAATATTAATTAATTAATTGGCCAATTACTGTCAACGTGGTTTAACGTGAGGTTTAAACCACTGCTTCTGAATTAAGATCTGGTCTAATTAAGAGGAAGGCTGAAAAATCACCTAAATTTAGCCTACCACCAGCCTCATACCACAAGTGACATAAACTACATTGGTTTCTTTTTATTATAATCATCAACGTATAGTTGAATTGCTAACAGTTTTATAATTTTTCCACAATCAAACATAATCGTTTGATTCGGGGGTACCAATAAATTATTTTTTACTAGCCAAAGTACCCGTTCTTCGCACGGGTTAAAAAGGCTGAAAGGTGTAGGCTCTACTGATACATTTAAGTTATTGTTAATTAATTCTTCATTGTTTACAAAATGACAAAACACTAGTGTCTACAACATTTCAAAGTAACATCTGTCAAATATTGGGAGATGATAAGGATTAATGTAATAGAGACAGTCGTCGGAAAAAACTTAAAATCTACCATTCCGCTATTTCAAATAATTCACTAATTTCGATCCAGCAGTTCATCTGAAAAATCAACTTTATTTCTTCTTCTTCCCGAACTGTCAAAATATAGTGCAAACGGATGTTGTCATTAGAAAATGTAAACATTGAAACCTAGGACGGTCACGGCAGATCTTTCTTCTTCTTCTTTTTCCCCTTCTTCTCGAACTGTCAAATTTTAGTGTTTACAGCTGTTGACATTCAAGTAATTTTATGTTTTCATTCTCTAAAAATGTAAACATTGAAACTTAGGACGTTCACAGGGCGTAGCCCGAGAGGATTTTAAGGAAATGAGTATGCCTATGTGTTGCATGAGTTTAAGATCTACCTTTACGTAAAATTTCAAACCGGTCGGTTCGGTATTTTTCGCATTTACATGCCACAACAAACCCACAAACAAACATACAGAAACCACCTCTTCTTTATAATATTATAGATAACTTTCTTTGGGGGTTATTTAACGATTTATAAATTTAGTTTAATTTATTTTTAGTTCAAATTCATCTGGGTCTTATATATGAAATTATTTCAAAAAATATATATTAAAATTGCTCCATAATTTTAAAATTTATTGTAAAAATAATTATTAACTAACAGTTACTTGTATAAGTTACTTGTTGAGTATAATGATGATTTTTTCATTTTAATTTATAGCTTATTTTAACTGAAAGCATTCATTGTAAAATATTTTCTATTAAGATGCTTACAATAGTATTAGCTTTGTGTCCACTGCCTTCATCCACTATGCTGCAATTCCCGTACACTACTGAACTGCGGATTGTATTAGACAGTGTTGAAGGCACAGGTCATTCATTGAACGTTACAAGGGGCCCTCACGGAACGAACAAATTATTTCCATCTAGGATTCATTTTATTATTTGAAAAGAAATCGTTAAATTCTTTTTTGCTTAACGATAATTCTAACAATATAAAAAATATCTATTAATAATGAGTTGTACCAGTTGTAAAAGCACTCATACTTTTAAGTGAATTAAATAAATGCTGACAATTACCTTGGATCTACTCATGCAGATTTTAGTTTTACAAGCCGATGGCTGTTGGGCTATTAATTACCGTCCCGTCTAAGGAACATGTCAGCCTTAGTCAGTAACAAGACTACAAGATAGCGCCACAATCATCTTGCACTCAATCCTCTTTTATACTTGGCTTAGAATACCTACGTTGTGTATGGTTGCCATTTCAAAGATCTAATCTAATGTAAATTTAATCTAATGTATTTAGCATTGTTTTCTGTATATATAATACTATATTTTTGTATACTGATATCTTATGTACCTAACTAATCTTATCCAACTTAACATTTTACTCATATTAATAAATAATAAAACACGAGGACTATTAAAAATTCAAAACAGATGCAATATTCCTTCTAATTAAGCAATACGATTTTTAAGTAAACATCAAATTATAAACAGTTGTTTAGCAAGAAGTTTGGCAGTTTTAAACATACTTAAAATAACTCATTTTAAAATTCATTTTTAAATTCGTCTTTAGTTTGTTATCCTTGTTAACAAAACAATAATTGTTCAATATTTAGGCCACTGATGCATCTTAAGATGAATATACATGTAATAAGTTTCAACCAGCCGACAAAACAGACTGATTTGGCAAAATAAAAGAATAATTACTAAAATAGTTGCCTTTGCGTTTAAACTAATAGTTGGTCCTGGCAAATGAAACAGCTGATCTCTAACTGACTACGAAAATAGTGTCATATCGTAATGAGAAAACGATGGCATTTCCTTATTTGGGAAACGTGTAATAGTTGTAAATATTTGAATACATCTAGTTACCGAAAAAACTGGAAACTTCAACGTCGGTCATTCATTTTAATCATTTATTTAATTATGACCTTTTGTAATCTTCGAACCACCTGTGAGATCATATATAATAAATTGACTAGCACGTTGAGCTCCAAAGCCCAAAGAGATATCTCCGGAACCACAAAACCAACTCCAAAACCACCCACTAACTCACTCCGGGCGTGAAAAGCCTTTGGTTATAAATTATGTAAACAGTGTCACTTCTCTAACGGCCCCCGATACGAAGACAATAGCGCTTTCTTCTATCAGCTGATAGACAATGCCCTCCCCTCTCCCGACGAGACCCCCTCCACAACCCCTATCATCCTCCCCTCCCTCCATGCTCTACTACACAGTCACCGCTTGCGTTCGTCTATCTGTCTTGATGTGTTGGTGTTATGAAATACCGCGCACGCCATGTTCTGTGACATTTGTGAATTTGGTAAGATTTTAATTTGTATTGCTTTTAGATTGGAATAGTAGCCTATAAAAAAATTAATTTATCATTTGAATCATGCTAATTACTGTAATGTATTTTCAAAATATTTTAATTAATTGTGAAGTTTTTTATATATTATCCACTAAGGTAATAGTGTTCAAAACAATTCGTATCCGATAAATGGTAATACTACACACTAAATATTGTTGTAGTGTAGTCAACCACATTTCAGAACTATTTTAAAACCCCTTGTTTAATTTGGACCTTATAACGAATTAGATTCAAATAGTTATATGAAATTTTGGTTTACATTTTTGCTAAAGACAGATAACTAAAGTTAAGAAAAAATAAGAAAAAAGAAGCGGGCCAAAGATTGATCCTTGGGGAACACCGGTAATGTCTTTGTCACATACAGCAATCCAAAGTCATACGTTTAAATGAATGGGGAGATACTATTTTATGATCTGTATCCTCTACAATTCACGCCATTAAAATTATTTATCGTGATATATTCCAAGAAAGCTATGTATTTTTTTAGGATTAAGTACATCAAAGTGAATTTTTGGAAGTTTTTGAGTTCCGGTTGCAGGGACATTTTTTTAAGTTGTCTTTAAACATTTATCAGAACAGCTGTTGTACATAGCTACAGTTTAACTCAGCTGTTCTGGTCCTTGTTTGAGCCATAAAATAATCCTTTACAAGCTAAAAGTTGACATCGAATTGAAGTTTAGAACTTTCTTTAGTCCGTGTCTTTGCATTAGGGCGAGAAGATTATTTTTTTATTCTTCTAACGGACATAACCAATTACAGTAATTTATACATATATACACGATACACAAACTAATACATCAAGCAAAGAACTCAGCACAAATCAAGCTAATATCTTCAAGGATCTACATATACATCATAATATATATGACAAACAATAATCTACAAAAAGTAGACAAATAATATACATACACATGAAGTATTATACAGACTGTAATCAGTGGCATACTACAGTTTAATTCTAGCATGTGGGTAGAATCAAAATGTATTCCTCAACCAGATGCTTAAACAGCACATCATACAATATAAATAAGTTCTGTGAAATAAACATGCAGCATGATTTACAGAGAAAATAAGTAAAAAGCAAATGTCACAGAACAATAAACAATCTATACATTAGAACAATTAAGATACGTATAAATGGTAATCCAATCTAATAAGCCATTTCAGAAAAATATATACATGCAAAAATAAATACAATGGAATAAACGCAACTAAAGTGATAGTTATACGTGCAAAAAATGTGACGTTATATGTGACATAGATCATAACAAGCCCAAAAAATGTTTGAACATTTTGACACCTGTTTTTAAAGTTAGAACAAAAAATAAACGATATGTGACACTATTTTTGTGATTTTATCATTGTTGTAAAGGTCGTTTCTCTCAGTCTATTCCAAATTTAAATCGATCATAACGTAGAGGCAATACATCAAAAGCTGGGCAAAGAGTTCTGAAACACCCTGTATACAGAAATGGAGACAATGGAATACAGTTAAAAAAGTGTATAGGTGAATTAATTTAGAATTAAAATTTAAATAAATTTAATTATTTTAAGCCCCAGGACAGGACACCTGTTTCCTAAACGAAGGAGTCAATTATTTCACCCAGAACGGAACCGATGACCTTTGACTGGAAGTCAAGGTTAAGTGACGTATTATCACAACCAGACCCTTGTGTTATCAGACTATAAACAGATCCATAGAAACAGACCACCCGGTGTCAGATCTGATCACTGGAGCGCAACCGCCTCGCGACTATGTTTATGTTCCTATATGATCAATTACTATGTAAATATTGATATTATTGTTTCGATATTTCTAATTTTATATCGATATCCTGGGTATTGGACTAATGACTATTATTGGATCGAAGATTTTTGTGAACATAAAAAATTCGATAACGTAAGAAATTCCTATAAAAATACCTTAGTTAGCAATACTTTAAGGCATTGTTAAAAATACCTTTACTTAATGTGCATATTTTTATAACCTATATTACCCTTTAAGATTCCCTATCGACTCCTTCGGACTTTTCTCCAAGGAAGTACAGAGTCGGTAACAACTCAATAACAAAAAAATTAGTTTGTTTAAACCCAATTGATTTTTCTAAGTTATAGTCTTCTAGCTGATAAATTACTAAACCTTTTCAATACCTGAAAATAAAATTGAAGCCATATTTCACCCCAAATAGTTGCCATTTCTGACTCGGTCGTCCTTTTGAAGTCGGGTATGCAATACCCGATTTCCACGTAATAAAACCCTCGCAGAGAAATTTGATATTACTTTTGTGGGAGGAGTTTAGAGTTTGATCATATCCCCCAAACTATGACTGATTTGACTGGGATGGTGGCGTCATCCTGTAATCCAGCTACTTGGAGGTCACGAATTGTGGATAGTTGTGAGCGATGGTCGGTGGGTGTAGTGTTCTCTTGTGTGGATTAACATCCGCACTATTGAAAGCTACGTTAATCCTCATAATTAGACCAATTCGTAATTCAGAGGTCGTAGTTCGGATTCCACGTTAAACTGTAGGTCCCTTAGTTGCCATAGGCTGTTGGACTCATTATTAACAGTCCTGTCTAAGGAACATGTCAGCCTTAGTCAGTTACAAGACTACAAGATCGCGCCACAATCATCTTACAATCAACTCTCATTCATACTTGGCTTAAATACCTACCTTGTGGTATGGTCGCCATTTCAATAATCTAATCTAAACTTTTTAACTGTACAAGTCATTAAATAAATGCATAGGTTTAGTAAAGGTATGCAATATTAATTTTCTTTGAAAGGGAGAAAAAATGTTTTGTTCAAGCAAGCAATACCTTTATGTAATTATAAGATGATTTGTTTGGTTTTCACAGTCAGCTTAGTCTGGTTTCACCGATTCAATATAGCTTTTTTCGATATTTTTTTGAAAATGTCCCTGTATCGATTTTCATGTGACATTGTTATCGATATTCAATCGGTAGATATTCGATATCGCGTCTGTGTAGCTGTTGATAACAAGAGGGCGTGGTTGACTGGACTAATGGTGTCGAGAGTTCCATTCATTGCTGATTTATGTGAGTTGATAATCAATGTTTATGATATGAGTATTCATCGTTTGACATATAAATAAAATTAGAGCTTTGTCTGTACATTGCTCAGAGTTATTCATTTTTTAGTTATTTTTACGTATCGTGCATTAGAGAAGCCGAAACAAGTATTATCTCAATTTGTGTCTGTCTGTGACGCTCCAGGAGGCATTTTACGCTGTCAGTCCTAAGAAACGGGAGAACTGATAACAATGAAACGTATTTAATGCATTCTCTACATTCCAGAGAACGGTTTTCAATGCTTGAAATTGTCCGCCACCCTTTTAAAAATATATAACGAGCATTTGCAAACCCACTTTTTACGTGATATTAATCACATTTTGCTTTAAGTTTTCAATGAATCATATACTATTAATAATCAGCTGTCTTTGTAGGTCTTAACAATAATTGTTTGAGCATTATTTTGTCAAAAAAGTTTGAGAGTATGTGATGTATAAAATCATTATTTAATGAAATGTTATCTTGACGTATAACGAATTTCAATAATTATGAATATTTTTTGGTCTATTCGAATTAATTTTGTAATATTAATAAGTATCTTTTTCCCCTAACACAGAATCCTACAACCCGTACAAAGTATGGGCGTACTGCTAGTATAAAATAAAGAGAAAACTGCTATGTGAAATAGACATTCACAAGTAGTTAGCTTGGCGTTTGTACGAATTAAATGATCAGAAGAAAGATACTTATTTTTATATTGTCTAAAGGTTTACCTGAAATAAAAATAAGTAAACAAATAAATAGATTATTGTATTTACTACCTTGTGGGAAATAGGTTAGATCATGGATATGTCAAAGGAAATGTTTTCAGTTTCTGTAAACTGCTGTCGTTAAATCCATATGACGACATCAACAAAATGACGTCACTATTTTAAATGTTGGTCTCGAAAATTTTCCAACACACCCCAACCCAGATCTGAGACATATCCGTGTCAGTTATTTAGTTTGTTTTTAATTAGGTTTATTCTACAACACAAATTCAAATTTTATTTGCATAATGAATCTAGAGTGCTTCACAGCTTTTGATATTGTATAAAAAAACTTCTTGAAAAACAGCTTAAAAGAGTACGTTATCAACTGCTTCAAATATTGTTGTTTTCAGTTTTATACCGGCTGGATATGTACTAGTCTCGTTACGTTCTTGATTACAGCTCACCTGAGAACGGGGTTAGATTCCAGGCCCCGAAACGTCTTAAAATTTAGTTGAACTAATCGTGATAGAAAATTTCCTCAATAAAAATCTAAATAACTTAAACATAATGTGTTCCATCAATCGAGTGAAGAACTAAGAACGTTATTTCTTCATTATTAACGACCGTTCGTCTCTTTCAATCCCAAACTCTTTCAGTCCTCATGAATGAGCCAGTTGCATAGCAGACCTCCGGGGATGAATGGGGAGAACAGGCACTCGAACACAGGTGTAGCTTGGAGAGGTTCCCAGAGGAAGTGGGAGGGGGTGAACACACCCTAGTAGTCCTAGGACATCTTCCTCCCCTTGGGTGACATGTGTGTCTAGAGACGCCATCCGCCACCTTGAACACATGCAAGTATCTTACACTCTGGCCATTAATTTGAGTGAACAATGTTCCTTGAGACTTTGAGGAAGTGACTATTTTTATAACTCTACTATTTACTTTTCATCTTTAAGATGTCAGTATATTTCTTAATAGTGGAACCTATATCCTCGATATACCCTGTTAAAAAGTATTAAGTTTCTAAAACATTTGTTTTCTTTGGATGTTTACAAATGTACTCTTGAAACAGTTTAGTATGGTAGCTTTTATAGTTTCTGAAGTAAATGCAGCTTATTTTATAACTTTAATACGTTCGAGGTAGGAACAATTTGCACCTCAAAATGTCAGCACAGAGTTATGAAACACTCTGTATGATTCAAAGTCATGAACTATTCTACAATATTTTCAAAACCACGTACAAAATCAAAATAACTATCCACATTTCCATAGATATGTATTGTTATTCGTTCAAGCCAACTCAGTTTACAATTTGATATTAAATTTATGTACTGTATTATCTGTTCTAGTACGTGCTGATCAATATGTGAGTTTTGTTGGGGTTGTAGGAACCCATGTTCCTAATGTACCTGAAACCGTATTTATATTTTTTACGTAGGAGTACTGCTGGGTAGTTGCCAACAAAGGAACTAGATTATTTAAATAATGTTATTGTTGATATTTTCCATCACGATTAGCAAAACAAAATTGCACGACGTTTCGGGATCTAGGATCTGAATCCGTTTTCAAGTGAACTGGAACCTAGAATATGACGAGGAGATGGAATACTCCGGACAAATTTGGGATCACATCCTCATCGGATGCATTATATATATTTCCGAACACACTGATAAATGCTAATGTTTGTTTCTCACGGGGTCGTGTGGCTAGGGATGAGGGGTGTGATGGATGAAATTGAGGGGGAGGGGGGTGCTCGTAGGCGTGGTTGTCTGAGTGCTATAATTGGGATGGGTCGTCTATAAAACTTAGAGAGAATAGTGCACGGTTCCAAATAACCCAACATTCGTTCCCTGAGACATATCCATGTCAGTTATTTAGTTTGTTTTTAATTAGGTTTATTCTACAACACAAATTCAAATTTTATTTGCATAATGAATCTAGAGTGCTTCACAGCTTTTGATATTGTATAAAAAAACTTCTTGAAAAACAGCTTAAAGGAGTACGTTTTTTGACTGCTTCAAATGTTGGTTTCAGTTTTATACCGGCTGGATATGTACTAGTCTCGTTACGTTCTTGATTAAAGCTCACCTGAGAATGGAGTTAGATTCTACGCCCCGAAACGTCTTAAAATTTAGTTAAACTAATCGTGATAGAAAATTTCCTCAATAAAAATCTAAATAACTTAAACATAATGTGTTCCATCAATCGAGTGAAGAACTAAGAACGTTATTTCTTCATTATTAACGACCGTTCGTCTCTTTCAATCCCAAACTCTTTCAGTCCTCATGAATGAGCCAGTTGCATAGCAGACCTCCGGGGATGAATGGGGAGAACAGGCACTCGAACACAGGTGTAGCTCGGTGAGGTTCCCAGAGGAAGTGGGAGGGGGTGAACACACCCTAGTAGTCCTAGGACATCTTCCTCCCCTTGGGTGACATGTGTGTCTAGAGACGTCATCCGCCACCTTGAACACATGCGAGAATCTTACACCCTGGCCATTAATTTGAGTGAACAATGTTCCTTGAGACTTTGAGGAAGTGACTATTTTTATAACTCTACTATTTACTTTTCATCTTTAAGATGTCAGTATATTTCTTAATAGTGGAACCTATATCCTCGATATACCCTGTTAAAAAGTATTAAGTTTCTAAAACATTTGTTTTCTTTGGATGTTTACAAATGTACTCTTGAAACAGTTTAGTATGGTAGCTTTTATAGTTTCTGAAGTAAATGCAGCTTATTTTATAACTTTAATACGTGCGAGGTAGGAACAATTTGCACCTCAAAATGTCAGCACAGAGTTATGAAACACTCTGTATGATTCAAAAACTATTCTACAATATTTTCAAAACTACGTGCAAAATCTAAATTATTAGCCACCTTTCTATAGATATGTAATGTTATTCGTTCAAGCCAACTCAGTTTACAATTTGATATTAAATTTATGTACTGTGTATTATCTGATCTAGTACGTGCTGATCTATATGTGATTTTTGTTTTACCCATGTTCCTAATGTACCTGAAACCGTATTTATATTTTTTACGTAGGAGTACTGCTGGCTAGCTGCCAACAAAGGAACTAGATTATTTAAATAATGTTATTGTTGATATTTTCCATCACGATTAGCAAAACAAAATTGCACGACGTTTCGGGATCTGGGATCTAACTCCGTTTTCAAGTGAACTAAAACCCTAAAATATGACGAGGAAATGGAATACTCCGGACAAATTTGGGATCACATCCTCATCGGATGCATTATATATATTTCCGAACACACTGATAAATGCTAATGTTTGTTTCTCACGGGGTCGTGTGGCTAGGGATGAGGGGTGTGATGGATGAGGGGGATGAGGGGGAGGGGGGGCTCGTAGGCGTGGTTGTCTGAGTGCTGAATGGATGGGTCCGTCTATAGCACTTAGAGAGAATAGTGCACGGTTCCAAATAACCCACCATTCGTTCCGCTTTTATTGTCGTCTTCTTCTGTATTGCCTATAACGGCTGTAGACTAATCTGTTGCTACAATATCGGATTACTGTGTTTTATTACTTGTTATCAAGACTCATGTAATAGTTTGTAACTACAATTCATCTTCAATGTGAGAGAATAATTTTACGTTCATTTCAGTATTCAGTTACGTAAGTATGACAATAGTCTTTTTCTGAACATTTAAATACAACAACAATTTCACTCACTTAAGTATGAATACGACAGTTGTCTTTTCTGTTACTATGGTGTAGAGAAAAAAACTTTTGTCGTATTTCATAACTTCGTATTCTTACAGCTACTCCACTGTTCCAACTATATTCATGGGTCCGCGACGTTTCCTGTAACCCAGCTACTTGGAGGTCACGAATTGTGGATAGTTGTGTCCGATAGTCGGAGGGTGTAGTGTTCTCTTGTGTAGATTAACGTCCGCACTATTGAATACTGCATCAACTCGCAAAAACCTTCATCATAATTAGACCAGTTCGTAATTCAGAGGCAGTGGTTTGGACTCCACGTTAAACTGTCTCTTAGATGTTGGGTTGACTGTTGGGTTATTAATAAATACTCCTGAAAAGGAACATGTCAGTCCAAGTCGGTAACAAGACTAAAAGATCGCGCCACAATCATTTCTCATTTTTATTTGGCTTGAAATAAATAAAACTGAGGTAATTAAGGTAAGCATTTATGAAAACAGAGCGGGAAGAAAGAGCAGCCCTTCCTTAGGGAACCACCTTGAACTTTGAATCGCAGAAAGTCCTTGACACTACAACCCACAACAGTCAACAAACGAGATGTGGAACTCCAGAAAGTGCTTGAATTGTTCAACTGTGAATAAATCTACCTTTTGCCTCTGAATGACAAACTGGTCTAATTATGAGGACGGTCTTTGGCGAATCAACGTAGTATTTAATAGTGCGGACGTTACGTCCACCATCGAACATTGCTCATAGCTATCCACAATTCATGATAACCTAAATACTGGATTACAAGACACGCCATCGCCCCAGTCAATTTTCAATTGTACAAGTACTTTCAGCGAACCAATGCTGTACTGGGCTCACTTAACCTTTACCTTGTATAACCCAAATCAGTCTTGAGTCAACGTCGTCTAGAGTTTCTACCCCACACAACACTGGAGTAATGAGTCAGATGAGTCAAGTGTTTTGTAGTCCCTTGTCGTGTCGGAGTCGTCGACCCTTCTGCTTGACATTCTGCCTTCGTCAGTCGCGCCACTCTCCACGCGCCGAATGGTAATTGTGTTTCGACAAAGAATAGCGTATCAGTTCTGTTGTCTTTGGTGATAATAGAAAGCCAACTATGCACGTGCTCGAGGTTTGGTAGTTTTAAATTCCTTTGTAAAGTTTACTAAACTGTTCAAGAACGATTCAATAGTGTTTCAACCTTCAAGAGAAGAGTTGGTCCTCAATAAATTGTCAGAAAATTTTCACGACGTTAAAAATTATGACCAAAATATATGATAAAATAGAGTCGTTCGTTGAAAAAAACACGTATACTGAATTAGCAGACAACGACATTGTGGACTACATATACCAGTTTTGTATTCTGACACCTAACATTTTCCCAGCTCTGAAGTAAATAAGTGTCTCCTGTTTACCCAAATTGGAGATACTGATTTGGTGTTGTATACCCAACATGGAGTTACTGTGAAGTTTGTATTCTATTTAGGTTTATGAGAACATAATTATTTATAAGGCCAAAAATCTTAAGTAATGTCTGAAAATGTGTATGAGATAAGAATGGCTTGAAACAGAAGTTACTTTGTATTTAGGGTTTGTGAAGACAGGAACGTTTTAGGCTACTCGTGAGGATATTTGGGCTTTTAATATTCTTTGACCAACCATTGCATAGCTTTTTGACGCTCGGGGTAAAATGTCAGCGCTCTCTATCAATAATCCCACAAAGCTTGTTGGCTAGTTGTACAATGTTGCGTGACGAGTTGCGTCGTTGTAAAAGTCAGAGTCCTAAGGACTGCTGTCGGCCGGTCGGGCAAAATATAAATAGAAAAATGCAGGGACTCCAGTAGTAAAGTATTTAATTCGACAAAAATATTCAAAAAACGTTTAAATTTTACTCTAGCCGTGGCATTTGTAGCACTCCATAAGCCGCCCTCTCCACGGGACGGCTTTGTCTTTGACATACTGTGTACGCTTACAAATTAGCAATGTCCCATCTAATGTGACACTTTCCAATAATCCATCAATATTCTGGGTTTGTAGTGATTAATTATTAAAGGACCATTTCTTGGTAAGAGATTTTTTTGTTATCTTATAAGACTCTTTCCTCTGTGAAGCTGTTCGCTTTTTTTATATTTCATGTTCCATCCTCATTCATTTTGAATCCTTTCCAAAGAGTTGTGTTTTCCAAACACAATTGAATTTCGTGGGTTAAAAATGATCACAATCAAATCTGATTATTCAGCCCATCCCATTTTCCAATTGTGAAAAATATGTTCAATCTAGCTCCCAATTGATCGTCAATTGTTCCTCCCACAAGTCAATTCCCAACTGGCAGTTGTGCGGAAAGGTCACCCGTCGGGGAATGTTGGTATCAACAGTTAGGCTGGGCCGTGCAAGGTCGGCAAACAAAGGCAACACTCATGTGTAGTGAGTTGTGCTCAGTGAGTGAGTGAGGGAGTGAGTGCGTGGAGGAGGTCGTCACGGCGCGAGGATGGGACTGCGCCGGCGCGCCGCTAGGTGTAAGTCCACTTGTGATACTGGTTTTAACGATATTGTAGGTTATTTAAATTGTGATTGCGGATATTTTTCGTCACAGTCAGTAATATTAAGTTTCACGACGTTTCGGAGCCTGAAATCTGATCCCGTCCTCAGGGGAACTGGGACCTAGGGCATGAAAATATTAATAAATATTAGTACAAACAATAGGCCTATTATTCACTAACAATTACACACATAGGATACAAAACACGTCCACTATTCGGATCTGTAGCTTACATGAGGACGGGATAAGATTTCAGATCCCGAAACGTCGCAAATCTTTGTTTTACTAATCTTGATGGAAAATAAAAAAACACTTGTAATTGATTTGTATCAAGTTAAACTACTGTACTTGAAGGGACTGTTAAGGTCAGGTTTACTAGTTATACGTCGTCTATGCAATGGTAGAGAGTAAACATTTGGTAATGGATATTCTGAAATAACTTAAAATATAAAATCATCTGAATCTTTTTCTTAGTAAGTTTACCTAAAACGTTCGTTTAAAATATAGTTTATTGAATAGATAATTATTCCCGATTATTTAATTATCATGTTTATTGCGATTACGTTTTAATTGCTCAATTATCTAATCGAGCTCCAGATATCTTAACTTTGATTCTGTGTAGGGTAAATATTACAAACCTATTTGTTGGATTTGTAATAACAGGGTATTGGAAAATACAACACTACTAAAGTGCTAATAAATAGTAGAATAGATTATTTATAATTAATATGTTGTAATATATACAAAGCTAAGCCTGTGCAATAATAGTTACCAAAGTTATTTTAATGATAATTTTTACAATCAGATTTTTGAGGTCAGTAATTTTATTCTAACTATCCACTAATCCGGTAGTTTCTAGTTCACTCAGATAACATATCCTTGTCAGCTGTTTAATCTAGTATAAATAAATCTATTGTCATAAAAATAGGTATATCCCTTCCTTTGAACCTACAGATTTAGGGCATCTGCTAGCCTAACGGTTAGCGTCTTGGACTTCGGTGCAAGAGGTGACGGGTTCAATCCCCGAGATGGCCACAAAATTTAGATGGGAATTCCATATGAAAAATTAGTGAACTTTGAGGCTGCATAGCTGACGCTGAGCCTGCCATTGGCAAAACAGAGAAATAAAACCTACCGAGTTGGTTAGCATTGTTTCAATTCGAGGTTTTTGACATTATTTATTGTCCAGAAGATTGTAGTAACTTTACTCTGGACCCTCTTAGAGCAACTTTACTCTTTGACCATGAGTAAATACCACAGATGTGATTCGAACGGTGAGAAGCTTATTTAGCAGGGTAAGGCCCACAATTCTCTTGGTGTTGAGTTTCTGGAGAAAATAAGCGAATGGAAATTATGGAGGTCCTACAATTCCACGTTTTCGAGTTTTTTTCTGATTTAACATCTACAATTCCAGCGCACGTGTTTATTCTGGGACA
The DNA here is from genome assembly GCA_023375725.1 of Nephotettix cincticeps. Taxonomy (NCBI): domain Eukaryota; kingdom Metazoa; phylum Arthropoda; class Insecta; order Hemiptera; family Cicadellidae; genus Nephotettix; species Nephotettix cincticeps. The sequence goes on from CM041786.1 coordinate 139,816,413, forward strand.
TAGTTTCAGTGCAAGGAATTGATATTGTTTATTTGGTTCATGCGATTCCTTTAATGCAGTTTTTAGGAGTCTGCATCAGTGGTAGCCATCTTGGATTTTAGTCACGTAAGAGCAATGATAAATTCTGGTGCCTATATCTCCTTGACCTATTGTCATAAATTAACGGAAGAGGTGTCAAATTAAAGGTATTACAGTCCTCCAGGGCACCACCTTACAAAACTTCTTATTTTCGCCCTCAATAAAAAAGTAATAATGATTTATTTTGTAAAATATTCCTGGATTTTTGTTTTTATATCAAGTTAAATTTTTGAACATATTAAAAGGTCATGCCCTTGAGCCACATCTCATCAATGTACTTCCAAAGTTTTACATTGATACTTTGATAATTAACGCCACTACAGACGCCAAAGTAAAGGTATGTTCCGCCAGAAGTTAACATTGCTCTTACGGGACTAAAATTCAAGATGGCTACCACTGATGCAGACTCTTAGGTGATGTAAAGTTTTAGCCACTACTTGGTGTTGTGTAATGGTTTCTCAAAAGGACGATTCGGGTTTACTCCTCCATCAAACCTTTGTAACTTGCGAATACCCTTTGTCTAGGCTTATCATAAACTTTCCAATATACACATACTAAAAATAGAGTTGAAAATATGGAAAAATAGATGATATATGAGGTTAACATTTTTATCTCATTGATTATTGAATTGAATTAATCCAAACAAAACTGAAACATCGTCCTCAACATTCTTGAATATCGTCCCAAAGTAAAGATGTTTCTATTAGTATACAGGCATTTTTCTCTAGTTGACGGACAAAATCCTGACGAATGTCAATCACGGACGATTCCCGGACGCGAGATTGAAGCTCTTTCAGGGACAAACCCTGGCATCTGGTAAGCCTAAGTAAGCATATACCCTTTGATAGACCTTCAGGAAGATATATAGGTCCAGCAACCCCAAGACCCTCTGGGATGGCAAATCCTGCTGACTCCAAGGACGACCTCCTCGACGTGACAGTGACTCATACCGGCTACATCCCGGACACGGCGGACGTGTGCACAAGCCATGACAATGTTCCCACCGCACAAAGACCGGAAGTGGGCCGTAGCCGTGCCTCTACCAAGTTCAGGGCCGCGGAGCTGTGAACATGTAGCCTAGTAATGAATGTGGAGAGGCAGAAAGTGGCTCCAATCAAAATATCGGTTGATGTTACTTTGAAAAATATATTTTCAAATTTTCTCCAGTTTGATTTTGAAGTCTCGGTTCAAGAAGGGATAAAAATATTACTGAGACCAATAGATGGAAGTTGAGATTGTGGAGAAAATTAGTTAAATTCAATGTTATCCAAGATGGCAGATCTTTGTGGATCTTTCAAATAGTTGTTTTCATTTCAATTATCACCCAGAGCTCGTAGCATAACTCTAACCTTTTGTAGTTGTTGAATAGGACAGATGTTTTAGGTGGCTTTGAAAAATACAACAAAAATCCTAATATCAATTATTCATATTTTGCTTCGGGTAAACCTAGCATCTGAAACTCCTCTTTAAAAATCCCTAATATACAAAAATTTATTTGTTCTGACACTCACGAAGCAGAGTAAGTTCTTCCAAAGCCTTTGGATTGGAGGGAGTCTTCTGCGATGTGTAATTTTGACGCTAGTGCCATTTTTTATAATGAACCGTCAAAACCCTGGCTTTCCTTACCATCGAACCTGTTGTTAGATGCTATTAATGGCTGTGATTAAATAAATGTCTTCAATTATTAGGGTGGATTGAATAACGTAAATACAACTTAGGAGTAGACATTTAAGTGGTCAGCAAATGTGTGTGTTTATCAAGGACGACACACTACATTTGACGCATAATTTACCAAGTTTTACAGCGGTGCTTAGACACATGTGTAATTTAGGAGAAAGTATACGTCCAAACACAAAAGACGGTGATTTTGTAATCCTGTTCGTGAATAACTCAGTCAAACACTAGGCGTATCGTAATATAATGTCGTAAGCTCGTGCTTTTATATTTTAGATTATGTAACGACAATTACTGCACCTTTCTTGGAAAACATAAAATCTTAGTCTAAACTTTATTAAGATTTGTAAGATGTATGTTTAACAGACTGTCAACGACAGACATGTATTTAGTGTTTGTTTAAGTGGGCCTATCACCGGAAATACTTGAAACTTCGAGTCCTGCCCAACTTGATTATTTGTGCTCTATGATAGCGTAATCTTAAGTTTCTCACCTAAATATAAGATACGTTATCTTTATCGTTAAATGAATAAAACCTGAGCAGATGACCTTACAGTTAATGAATCATCTTTGCACCGTTACTTTGTGTATGGTTATGTCATTTTGGAAAAAATTGTCAAAATAAGGCGTCCAAGTTTTCTTAGATACGGTAGTTGAAATTTTATATGTAACAGAGGTAAAAGTTTAGTTTGTTATACACGACATACTGTAATTAAACGTAATGTTTAATCTATAATTGATATTTTTACAAAAACAAAATATTTTTTAGTTTGTATAAGACAGTTACTTGTTAAGCATATACTTTAGATTTGACGTTTGAAAGAAGTGTTTAAAAATAATTATAAACAAAAATAAACTTTTTTATAAGCTACGAAATATTTTATATCCGTTTATAAATACAACAGAAGTTCGGAACCAGTTTTTCTACGATGTGGAAAAGTTAGGCCGCGGTAGGTTTGAGTTGAATTTTTTACAATATTTTAATTTCCTACGGGTTAATTTATATTTTAAAATGTATGATTAGATTAGATTATTAAAATGGAGACCATACCACAAGTTAGGTATTTTAAGTATGAATAAAAAATGAGTGTAGGATGACCGTGGCGCGATCTTGTAGTATTCATACTGACTAAGACAGCCCAACAGCCAATGCCAAGAACTAAGGGACCTACAGTTTAACGTGGAATCCGAACTTAGTTAGTGTACTGTTTATTTATTATTTCACCATGTCGTGTAAACTTTATAATACCCCCGTCGCAACAGACCTGCGTACTCAGCGAATTTCCAAATCAATAATATAACAATAATAATATATGACAAGTTTTATAAAAATCTGTCCATAAACATGAGAATTAGTTATTTGCCTATTCTCCATAAGATTAACATGGGAAAGAGTGTGCAGTTTGCTGCTGTGAGGAACACTGAAAGTAGGCATTTCTACCATAAACAATTTTTATTTTTAACATTTATACCAACTTTCATCAACATCTGTTCATAAATAAAGGAGTTTGCCTATTCCCTATATGATTAACATGGTAAAAGAGTATGCAGGTTTGCTGCCATGATAAACACATAAACTATGATTTTTAAGCATAAACGGGTGGGTATCAACAACATGAAGTTCAATACCAAGTTTAATCCAAAAATATTGATTGATATGGGAAATATCAATTTTTCCTTATCCTCCATAACATTAACATTGGAGCCCCAAAATACAACGTACTGTGTTTAGATTTTTTAATATCTCGATAACCGTTGGAGATAGAGAAAAACTTTAGGAAACTTAATTGTGCAGTTTTTAAGGTGATTCTAATGGTGAAAGATAAAATTTGAAATTTTTAAAAGTTACATAGGAAAAACTCAAAAAACCCACTTTTGGGGTACAAAACCCCCCCAAACTACCCCTTCGGATTGACCGATATGTCTGGATTACGAACCTTTCCAAGCAAATGTAGGAACACACGTCTCTACCAAATTTGGTCTTGATAGGACCATTTTTACGAGAGTCATCGTGTTCACAGGCATTTATATTTTAACGACTATTGTTTTTGGTCTCTGGGCACATTAAGAAGAAAAGATAACATGGTCCCGGGCTCAAGTCTCGCCATGAGACCTACGGTAATAGCTTCTTCCCTATGGGAAATTCGCTAAAAAGTTACGATACTATTAATGTAAAAGATTACACTGAAATGCTAAATATAAACACTTCTGTATATTAGACCTGAAACATGGAGAACTAATTGAATACGCTATCCTTTATCATAGTCGTGCCCTTTACTATAATATTATCTTGTTTCGAACAGTCATAAACATTTAGTTTATCACCACAAATTCCGGTGATAATTTGACATACCCGATGTGACCCCAAGGTCAAGAGCGTAATCTCCCCGTGTTTTTCTGACCGCCCACTCTTGTAATCGACCCTTCTTCACATGACGTCTATTTTATCTCAGTTTTTGTGCCAGTAAAGATTATCCGATGATCGGGCCATCGCATTCCTTGGTCCTCACAATGCCCTTAGGTCTCAGGTGGGGTTAGGTTAGGCCACCTTAAACGTGGCTTGAAAAGAACGCATTTAAACTTGAAATTTCTAATCTTACTTCAGCAAAAGAAATAATTATCTTTGTTTTATTTTTTGCGTATTCAATCTATATAAATAAAATTAGAGTTTTGTCTGTACATTTCTAAGAATTATTCATTTTTTAGTTATTTTTACTTTTCATGCGATAGAGAAGCCGAAACCGGTCTTATCTCAGTCTGTTTATCGGTTTGTCTGTGACGCTCCAGAAGGCATTTTACGCCGTCTTCTCCGAAAAACGGGAGAACTGATAACAATGAAACTTATTTCATACATTCTCTACATTCCAGAGAAGGTTTTTAAAAGCGTAAAAGTGTCCGCCGACCCTTGAAAAGTAAATAACGAGCATTTAAAACCCCACTTTTTACGCGATATTGGTCGCATTTTGCTTCAGTTTTAAATGAATTACCTACTGGCAATAATCAGCTGTCCTTCTAGTTTAAAGATTTAATAGAAATAAAAACAAACCGCTGTTGAATCAATATTAATTAGTTTATATTGGCCATTGATTTAAACTCATTTAGAAATCATACTACATTAAAAATTTATTCTACGTATAACTAATAATAATAATGCTATAAATGTTCTAATATATTTAATTGTAAAGTAATGCTAAATAATAAAGCTGGGTATTCATTTATATTCTTTGTATTGATTTGTTTAGGATTTCAGGTTTACATTTTGGTATGATGATCTTTTTTCTTCAAACTGAATCCTACAACCGTGCGTACAAAGGACGGGCTTATTGCTACTAAAGGAATAAAATTCTTGAAGCTGGATAACGTACAATGTTATGATGCACAAAGAATGTCAGTAAAATTGCCCTCATGAGCTTGTTTAAATGTTCAAGATTGTTTTCAATTCGCCTTTTACAAGTTGCACGAAGGAACATTGTGGGATACTTGTATACATAGGTGTGATTCATCCTGCATACCTATGCCTTGTAGGGCTGGTGGCTGGATAGTCGCTGGTCATTAAGGATATACTGTGTCGCAAACCCATTGTTCCCTGCATAGTCTCATGTCCCGCCGCCCAGACCAAACCTAACCGCCTAGCAGCTGATGTCTCCGGAGATAACAGCTGGCCATTTGTACTCGAGACATATGAATTGTACTAGTATTACCTCTATGTAATGAGAGTATGTTAAGGATATTACAAAAAGCTTTTATCACAACACAATTCTTGGTTGGTATGTAAATTTAGTCGTATCTACTATTTAGATTATATTAGATTATTCAAATGGCAACCATACCACAAGGTAGGAATTTTAAGCTGAGAATGAGGAATGAGTGTAAAATGATAGTGGCTCTATCTTGTAGTCTTGTTATTGACTATGGCTGACATGCTCCTTAGACAGGACTGTTGATTAATAGCTCAACAACCGATGGCAACTAAGGGACCTACAGTTTAACGTGGAAGATAATAAGTATCTCATGTTATATTTAACAATTTGGGAAACAAAGTATATTATCGAATCCTCAAAAATTAACTCCGAGTCCATTCCCTACAATGGGGGTTCATCACCTGTAATTGAGCTATTGGAGAGGGAGAAGTCCCACGTCCTTGGCTGTAACATCTGTTGGACGCTCGACACACACACACACACTCCGATAAGATACATGGATGTTCTCAATTCGTTCGTCAATCAATAATTTTTAATTCGCTCTAAAATCAACGATAAATTAATTTAAACAAATAATATTAGCTATAATTTAACATCTGAATATAGGTATTATTTATGTTTATGTAATCAAGAGAAACTTTTAGAGTGCATAAAACAGTCAACAAAAGAAAATGGAACCATCGACCGTATAGTTTAAACGTAAATCATACATAGAACAAAAGAAACCTTTTTTAAGTTTGCCTGAATTAAAATTTAAAGCTAACAACATTGACATCCTGGACGCTCTTTCTAATTTTAAATGCAACGAAAGTTTAAAATCCAATTCTGTTAATTCATTTAAATTATCTGATGTAATTCCACTTTAGATTAAATATTGTTTTGCACAGGCTTGACAGGATCTTGCAATCCTTGGCCAAAATAAAGAGTTTAACAAAACTTAAAGATCACATTTTCAGTAAATCCTTTTAAGACTAATTGTCGCTCAAACTTGGTTATTGAGGTCATTGGTTATAGTTATTTAAATTGACCTTGGGTTTGATTAAATTACTGGTATATGTTACAAAAATGCATACCGACGTAATATCGACAGATATTTTGATAATACTCATTTCGGCTTTTTGAGGACATTAAATGGAAAAACAACATATTGGATTCCAAGCAATGTGCAAACAAAATTCTACCTTGATTGGCATCGATAGGATATTAAACACATAACTGCTTCTTTTACAATATTATGTTGTAAAGAATTTTCAATAATTTTGGGACTGCTGAGTGTACATATTCCATAACACTTGCAATGATTAGATGCGTCACTTGAGTCAACAATACACTCGTTACGTCACTGACTACATCAGCTGTTCTAGCTTCAAACGTTTGAGTTCATAAATTGAATATATTTTCACTAATTTTTAAATCCTTAAAAATATATTAATTTGTTTTACGAATTATTAATTCTCACATTAGTACTGTATGTTGTTTACATACATAGGTACACACTTAAATATCTAAATAAACGCTCGCGCGTGTGTGTAGTTCGTCTAAAGAATAATTCGCCTAAATTGGTTCATACATCTAAATCATATTTGATCGATCAATGACGAAATCCGGACAAATTAGAGGTGAATTTTAAGGTCAAACCCCAAAAAAGGTACTTTGAATTTTTGCCATATCTCAATCAACTACTCAGATATATATTTCATGCAGAAAATGTACGTCCCGCTTTATATTTTAAATATTGTGATACATCTTTGTACAATGCTTGGTTCATGTAGCTAAGATTTAATTTATGTATGTTGAAAATCAAAATTGTACTGTTCCTCATGGCAAGAAACCTTGTAACTCTTTCCCCTTAACTTAAATGAATATAAACCCCTATAGTATGCAGATCTGCTGTCTCGGTGGCAGACCAGATTGCTACTTGGGGCATCAAACCTACTAACTCCTTTTCCCTTTTATTTATACGTTGTATGGTAAAATTTCTCATATAAAATCTTTTATTTAGCCTAACCATTAAAAAATCATTAATTGCATCAAAATAAAAAAATAAGATAGTGTCGGATCCCCTTAAAAACCACATTTGGGATTATAGCCCCCCCAAGCCCCCTCTCGGACCGATTTGCCTGAATAACAAACTCACTCTTACACTCACACACACACACACCCGCTGTAGGCTTTACACCTGTCCAGTGACCTTGGCGAGTCTGGTTGCAATCAAGATCGGTGGCGAAACGTAATGGTCGATATCCTCTATCTAGATAATCTAAGTCGTTTTCCTCACTAACCTAATTATCTAGGGGTACTCTAAAAATTATCGATTATTTAACAACCGTAAAATACCCATAGTTCCGTTTTTTTACTGGAGTTTTAACGACTAAGACTTTTCAGGGAGTATAAATCATGGTTGTTGTTATTTAAAAGGGGACTATCTAATTCATGATATAGTTATACAAAAGTTTTCTCAAGTCAATGAAAACACCCAGCTACCTTCTCCTCTTCCTCTACAGATTGGAAAACTATTCGATTCAACAAAGTCAACGCTTGAACTTCCAACAGATGTTTCTGAACGGAAATCGTGTTTATCACGAACTACGTCATTATTTTTGTGTAAAAATAAAATTAAAATTTCACTCCTAGCTCTTTTATAAATTTTTGAAAAACACGGTAATAATGATATTGGTCTACAGTTTGAAGGTGTATTTGTTTCACCATATTTTTAACCGGTTTGATTTTGGAAGTTTTTAAATGAAGAAAATCCTAGATATAAAGAGGAATCATATAGATCAGATAAAGAAAAAATTATAAAAAACCTTACTGTTTTTATTATTGAAACTGAAAATTATTACCTTCAGAGTTACCTTCAAAACAAAGAGGGTTTTCTGGCTGGGACAACCCACAAATATATTTTTGTTTTGCAATTATGATGTTTCTTCAACTTGTGTTTCTTATCTTTCACCAGCCTTATTTTCCACCATCATTGACAGAGTGGTCTTTCAAATCATCTTCAGATTATTGTTCATTTAATTATTCGCCATATATTTCAATCACACCTTAAATATAGCCTTTGAAGTAACACAATGCTCTGCCATATTTTCACATTCTTTACCCACCTTGTCATTGACATTGTAAGTTTTTATTTACATCCTTTGTTAATAAAACGTGTCCTTAGCTTGAGGCAAAATGCAATTGACGTAAAATCATGTAAATAGCGACCATGTAATTTCGTCTAATTGAGCTCTAGGCTCTAATGGTAAATTACTTAGGAAGTGGGTACTTAAATTGGCCATTAACATATAATCAGGTGTATGAATTACAAAGTTAAATTCCTTCACGCACCACCTTGAACAATTTTAATTCCTAATTCTTTGTTTAGAAGATTCAGAGCAAGAAAGTCAATGTGATTTTTGAGTCTGTCATGATACTTGATATTGAAATTTATGTTGGATTTTGAGTACTTTTGTATACTTTTGTATCGTTGTGCATAGTGACGTTTGTGATATACCAAGATACATGGAGAATTTTGCGTAAAACATTCGATTGAAAACGTTGTAAAATTTCGATGTTTGAGTTGGGCTGATCCCCACAGATAACTGGCTTGAGAATTGTTTTTTGTTGAATTTCAAATTTAAATATTTTCGTTTGTTCCAAATGTGTGCGTGCCGAGGTGCATTCCTAAGTGCTTGACAACTTCAGATTGGGGTAGCTGAACATTATTGAGGGGGAACAGTTGGGCAATTTGCTCTATTCAGAGTAAAAGTCACATGCGCAGATTTTGTTTGATTAACCCTAACCTTGTGTTTATTCAACCAAACAGCAAGCTCGTGTAGGTTTGTGTGGACCATATTAGATGAAATAACCGGATCTTTATGAGTAGCTAGTAGAGCTGTGTCGTCTGCATATGTGTCAATAGTTACTCCAGGACTAATGGGAAGGTCAGATGTAAAAATAAAAAATAATAGAGGTCCTAGCACGCTTCCTTGAGGAACTCCAGAATTGCAATGGTAATACAATTGCAGTAAAGAGTGATCGAAATGGAGTGTTTAATCACAAGTTGACATATTTCTACTAAACGATGCGTCTATGGAGCTTGTGTGTGTTGTTAGTTTGATTGATGATATCGTATCGTGGAGGGGGTGGGGGAGCAAGGGCAAGGCCGAGTGAGTCACCACAGAAGCTGTCTGGCTCTGGCAGGGGATCAGACGATGGAGCAGTAGTTAGAGGTTATGTTTTACTTTCACTACAGACAGAGCTTATCGAGCCAGTGTCGGCTGCTCAAGTGTTGTGTGAAGACCGCGCCCTGGCGGACGATCCCGACACTTCCACTTCACGCTCCGGTAGGTGTTCAACTCTGATTCACAGATAAACTAAATGCTAGGTCATCGAACACGAGCCTGAAGGCGGGCGGAGTCCCTCGAGCACGGGTGTACAGAGGAAGTCATATTATAGGCTCTATTAACTTATACATTGCCTGATGTTTTGAAAATTTACTCAAGAAGCAAGATATATTGCGACAACATATTTCAAAATAAAGTACCTGTTACAAGTTTACTTTAAATTGATATGGCTATTAAATTAAAACTGTATTAAATTAAACTAATATTTACTACGATTACCTCCCTGCAAACTTTCTGTCAAATTTAGTAAATTATTATTTGCCTTAAAAGATCATATTACGTTTTTGGTCCTCAATTTGTTTTTTTCTCTAGAGCATTGCAACTAGAAAGAAACACAGTTACAATTTTAAGCTATCTAAAAGATAAGTACTCAAAACAGCCAAGTTAAGACAATTTAATTTTGAAGAATGAGATGTTGGTGCTAAAAACGATTTTATAGAACATTTTTAAATCCATGTACATTTGATATGTTAATGAATAAAATTAAATTGCTGGCACTACCCATGGCCACTAGGTGACTCTTAGACGTCCAGTTAACTTGTGTTTATGATTTGTGTGTTACGCAGAATTGTATATAAAAAAATGTTCAGCTTTTTGGCTTTCCATGTTACATTGAATCTTGGATTTTCAATATAGTTTCATTGTTTCAATGTGGCAGAGTTCGTGTTGCAGTGTACTGGCGCCCTTCGAACATTAATTGATATTTATGGCGAGGGGGATCATGAGAAGGGAGGACGATGTCATTATTTTGAAATAAAATTCTTCTGAACCAGAGTTGAGAGTTGTTAATTGTCCCTGAGCAACATGCAACGGTTAACCCTTCTAAATCACATATTTAAAGAGATTCACTTTTCAATTATAATAGCGTGATTGATACGAATACGATATATATCATTCTTAACATAATTATTGAAAAACGACCTCATTAAATGTGTATTGTAGTTTTAGTCTTAAGATGTTTTGTACTACATCGTACACCTGATACAAAAATATTTGTATCAGCCTTCAAATAACAAAGCGTAAGCTCAATTAGTTATAGATATTTATAGCTTTTAATATTTATTCGTTGTTGGCAACCAAATCGCGGAAACTTTTTAAGCTATTAATAAAAAAACAAGTTATTTATAAATAGCTGTCGTGTGAGGAATTTACTTTGTCAAATGTATCAGCCAATTCTACATTTCTTGGCATGTTTGTTTTCATCTTGCGGAAAATCTAGGGATCAAGCCAGACAGACTTCCTACGGTTTTGTTTTAGAATTATAACTAGCAGTAAGCCCGTCCTTTGTACGGGTTGTAGGATTCAGTTTAAAGAAGAAAGATCATCATACCAAAATGTAAATCTAAAATCCTAAACAAATCAATACAAAAAAATCAATACTCAGATTTATTATTTAGCATTAATTTATAACTAAATAGATTAGAACATTTATGCCATTATTATTATTAGTTATACGTTAAAATAACTTTTTAATATAGTATGATTTCGAAATGGGTTTAAAAGCTGTTTGTTTTTTATTTATATTAAATCTTTAAACTACAAAGACAGCTGATTATTGCCAGTAGGTTATTCATTGAAAATTGAATCAAAATGCGACAAATATCGCGTAAAAGTGGGTTTTCAAATTGTCGTTATTTACTTTTCAAGGGGCGGCGGATGATTTCAAGCATTTATAAACCTTCTCTGGAATGTAGAGAATACATTAAATAAGTTTCATTGTAATCAGTTCTCCCGTTTTTTCGGAGAAAACGGCGTAAAATGCCTCCTGGAGCGTCACAGACAAACAGACAAAAATTGAGATAAGACCGGTTTCGGCTTTTCTAACGCACGAGAAGTAAATATAACTAAAAAATGAATAATTCTGAGCAATGTACTGACAGAACTCTAATTTTATTTATATAGATAAAACATATGTTTAAAAAAATACATTTTACTCATACCCAAGGTAGAAATAAAGAGTTTTTGTCTTTCTCACACAACAGTTTTTCACTATTAATAAGGATATGTCGCAGCTCTGGGCGGCTGTTAGCAATTTGCGCGACCGAAATTTGAAACAGTGACGTCATAGTTTGGTTATAAGAACAGCTGTTTGGATGAACTGAAAACATTACCTTTAGACGTATAAATGTTCTAACCTATTTCCCGCAGAGAATTACAGTAAATACAAAATGTTTGCTTCTGCTGTGTAGTCAGGTTAAGTTAGTTTAAAACCTAAACTAACCAACGCCTAGTGAACATTGCAAAAACTGAATTATCCGTCTTCAAATAGAGATTGCAGGTATACGAATGTACTGTAACAACACTTGTCACGAGATTTCATATAATTAGGCCTACTAATGCCAAGTTTCCCTATAATCTGTGCAGTTCCGCAACTAGTTTCTGAAAGTCGCTCACACTCGATGCCACTATCGCAACATTACCATAACCCTATAATCGGACCATCCGACTGCAAGCTGTGGGGGCATTTAATATGCAAACTCAACTCGTTACATCGTTTCCGCCTGAGTGACACAATCGATATCGAGCGTGGGTGCGACCTATCGCTGTGGGAGCAATTGATGTCTTAATATGCTAACAACTATTTAGGACATTTTCGCCTGAGCGGTACAATCGATATAAAGCGATCAATCGGTGTTTGACAGTGCTCCGTGGATGTGTACCTTTAACCTCTTATAACTACGTAAAGTATGCAATAATTCTGAAAGTATCTCGTCAAGTTCTATGAGTATGCCTTGATATGTAATTAGGCACGCTCGTCACCCTACGAGTGATGTCTTCAAGCGGTATAACTGCTGTAAAAGTTTATTTTTAAATTTTTTTGCACGATTTAACTTGAGTAAGCAAAGAGAAGATTGGCAAAAGTTTCGCATTGCAGAAGATATGGCCTAGTCGACGAGGTAACCCGATGCTAGGGGCGACAGTTGTAGGCCTATCACACGACACTCTTGACGCAGTGGCGAGTTTCTTGTCCAGAGTTCCCACGTTGCAACCTGACCACCGCTCATGCAACAGTATCACATTCTTTACGTGTTACATGTTCCTTGTAACGATATTTGTGTGTCAAGCCTTGACGTTTCAAAGAAAAAAAAATCATTATGTTCTTGATGTGAAAGTTAAAATGTTCTCTACGTCTGTGTCAACATCACCAAAGGAAATTAAAAACTTAACTATGCAGTGACATTTCTTTTTAGTAGTATTAGGTACACAGTTGAATACAATATTGTACAAATCCTTGAAGTGAGCATAACCTATTGAAGTTTTGAACTGATTTCCTTCTAAATATGTCCTATCTATATCCCAATTTAGGTGTTCACTTCTAGGAAATCTTGTAGTGTATCTGGAAAAGCTTGACCTATCTGCCATGAAAACTACTTACCTATTTGCCTATGATGACAAATTCAAAAGACTCTAGTCGTAGGTAACTCGAGTCGAACTGTCTAAATTATCATAAGTCGATCTGTGGTACGATACAATATTGTACAAATCCTTGAAGTGAGCATAACCTATTGAAGTTGTGCGACCTATCGCTGTGGGAGCAATTGATGTCTTAATATGCTAACAACTATTTAGGACATTTTCGCCTGAGCGGTACAATCGATATAAGCGATCAATCGGTGTTGATGGATGTACCTTTAACCTCTTATAACTACTACGTAAAGAATGCAATAATTCTGAAAGTATCTCGTCAAGTTCTATGAGTATGCTTTGATATGTAATTAGGCACATGCTCGTCACCCTACGAGTGATGTCTTCAAGCTGTATAACTGCTGTAAAAGTTTATTTTTAAATTTCTTTTGCACGATTTAACTTGAGTAAGCAAAGAGAAGATTGGCAAAAGTTTCGCATTGCAGAAGATATGGCCTAGTCGACGAGGTAACCCGATGCTAGGGGCGACAGTTGTAGGCCTATCACACGACACTCTTGACGCAGTGGCGAGTTTCTTGTCCAGAGTTCCCACGTTGCAACCTGACCACCGCTCATGCAACAGTATCACATTCTTTACGTGTTACATGTTCCTTGTAACGATATTTGTGTGTCAAGCCTTGACGTTTCAAAGAAAAAAAATCATTATGTTCTTGATGTGAAAGTTAAAATGTTCTCTACGTCTGTGTCAACATCACCAAAGGAAATTAAAAACTTAACTATGCAGTGACATTTCTTTTTAGTAGTATTAGGTACACAGTTGAATACAATATTGTACAAATCCTTGAAGTGAGCATAACCTATTGAAGTTTTGAACTGATTTCCTTCTAAATATGTCCTATCTATGATCCTATCTTATCCCAATTTAGGTGTTCACTTCTAGGGAAATCTCGTAGTGTATCTGGAAAAGCTTGAACCTATCTGCCACGAAATCCTACTTACCTATTTGCCTATGATGAACAAATTCAAAGGACTCAGTCGTAGGTAATCTCGTTAAGCTAGTCTTATAAATGGTAGATCCTACTATCGCCCCTGTTACTGGGGTAGACTGCCTACTTCTTACATTTGTGTTTTCACTGATTAGCTTCTGGAAACTGTGCAAATCCCACTAGCCAGCGAGAATTTTTTGTTTTCCTTATTTCTTAAATGTTTCTGATGGATGGTTGTCTGTTGCAGATTTCTCGGTGTGGAACAAGAGCATCTCAGCTCGATGGCGAAGGCTACGACGGCGATGTTCCTCCTTCACCAGCGGCTCCCACAACCACTCTCACAGCACCTCCCAACAACAGACCCTGCTGAGCCCCGACAGTCCCAGGGCACGGGTAGTGTCCCCTCGGCCACCCAGAGGGGCGTCGCCTGAGCCATGGAGCTCCCCTGACACACCGAGAGGCACCAAGGGGTTACCGGACGTCCAACACATCCTCAGGTCTAAGTTGAATAGGATTCACGATGGATTGAGAAAATCACGTACTTTTTCAGTACATGAGGTCCAATCAAACAAGCAACCCACGTTCTACGTTCCTTCACCTCTGGGAAACGGTAAAAGAAGTGAATCTGATGGCGAGTTAGACGACTTCCATGTCCGCTTGACGAGCCTTCCACCCTTCCCAATCAAAGACAGGGCTTCCCCTGCCAGAGATGAGGGCAGGAAGCCCCCCAGCACTTGCTCATCAGGCAGGGGGTCAGGTACGCCGACGGAGGAGGACAGGAGGAGTAACCACAGCAACAGATCTTCAGTGTCGTCCAGTGCATCAGGTGGCAATACGAGGAGGTACGAGCCGGTGTGTTCAGAGTGGGATCATGGGTACCACAGCATAGAAGGCATCGGGGACTCTGAGTTCGACAAGGTGAGGAGGAACAGAGTGAGCTTCGCGGACAGTGGGGAGTACGAGTACCTAGACGTTAGGAACCAGCCGAAGACCCGGTCATGCAGGAGGTGGTCGCAGACAGACACGGCGGTACTGCAGAGGTTCGTAGTGGGAGGACCTGTCAGTCGGAGAGAGCCCTCGCCTCTGGGCAGGGACTCTGGCCCATCGTCGCTCCGGCTGGGCCTCCCCCTGGAGGCTTCCCCCCCGCCACCTCCGGAGAGACCCAGGACCCAGCGGAACCTCAGCAAGATACCCACGCGCAGTAGCGGAGACCTCCAGAGGCATCCTCCACCCGCACACAAGGTCAGTCTCCCACCCTTACACCCAGTCATGCCAGTCTATACAATACTGCTGGTATAACAGTTTTTTGGATAAAGTAGAGAACTGGGGGTTTATTTTGAAATATTTTTTGATATCTTAAACCCCTAAACATTAAAAGTCTTCACCTTGTGATATTACATTAAAACTAACTAGTTGATTCCTGAGGCTATATGCTGTAAAATGAATAGATACTGTGAGAGCCAGAAGTTAATTCTGCCATTTTTTACAAAACACAGCCAAAAGTGCAATTTTTATATCTTTAAGCTAACAAATTTTGATATATTTTACATACTAATTCTACATCTCGGCTGAGTGCTGAAAGTTCTGAAACAATAAAAGCCAATTTCACTGTTTCTTATCTTATATATCATCTGTTTTTGGTACCAGCTGATCGAGGAGGTGGAGGAGGACGAGGAGAGCAAGTTCTGCACGCTGCCTCGAGGAGGCGGCAAGAATGCTTCCTTCACCATACTGACAGTGAGGTTCACCAAGGGCCCCGGGTGTAAGGGGCTTGGCTTCAGCATAGTGGGTGGGCGAGACTCTCCCAAGGGCAGCATGGGCATCTACGTCAAGACCGTCTTCCCTAATGGCCAAGCCGCAGACGGAAACATGCTCAAGGAGGGTGAGTATAGAGTCTAGAGTCAGTTGATGGTGTGGTGCGACAATAATTGTTCTTAAGCCTCGTTTGAAAAACTATGATGACAGCAACAATTATTGCATAGCAATGGTGACACTGATAGGTTGCTAAAATGTTGATTTTGACATAAATATTGTTACTGTAATCTTAGATTTTCTAATGATGCATAAGCCCAGACAATAACAATGATAAATAAAAAAATATTGTTTTTTATGTGTCTTGGAATGAAGCACTTATAACAGAACAGATCTGTTTGTTGCTCAGTAAGAACTTAAAGTATTTGTGATTACTATATTGTTGTAGAAGATATTATGTCTTGTTTAATTATTTTTTTTTACTCATTATACTTTTACTTTATGCTAGCGGTAAGCCCGTCCTTTGTACGGGTTGTAGGATTCAGTTTAAAGAAGAAAGATTATCATACCAAAATGTAAACCTGACATCCTAAACAAATCAGTACAAATAAAATAAATCAATACCCAGCTTTATTATTTAGCATTACATTACAATTAAATAGATTAAAACATTTATACAATTATTATAATTAGTTATACGTTAAAAAAACTTTTTAAAATAGTATAGTTTCAAAATGGGTTTCAAATTGATGACCAATATAAACTAACTAATATTGATTTGAAAGCTGTTTGTTTTTATTTCTATTATCTTTAAACTACAGACAGCTGATTATTACCAGTAGGTTATTCATTAGAAACTGGATCAAAATGTGAGTAATATCGCGTAAAAGTGGGTTTTTAAATGCTCGTTATTTACTTTTCAAGGGGCAGCGGGCGATTTCAAGCATTTATAAACCTTCTCTGGAATGTATAGAATACATTAAATAAGTTTCATTGTAATCAGTTCTCCCGTTTTTTTGGAGAAGACGGCGTAAAATGCCTTCAGGAGCGTCACAGACAAACAGACAAAAATTGAGATAAGACCGGTTTCGGCTTCTCTAACGCACGAAAAGTAAAAATAACTAAAAAATTAATAATTCTGAGCAATCAATGTACAGACAAAACCCTAATTTTATTTATATAGACTTTTAACTGAAATGGCAACCCGCCCAGGTAGGTATTTTAGGTCAATTATGAATGAGAAATGAGTGTAGGATGATTGTGGGGCGATCTTGTAGTCTTGTTACTGACTAAGGCTGAATGTTTCTTAGACATAACTGTGAATTAATAGCACAACAGCCAATAATATATCTAACGGACCTACAGTTTAATGTGATCAATTAAAATGTAGTACTATGTAATGTAATGTGCAATTTAAAAATGTAAAGTAAAAATCAAACAATAATATTTCACTGTTTTCCATTTTATAAAAATGTACTAATCAGCAAACCTTCACAGTGAATCAATAACTATTACTCTTTAAATATAAATCAGATCCTTAATTAATTTCAATTCAGACTTTACACATAAATAAAATGGTATCAACAAATGCCATCAGAGTCAGTATGAGTGGTCCCAGTGTGTTGGTAGTTGTGCATGCGACTGTGCCACATGTGTGCGTGTGCGTGCACGACGATGCGTATCGTCACGCTCACTGCACACACACGACGCGTGTCACACAACACTCCCTCTCCTTCACTATGTCGTAGACTTACTGGTGGTAGAGATTGCTGGTAAATAAAAACTAATCTTAGACAAATTTTAGGTTTCATGTTATTACCGATATATTGTCGTTGCAGGTGATGAGATTCTAGCAGTGAACAACAAAGCTCTTCACGGAATGAGTCATCAGGAGGCCATCAACGTCTTCAAACATATCAAGTCTGGGGAGGTGTTGCTTCATGTGGGGAGGAGAGTTTCTAAGAGAAGAAGAGAAGCCTGTCCAAGACCACAAGTGTCTTAAGGTGTTCCTGAAAGCCATTGACGTCTTAAAACACATCAAGTCTGAGGAGGTTTTGCTTCAGGTGAGAAGAAGAGAAGCCTTCCTAAGACCACAAGAGGCTTAAGCTGTTTGTGCAAGCCATCAATATCTTTAAGCTTACAGTCTTGGGATGTTTTACTTCATGTGGAAAGAAGTTCCCAAGAAATAGAAGCCTACCAAAAGCCCCAAATACTTTGATGACTCTTTGGAAGCCTTCAATGTCTGTTAACACATGAAGTCTGGGGAGATTTAGCTTAATGTAGAGAAATGTTTCGAAGAAAAGAAGAGAAGCCTGTCAAAGACTGCATTTCACTTAAACAGACTTCAGAAGTAATCAACGTATTCAAATGTATCAAATCTTCACAAGATTTGTTTAGGTACAGAGAAAACGTTCCAAAAGTAGATTAGAAGCCTGTTCAAATCCACAGGTAGTTTGAACAGTTGCTGATAGCCATCAAAGGCCTCAAACACATAATGTTTTTGGAAAATTCAGGTTTCGATGGGTGGTGCCATAAAAAATTTTCTTCAAAGATCTGTGGTACAGCTATCATTTGTCTAAAGATGTTTTGAAATCAATAGGCTATTGCAATTTCTAATGGTTTCAATAGGATGGTGATATTTTGATTTAGAAAATAAGTTTTAAAGTAGATGCAAGATTTTCATAAAACCCACTTACAATGATATTAGGAATTTTTTTGCTCACATGCTACTTCTAGATTGGTGCTGTTAACGTCAAAACAAAAGTTAAGTCCTCGATATAAATTAACGTACATGTACAATTTAATAAGGTAGCTTACTTCCGATAGTCAATGTAAATTAAAATTATCGATTCTTATACTATACCGAATATATGCTCCGCTTTAAATGTTTTATGAGGGTTTTAGAAGAATCATTTTTATTTAAAAATAAGGTTTTAAACACAAGGGGGTTTACACACATCTTGAAAAATTCTGTTTGAGCTTTGGAATAAAGTACAGGAATTCATAAGTTTTCAATACCTTTGATACCCAATAAAATGGGATATCGTGATTTTTAACTCGTTGTTTTGGAGATCCTCTAAACCAAAAAGTCATTGTTATATTTGTGATCATGTATTTTAAGCACTTAATTATATTTAAACTAATAAGCGATAAGATGTTAAAAAATCATTTATAAACATTGATTAATATTCTATTCAAATTTATTTGTTTTAAATGTTAAATAATATGTCTTGAAGCTATGGCATATAACTCAAAATTCAAATATACCTCTTGGTTCATTAATGTGTTTAAAAATAATGAAACATCAGTTGTTGATATATAATCTAAAAAATAATATCAATGAATAGGATTTAAACCAACCACTCTGTTATTGTTGATATTTTAAAATAAATTCAATGAGCTGATGTTGTTTTATGAATAAGCCATATAATCTTTTCCTAAGGTAAAAAGTAACTTCAATAAATCATTATCATCGGTGAATCATTCCCTTTTAGCCCTACTAGAATAGTATAATTTTTTATGTCGTTACTGGTCACATGATAGTAGAGGTGTTAATTTGATTGAATCTGTATTGAATTAAATATTTACATTTTAATGTTACCTAAATTAAGAGAATTACCTGTTAATTATCAGTTATAATTGTGTGGACGATGTAAATATGTTAAGAAAATAATATGTAAAATATAATTTATTGTTACGGGTTTAGAGACTCAACAAATAAAAACGATAGTGATTTCATGATTTCAATTCAAAAAAATTATTAACTATTTGTCTAAAACTTGCTAAACCTAAGTCTTCGATATTAAGCATTATCATTGTATTGTGCAGCGCTTCTCACACATTCCAAGCCTTTCGCACTCTGAATCTCAGCTGTTCCTGACACTGTTATGGAGCCTTCAGGAACATTCCAGCGTCAACGTAACAAAATTATTTTCCTACATGACCATTTTATTACTGAGATTTGATATATCAACATTGTTTTACATAAACATAAAAGTATAATGCTTTAAATAATGTTTTTATGGGACTTAAATCCAATACGGCGACACTGATGAAAACTTAACCATATCTGTGAAAGATTGCCTTACTCGAAAAGGTACTAGAAGTAGCAAGAGAACGTGAACTTGTCAAGTTACTTTTAAAACTGACTGCTTTTGGCCAAAGTTTTATTGTTTAAGAAGAAGAGGTTACCAAGAGTAATGTCAAAAATTTTTCAACTTCTTAGTATTTGTTAATTAAGTGTAAAAACCTCTAAAACCTTCCATAACCCATATACTTAACGTTATAATTAAGTCTTCTGTCTTTGTCTTTCATATTGCTTAGGTTTTAAATAAAATATTGTGCGTTGTTTATTGAATGTATACAAATTATTAAACCAAAGATTTCCTGTTTGTGAAGAGTATAATAATCAAACTCTGCTAAGGTGATGAAATGTAAATATTTGTCTAAGTTAGTTTGTAAATTACTCATAAAAATTGTAATAAACTTTTTCATATCTCAGTGTATATTTATTTCACAAAATATTGTGTCTTCTTGTTTTGTATGTTTAACTTACTTATCACCTCTGTTAAGGAAATGAAGATCAAAAATAGGTTTAATGGTTGATAGTGTGATCAGTGGCGGCTCGCCTATAAGGACTCTCGGACGCCGCCCCCCCAAAGATTCGAAAAAGGAAAAAATAATTAAATACTTATTTAGTTATAACTATAGATCCAACAAACCAAAATGTTTTAACAGTCGTATACAACGAAATTATAGCGGGAAACATACAAAAATAGCGCGAAAAGTTCGTATTTGTAGTCGTGGGGCGTTCGCCAGAACGTCCAAATCCATTACAATGCATTTATATGAAGAGAGGTAGTGGTGGGGGTGGCTGGTGCTATGACGCGTCTAAGCCTATCTCTTATGGAAGTCTTGGGACGCCGTCCGCGCATGTGCAGAGTAACATTTGTGGCGAGTTGACAGTTGATTGCCGCGCGCCGGTTGTCTGTTTGTTTTTGTGTGATACAGAGGTTATGTTTGTGTTGATCCAACTAAGTAGTGTAGTTTTAGTACACAATTATCAGTAAGTTAACTGTGTACCAGAAAACAATGCTTCTACAAAGCTCGCGAATTCTAGAAGTGTTTGTTGTCTAGAGGAAGCAATCATTGCGAATATATTTTTTGTTAAGAACATCTTATGTTTGCAAAACGAACAACAGTAGTGTATTGCAGGTACATCCGCGTGAAAAATGAAGGCGCTAAAATGTTAAGTTAGGTATTTACGTCTTTATTTACAAAATATTGCAACAAATAGGGGTTTTTTCAATATAATTTATCCATACAATTCAGAGTCCAAATTAAGTCGATCCATAAGACTAAGAGTATAGTATTTATTATTCAAGGTTTATGAGGAAAACTAGATATTTTAGTTTAAAACGAAACACATGCATCACAAATTTAATACCTAGATTGCGTTAAAAAGTCACTAAAATACACCATATTTTCAAAAATTTGCCTCAGAGAGAACATCCGGACCCCCCTCTCCTGGGGGGTAATCCATAACCCCAAGACCCCCGGTGTGCGCCCCCCTAGCATTTCACTCACGAGCCGCCACTGAGATGAATTGAATTAGTGTGGCAGTGCATGCTGATATAAAATTATCCATTACTATAATACAATACACCTTTGGTAGTGCCAAATCACTATACTAGGCTAAAGAAAGAAATATAAATAAAACCAAAAGTTCATGAAGTGCAGAAAAAGAAAACCAACTAAATAAAGTATAGTAAACAGAGTTCATTCTCTTACAAGCAATGATAGATAATCATGCAGACACATAATGTAGCAAGCCATGAAAAGATTTTCAGTTAATATACAATGAGTTTTGTGATAGATTTGATGAAAGTAGCTCTAGGCAGTCATATTTTTTGCCTGGTAAACTATTGGACATTCAGATACCTGAAACAGGGCAGGGGATTGCCAAGCTTTCATTGGATAAACAATTATATGTAGCCTAATTTCTTGTGACAAGAATAAGAACATCAGGATTTATGAGGAAGAAACTTTCTGATGTTACAATACACTTTTTATACTTTTAACTGAAATGGCAACCTACCTTTAGGTATTTTAATACCGGTAGGTATTATAATGTAGGTATTTTAAGCTAAGTATAAATTAAATGAGTATAAGATGATTGTGGCGCGATCTTGTAGTCTTGTTACTGACTAAGGTCGACATGTTCCTTAGACAGAACTGTTTAATTAACAGCCCAATAGTCAATGGTATATAAGGGACAGTATCTACAGTTTAATGTGGAGTCCGAACCACTGCCTCTGAATTATGAAATGGTCTAGTTATGAGGATGGTCTCTTCGGATTAAGGATTCAATAGTGCGGACGTTAATCCACACAAGAGAACACTACACCCACCGACCATCGCTCACAACTATCCACAAATCGTGACCTCCAAGTACAGGGTTACAGGATACGCACTGTCCCAATTATTAAGGACCATACATACACAACTAAGTATGTACAAGTCATGTACACTAGTGTAGTTGTCATCAAAGACTACAGTGTGGTCTAACTTATGCTGAAATACCTTTCCTCTGCAGCAAGTCTTTGAGAGAGTAGCTAGACTTTCTTGTCCCATAGCATATAGATGGTTGGTTATGTACCGATAAAAGTCATGCTTAGGCCTCAAGAAAGTATTCTGGAGAGAACGTTTCGCGATTGTTGGCTAATCTTCTATAAAAATAAGGGATTCATAATAGACAATTTTAATTGACTTAGTACAAGATAACATAATCTCTAAATAGGCTTGAATCTGATGTGGAACCAAGAAGATTCATTGTGTTAAATAGGATGGAGCTGGTCTGCAGGTTCATCCAGAGGTTTTTACCTATTGTGTAGTGTAGAGGAGATGGGTTCCTCTGTGTAGTGTGAAGAAACAGTAACAAAGTTAGGATCTGTGAATGTGAGAAACTTGTCAAGTAGAAGGCCCCTTTACATTAAGGAGGACAATAATTTGCCAAAGTATTCTGTACTTGTGTTTGAGCGGATGCCTATGCTGCAATGGAAGACTTTAAAAAAACTTGAGGCGCCTGCAGACAGTGACAGTGCAGCCAGTATAGTGGCGTCTACTGCATTTGCATAACTGTAGCCCCATGGGGCATCAAGGTATGTTGTGTTCTGCCTTAAAATAGATAGATTCAATGAGGTTGAAGCTACCATTGAAAGGCTGAAGCTCTCAGCTCCTTTAATAACAAATCTATTGTTCGAGTGTTCAGTTTATAAAAATTTTTTTTAGGTAAATTCATTTTCAGTGAATACATAAAAATAATAATATATAACGTTTTAAATTTCAATAATAACCACTGTGGATCTACAACAGTATCCAGTGCTTTACTTGCGCCAACACTTTTAACACACGGACAGGTCACGTGACCACGCTATACTGTTCTCTAATCGGCCTCTGAACTTATACTTTTGTATAAGTTGTCTTTTTGTCTTTTACTGGCGGCCACCAGCTACTAACTGTACGTTGAAGATTTTTTTCAAGGAGTGGTAACGCTTTATAAGTTATTTCAACGTATAATTAACTATAATAATGGTTTAACTGTCAAGTAATACTAAATAATAAAGCTGGGTATTAATTTATTTTCTTTGTACTGATTTGTTTAGGATTTCAGGTTTAATTTTGGTATGCTATTTTTTCTCTTTAAACTGAATCTTACAACCCGTACAAAGGAGGGCCTTACTGCTAGTTTTTAATAAAAATATGTTTAGTTTCTTACAATATATGTAGGTGAGCTACCTGTTGGGGACAGAGAGAACTACAGTATGTACTACTTACTGCTTTACCGACTCGACGAACATTTTATGCTGCACCAAACAGCCTTTGTTTGTTGGACTTATTGACCCCTATTGTTGCTTCAGATCAAAGAATATTTACTATTCCTCCACGCAGAGATTCATAATATAATTTCAAAAAATAATTAAATAAAAATGTCCTTCAGTGGCCTTCAAGGTTTGTACTTTCCTTGTTAAGGCAACTTTAATCAAACTAATCCTAAAACATTATCAACTAATTCTAGAATATACAACAAAATATATCAAATATATTTTTGTTTGAGTTTGGAAAGGAGGTATAAACGTTCATGGCAAAATGAAAACGACTCCTTGTCTTCTTTAAGGGGCACCCGTGGAAACTGCTAATGACAGTCCTGTTTGCCGCTTTGTGGGTCCTATGAATGAAAAAGCTAGTTTAAAAAAGTGGTAGAATAATCGTTCACAGACTAAAAGGAATAATTTTTAATTTTTTAACGAATTGATATAAAACTGTTAAAATGTACAAATAAAAAAAACATTAAACTGTTTTATACTGAACCATTCTCTTTTTTTAACTAAATAAGAATACACCATTTGGGACGCAAGCAGAGTATTTTCCTTATTAGTTGGTCAAATTCTCACACAGTTTGGCGGATGGTATTCACTGATATTCTATTTCCATTAAAAACAAAAAACAAACCAATTAATTAAAAAGAATAAATAAATTTACTAAATTTTTATTAGTTCGTAAGACGAATTGTATAGTTTTATTTTCAGAAAATTCCTTACTTAAAACTAGTATTTAAGTAACATAAATGTATCAAAGAAAACTAAAATAAGATTGAGTTTGTTGAAATAGTTCCGTTCGTCGCCGCTTAGCAGCACCAGTGCTTTAGTTCCATTGATCGCCAACAGAATACGTGAGCATCTGCAATTGCTTTCGTTGTTAATTTTTTATATAATTTACTGTAAGAAGGAATTTATTGTTGTAAAAATATGTTTCAATGCCATATGTTTATTTTCGGATCTTATTCTTAAGCTGTTTATTTAATTAAATATATTTATTCTAATAAAACGTAAAAGATTTTAAAAATACATTTTATTTATACTAAGAGCGGGGGCATTTTTTCTAACAAAATTTATAGATAATAATATAACTTTTTGCTTGTAATATTCGTTATTGTAACGGCATAGTGGAAGCTACTGCTCCCTACTGGAAACTATATGAATAAAGAAAGCTTATCGATACATGCTGCGCTCTTTCTTACAACGTTCAAACTAACAGTTCCACCCTGCATAGCAGTACAATGTAGTCTGGATTTATTTGAATTCAAACTAAGAATATGATATATTGTCAGATACTTCGCCGTAGGATTATAAAGTTAAAGAATCAACACAATTTTGTCATACTAAGAATGTTGTTTAGGGTGATAAATAAAACAAGATAAAATTTGTAAAGTGAGCTGTCTTATGATAAAAGATAGTTTATAAGAAAACAAAATTAAAATGAAAAATTGGCTACTTTTAATGCTGCAAACTATTTATGATGCTCACATTTATGATGAACTAGAAATAATGATGAGAGCCATGTTATTATGGCTATGCCTGATTAGTGACAAAATTGTTGCCATTTGTAAATAAATGAAATGAAACGAATAAATTCTCTGCTCAGTTATTTAGTATTAAAACATAAAGTTTATAGTTAGTAAAATTAGTTTATATTACAATAAAATGCTAAGTTAGGTTAGGTTAGGAGAGGAAAAGATAGGTTAGGTTAGTATTACTATAGTATAATTTTATAATAGGTTAAAATTCAGTGATTATTATAACAATCTAATATCACTAAAACTGGATTTCTGGGATATCATTAATTCATTTTAATATGTTGTGGGTTGGTTTATATTAAACAAAATCTTTTCCCTCAATGTATAAGAAAAATAAGTTTGATCTCAGTGGGTGTTCTTGTTTACATGGAGAAGTTTTATAAAAAGGTTTTATGTTCAGCGTTAGGCCTGCAGAGTAAAATTAACCAAAAATATCACAACTCCAAGCAATGTTAAACATGTAATTTTATTTACATAAATTATAAAATGTGAAGACCAATATTCTTTGATAAGACACTCCATTTCATATTAAAACACTCCAGTCTATTTTGCTCCTCGTGTACGAGCAAAGGAGACTGTATGTGGTGTTGGCAAAGGAAATAATCACAGAAAGTGCATTCAAGTAGAGGTCCTGAGGCTGGGTTCTAGGAATGGTCTCTACTTGGACCTGAGTAATCGACAACCGCTTTGAATACACACTTTGACTTCTCAGAGTGTTATTGAAGCCACAAAGTTTCAATGTTATAGACTTCTTAGCGTCCTTTGATTAAAATATATTATTTTTGATGGTGGTTGTTTGTTATTTGGATTTTTATTTAGGATACTTTCAATAAGTTCTACGACGTTTCGGGATCCGGGATCTGATCCCGTCCTCAGGTGAGCTACAGGCCGGAAGAGTGGACGTGTTTTGTATGTTATGTGCGTAATTGTTAGTGAATGGTATTGTTTGTAATATTTTTTTGAATGGTTTCAACATTTTTGTTTTCAGCTTTATACAGGGTTAGTCCAGATAATGTACTAATCGTCTTAAGTTTTAGTTACTAGCTCACCTGAGAACGTGATCAGATTCCAGATCCCGAAACGTCGTGAAACATTGTTTTACTTAAAATCGTCGTGGAAAATGTCCATAATAAAGATTTTCTTATCGCGTTACGAAAATCACACAGTTTAGTGTTGTAAACTTCATTTTGTGGTATGGATATCCCATGCCTAAAGGCAGTGCGCCTATTCCCTCACTGGAAATCATTACAATTTAAATATCCGATGGTTTAATGACTGTTTGTTCACGTGTTTTTGTGTGCTCAAAGTTAAAAATTATTTCGAATCAACTATGGAAAGTACAGAAAGTAGCCACGATACGAGATTTAATACTAGACGAAACCTTGAGAAGTGTCAGTAAATCTCAGGTCCAAGGTCATGTACTCAGTTTGAGATGGTTATTTAATAGAATTCCAATTGCATCTCAGAATGTAGCCTTCACTAAATTCAAAATGATTGTGAATGTTTGATTTTAGTATAACAATTGTATTTCCTAGAAAGAATATTTTGACTTTTAATATTGGAACTACGACCGTATCTTGTTAACCATGAAGTTTAGTTTCATATTTAATTTTACAGTGTTTATCTGTTTTTATGGTGTAATATGTTAGTTTTGACTGGGGCGGTGGCGACGTACTATAATCCAACTACTTGGAGGTCACGAATTATGGATAGTTGTGATTGATGGTCGGTGGTGTAGTGTTCTTTTGTGTGGAATAACGTCCTCACTATTGAATACTACGTTAATCCTCAAAGACCGTCCTCGTAATTAGACCAATTCGTAATCCATAGGCCGTGGTTCGGACTCTACGTTAAACTGTAGGTCCCTTAGTTGTTGCCATCGGCTGTTGGACTATTAATTAACAGTCCTTTTAAAGGAACATGTCAGCCTTAGGCAGTAAAAAGACTACAAGATCGCGCCACAATCATCCTACACTCAAACTTCATTCATACTTGTTTTAAATGCCTACATTGTAGTATGGTTGTCTTTTCAATAATCTAATCTAATATTTTATAGTGAAAATCCTGTTTTTAAAACAATAACCCAATTACATTTTCTCTTTAAAGGATGGCAAAAATATTACACTCATCCCAACATTTAAATGGTACAAAACATTATACGGTACTATGGTTTTATTGAATTTAAACGGTTCTAAAGTTCTAAACTTCATTTATTGTTAAGAAAAACCCACAATGTTTCAGACATTATAGCGTGTTACAGCTCAACAAAGCTTAGTGCGTTACGGAAGTCACAATTATAATGCTCTAAACCTAAACATCATCTTAATGACGTCACTAAATTCTAATATTTGAGACGTCATAATATTGTTTATGGAAGTCACACAGTTAAGTGTCTGGACTTCATAGCGTGTTAATGAAGACACTCAGTTTTGTTTTTTACTTAATTGCATGCTATAGTAGACAGTTATAATGTGCTAAACGTTATAGCGTCTGTATGTATAATGTTTTAGACTTTGATAGAATTTAACATATTTATAGTAATTTGAATACTTTAAAGTACCCGCGAACCTATAGGAGTTTAATATGAAGAAGCCAATGCCTCCGTGATCAAGTTTAGGACTTGATCGACCAATGAGAAGCCGTCACAATAGTGTGTATATTTTTCAGGATCGCACTGGCCACCTGTAGGTGATAAAGCCACCACTATTTCAACCGTTGAATTGAATTTTGCAATAAAGGTGTTGAGGGGAGTCCATAATTGGGCCGGGAGTTGTGCTCACTGAATGTAAATGCTCGCTTAACATTCACAACCTCAGCTTCTAGCTGACATTTGGAGCTGTTTTGCGTACCTATTGGCTTCTAATTATTCTTTCATCAGAAGCTAATTTTTGAAACGAGAAACAATAAATTTTAAAATATGTGGGAGATGGTTTTACCCATTATACGATAGTATATGGAGAAAGTATTATTTATGTCATTTTTTGGAATTTATTTATTGAATGAGTATTATTGTATGCTCCCTAAACCCTCCAATAAGGAACGGAATCTGTTTGAGTGTATGTGTGCGTGTGTGTGTGTGTGTGAATGAGATTTAGATAAATGTTGGTGTGCATGTATAGCCTATATTCACATTATCTTCTAATCTTTTTTTACTTTTTAAATTTTATAATTTTTAAGGTTAGTTTAATGTTTATTACCACTCAACAACGTGAAACTCAAAATTTCTCAAAAACGGCTCGAAAGGTTTTTGATAACAATTTTATGGTTTTATGTTTATGGGCATTTCACCAAAAAATACCGGTTCAAAAGTTTTGTGTTTCTATAAATAGCAAACAAATAAATGTCTATATTTTTCAACTGAACATTACATTTCTTTTTCAATGTTACATTTTTAATTATTAGGCTACACTTTAAAAATAAACTGAACTTTAAACTCATTTTTTAACATTTTGGGGTGTTGGCAAAATAGTTCCCACACAATAAATGTAAAATCCAGCATACCAATCACAATATCATCCGACAAATATATTAAATGTACTTTTATTGACATTGCTTATCCTAATCCTGCTAGGGTGGCCAGCTTTGGGTTTCCTTACTAAATCTTAGTTTAGATTAGATTATTGAAATGGCGTCCTATCCAGGTAGGTATTTTAAGCCAAGTATGAATGAGGATTGAATGTAACATGATTGTAGTTTAATCTTGTAGTCTTGTTACCGACTAAGGCTGATATGTTTATTATATACTGATGAAAATGGATCCACTGCCTCTGAATTACGTGCTGGTCTTTGCGGGTGAACATAGTATTCAATAGTGCGGACGTTAATCCGCACAAGATAACACTACACCCACCGACCATCGCTCACAACTATCCACAATTCGTGACCTCCAAGTAACTAGATTACAGGACACGCCACCGTCCCAGTTTTACGGGTAAGAGATCAACTTTTAGCGAGTCTCATTCTATAAAAAAATTTTGAGAAATGGGCCAAGAAATAAGGGAGTAGTATGATGTTTAAGAATTATTTGAAAAGTACGATCAAAGAGCATTATGAGACACTTTGAATACAAGTTGAAGGATTGAGCCACGGGGGTAAAATGACAGCAAAACAAAATAGCATGCCACAGTACTCCTTGTACTAGTGTTATCACTTAATGACCTCACAGCCCTCAGCAACTCGCCACCCTTACTATCTCGCCATCGCAATTATTACTCTCCCCTGGCACAAAGACACCCTCTAAGACACACCCCAAGATGCAAGATGGCGAACACTTGGCCGTGAATGGGGTGTTGTGCGTACAACCACACTAGAGGTTTCATTACCTGACTGGTCTCAAGTGCTGGAGAATCTTGTCCACACTTCAGCGTTTCAGTGTTTCTGACAAATTTGGACACATGATGTGCAGCTGTGGGGGGTCTGCATTTAAATCATCATTAAAGTAAAATTTTTAAAGTCCAAAACATTGAAAAATATCGTAAATGGTATATTGTGTGCCTTACACTTAAGTCCACACATCTAAAATGTTAGGGACCTTCGAATCCTAACAATTTAAGAAAAGCAGCAAATTTTAGCAAGATGCACATACACAAGTTTTAAAATAATACAAACTCCTTAGCTGCCAGCCTGTTCAACAGTTCTACCTATATTGACAACTTAGACTTGCCACTTAGATTTCTAAATTGAAATTAAAGATTTTACATATAAAGTTTTTCATAGACACAATATTGTACTGCCAGAAGTGGTAGTCACTATCTTTGCACTTATATAATATTTACTTATTGATGTTTAAGGGTACCGCGACGGTTTTTGAGATCACTTGTTCAGCTACCATTATGTTCAATTAGCTGTCCAATCAGTGTTGGCCCACCCTTACCTTTTGCTTTGGTCCCAGCCACATAACTGTAATTAATTTGGTGGGAGAAAGTGTAAATGAAACAGGCAGCTAAATTTTTTACCAATGAAAACTAGCTTCAAGAATATAATGTGTAAGAGTATAAAGGTGTGAAGGAATAAAGTTACATTTAGACTTCCATAAATAGCCAAGATCAGTGAGATAATTAAGCCACCCATCCTACAATAAGAGACATATATCAATTAGACATGGACATGAGACGGTGCTAATTATGTCAATCAGTCCCGCAGCGCATCAGATGATGGCATCAACACTGCTCCGATATTGCAACGCATCAGCTGGTGGACCACTGCTCTTGTATTGTAACGCATCAGCTGGTGGTATTCTCCACTGCTCCTGTATTTCAGCTCATAATCTGATGGTGTCAACGCTGCTCCTGTATCTCAGTGTATCAGCTGACGGAGCGTCACTACTGCTCCTGTATCTCAGTGTATCAGCTGACGGAGCGTCACTACTGCTCCTGTATCT
Source organism: Nephotettix cincticeps (assembly GCA_023375725.1). Classification (NCBI taxonomy): domain Eukaryota; kingdom Metazoa; phylum Arthropoda; class Insecta; order Hemiptera; family Cicadellidae; genus Nephotettix; species Nephotettix cincticeps. The sequence continues at coordinate 139,847,156 of CM041786.1, forward strand.
CAGTGTATCAGCTGACGGAGCGTCACTACTGCTCCTGTATCTCAGTGTATCAGCTGACGGAGCGTCACTACTGCTCCTGTATCTCAGTGTATCAGCTGACGGAGCGTCACTACTGCTCCTGTATCTCAGTGTATCAGCTGACGGAGCGTCACTACTGCTCCTGTATCTCAGTGTATCAGCTGACGGAGCGTCACTACTGCTCCTGTATCTCAGTGTATCAGCTGACGGAGCGTCACTACTGCTCCTGTATCTCAGTGTATCAGCTGACGGAGCGTCACTACTGCTCCTGTATCTCAGTGTATCAGCTGACGGAGCGTCGCAGCTGCTCCTGTATCTCAGTGTATCAGCTGACGGAGCGTCGCAGCTGCTCCTGTATCTCAGTGTATCAGCTGACGGAGCGTCACCGCTGCTCCTGTATTACAAATATGTTGCTATAAGACGAAACTGGATTTATCACCTACACAGACAGTCTCCGATTCTAAGGATCATCGATAGTTCTTTCTACGAATTTAAATTAAAAATGTAATGCCTACTACAATATACTTAAAATAAAATATATGAACACTCATAGCGCTGGTCCAACTACATAATTGATTTTAAGTGAATACAATATTTTTAGTGAATATAATTTTTACATGAGTTCATCATTTGCCAGGCTCATTATAATGGCCAAATGGAAAAGAAAATCGGGTCCAGTACTGAACCATCAAATTTTGTCCGGGTTGTAAGTGGAAACCTTACACACAGGGTTTTTTCAAGGGTTGTCTACATATTTTGCTACAATTACAGCTATTTGCAACCACGAGATGTCAATGGACGGGACCTCGCTCTCCGGGCCCCACACTCCACACTCCCCTCGGCACGACACCTTGTTACCGGGTGGCCGGTGAATGGAAGACCCGCGGCCGCTGGAGTACGAGCAGCTCGTGGAGCGTGGTTAATTAGCTACGTGGATTGTACGGAGTGCGTGTCAGTGTGTCGGGGTAATTGGAGAGGCGGGACATTTGTAAAAATGTTTCATTTCTCTCCTTGAGCTTGCTAATGACGCTGTGCGGTCACAATAGGTGCGGAACACTAGAAGTGGGCTGGGTTAGTGGTTATAACGCTATCCTGCTATACTGCTATACAGCTATACTGCTATACTGCTATACTGCTATACTGCTATACAGCTATACTGATATACTGCTATGTATACTGCCAGCTATACACCGAGCTATTGATATGCACGATACTACGCATGCATACGATAATGCTATACTGCTATACAGCTATACGCTATATATACAGCTATACTGCTATACTGTACGTTGCTAGACAGCTATACTGATATCTGCTTTACTGTATACTGCTAATGTATCTGTAATAGTTTCAGCTATACTGCTATACTGCTATACAGCTATACTGCTATACTGCTATACAGCTATACTGCTATACAGCTATACTGCTATACAGCTATACTGCTATACAGCTATACTGATATACTGCTATACTGCTATACTGCTATACAGCTATACTGATATACTGCTATACTGTTTCGATACTGCGCATAATAATGTCACATTTTGGTAAAAAGTCACAAAGTCCGTTTATGTTAAAGAAAATAGAATAATATCTTCCGAAATGATCATTATTTACAGTGAATACATAATATCCGCGGTACAGACTTTTGTGCATTATACATTTCATATTATATCACCAAATACTTCGTGTACATAGTTCTCGGAAGATAGTTTAAAAATTTGGCTCTTGTGACGCCCGCTAGCTCTGAGGCGGAGTGCTGTGATTTTTTGTTGCGTTATCCCTGTAGTTTTTATATTATGCATCATAGATAAGTATGGTATTATTGACAACATAGTATAATTAATATATATAGCTTAAAATTTTATTTTAAGAGTCTGCATCAGTGGTAGGCATCTTGAATTTTAGTCCCGTAAGGCATGAAGTATTCACTTTGGCGTGTGTAATTATCAGTTTGGAAGTGCATTGATGAGATGTGGCTCAAGGGTATGACCTTATCAATATGTTCAATATGTTCAAAAATTCAACTTGATATAAAAACAAAACGAACAAATAAAATATTCAAAAACAAAATATTCCTGTATTTTTGTTTTTATATCAAGTTAAATTTTTGAACATATTGAACAAATTGATTAGGTCATGCCCTTGAGCCACATCTCATCAATGTACTTCAAAAGTTTTACAACGATACTTTGATAATTAACGCCACTACAGACGCCAAAGTAAAGGTATGTTCCGCCAGAATTTAACATTGTTCTTACGGGACTAAAATCCAAGATGGCTACCACTGATGCAGACTCTTAAAGTTAAGTATTACATAATCACTTGATAGAAGGAGGAGTTTCTCCACCTCCACCTCCTTTTTCATTCTTCATCTTAAATCGTGATGAGAGAAGCTGACGCTAAGCAGACGTCTAAAGCACCAAAGTCATTCTAGGTCTGAGATAAGAATGTACTATTTGAAACACTTTTATGTATTTTATTGAAACTAAATCCCAAAAAATAGTTGTACAGCAAACTGATAAAGTCCAAGCAGTTCAACTGACAGATTATTATCACTTTTGCTACTGTGTTCCTGGATCGGTCCAGGACTCTACCGGGGTCCAACTGGTCATCTCATCGCCTATTAACGTTAAATCCTCGGAGACTTTAGTTATGCATGAATCCGTCGTAGAGATTCCACAGTAGTCCCATTCGCCGTCGGAAAGTTTTGCTTCTATAAATGTATCTTTACCATGTCCTACATTTACATTCTCGAATGTATCACAATCATTTAGAAGGAGGTAAAACATTGGATCAGTCTTCGGAATGTGATTTTCTATGCATCCGTTCTCATCAAAACTGAATATGAGTGCCACAGCATTCGATCTTACTTTTCTCCCACCCGCCAACATGTATTCGTTAGTCGTCTCCCCGTGTTTCTTTTCAGGGTACCAGCATATCAGTTGGAACCCGTAGTTGTTGTGCTTAGCGCAGTGCGTGAAATAAGTTTCTTTGATATTCCGGTCTATATAAAATGGTCTTTCCTTCAGGACCAACAGGACTAAAACAAATAAGAAACATCAGTAAAGTAACCCTTGCATTTAAAACAAAATCTTTGCAAAAAACAAAATGTATCATACATTAGTTTTCAGGGTAAATGAACAGATTTTTAATTACCTTCGTTTCAGTGCCAACGTCCCATATATACGTTCTAAAAATATTTACAAAAATGGAAAACATTTTAAATTTTTTAAATTTTGTTAATATTTGTGTTTAGGATATAAAGAACGAATTAAATATAACTATTTAAGCTAAAATGTTATTCTAAGTATTTTTGTTGCAGTTAACATCAACGTCTGTTGTTTGTTTACTTGTTTAGTTAGCCGATAGCCACAAACTATTTGAGGTTATTATCACTGTTTTTAGCGAATTTCCCATAGGGAAGAAGCTATTACCGTAGGTCTCATGGTAAGACTTAAGCCCGGGACCATGTTATTTTTTCTTCTTTAGGTGCCTAGAGACCAAAAACAATAGTCGTTAAAATTTATATATATATATGTGTGTGTATTTTATATATGTATATATATGTGTCTGTGAACACGATAACTCTCGTAAAAATTGTCCGATCGAGACCAAATTTGGTAGAGACGTGTATTCCTACAAATTCTCGGACGAGTTCGTAAACCAGACATATCGGTCAATGGGAACGGGTAGTTTGGGGGGGGGTTTGTACCCCAAAATGGGGTTTTTTGTGTTTTTTATATGTAATTTAAACATTTTTAGATTTAATCTTTCACCATTAAAATCAGCTTAAAAAACTACACAGTTAAGTATCTTCAAGTTTTTCTCTATCACCGACGGTTACCGAGATATAAAAAAATCTTAACACAGTACGTTGTATTTTGAGGCTCTAATGTTAATCTTATGGAGGATAAGAAAAAATTAATATTTCACTTATTAACAAATATTTTTGGATAAAAATTTATATTTAGCTTTATGTGGTTGAGGTTCATCCATTTATGCTTAAAAATCATAGATTATGTGTTTAACATTGCAGCAAACCTGCATACTCTTTTCCCATGTTAATCATATGGAGAATAGGCAAACTCCTTTATTTATGGACAGATGTTGATGAAAGTTGGTATAAATGTTAAAAATAAATGTTTTTGAAGATATAAATGCCTACTCTCAGTGTTCCTCACAGCAGCAAACCTGCACACTCTTTTCCATGTTAATCTTATGGAGAATAGGCAAATAATTCTCATGTTCATCGACAGACACTTGACTTGTCGTATATTATTATTATTATAATATTGATTTGGAAATTCGCTGAGTACGCAGGTCTGCTGCGACGGGGGTATTTTCTTTTGTAATAATGAAATATATAGATTCACCTGTCAATAATAAAACCATTCTTAGAGTGTTAAAGGTGGCACTAATTTTTCCATGAGTGATTTAAGTTGGAGTGATGAGTAGTCAAGTTTAGGCTTTGACAACACGGATAGTGATCCAGCTTTTGATCATGATAATCAGAAACTCTTAAAAGTAATAATTAGAATAGTTTGAATCATTATATCCATTTACACAGCTATAGACAGAATTCAAATTCTATATCTAATGTACGTATTTTGGAGTGTGATTAATCTTTTCAGTAACATATGCAAAAATTAAAACTCACGATATTTTCTAAACTAATTGTAAAAACTCTACATATTTGCACGACATTCAGTAGAATTAAACAAAAATGCTTAATTTTAAGCGTGAGGATTTTTCTACTGGCAATTTTTTACTTCAAACAGAAAAATTCATCATAAAATATTACTTTAGTAATATTTATTCATACTTTATTTTATGAATAAAAATATTAAGTAAATTTATTTTATCCGTTACATTAACCTAACTTATTTATGAACAAAACAAAACCAAAAGTATCTAATTTCATCAGTATATAATGAAACAACGAAAGTTTTTCTCAAACAGCTAAAAACTGCTAGTTTTATCCTGACATTTCTTGCACACACTATAGGAATATCGTCTGGCAATGAAGGGTCTTAATTTTACTGTTACAGTTTGGATACCACAAGATCAAACACGTTTTTGTAATTTCTCACAAACAAGAGTCTACGTACTAATACGTCTTTAAGTACGGTTACATAAGGGCATAAGTCTTCAATCGGTAAAGGCACATATACAGTATTCTTATTTAGTCTTCTTTTAAAATATTTAATAATTTCTTCGATGATGTTGATATTTGAAGGTATTTGATTTTAATAGTTTATTTTCGTGATGGAAAATGCCAGCAATACAAATCTAAATATCAGTTCCTTTCGTTGGGATAAACTGCTTGAAAATATTAAATACTTAAAAAATATTAATTTTAATAAAGTAAAATTGTATTACTGTCGTATAATAGTACACAAATAGTCACTAAAATATGTACAAAATTAAAACAAAGTAAAAAGTATATTTGAGTATGAAAGTTGTGATAATAAAACTTACCATTACTCTGAGATTTATCCTGAAATAAAATAACAATATTTTAAAATGAAATTTGGATCATTAAGGACAGAGAAGCCTATCAAATATAGTCTAAATATAACTGATGGATGGACGAAGTAACAATCACTTTTGTATCTTGTTGATGACAGAGTAAAATTTTTGAACTATCATCTGAGGACTATGTACACGACTTATACTGTATCATATCACCAAATAAGGTGATATGATACAGTATAAATACAAACAAATCTGTCTGGTACCTTGGATTATGTTATATATGGCATTTGTTATTATGTATCCACTTTCTTTAATATAAACAGACTTCGTGACTATTATTAAAGAAGACAGGTGATTTTACATGACGGCTGAAATCCATCGTATTTTGAAAAAATTACGGGTTTTTGGCTTTTCTACCTTAACCTGTTCCAAACCTACATGTCTTTTCAGAATATCCTTGTAATATGGCATTGTTGCCTCCACTCGGAGTTGTTGTGCTTCAGTTTGTAGGGGTTTAAAAGCTGTTTTCGCGATTCCTTTGATGCCTAATCAATCATTAATCAGCCATAAAATTGCATTACAATTTTGTTGTCTTTGTTGGTTGTAGTTGTTATCAAAGAGGTTAGTTTACATACATCTTAACATATCAAGTATTTATACCAATTAAAATAGCTAAGTTACACCTTATACTTTCATTTGGATAGTTTTCCTATTAGCTGGCCAGATAAGAAGCCACACTATTTGTAATTAATAAATTGAAATCAAACTGAGATCTAACCGCAGGGAACTGGGTACGAGAGTATCACCCGTTTTATTTCATTTCCAGGTGCACACTCGCACACTCTTAAAATTTGAACGTACCTTTATTATTTTTCTTAATCCTGAAACATTGATACAAATACGTCGATGGTTTAATATGAATAAAAGTTTGATGAACTAAATTACTTTTATGACATGTAGCTTTATTTCAGTTTGGGATCGTGGCGTGGCCTGTAATCCAGCTACTTGGAGGTGACAAATTGCGGATAGTTGTGAGTGATGGTCGGTGGATGTAGTGTTCTCTTGTGTGGATTAACATCCACACTATTGAATACTGCGTTAATCCGTGTAGAACAGATACTGTCCCTTATGTGATCGACTGTCGGGTTATTAATTAACAGTTCTGTCTAGGAATTATGTCAGCCTTAGTCAGTAATAAGACTACAAGATCGCGCCAAAATCCACTCCAATCACACTGTATCCTCATTTATATTTAAAATACCTACCTTGTGGTATGGTCGCAATTTCAATAACATTATCTAATCTATAAAATGTTAATTATTTCTAATTAGTCCTGTGCTTTTGAGGTATATTTCACAGTACGTAACTAAATCCCTCCTAATTCCTAGTAGACTCTTGGAGCCAAAACAGTAAGCTTTAGTAATATTACATTCGTTGTGTTATGGAGACGTACAAGTTATGATAAATGATAAATATTTATGAAAAAAATACAATTTTATAGGAAGAAGGTCTGTTGCAACGGCGTGTTTGTAAATTTATACAGCTTAATGGACAAAAATACCTGAGCAGAAGACGTGTTTTCGTACGCGTTGCTGAAGGATATTCTTGTTACCAAAAACACTAACAATAGAACTATATTGGTAGTGTTCATTGTTACTGAGAAGGACAAAACTGATAGATATTCAGTTTTCAATATTGAGTTAATAAAGTTACAAGAGAACGGTTTTTGATGAACTAACGAGGCAGAATATGGCCAGAATAGTTGCTGTAATTGTTTGTACGTTGCAGATGATTGATGATTGATGCTAGCTCATTACTCTTACCTATCATAGCTTAAGCGCTGATGACGCTTTTGGGACGAATTTTTTTAGTATATTCAAACACACTTTTAAAACCTCATATTCACAAATTTACACTATGAATTGAGTTTGAATAATTAATTTTGAGATTTTCGATTAAGTGACTCCAGCTGATATGTAGATTTGAGTTAATTTCCACGGAATAATTTTCTTCAGATCGAATATTCATGCGAAATTAGGCAAAGATCATATAACTAACAAAATATTTTTTGTAGAAAGATAGTCACTAACCCACTGTTAGTGAAAGTTAATCCACTGGAAGGCAAGCGCGCCACTCCTGCGAGGTCACTGACCGGCACTCCACGACAAAAGGAACTGTCTTGATTCTTGACTTTTGAGATTGATGTCGATAAATTTTCCACGCTAAGTCAGTTTTTAGATGGGTTCTTGACCGGTCGCGGAAGCCGAAGACGTTGATTAAATTCATTAAATGCCACGGTAGACCGCACCAGCAGTTCTTAACAAGCATTTTGAGAAACGTTTACACACTTTTAGGGGAGATAAATATATTGAGAAAGAGAGTATATAGTATTATATGAGAAAGAGTTAAACATTTGAGAGAATAAATAGAAATAGGGCCAAGAGCAAAGATTTATAACTGAGGAAATGTGGGAATCGCGAGCAAGCGTCTTTGAGTCCAAGATTTTGGAAAACGTCGAGGAGACTGATGTTCGGACTGAATGTTTGGGGAGGGGAAGTGACGTCACTACAATTCCAACCATCAGAGTACCTTGTATTGCCCAGGTCTGATCTTGACTAATGTTAGCATTACGTTTTCATACAATAGTAAGCAATATGTGTTTATTTTCCGATAACCTCGAGTTTTATATTTTAGACTCGAATATAATCCTACAAAATTGCCATATTTGAGACATGTATATGAACACATGGACAGAAGGCCTCAAGTGGTTGGAGAATTCAATTTAGACAGTTGGCTTTAGAAGCATAGTAATAGCTTAGATTGGTTCCCAAAACTTTGGAATAAAAATGAAAAAAAGACGGAATTATTTTCGATAACTTTGTTTAGGAGCGCAGATATACCACTTCGTAGGAAATACGTGTATGCTAAAATTGTATTCTTTAAAAACGTCGACAGCAACAGAGGAGTTAGAATTAATTCATAAATTCTCAGTTCACTGATGTTTGGTGTTGTACAGTAATGAAACAAAGCAGTAATACCCAGTTGTATTCAGAGAGTTCATTGTTTCAGTTGGATTTATGCTCGTGACTCCAGACACCACGGGAAATATGTCAGACCGTGCCATGTTACACTTGTTACAGCTACTTCATCCAAGCATTTGCTTATTTAGATATTTTTACTTTATTTGAAAATATTAGTTTTTACTTAAATTGTGAAATAATTGATGGTGGGAATTACTTAATATTTTTTTCTTAAATTGATGACAACAAACTAGTGTACCTAGGTACAAAATTTGTATATAACGTTATCGGAATGGAATGTCTAATATCTGAAGGGGAGTGTTGGTAAATTTATCTAATTAGTGTAACGGAGGTGACGTTATATAATCATGAGGATTGCTGTTTAAGGAACTGAAAACATTCCTTTTAGACGTACCCATGATCTAAACTGTTTCCCAAAGGGAATAGGTTTTTAAAAGTGATTTTACATGTATTATTTTGGTTATTGGGATCAGAGTTTTAAATTTGATTTTTGTTCAATTACACGAGATCAAATCCAACCACACATCAGGATGACGACATGACTGGGACCGTGGCGTGTCCTGTAATCCAGCTACTTGGAGGTCACGAATTGTGGATAGTTGTGAGCGATGGGTGTAGTGTTCTCTTGTGTGGATTAACGTCCGCACTGTTGAATACCACGTTAATCCACGAAGACCACCCTCATAATTTGACCAATCCGTAGTTCAGAGGCAGTGGTTCAGACTCCACGTTAAACTGTAAGTCCCATAGATATTCAATTGGCTATTGGGTTATTAATTAACAGATATTTCTAAGAAACATGTCAGCCTTAGTCAGTAACAAGGCTACAAGTTTACGCCACAATCATTTTACATTCAGTTCTCATTCTTACTTGGCTTAAAATATCTACTTGGTTAGGTCACCATTTTACTAACCAACCTTATAAGATATTAGTTACTTAACTGAGAAAATACTATATATTTTTTATGAATTTTATAGAAGTTGTTCGCCTCTTTTACCTTTACTTTGCCATATAGGCTCTATTATAGGAACCATAGAGCAAGGATAGTGGTGGGCCAACATAGTACAACCAAATGTAATCAAATAGCTAAAGGCTCAAAGGCTAAGGCTTAATGGATTTTAGTTCTAAATAGCAGTACGCCCATGTCTTGTACGGGTTCTTTAACACAGTATGAAGAAGCATGTTAATGTACTTCGAAAAAAATCATCAAAAATTATATTCAAATCAATTAGATAGTCATAGTATTTCAATTGAGTATTAAAAATACTTATTATGAACACTTATAATAACTGGACATTACTATGGACATACCATATAACTGGGAAGCTGACTGGTTACATTGCATCCTTAAAAACTCTCCTCAAAGTCACCGGATTGAATCTTGCAAGGCTCAAATCTGGACCCAGTCGCCATTTCCTAACAATAGGTTGACGTCAGGTAGTAACAAGACCGAGGTTTGGACCGTTCGCAATGAAAACGTTAAAAATGCCGAGAGGCGTAGAAAGATGCAATAAACTTATTAAACGTAATAAAGATACTATTATTATTCTTGTAATAGTAATCAATCAAATAAACGCTAGGTATAACATTTTAGTGTAGTGTAATTTTGAAATAGGTTCTAAAATAAATTAAAATGTAAATAAAATATGTATATATTTTAATTTCACGCCTTTTAACGAACCAAATGTTTAATGTACTAAGGGAAAACTTTGTTGATATCATTCAAAACTGAACTTTTGAGAGCTGATTAGGCCTACTTATTTTATAAATTGTGAGTTAGTTCAAAGTAAGCAAAAAACGTCTATCGACGCTGAAGTTAAAACGTAAAGTTATACGCATTTTCTACTGTTATTTTTTATTTTAATAGTAAATAGTTTGATTGGATCGAATTAGAAAAATCTTTACTTAAACTGAGAATAATAAATTTTCTATCAATCCAACCAACAACGCCTTGTTTCCAAAGTATTTCTAAGTTTCTTAAAAGATTATGGAACACTCGAGTTATTTTTAGCAAAACAATCAAATATTTTCCTCCTTCTTGGAGATGTATTGTTTGTTTTTCCTTTCCTCCAAATCTCAATGTGGTTCGTGGAACAATGACGTCGAAAACAATGCTTGTAAAAACAAGAACGTCTTCACATTTCTTATAATAATAATGACTCACATAGACACATGATAGTTTTACAGGAAATATTTCAAACTAGTAATCTAAAGTGAGCATTTTTCAGGTTAAACAAAATTGTTTAGTAAACCATGGAATATCAATCAAAATCGTTAGAGCGGATTTTAATAAATTTGTATTTTCAAATATTTGTGGTGGTAAACCACCTTAAAATTAATGAAAAATAGCAGTTGGCTTAGATAACGTGCACATATATATCTAATTTTACATCAGACATTAGTCCCAAAATCACTTTGGTTGTCTCAAAACGGATAAATCCAATCAACTTAAATAAGAACGTTTTGACAAAACAATAGTTTCTCCATATAGTACTGTATGTATAAGGGAGAAAGTAGATTAGATTGTTGAAATGGTGACCATTCCACAAGGTAGGTATTTTAAGCCAAGAAGCCAAGTATGAATGAGGATTTAGTGAAGGATGATTGTGGCGCGATCTTGTAGTCTTACTGACTAAGGCTGACATGTTCCTTAGACAGAACTGTCAATTAATCCCCCAACAGCCGATGGTAACTAAGGAACCTACAGTATAACGTAGAATCCAAGCCTCTGAACTAAGAACTGGTCTAATTATGAGGATGGTCTTTGCGGATTAACGTAGTACTCAATAGTGCGGACAAATCCACACAAGAGAACACTACACCCACCGACCATCGCTCACAACTATCCACAATTCGTGACCTCCAAGTAGCTGAGCTACGGACGCCACCATCCCAGTTAAATTAGACCTTTTAATAAGCACAAAATAAACGGAAAGGGAAGTTATCAAATATGGAGGTAGTGTCCCGGGAGTGTTTGAGTTGTAAACTCCTGTGACGTCACCCTCACCGTCAAGGAAACTTTATCATCCTGACAAATATTTAAAAGAAGTTCTCGTTACTCTCTTAGGGACTCTTGCACTTTATATATTTCATTTTCTTTAAGAGTTTAGCTACTCTCTAATAATTTGAGTAAACAAATATTATTGGAGATATGTTTTGAATAATTTTTAAGCCACTCTCCTTCATTAAGTGTGTTATTGCTAATCAATAAAATATAGTAAATATAGTCAAGGTACAATTTCAATGCACAGAACATAGTTCAATTACACTATAACATTATAAGTGTTTAATAAGTAGTAATAATTATTCAGTCAATTTTTTTACACATACACAAACTCGTCAAATAAAACATTCAGTTACATAAAGAATCTGCTGCCCAGTTACATTGGAAATATTAAGAACCAAAAGAAGGCTTAACTAATATAGTAGTTTTTCGTTCTTGAACACTCAAGATAATAATTAGAAAAATAATTTTTAATATTTATGTTATTTACACAGTTGTTTTTTAAAAAAAGTAGGGAATGTTAAATATGTGTTTCATTTGGTTATGCTCTTTAGACATGGATTTGTCTAATCCCTGGGGGTGGGGGTTAGGGTTGTGTAACGGAAAAAATCAGTGCAACGGAAGTCGTTTCCATAGAAACTAAGAGACACTGTATTGGAATTTTAATATTATTCTTAAGAATAATAACAATTGTTTAGGTGAACTTAAAAGATTTCCTTTAAACATATCCATGATATAATCTATTTCCCACAGGGAAGTAAATACAATTTTTTCGAATATGTAATATATTGTTATGTTTTGTGTTTGTTAGTTTTTTATTTCACTATATTAGTTCTGTTTTTACTTAACTAGTATACAATTAAAATTTTACTTAATTTAGTTAAAATTTTGTAATATTAAATGGAATATAGTAATATACTTTGTGTTTTTGTTTTGTAATACATTTACAAGTATAATAATTTATTATCCGATTATATTTGGAAATAAACACTAATTATTATTATTTTAGTAAATACTTTATAAACAGGAAATTAAATTCCATAAAGTACAGCCCAGTTACACGAAGTAGTGTTTATTTTCTTAAATTATTTCAAGCCATGTTTCCAAAGCAACGACATTATGTTGATTTATCTGACACAATCCACTCTGAAACTGGAGATCATGACTTACATGTTTCCTCTAAACATTATTTATTACGTTTATTTATATGTGACATTTAACTATGATTTACTTAACTAAATTTTTGACATAAATATGTCTAAGCTCTGGAGGGTCTTAGCAAATTTGTGGAACGCAAAAAATGTAGCAGAAGTAGAGTGGTTAGCAACGGTTTATATTGGTTTAGTTAATTTTTTTGACATGGATGTTTGAACTAAAAATATTTCCTTGAAAAATGTTTACCTCAAAAAAATTTGACATGTATATGTCTAAGCTCTGGGGGGAAGGGTGTTGGTGGTTTCAAGATAGAAAATATAAAACAGGTTTCCATAGAAACTACCAGAGCTATTTTATTAAATTTATAAGAATAAGAACAGCTGTTTAGATGAATTGAAACATTCCATTTAGACATATCCATGATCATACCTAATTTTCCACAGAGAAGTAAATACAAACATTTTCAATAATAGAAAACTCTGTCACTTCTCAAGAGATTCAGGTTACTAATAATACTAATTTACTAAATGAATCAATCCTTAGATTTGGAGTACAAAAGCATAGTGAAGTTTTATATTTTATTTTATAAAGTGCATTTTTTAGGAGAAACGTCTTAACAAGAGAGTATATGTGAGTCGGTTTCAGTACAATATACTGCATGTCTTGTGATAAATGAATGATATCTCCGCTAGCCACGCCATGTAGCGTGGGTGCGTGCTTTAACCAGGGTGCCATTTGAAAATCGTGTTAACATGGGAGTACCATGCGAGGTTAAAGTATGACAACAAATCTAAATAAATAAACCTAAAGCATGTATATATATACTTTAGGTACATACATACATACATAGTAGTATATTGTAGTAACCAATGTATGTGTGTATAGAATAGATTAGATTAGATTGTTAAATGGTGACCAGGGTAGGTATTTTAAGCCAAGTATGAATGAGGATTGAGTGTAAGATGATTGTGGCGCGATCTTGAAGTCTTGTTACTGGCTAAAGCTGACATGTTCCTGTGCAACGAAGGGACCTACAACAGTTTAACGTGGAATCCGAACCACGGCCTCTGAATTACGAATCGGTCTAATTATGAGGATGGTCTTTGCGGATTAACGTAGTATTCAATAGTGCGGACGTAATCCACACAAGAGAACACTACACCCACCGACCATCGCTCACAGCTATCCACAATTCGTGACCTCCAAGTAGCTGGATTACAAGACGTCGCCACCGTCCCAGTCGAGCACGTATGTAGGTTCTCTATATACATATATGTCGGTGCATTGTTTATAACTATGATATTTTTTTTATGTTTTATAACACAGAAAGGCCGGAATGGGTATTTCCTGCGAAACGATTCTCTGTGGAAACAAGAGCACACACTTTGATTAGACTTACGAGTATTTTCACTTTTCTATACCTTTTAGAGAAGGTTTTTGTATACTTGTGTTGATCGAACACTACTTTTAGTGACTTTTAGTGATAGTGATAGATACACATTTTCTAGGTTAGTTACACATGTGATCTATGAAAGTGAGGTTCGGTTTAGAGAAATCATTGTTTCAAAACCTAGTTCATAATTATATTATGTTAAAATTTTATCTCAAAGTATAACGAATTTCATCACTGATAGATCTAGATATTATACAATTTTACTAATTTAAAATAAGTATTATGTAATTTGGCTGATATTTTATTCTTTTTGTTTCTACAAGATATTCGGGCTGCTACTCGGTTACAATAATAAGTTTCTTCCTTTCTAACACTCCATATAACTTGTGTGAAGCTAGTTACTGCTAGTTTTCATTGAAATTACAAACACAAGACAAAAACATGTGTAAGTCATTAAAAGGTTTAAATATTTACAAAAAATGAGTACAAACACGTAGATTAATTATTGAACATTCTTTATGGAGAGAAATGTAGAGTGAAGCTTTTTGCATACATTAGACCTAACGGAGCAAAGCCGGTTGACGACAGAGAAAACATTCTCGTCAACTGTTCTTCTCCTAATGTTTTACATGGAGACTACAAAATAACATTTGTTTAGTAGCATTTTTTAATATAAACCAAGTTATTTGTACAACAAGGGATTAAAGTAAAAGTTTAATGTGGGACCAAAGTTTTACTCAGTCTTAACAAATAAAAATAGCTTGAGGCTAATAGTAATGATTTCACTAGGAATATTTACCTTTCTATGATACCTAATACCCATGTACCTTCAACCTACTATGTAAAGAGAGTAAAGTAAGACTTTACTCTCTGGAATAGAGTACTAAGGTAATACTTTTAGTCACAAGGGCGGAAATATAGTTTTACTCCCATGGGAGTAAAAGTAATCCAACATATCAGCTGTAATCAGTAATCAGATCTGTCAGCTGATAGTTTGCTTAGATTGCTTTGTGGTTATGTTAGACAACTTGGAAAATGAAAATGTTTCAGATTAGTTTGTAGTCAGTAATTTGTAGTTTGACTCACTTATATGTGTATGTGGAGGAAACATTTTGTATGTATCATAGGATTAAAGTCCTATTTTTCACTGAGGAAATTGAAGCTGTAGTTAACGCTTCGGGTGAAAACAGTTTCCTTCCAGTTTTTAGTTTCCAGGAAAAAAGCTGTAAGAGTTCCAGGTAGTAGTAGAGAGTGGGTCGTACCTAACCTTATCCACTTTAACTTCGTATCCAATCACAATGTTGGCATTGGTTTGCGATTCTCAATAGATTGCAACTGATCAATTGAAATTGTGACATTGTTTTAGGGGCACGTTATTAACAATGTTATTACAAGTTTTTGCAGGTGATGCCGTAAAAGCTTTTGTGCCCATGTTCGCCGTCCGTGAAGCTCTTAGTCCGTTGCACCCTATTTTATCGCGTTAGGCAAGATTTCATTAGCATCATAATTAGTGCCAGGTCAGCTTAAAGCTCTCAAGGATTTCAAGTGAGAGGTTTAAGGGTTGGCCAACGGTCGCCCAACGGTAAATACTCATTTCCACTTACAATTCATTAACATTAAACTGGTTTTTATTTCACTTATCATACACATACATACATAAACATAATATCATTGATTTAAAATTTATTAAAATAATATAAACCTATGTCTTTACTTAATTACTTGAAAGATTTTTGGAACTTTAATTCCTAAATAGTTGCAAATTATTCATCAAAATAATTTCTATTGAAGTTTTTCTACATTAAAACTAGGTTATCATCTTATTTTTAGGCATTTTTCAATTCTGTTGACCCTCTAGTCGAGACTCGGCACACGACATGTGCAATCCCACACAGGTGTTCGGTGTCCTACGAACGGGTAAACAAGGTTTGAGAGAGGTTACCTTTTTTATTTGGCATGAAATAAATAATATATAAGATGAAACTTTGTAGAAGCAAAAATGCTTTATTTGAGGTAAAATAATGTTCACATTTAAAGAGGTATTTACTAATAGTATTTTATAATAAACACGATCTCACAATTTATAAACACGAGTATCTACAACATGGCAAAGTACCACCTGTTAAGTTAAATTTTAAAAGTATAAGATATAACGTAATAGAGACAGGTATCGGGAGAAGACTTAAAATCTACCATTTTCGGCAATATTAATTTCAATCCAGCAATTTATCTGTAAAAATTAACTTTTCTTCTTCTTCATCCTGGTATGTAAAAGTAGTGTAAACATATAGTAAAATCAGAAACTGTAAACATTGAAACCTAGGACATTTACAGCAACTGTGTCTTCTCCTTCACGTACTCTCAAATTTTAGTGTTCACAGCTGTTTACATTCAAGTGATTTTATGTTTACATTCTTTGAAAATGTAAACCTTGAAACCTATGACGTTCATGGGGCATAACCCGATGGGATTTTAAGGAAATGAATATGCCTAAAATTTGCATGATTTTAAGATCTACCTTTGTGTAAAATTTCAAACCGGTGTATTGGATATCTTTCGCGTTTACTTGCCACAACAAACCATCAAACCCACGGACCTAAAATCAAACAAACATATCACCTCTTTTTGTAGTATTATAGATTATGTATTATCTTTAATGTTTGATTATGTATTTTAGTGTACTTTATTACACATTATGTGTGTTTTTTCAACTATCTGTGAAATCTGTAGATAACGTTTGGGAATTATATAAATGAAATATTTAATATAAAACACCAATTTTGTGTAAAACCCATATTTCTAAATATATGTTTCTGATAAATATGTATTACATGACTTTTACAAACGAAGTTGAAGTTTTTGAACTTATTTAATGTTGGTAGTGACCTAGAAACTCCAACCGCATGTATTTCCATGGGGAGGGCTCTTAACAGAGGTCACCCAGCTGAAAGGCAGGCTGTATAATTTACATGTAGCCTAATGGACGACGGTTACTCGAAACGCCAGGTATTAGTGTGAGCCGGTGAATCGACTTTCGGTGTTAGTTTTAATTGATGCCAATCAAAGAAAGTTTAGGAAACATGTTCAAGAAATATTAAAAAGTGTAATAAACTTATTGATGCACTTCAAGAGTTTTAAATAATTATACTGATATTAATTTTTACACATCCCCGATGAAATTAGTCACCTAATAAGCATGAATGAGTTCAGTTTCTCTAATATTGCGTTTTTTAAATAAATAATTTTGAACGTAATGCTTCACCTGGTTTTACATATGTTTATTTGGTTTCGTATTTACTGGTTTACTTAAATATTTTCGCTTTGATAAATTTACCTTTCCTTACCTTTTATTTAAAGGTAAACATTTACATTTTTTGAATATGTATCTTTCGAATGTTTATAGATGGAAAAATGATTTTAAAAATTAAAAGTAAACATGAAAATCTACATAGTTTCACTTAAGTTTTAAATAATGTAATTTTGAACTCTTTTGTTTCATAAATTCGACAAATGTGTGTGTTTAGTACGTATAGTTGTGATTTTATATAAAAATAAATGGGGGTTTGGAGGATTTAAAAAGTTTTATGTGTTATTTCGATTGTAGTTCACGACAATCTGTTGTAGATAATTCGGACTAAACCGGAATAAATCTGTAAATAATGGTGTTAAAATCAGTTAAAATCTCGTTTCGCATACAACTCTAGAGCACAAATACTAAGTACGCCAAACACATCACAAGAGTTCAAAGAGCAATGACATTTGGAGTAACGCAGCGTGAGTAGGTCCAATTACCTAAGAATGGGATCAGATTCCAGGTCCAGTAACCTCGTGAAATTTTTTCATAGGAGCTCTGATGGAACATGTTCGCAATAACAACTTAAATAACATAAACCCAACATCACCAACATTCAATGAACGAAGAAGTTTTACGTCAGTTAAACATCGTTAAATTTTAAACAGTCCAAAAAAATAGTTGAATTATTCTCCTTAAGGGGAGCAGGCAGGGTAATTTTTTTTCTGCTCTTAATTTAGTTTTAAAGAAGAAATATTCTTTTAGGAACTGGTCTTAGAATTTATATATGATGATCCTAAGTATATATTTTTAAAATAAATTTATATTGTTTATATCGAGTTCAACGTTCGATGCTAGTAGCGCTGTATGGCTCATTTACCGATGATCGATTTATTTTTACAAAGGTAAACTTTTCTCAGGATCGAAAAGAGATAGGGAATTGACATTTTTATGCACGTACAACTATATAATACGAAGCTAAAGTACTAGAATTATTGCAGTAAAAGTATAAGTTGCCGAAGAAAAAATTGAATGTAGAAAATCTGAAGAATATTATTTTGTTAAAAAAATATTTTTTTAGCAATTAAAAATAATAATGAAATAAGTGCTGTAGCTTTACAATACGTAAGGAAATACAGGTATAAAATTTCAACTCCATATCTCTTATAGTTTCTGAGTAAAGTGTACCTAAAGTTCACAAATATAACATGGAGGGGATAGGACTTCACCAATCAAAATCAGTATAACATAATTGGGAACACCACAAAAACTATCCACTACGGTTGTGATTTTTTAATGAGATCAATTAACTCTACCAATTCCTTGAATATTTTTACTATATAATGCAATTTTAAGTAATTTCCGTATATAAATGGACGCAACTCATCAGTGAGGGAAAGCCAGTTACTAATGGCAGCAATTAAAACTCTAAAGATTGTCCGACTTGTGAGTAATTACCGGAGGGAATTAATTACGGGATTTTTCAAGCATATTCCACAACGTTGTTAAATTACATTTTCATCGTAATTTTGTTAATTAAGAAGGGCTTGACGAATCTAAGATGCTTTGGAAAATTACTGTGATGGAGACAGTAATTTTTAACATTTGTAGATTTCTAAAATATTGTTCTAGTATTGAAAATACAAATGCGCTTGTTTTTATTACTTTTAAATAAAAAAGCTAGTAATTTAGCTAAGTAGCTTTAAACTTTTAAAAAAGTTTAATGTGATTAAATCTTTTTGAAGTTCCTAAATTAGTATATTCTTAAGTAGCAAAGATAACTTTGTTCATTAGAAAATAAGCAAATGAATCACCTGTTATTTGTTAATAACAAAACTATTTGGCGTAAGACCAGTCACATTCAAGACAATCACACTTATATCATAATCACCGTTAATATCCAAGTAGTTTCTGTCAGTGACTCAAAACTCTCAGACATTCTACCTTATATAGAACAATAAAACTGGTGATTTTAGGATTTGACTATCAGCCTTGTAATATTTCTATGTAGTCTTGTCAGTAAATACGTATTGTTCAGTTGAAAAATGATTATAAATAAAACATGAAAACAGTCAATCAATTAGAAATATTTCTTAATTTTCTATTTAAAGTCGTGTTTTTAGTTTTATATCGCATTATGAGGTACAAAGTCCTTTACGATGCCGCAACGTCACTGTTACATATTCAGAGGATTTGTATTACCAGTTTTTGGTGAGTTTTTGGAAACAAAATGGCCGCCACCAAAACCCTAAATCCAGGGGAAACACGTCCAATAGTATTTATTATTATTATTTTATATTCAAATGCAAATCCTTCCTAATGTACATGAAAAATTGCAGTACAAAGTTAACTTTACAGAGCAAAAAACACATTATTTTAACAATTTTATGCTTAAAACAAAAATCTAATGCCCCTTACGAGCTTTACTACGAGTTAGCATACCATGAGAATTTTGTTTCGGATATATATGAATATCATTTACAGATACTTTATTTTCCCTATCCTTAAGTTCTTTGCTAAGAATAGGCAGCCACAATGGCCGGATCTCAACTGAAGATTGACTAATTGGTTGGCCTGCTAGTTTCATGTAGGAGAAAATAAATAATATTTCCCTGGAGTTTCACAGGGAAAATAAAGTATCTGTAAATGATATTCATATAAATCCGAAACAAAATTCTCATGATATGCTAACTCGTAGTAAAGCTCGTAAGGGGAATTAGATTTTTGTTTTAAGCATAAAATTGTAAAAATAATGTGTTTTTTGCTCTGTAAAGTTAAATTTGTACTGAAATTTTTGATGTACATTAGGAGGGATTTGCATTTGAATATAAAATAATAAT
This sequence comes from Nephotettix cincticeps, assembly GCA_023375725.1. Lineage (NCBI taxonomy): Eukaryota > Metazoa > Arthropoda > Insecta > Hemiptera > Cicadellidae > Nephotettix > Nephotettix cincticeps. Next base: position 139,867,378 of record CM041786.1, read on the forward strand.
AATAAATACTGTTGGACGTGTATCGCCTGGATTTAGGGTTTTGGTGGCGGCCATTTTGTGTCCGGTTCCGGTGGGACACGCCCACTCCTTTCAGTTGTCTTTGAGTCTCCGTGAGGAGCGGACGTGTTTGGTTTCTTTTGTGTGTAATGGTTAGTGAATGGTTTGTTTGTAAGTTTTTTGACTGCTTTAAACTTTTATGTTTTCAGCTTTATACCGGTTTGGTCCGTATTAAATGTTAATTAATTGTGGTATGTTTTAGATATTAGTTCACCTGAGGACGGGACCAGACTCCAGATCCCGAAACGTCGTGAAACTTTGTTTTACATAAAATCGTGATGGAAAATGCCCGCAATAAAAATCTAAATAATATCAATCCACCATCACCAATAATGAATTTCAAACAAAGAACCATCCTCATAATTAGACCAATTCGTAATCCAGAGGCCGTGGTTCGGATACCACATTAAACTGGAGTTGTTGTCCCTTAGTTGTTGCCATCGGCTGTTGGGCTATTAATTAACAGTCCTGTCTAGGGAACATGTCAGCCTTAGTCAGTAACAAAACTACAAGATCGCGCCACAATCATCCTACACTCATACTTGGCTTAAAACACCTACCTGGGTAGGTTGCCATTTCAATAACCTAATCTAATTGAATTAACAGTGACGTCACTGCATATGATTTGTAAGCTTTCTTACTACCAGTGACGTCATTGGCTAATGTTTAGACGTAGTCAAACCACCAGTGACGTCACTGCCTCACGTAACAAACTACGCATTACGTAAAAATGAACAGCATTTCAACTGAAATGGACGAGGAGACAGTGACTCGACAGGAAAAGAATGGTCGGGTGAGGGGGTTGGAGTAATGACGGTGAAAACAATCTCTCCATTACAACCCCTTCCACCCCTCCCTGCAGAGAGAGAAAGAGAGAGAGGTGAGAGTGAGACAGAGGGTCCATCGTGGTGTTGGGAGTGCGATCTCTGGCTAATCACCTCATGATCATGCAAATTATTATTGTTTTTAGGCCTTTTGCACAAGTCAGTAACTTAAATTATTGAAAATTCGAGGGAAATAAAAGTTTTTCCTCTAAGTTTGTATGGCTAACATTTTAACTTCTCGCTAATAAACATTTATTTAGTTATAATTGTAAAATTCACACATTAAACTGATCTATTTATACTTCAAACCCGTTTTGTAAATCAATAAGAAATAGGTTTAACGGAAATACCGAATAAAATATACAGTTTTCAAAATATAAAAATATGTGGCTAAAAGTCTTTCTGTTTCATATTTCATGTGGTATAAAAACTCTCAACTTGGATCAAACTAAAGAACACTTTTCCAAGTTACACTTCAACCCTGGATCATTATAAACGTAGAGTCTACATCAAGTTTGAAACTTTCTACGTTATTTATGTTTTATAAGTTTTAGGTTGTTTTAATAAAATTAACATTAAAAGGGCTTGAATGGATTTGTCACAGTAAAAGGCTAAGAGTATTGTTGGTGAAATATTTTAAGCAAATTGAATTATTGAATATGTTGGTTTTAAAAATAGCAAAAGCCGCCACATACACAAGTCCTGGCTTGGTTAATGGGCCTAATGGAGAGAGGTCTCGTGTTTGACCGTACATTCGCGGTTCCTTGATATAGGGAAGTTGGCTGGAATGGCTACATTATCCGTCATACTTTTAAACTTGATTATTATTATTTATTTATTTATTTCAATAACATCACACTTTACATAATTGCATCGATAAGCGAAACAAATATTTAACATCAAAGACCATTTCAACTAGAACAATTACATTAAATTACATAAAAAACATAATTGTACTACTTTACTATAATTAGTATGAATTGATATATTGACTGATATATAAAAAACAATATGTGGCAGAAAAGGTGAAAAGTATTCCTTTACATCTATTAAGGAAAGTGCATTTTAACGGTTCTTAATTTGACAGAATGGCAGCCCTGCGGCTTGCTACTACAAACACTTACAGTTTAATTTAACTCTCCAAATCTACATAATAGCTGAATCAGATTTCATTTTAACACATGACATTTTACTAAATTTAGTCCTTAAATTGCAACACTATGCGAAATAGGTTAGATCATGGATAAGTCCAAGGGAATGTTTTCAATTCCTCTAAACAGCTGTTCTCATAACCATATGATGGCACTTCCGTTTCAAATTTTTGTTCTGACGGATACCCCCAAAAGCTTAGACATATTCATGTCAAAGGTTCTTACCAAATATGTGGTCCATTAAAGTAATTTGACAAAAATAATAATTAACGGTTCCATTAATTTTTGTTTTGAACCTAACCTAAAATCATACATCCTGTATATTAAAATATTATGTTACTGTCAACTTTACTACTTTTGTATTTGTACTTAAATAAATAAATACTAAATAACTGACCTGATAAGTCATTTTAAATTACTATTGTAAAATACTATTAAAATAATTTAGTAGATTAACGTTCAGTAAAATCTGGAAAAAAGTTTTTAAAACAATTTGTGGTTTTGAGATATGATTACTTAATTTCAATACGGATTAATTCAGATTAAGTTTAACATAAATTATATATTGTGGGTATCTTGTTTTCACTAAGATGTGTTACAAAACATGTTTAGTGTTACGGAAAGACAGAAACAAATTGAGAAAAGATCTGTTACGAAGAATATAATAATTCCAAACATGGTACAGACAAAACTGTATATTCATATAGATATATTTTAAAATACATTTCTGGCATATTGGATTATACTTTTACGATTTGATTCCCAGCTGAAGTAATGATTTAATGACATCGGAGGTCTAAGGTCAGACACAGTTTATATTGGGAGTCGGGCCAAACCTCTCAGATTTGATACTTTGCCAAACTGCTCCCATAAATATTTGAATCATGATCGGTTAGAGCCGTATGAATAAATTATTGATTATAGAACTATGTGTAATGTAGCATCTTCATTCCCTTTGGCAGAAATCTGTGAAAATAAAATGCTTGGATTTATTAAATGATTGAATATGTTTCTTAGATTTAATTATATACTAATTACAACTAATTACTTTCGATACGTAGATACTAATAATTTTCATCCTTCGAAACGAAGTTTAATAATAAATAAATATTATTTATTAATAATATGAAAAATTTAAGTATGAAAATACAAATTAACAAATTTTAATGTTAAAATCTCTGGATGCGTAATTACCTGTACATACGGTATTAATATTTTTATAAATTTTAATTTGATAAAGAGCAATATTTTAAAACCATTCTATGTGGAGGCTTGGCAGTAACTGCTCTCAATTAATATTCAAAGTCCTTTGTCGCGGTTTGTGTTAACGAAGGGATTATTAGTGTGGCAATTTTAATTTAAAACAATTATTTAAACATTAGCCCTAAGCCCTTCCTTTGTACGCGTTGTAGGCCTATGATTAAGTGTTAGAAAACAGGATACCTTCTGTTATGACAAACTATCAACCAGAGTTCATAAAAAATAAAAATAAACTAAAACTAGTCTTCGGTTCCAATATTTATATCTCAGTTGTTTACAAAAACATTATAATATTTTTAGTCACTAATATCAATTTAACTTAGTTTTTTTATAATTTTAAAATCAATAATTATGTAAACACGTTAGTATTGGTATTGTTTAGTTTCTCATAAATCTCTTTAACAGCAAATATTAAGTAGTAGCTGACCCGGCGAACTTCGTAACGCCTGACAGTAAATACATGTTAACTTTAAGTTTGGCCATGTTCTGAAGTCGAATAGCAATACGGCTTCATTGTGAAAGGTTATATAGCCTGGGTCGCGGCATAGAGAATAACAATACTGAAACGATAAAACATATTAATAACATTCCTATAAAACAAATAAATCTGAGTGGATTAATTCACAATTTTCAAATCGAACCAAAATCCAAACCAAACCTAACTGTAATACGGCTTTTATAGGAAAGATATACAACAGCTGATTATTATAATAAACGTAATATTATAAACATTTTAATTATCATATAAACACGTGATTTTAATCAGACAGAAAATGAAAATATAAATACATAATCCCCCAAAACCGTAAACTATTAACGTGGTGAATAAAGCTGTTTATTTTTTACAGTACACATTTACTTCATAGTTTAACATTAATGAATGATTCAGATGGCATTGGATAGTAAAGCACATTGCTAATGGAAAGTAAACCAATCAGCTGTAGCTAAGAAATCAAATGTTTTCATTGTAGACATTTTGTAAACAAACTTACTCTCCATAAGGTTAACATTAGAAATTTAAAACGCCATAAAATGGAAACTTATGGGGTTTTCGAAAATAGTTTTTCACTAAAACCTTCCCGGACACATATAGAGCAACTTCCTAAAATTTCATGGCGATCGGATGAGTAGTTTGGCAACGCATAAAGGACATACATACAGACATACAGACAGACATACATACATTCAATTTTATATATAGAGATAACTTAAAAAAATCGTTAAATCTCACTTATAACTGGGTTCTTGAGAACAGATTACTTTATTTTATTGAGTATAAGTAAGTCTACGGTAAGTTAAAGACTTCTTTGAAGAGTATAGGATAAAGTTTAATAGTCTCATCTTAGTGGGTTCTCTTTTTTTCTCCTAGGAAATGAATGCAAATGACTTATTTATTAGTGTTACAGAACGACAGAGAAAGGAATAGAAATAACAGAGAACACCTTTTCGGCTTTCGTAATGTATAAAATCTTTTCCGTCATACAGCTTCAAAAACGGATGTTTAGATAAATGTGTTGAGGAGCAAAAGTTTCCGTTTTTCTTTCTAGGACTAAACCTATCATTATGATGAATTTTTTAGTCCTAGGCCGCAAAAATCATTGTTGATGATACTTTTGATTTGAGGTCAGCATTCGATTTTAAATAATCGATAAAGTAACTGCAACAATAATTGAGGTCAGCATCCGATTTTAAATAATCGATAAAGTAACTGCAACAATCATTGAGGTCAGCATCCGATTTTAAATAATCGATAAAGTAACTGCAACAATCATTATCAATTTTTGTGTATTTTCAACGTTCCAGATATCGATTATAAAACTGATAATAAACTAACTAATAAATCAAACTACCGAATGGTAGATATTCAACTATCAATAATAATAAATGATCTAACCTAAACAACCAATCGGAAATCAAGAAAGAACTGTTATATCGTAAGTAACATCACAGCTGATTAGTCTAAAGCAACAAAATGGTTGACATCTATTGATAAATCAGGTAATAATTTATGTTTTTCGAGTTTGTGTCATTCTATTTGCAGTATGACGAAAAAAATTGTTCATCACACGGCCCAAAATTGGATTTTTCATATATACTCGCACATTTAAGCTCGCATCAAAAACTCTTAAAACCTTAAACAAATTTAATTTGATTAAAACATTAGATTCACGTTTAAAAGCTATTAGATTTCAAAAATATGACACCAACCGTACGTCTGTTAAACTGATAGCTCAAACGTTATGGGCTCTAAAACGTCAAAAGTTCAATTTTTGGAGTTTTTGGTAAAACAATAAATTAATCAAACAATTTGACCACCACCATTAAAAACTTATCAAAAATCAAACAGACTAACACTTCCAAAGAAGCGTTTGCCTCGGGTTTTCAATGTACTGACATTGTCTGAGCGCGCTGAATGTTATTGTTTGGGAGAATATTAAAATGTAAACTGTTTTCCACGAAACTTGTTAAGAAGTGTGACAAAATTCACTAAAAATACTTTGAGAAGGGGTTATCTGAAAAATATTGTAACAATTATTAATAATTGTTTTCTCTTGTGTTAGTAGAAATTAGATGACTATTTCTTAAACATACTCAAACAAAAATCATGGAAATAGGTTTATCAAAGGTTGCCAGTCAATTGATACCGTTTATTAGGGACGATATGCTACGACAAACGCTGAACAGTAAAGGAGTGTTGTAACACAATGTTAGTTAGTACTACCTGTTGCCGTTGCGGCCAGAACCTTTTAAGGATATTGCACTGTTCACTCCAATATGCAATTTGTATTCCAAACAATCGTATTCAATATCAATTCAAACAATTTCCTTCCACAAATAGATAGTTTAATGTAGCTGTAAACTTTATTCCTTTATATGCACTGGGTAAATAAAAAGGAGTACATTTTACTATGGATTTAATTTTTTTCATATTTTAGTTTTTCGATCAAACTTTTCCTTGTGAAAATTAGTTTTGGTTAATGTTCTAAGCTATCTTAAGACGTCATAATCCAGACTCCTAGAATAATCTTCTACCCGGTTTGATATTTCGAGTAAGACAATTTGGTGTCCTTAAGACTAAGTATTAATTAAGTCACGACCGAAAGATGGTTAAGAACATAAATCAAAACACTAGTTGCCTAAAGATGATTCTAAACATAAATCAAAACACTAGTTGGCTAAAGATAGTTCAGAACATAAATCAAAACACTAGTTGCCTAAAGATGGTTCAGAACATAAATCAAAACACTAGTTGCCTAAAGATGGTTCAGAACATAAATCAAAACACTAGTTGCCTAAAGATGGTTCAGAACATAAATCAAAACACTAGTTGCCTAAAGATGGTTCAGAACATAAATCAAAACACTAGTTGCCTAAAGATGGTTCAGAACATAAATAAAACACTAGTTGGCTAAAGATGGTTCAGAACATAAATAAAACACTAGTTTTCTAATGATGGTTCAGAATATAAATCAAAACACTAGTTGCCTAAAGATGGTTCAGAACATAAATCAAAACACTAGTTGGCTAAAGATGGTTCAGAACATAAATCAAAACACTAGTTTTCTAATGATGGTTCAGAACATAAATCAAAACACTAGTTGCCTAAAGATGGTTCAGAACATAAATCAAAACACTAGTTTTCTAAAGATGGTTCAGAACATAAATCAAAACACTAGTTGCCTAAAGATGGTTCAGAACATAAATCAAAACACTAGTTGCCTAAAGATGGTTCAGAACATAAATCAAAACACTAGTTGCCTAAAGATGGTTCAGAATAAAAATCAAAACACTAATTGCCTAAAGATGGTTCAGGACATAAATCAAAACACTAGTTGCGTAATGATGGTTCAGAACAGAAATCAAAACACTAGTTGCCTAAAGATGGTTCAGAATAAAAATCAAAACACTAGTTGCCTAAAGATGGTTCAGAATAAAAATAAAAACACTAATTGCCTGAAGATGAACAAACATAAAACACTCTTCGTTTAACATTTCGTTTCAGTTCAGAACATAAAACGAAACAGTAGTTGTCACCAGCCACAAATTTGGATTCATTTGTAAGCATCTTAGTAAAAGTTTGGTCATGAAAGACCTGCATTAAATAGTTTAAAGTCAAAGGTAATCATATCTTTATTACATCATCATTAAGACTCAGCTAAGGTCATACAAATGTAAGTATTATGCAAATTTACGCACATATAGAATTAGACTCAATACAGATAAATCTTATACGATTTTTAATTATAGTTTTGCTTAAACTTTTGTGAAAATCCGTTTCATTCATTGTTATGGACAATTTTTGAATCTTTTTTAACAATGTTATTAGGGAGTACCGTGTTAATTTTATTTATTACTAGCTGACCCGGCGAACTTAGTAACGCCTAACAGAAAATACATGTTAACTTTAAGATTGGACATGTTCTGAAGTCAAATAGCAATGCGGCTTCGTTGTGAAAGCTTTAAATATTCAACAGCTGATAATTATAATAAACCTAATATGAATAAACATTGTACTCATTTTTATTTGCCAAACATATAAACACGTAACTTTTAATCGTACAGAAAATAAAATAATATAAATACAATACATAATTCTCAAAAACCGTAAACTATTAACGTGGCTAATAATGCTGTTCATTTTGTACAGTACACATTTACTCCATAGTTTTACATTAATGAATGATTCAGATGGCATTGGATACAAAGCATATTGCTAATGGAAAGTAAAACAACAGCTGTAGCTTAAGAAATCAAATGTTTTTATTGTAGAACATTTCTAAACAAACTTATTCCCCATAAAGTTAACATTAGAAATTTAAAACGCTATGAAATGGAAACTAATTGAATTTATGGAAACTGAATATGTCTGAAGCATGACCGGAGCAAAGACGAATCCAAAAAAATCAAAGATCATTAAAATCGGTCCAGCCGTTCTCGAGTTACAATGCGTGTAACTAACACGACTTTGTTTTATATATTTAGATTATTTCTTTTGAAGATAAATTAAAAAATAATAGTTTTACTTATATGACTATTTAATAATACATTTTGAGCGTTATTAAATGTTAATATTGAGATCAATGTGATAGACAAATAAAAAAACTAGCTTGGAAGTTTTACTTATAAGGAATAAAGGGAAAACGCGATTGGAGAGGGTTGAAAGGAAAAACATGTGTTCCGAAGAGGCTGTAAAATCTAAACCCTGTGCTCGCCGCACTTTGAACCTTGGGCGGGGCTAAGGCAATCTGGAAAAATGTCCGTTCAAATGAAACATTTATCGTAATATAACTGATCTAAAAACTTCTCCCTCTTAGTAAATATAAACTCTAATAATTAATCAGTCACATATGTTAAGAAACATCTTGTAAAAATTTACTCAAAGAAAGCTTTGTACAAATAGGTTAAAGATATCACAATGCTGGTAAGTGCAAGTTAATTTTTTTTTGAAACGATTAATCGAATAAAAAAAAGTCTTTTGGAGTAAACAAGTGTGATAGGGGTGTAAATAATCTTAAAGCCAATAATGGCTGTTATGATTAACTTATGCTATCATATGTTTTATAATCTTATGATGAATGACAAACATGACGTTCACAGAATTGACTTCTATTATTGTAATCTTAGAATTGCATAGTATTATTATTACCGTGCAAAAAACAGATTGAAAGTGCAAACTATTAATTAAACACTCTAATGATATTACTGTAGAGTTTGAATCTCATATTTACAATAATAGAAACGACTTAAAACAATACGAGATTCAACAGCAAATATTTACTACAAACACTTACACAGTGATTTCATTAATGAGAAGTCACTTAAACAGATTAACATTGTAAGATTTTCATCCATAGAATGCGCATAATGGTAGATTTATAACTTTAATCTAACTTAAATGTTGCCATCGGCTGTTTGGCTATTAATTAACAGTCCTGTCTAAGGAACATGTCAGCCTTAAAGACTACAAGATCGCGCCACAATCATCCTACACTCAATCCTCATTCATACTTGGCTTAAAATACCTACATTGTAATATGGTTGCCATTTCAATGATCTAATCTAATCCATCTTAAACTTTTTCCAATTTACTGTCCTTTTTACGGACTATCGGTTGAACATAAATCACGAATTGTGGATAGTTGTGAGCGATGTTCGATGCATGTGATATTATCTATGGATTTACGTGCGCACAATTGAATACTAAGTTCATCCACAAATACCATCCTCATAATTAGACCAGTCCTTTATTCAGAGACAAAATTGGTTTGGGTCCCACTTAAACTGTAGATTCCTTGGATCACATTGAACATTGAGTGTTAATTAATAGTCCTGGGGAAGGAAATTATCAGAGATAGCTAGTAACAGGACTATAAGGCCGTGACACAATGATCTTTCACTAATTTCACATCCAAATGACCTAAATGGTGACCTACCTGGGTATGTCACCATTTCAAAAGGTAATAGAAATAGTATGGAATTAAATCAAGTGAGAAAACAGCTGTAAATTAAATATTGGTCCGATATCAATCTACGTAACAAGTTCCTAGTATGGATTCACTTATCCACATCATTTGCAAACCTGTGCCTGTTAGCGAATTAATTACTCTATGTGTTCAGCGAGTAATTTAAACAAATGTGCCTCATTAAGCTTGCCACCGGTTGGAGAGAAACTCTATAATTGCTGTGGCGTTTAATTAATAACGTTGTAAGGTGTCAGAGTTGAGCTCGAGAGGAGCGACCGCGCAAGCTGAACACGTTTCGCGACGCAGACTTGGTGAAATCAATCGGATTTTCCATGACGTGAACGCTCAAGATTCATTAATGGAATGTTTTTAATCCAATTAAAGAAGAAATAATGAGAACACCTTCATTATAAAAATATTTCACAGTATTTTACTCGACTATTGTTTTATGTTCTTTAGATTTTTATTACAGACATATTCCATTACGACTAGGAAAAGAAAGTTTCATGACGTTTTGGGATCTGGAATCTGTTCCCATCCTCAGACAAGCTAGTACCCAAGACATAACACGATTAGTACATAATCTGGACTAATTTGGTATAAAGCTTAAAATAAAAAAGTTTAAATCAGAAGAAAGACTTACAAACAATAAAATTCACTAACAATTACGCACACTAGAAGCAAAACACGTCCATTACTCAAAATGACTCAAAGACTCCTATGACTCCCCCTTCAAACTCTCATGTGATTCTTGTTTGTAAACGTCGAAAAACTTAAATCAATCTAAATAAATCCAACATCACCGATGATAAATTTCAAACAAAAGACTGTTGTTCCGATTGGAAATATGTTTTCACCATGTTAACTTTCCGAATCATACAATTAAATTAATGAGTTTCCAAATATATTTTTGAAAAAAAAATGTAAAACATACATAGTGAAGTAAGCTCTAGATACCGTAGTTGAATTTTGCAAATTAACAGTACCATTCACACAAAATTAAGCACACAAGAAACAAAACTCACTCAATTAGTTATAAACTAACGAGTAATTGACTCCGAATTAGGAGAAATTAGGGAAAACGTGTTGTTCTACAATATCTACACAGATTTACATCTATGAATATGGAATTTAGCATTAGAAAGGGGTACAAAAAGCCAAAGAAAGGTTTAATATTTTTTTCAACGATACCAGATAAATTAATATAATATGGTACAATAAATACTAAACATAAAAATTTTACAATTAAATTTACAGCTTTCTCACATACGAGTATCGTAGGCCTAATGAAATTTTAATATTATATATGTGTTTTGTGAGCTTTGTGTTTTTGTGTGTTTTTAAATAGTCGACGTGTCTTTATGACGAAATTTTGACATATCCTGACCTGATGATGAATCGTTGACTTTGAAATGCGCGTAGTCGCAAAATACAAGATGAACTGTTTGGACGGATAAGGTTAGTAACCTAGTTAATTATCAACAATAGTTCAGGAGTAAACAATGCATAAATGAATAAAAAAATACCAGTATCATCGAGATGTCACGTAAAGAGTTAGAAGAAAATCTTAAATAAGATAATAGGCCAGAATAATGCCGACATCTATATTTAAAAACGCTGAACAAAAACAAAATGGTGGTTGATTTAAAATAGAAGGTTAAGAACTTAAAACAACTGCCATTTTGTTTTCGATAATCTGTTAACACCTCAGGCGTTAACATTAGACTTAAAAAATTTCAAGTAACTCCTAATAGGTTAATCAATTAAAACTTTATATACACTTTGTATATGTATCCATGAATTGTTAGTTTAAAGGTGTTACTATTTCATTCTGGGTTAAGCTAAATAAACATAAAACTTATATAAATACGAGTCATACTTATTATAGACATTACTGTCCTCCAGTAAACTATTTGAAATCATTCAATTTTCATCTATAGTTTAATAAGGAAAATGGAGAAAAATATAGTAACTAAAAGCTATGAAAAGTAAACGAAGCGGAAAACATAACACTTAATCTCTTTGCACATTTTTAATTGCTTCACCACTCTCTGCTGGCGTTTAATTTTGTATTCGTAATACATAATTGAGTACAAGGCACGCAGGACGGAGCGCACTTCAATTACTGAAACATTCGAGTGTGAATATAGGATGGGGTGGAGTTTTATTTAACAAAACTGTGTAAAGGAAAGGACGGAAAATGGAGTAAGGGTAGTAACAACCCGGTCTGGAATACGACCCTTACAGTCCAACCCTCGCGCCGGCCTTTCCAAACCAGCTGAGTTTTCATCATGTAACCATCAACACCTTGTCCACGTTTATGACCCACTTACGAAGGAGGAAATTTTATACGTTTTCCTTTCCAATTACTGTATTAACTTTTGTGTCGAGACCTATTTCTAATTACTATGTTCCTTTATTATATTTGGTTGGTAAAATATTTTGTAGTTTCTTTAGCTACTTTTGTGTGTTTTATTCATAAAAATTAATTTTATACATACGAGTATAGTGATACAGAATAATCTGTGTATATAATAATATAAAAAATATATAAAGTATATAAACAAAACATGTAGTAAATCTAACACCGTCTGTATAGGCAACTAACTATTTTTTCGTCATATTTTTTGATACGTTTAGTTGTTGTTTAAATGTCAGTATGTACAATTATACAACCATTGTTGTCAAAAACATATGATTTGTTGTTATTGTTCAGTTACGGGTTCATTTCACTTTAATGTAAGTAGTTAAATAAAAACTGTAAGGGAGGACTGACACAAACTTTCTCCCTTACATATACTTTTTTGATGATTTAATTATCCTATATAGATTCATTATTTAAAAAAAAATGATCACACAAACTGTTAAATAAACAAGAGGAACAAGATAAAATAGTTGTTGGAGTTTTTTGGGAACGGAACCTCCTCCCCCTCTTGGTGATACGAAACCTTTTTGAGTAGGTTTTCTTTGGTGATGTGACTTCACACTGCATACCAAGATACTTAGAAAGCGGTTGGGAAGTAAGGAAGAAACTATTTTTTTATATTCTCCATAACAATAACATTAGGCACTCTCAGACAACTCAGCCGGGATATCGAAATAAAATGATCGGTTCATAGCCAGGTGAGTGACAAGAAGGCGGTGACGAAGCTCGTTACGTCGACGAGAACGTGACGTAATGATCGGGTCGAGGGTGCACTGCATATACAGGGTGGGGCAGAACTGTCGATGACACTTATGAGCTCTTAAGTATGCGTTCTGCGACCTAAACATCATATGAAATCAGTAATTAAAATATAATTTTTGTTTAGTATTCTCAAAGCTAGTTTCCAAAATTCCTGATATCAAACATCTTGACCATGTAGGGTTTAACAATTTGGCACATAAAAATACTAAAATTCCACATGTGCACCATACATTCCACTGATGTACAAAACTTTCCTAAGAGACAAGCACAAGCTTTTGTACAGCACTTGCCACGTAATACAGAACCTATCCCAAAAGTACAACACTTGTCACTGAGCAAAATTACTTGCCACAGAGAGACATCATTTGCAAAAGAGGTACAACACTTGCCACATAGATACAGATCTCGTCACAGAGGTATAGTACTTGTCAACTAGGTAAAACACTTGCCACAAATGTATAATACTTGTCACAAGGTACACACTTACTAGAGGTACAGTACTTGTTACATAGGTACAACACTTGCCACAGAGATACAGTACTTGTCGCAGAGGTAACGCACTTGACAAAGAGGTATAGAACTCTGCACCGAGGTAAAATATTTTCCATGGATGTATACCACTTGGAATTAATTAATGTCTTTTATTAGTTGAGTTCTACGTAAATAAGCTACTTTAAAAATATTATGTTCGGATGGCCCACTACTGTAAAGAACACGGAAAAGTATTAAGCACAATCTGTATGGAATTTAAACGATTAACTCAAATAATTGTAAGAAGAATAAAGGTAAAATAATAATGAAGACTCGAGTTTTATATATAATGTGTACAAATATGTAGTAAACCTTTAAGGAGCTATGCAACTTTCTAGATAGCTACATGCCACTCTGTATGGTTTGACAATTCAATAATTTTTTTAATAAAACGAAACATAATTGGAAACACGCAGTGAAACAAGATAGTCTGGCGATCTTTGTACAGGTTTCAGTAAATACGATGTGGAGTCAAAGGACGTTTACTAATTGAGTCAATAGACTGCGGGGTTGACCGCTCAAAGGCGCGCCTCTGTGATTAAATATTTGAATGAATCGTCTGCGCTGCAGGTACTGCACATCACAACATAGTAATGGCCTCGGGGACAAAGCGATGCGTGCTTGTAGTGTTGTTCACGCCATAAAAAGCTCTTTGTTCAGTTTGAATGATGTTTTCGTGCGTATTTAGAAAATAAAGCAGCTATACCAGTGAAATTTCGGGTTTTAAAACGTTGTCGTAAATGCTCGTTCAGAATCAATCGTGGTAAGTTTTATTTATATATTTACGTTTTAGTCACCATTTTGCAATAATGGTGAATAATCTGAACCACGGCCTCTGAAATACGAACTGGTCTAATTATGAGGATGGTATTTGCGGATTAACAATATATAATAATATAAAAATAATAATCATAATAAATATATAATATTACAAGTGTGTAATTAATATAAAATTGACAAACATAATTAATAAGCTTCAAACTACAATTAGTAAAAAAATAAATAAACTATACAATGATCAACAGTAGGAAATGTAGATAGTATAAAACATATACGAGACAATAACATACATAACATAGAATAGATTTTTACAGTGCAATAGTTCTTAAGCAACTAGAGCATGTCAACACATAAACTATTTCACAATTTTTTCACATTTTTTCTTCGCTACCAAAAGGAGTCGTTGGGGAGCGGGCTGGTCTTAGGGTAGAGCGCGGGTGCCTAAGGTCCCGGGTTCAAATCCCGCTAATCACTATTGGCCTTTTGCTAAGTAATATGGTCTAGTTCAATGCTTGTTACTTACTTACTTGTGTATTCCGTCCGTAGTCCGGGCAGGCCAGGAGTTGGACAGGTCAAAAGGTACAGAGTATCAGTAAAACATTAACCTAACTAAGCTACTTGATGTTAGTAAAACTGTTGAGGTCATAAAAAACCTTTTCCAAGATGAATTTTTTAGTTTCAATTTTAAATTTAGAAAAATCATCGATATTGCGCAAATTTTCTGCTAGTGCCTGGAAAAGTTTGAGGCCACAATATTTTGGCTTATGTTTATATAAAGTTAGCCTATGTTGTTGGTCATGGATGCCTTTTTTTGTATTGTAGTTATGGTTTACAAAATTGGGTTTTATATTTTGATTTTTTATATAGCAAACTGTCTCCAGGATGAAGAGACTAGGAACAGTCAAAAGGCCAAGCTGAATGAAATATTCTTTGCAGCTAGTCTGAGGTGGTAATCCTAAAATAATTCGAATGGCTTTTTTTGCCAGACGAATATTTTATCTAAATTTCCCTTAATGTGTAAAAGCGAGGGTTTGTGCTCCGATAATGGCATTGTAAGGAGTGATGCAGCCTCCCAAAAGGAGTCCATGGATCTAGAGCCGCCTGGGATGCGAAGAGGGATCATCTATAAATAAATTATAATAAATTACAAATTATTTTAACAATTATACCCTCTTTTAAATTTAAGTGTAAAAATTATCCACGGAAATAGTTTACAAATATTAATATTTTGTTTCATCAGTAAAACGAGTTAATGGAAACAATTTACGTACGAAACTAATAAAAATGTATTCAGTCTAAAGATAATACAATGTATTTCTAGTTTTAAGAGATATATTAACAATAATGTGATATCATAATTAATTAATAACATAAACTATTGTTACAAATAGAATAACAATAACGGAGCGTACTTTATTTAAGTTACAACAAAATCTAAGAATATCAGAATTCAACAACAACAACCATTCTCTGTAGGAAGTATTCAGTGTAACATTTCGCAGCGGCAATAAGCTAAAAGCTGTTAATGGATGTTATCGTATTACGTCACCGGAACACCGGAGCGTGGACCGGAAACAGGCTGACAATCACCTTCCCTCCAGACAAAACTTTACCCGAGAAACACATTTTATGTTGTCATCTATTATGTAAATTATCGCTACACAATTTTCGTAATGCTAGAACATACAAATCATACCACTTCAATTATGTTACAAGATAACATAGTACCTCTTGAACTCTCTTACTATATCCATGCTAAATAAGAAGTTTAAACTTTAGAAAGATTAATTGAGCAAAATAGGATTGCTACCTAAATTATCTGTCACTGAATCTAAGGAACGACACTGACCATATTCCAACTAAGTAGATGCGAAATAATATATTTATTTTCTAAACCCCTTTTAAACTATCGCCGGAAAAACCTAACGTTTTTGTATTAACTGGATTTTCATTACGGTCATTTTCCATCATAATTTTAAGTAAAGAAAAGTTTCACGATGTTTCAGGATCTGGAATCTGATCCCGTTTTCAGGTGAGCTAGTAACTAAAACATAATACGATTACATAATTCAGACTAAGCCAGTTTAATGCTGAAAATACTAAAGTTTAAATTAGTCAAAAAAACTTACAAACAATACCATCCACTATCAATTACGCTCCAAAAAAACATTTGGTAACCATGTATGATTTCTTGTGTGGTATAGCAAAACTATTGTCATTTTCACTGCTGTGGAGGTAACAACTAGGTTAGGCACGATAACAAGCTTTCTTAACATATACAGGGTGTTTCAGAATTCCCTACCAATACTCTAGGGAATTGTTCCTGAGTAAGAAACATATCTAAATATCATATTTAAATTGTTCGGAAGTCTGTTACTCACACAGCCTCCATTTTGTATTTTCACTTATAATTTTTTTCTGAATAATAGTTAAACGTACGGAATTGAAACTTCGCACAAACATTTATGACAACTAGACAAAACTACAAAAAAGTCATGACAATTTCTCAAATTCTAAAAACAAAATGGCGGCCATTTAAAATTTTGTTTTTCAAATAACTTGTAAACCGTGGATTTAACAGAAGATGTTCAAGAATAACTTTTTTTAGGTAATGTACTTATTAATCGATTGACCTCAAATTGTTTTAAATTAGACAAATATTAACTGAGATATGGTAGCTTTAGTGATAGGTGACCGCTAGAGCTTAGTTGCAGTGCATGCCAAGGCAAGCGACTAAAGTCTGCCACAACAATGCAACAGCCTCCGACTGCTTACTGTCATTAAAATTCACACAAAACTCCCAAACATTTTATATCAGCTGTGGTAAAAGTCAAAATACTTTTTTACAACTTATATACTTTTTAATAAAATCAGATAATTAATCTGATTTTATTCTGAAATAAATCCCTAAAAATGTTATTCATTGTAGAACTGACTACAGTTATTCTAAACTTATGCCAAGACCAAGAGGGTTATGTGACATTTTATTATTGTTTGAAGTAATCTAAAATAGCCTACAAACAACATACAAAGTAGGTGGAGACTGTTGCATTGTTGTGGCAGACTTTAGGTGCATGCCTTGACATGCACTGCAACTAAGCTCTAGCGGTAACTATCACTAAAGCTACCAAATCTCAGTTAATGTTTGTCTAATTTAAAGCAAAAAGCAAAAGTTATTCATGAAAGTTTTCTGTTAAATCAACGGTTTACAAGTTATTTGAGAAACAAAATTTTAAATGGCCGCCATTTTGTTTTATGAATTTGAGAAACTGTCATGATTTTTTTGTAGTTTTGTCTAGTTGTCATAAATTTTTGTGCAAAGTTTCAATTCCTTACGTTTAACTATTATTCAGAAAAAACATTATAAGTGAAAAAACAAAATAGAGGCTGTGTGAGTAACTAAGGACTTCCGGACAATTTAAATATAATATATAGATATGTTTCTTACCCAGGAACAATTCCCTAGAGTATTGGTAGGGAATTCTGAAACACCCTGTATATGATCCAAGCTATTTCCCTCATGGATGTAATTCCGCTTCCATGGATTTTTATGCAGATTTATTTCCGTGTGTGTCGTTAAATTATCTTCCCTTAGAAATGTATTTTTTTGAATTCCATAATTAGGCAAAATTGTGTATTTCATACTTACGAAATGTTTTACCGAAACCTTACGTGTTTTCTACGTTTTGTAGTAGCAAATTGGGATTAGCGAAAGTGAAATAATGCATGGAAGTGATTTTACACAACACGGGAGCGATAAACTGGATTCAATTAAGATTATAAAGAGTTAGCTTTAGCCGTGACAATGTTATCTGGGAACGGTTTAGTGCGGTGATCCCGTGGGAATTTCGAACTCTCCGGATAAAAATGAAATAAAAATACATCACCTGAATACGTAGCATTTATCAGTGTTACGTTTTTATTCTATTAATATTCACATTTAAAGTGTTGAGCTACAATTCAATGATCCTTTTTTTATTACTACAAAAATATTTTCATTAATCATATAATAATATCTAAAATGAGACATTTTACATAAAGAAAACATAAACAAAACATTTAATCATCAAGGTGCAAAAAATAAGTCTTGAACGTGTATAAAACGTGTATCTTTATGTATGGTTATTTTATTCACGTAAATAAATATTAGTAAACAATTCCTGAACAATGGAAGGCGTCTCAAATTAAGAGACTCTCTCTGGTGTAATGTGAAAGTAGTCAAACAAATTATAAAATAAATAAACTAAAAATGTTACTTAAATAAACTCAAGTTAAAAAACTCTTTTTAGTATACATATAAACTAGAATCAAGACCGTCCTTTTCATGGGTTTTATACATTTATTACTGTGACAAAGTTCTGAGCTACAATCATAAAATAATAATAAAATAAATATTAAAAGTTAGCTAAATTTTGTTTTATTTAATTTTATATTGGTATTGACAATAAAGTAAATATTTAATTAAAATGCAGAATAAAATTGAAAAATATGTTGTGCATAAACCATTGTTAATAACTTTTTAAGACAGAAGCAAAAATTACACGTTAAAAACTACAGGTTTTATAGGTAGCCTAACCGTAAAAATTTGACATTTTGTGAGTGAATCTTAAAACAAGTATATATAATACAAATGACTGTTAAAACACACTTGGCAGAGCTATAGTTTATTAATTTTCTATTAATATTTACTAATATTTTCCACAATTGTCATTATTAATTTAGTATTTTTAAATAAAAGAGTTAAAGGGCAGAGATGAGTGATTTTCAATATTAGACCCCTCTTAACTCGCTTATCCTATTCAGCCCGCCAGACTCGACGGTGATTTGATTATAGACGTCGTACTCATGGAGCCGAATCCCTTTGCTGGGGCGACCGCAACATTCACTCGACAGATTATATACCAACAATATTTACTAATAGTAGTGTACCCGTCCTTTGTACGTGTGTGTCTCAGTGTCATAATAACTCTTTCATTTATTTTATTTTTAATTGTAATAATTGCAAACTTTTGCAATTATATTACAAAATGTAAATATAGGTTTTGACAACTAAAATAAAATTCACAGAACACAAATCAAACTTTTACTCATTTAATAAAAGTTTAACATATAAGGAACTTCAATAGGGTAAAACCCCTACACCAGGAAATTTCCTTCAGAAAATGTGAAATAAATAATTATCAATTTATTTACCAAATCTTGGGAGATTATTGAATCATTTAGGGCCTAAATTTTGAGGACTGAATGTGTTTTCAGCATTGGTTTGGTACTGACAAAGGCCAGCTTGTAGAATACATTTTAGGAGGAAACATTGTAGATAACTTATGGACAAATTGTGCTAAACTTGTCATGTTGTAGGTTATAGCTCTCCTGAGAACGCGATTAGATTCCAGATTTTTAAACCTCATGAAATTTTGTTTCAATAGTCGTGATAAAAAATGTCCCCAATAAAAATGACAATAGCTTAACCCATCATCACCAACAATTTACAAACAAAAAATTCACTATTTCACGATTCATATTGGGGCTAGTGAGATGTAAGTGTACAAAGGAGGGAAGTTTGAGTGGATAACGACAGTAAGTGAATTGTCTGGCCTGTTTATTACACCAGTCAAGTCGCTCCAGGACGAAGATCTAATTACACTAACCTCTCCACGTGTCTGACACCCCTCACTATTCACTTCTCACTACTCACTATTCACTACTTATAACTTACTACTCACCACTCACAGCTCACTACACAACACTCACTACTCACTACTCAGTACTCACTTCTCATTACTCACTACTCACTACTCACTTCTTATTACTCACTATACACCACTCATTACTCACTACTCATCACTCACTACTCACTACTCACTACTCACTACTCACTACTCACTACTCACTACTCACTACTCACTACTCACTACTCACTACTCACTACTCACTCCTCACTACTTACTACTGACTAATCACTTTTCACTACTCATCACTCACTACTCACTACTTACTACTGACTAATCACTTTTCACTACTCACTACTCACTACTCACTACTCACTACTCACTACTCACTACTCACTACTCACTACTCACTACTCACTACTCACTACTCACTACTCACTACTCACTACTCACTACTCACTACTCACTACTCACTACTCACTACTCACTACTCACTACTCACTACTCACTACTCACTACTCACTACTCACTACACACCACTCATTACTTACTACTCATCACTCACTACTCACTACTTACTACTGACTAATCACTTTTCACTACTCATCACTCACTACTCACTACTTACTACTGACTAATCACTTTTCACTACTCATCACTCACTACTCACTACTTACTACTGACTAATCACTTTTCACTACTCATCACTCACTACTCACTACTTACTACTGACTAATCACTTAAAATCATTCATAATAACAGGATTTTTCACGGTAACAAAGTTACGTCACCAGGCCAATTATAATTAGGCTAAATCTTCACACTAAATCTTCACTCATGTTAATCTTATTAGCGTCCAAGAGAGAAGCCAAAGGCCCTGTTTGCTAAGCGGGCTGTTAATTAATGATTCTGGAAAACGGATCAGCTGGTATCAGAATAATTACATATTTAATCAAATCCATTTTACTTAAAACTCATCTTTCACTAATATTCTCCTTATGATACCTTTTCTAACGTACATGGATATAAAAATTAAACGTTTTTATAAATTAAGTCTACTAATATTTACAAAAAAAGGTGTAACTCGTTGAGGGCGAATATTTGATTACTTAAGAAGATTTTGGGGCACCTGAATTCGTAATCAAAACCAGCCGATCAGATAGGTTCATTATTTTAAAGGAGAATAAATATGTAGATTTACACTTAATTTAACTTTAATTAATTACTTATTTTAAACTTAGAGTTTTTTAAATTTACCTACCTAGCAGACCAGGGACAACAAAATGGGTTTTACAATATACCTCAAACAGGCTCAATGTTAAATATGACAGATTACATTTTCCTTAGACAGGACTGTTAATTAATAACATGACAGCCAATGGTATCTAAGGGATCTACAGTTTGGCGTGGGATCCGAACTATAATTTTGCATCAGAATTTAAAACAGCTTCCTCAGCCTACTGTGTGTCCCAATTTTTGTCTTCAGCTTTTTTCACCAACTTAGTCTGGATTGCCATTCTATAGATTCCACCTCATCTGAAGACGTATTCCAGATCCCGAAACTTTATTTTCATAGTGTGGAAAAGTCTTCAATAACAGTCCAAATTAGTGAAATGAATTGGTTTTTATAATTATCCACCTAAAAATTCAATATTATGAATGATTTGTATCATCATCAATCAACCATAAAAATACCAGTGGATTTGAAAGTACACACATAAAATATATATTAAGTAAACACGGACTCTCTAACAAGAAAATCGCTTTACCTAGTGAAGTAATGTGAGAAAAAGCTACTCTAGGCAGTATGAACACAGGTGTTGTCATTGCTGTGTGCACACAATAATTAACCATATCATTAGAGTAGACGTTATGCTTCCTTTTGCCATGTAAATTCTTGTAAAACTTTCAAATAGATATATTTTGAAATATTTGAAAACTTTTTCCATGTATTATGTTATTATATTTCCCGTGTCAAAGCGAAAGTTTAATTTTCTTGAGTGTATTTGATAACTTAACTTGAAAACTTACCTAGATATTTTAGGCAAAGAACAAAGATATTAGTGTAAGAAAATAGTGGTGCGATATTGTAGTCTAATTACTGACTAAAGCTGTTTATTTGACAGGACTGTTAGTATATATATATAACTAGCCAAAGTACCCGATCTTCGCACGGGTAAAAAGGCTGAGAGGTGTAGGCTCTACAGATACATTTAAGTTATTGTTAATTAATTCTTTGTTGTTTACAAAATGACAAAACACGTGTCTACAACATGACAAAGTAACATCTGTCAAATATTGGGAGAAGATAAGCATTAACGTAATAGAGGCAGACATCGGGAGAAAATTTAAAATCTACCATTCCACTATTTCGAACTAATAATTTACTAATTTCAATCCAGCAGTTTATGTGTAAAAATAAACTTTTCTTCTTCTTCTTCCCGAACTCAAAATAAATAATAAACAGATGTTGACATTAGAAAATGTAAACATTGAAACCTAGGACGGTCATGGCGGCTCTTTCTTCTTCTTCTTCCCGAACTGTCAAATTTTAGTGTTCTCAGCTGTTGACATTCAAGTAATTTTATGTTTTCATTCTTTGAAAATGTAAACATTGAAACTTAAGACGTTCATGGGGAGTAGCCCGAGGGGATTTTCAGGAAATTAATATGCCTATGTATTGCATGAGTTTAAGATCTACCTTTGTGTAAAATTTCAAACCAGTCGGTTCAGTATTTTTCGCGTTTACTTGCCACAACAAACCCACAAACAAACCCACAAACATATAGAAACCACTTCTTCTTTATAATATTATAGACTAATATCCCTACGTTCAATGACATTTAAGGAATCTACAATTTAACGTAGGTTTTTGAACCCAAATTTTTCGTTTTTGAATTACAAAGTGATCTAACTATGAGGATCTTCGGATGAGCTTAGTAGATTAGATTAGATTATTGAAATGCCAACCTACCCAGGTAGGTATTTTAAACCAAGTATGAACGAGAAGTGAGTGTAGGATGATTGTGGCACGATCTTGTAGTCTTGTTACTCACTAAAGCTGACAAATTCCTCAGACAGGATTGTTAATCCACACAAGAGGACACTACACCCAACGACCATCGGTCACAACTATCCGCAGTAAAAATTAATTTTACATCCAACAATTATTGTTGTTTTATAATAAACAATCAAGGGGGTGTCGACGTTTAATTAGATAACTGAGAACTCTGAGGCTCATTTTTGTTTATTAAGCTTTTTATTTCCAGCCAAAAAAACTGCCAATCATTATATATAATCTGTTTTTAAAATAATATATATGTATATATAATTTTGAAAACAGATTTTGTTTATTTGGTTATTTGGGGGATAAACGTATTGTGTTATCAATACAAAGTATCATATCTTAGTTTTTTTTAGAATTGAAATAAATTTTAATTACGAAACAAACGCAAAGAAATTAATCCCTCAAATTGTCTTAACAGCTAGGTAGCCCAAATATAACGTTCTCAAATCATAATCTGAACTTCGTACGTTCGATTATAGACTAAATTCGTCATTTATAATTGGTTTATCAATGAAATAAATTCCCTAACAATATGTTCATAGGTATTATTTATTTACCTATTATTTATTTACACAATAAGTGGAAAAGAACCTTTGGTTTTTTGTAAAAAGTGCTACGTAAGTTTGGAAATATGATCAACAAGATGTGAGCACAAACTTTATCTGAGTTTCAACAAACAGTCAACTTGTTACCAACTTATTTTATAAGAACACCAAACACAATCTTTTGTTTCCTGTGTTTTTATAGAAGTATCTCTCATTCTGTATTTATTGCTTGAGGTGAATGTTGCCAATTTGTTTCTCAGGCGTTTTTACATGTTGCTTAGATTTATCTTTCACTTGGTGAGGTAAACATTTTAAAACTTAGTAATCGTAAAAAAAATTATTGTGAACCAATCACTAATTTAACTCAGTTTTGTGTATTTCATGATTCTATAGTGTGTAATATTATTATTACAGTAGATATATGAGTAGTAACCATCAAAATATATTTGTTAACCGAAAAGTTATTTTTAATAAGATTTCATGTTCTAAATGATTGGATACAAAAATACTGGCTTAAAACAATACTTTTAACGACGGATTGATATTATGGCTTACACCACACCATGGTATACATTAAACAATTAAACATATTGTAGTTTATGAAAGAAATAGAACTTTTTATTTAAAGATGTAATTTTCGGTACACTTTGGAATATAATAAAAACGAACTGAAAATAATATTTATTTATCAGTAAAAATAAAAAATGGAACCTAAAATAATCTATCGGTTTCATAATCATATTAATAGTTAAGGCACCTTAGTGGGTATTTAAGTTGAATTTGGATGAGAATGGCACATACAATTCTTCGCTACTGTCATGAGACAATTGATTATTTTGCTACAATCATCAATTAATACTCATAATATAACCACCAAAACCATTATTGGTTGATAAAATAACAAGATTTTATTCAAATTTAATTAATTTTAATTTTATTTCAATTATTGAGATTGCTGGCCAGAAGAACATGTCGTATGTTTAGTCTATATGTTTTCAAGAAAATTTGTAAATTAAAAAATGTGTGCAAAGAATTTCTTCTGAAATTTTTAACCCTGATGATGGAGTATCAGCTTCAAAATATGTTGGAAAAATCCTACAGTAATTTTAGAACTGTTGACTGAAATGTATGTAACTTTGATATTTTATTATTAATCTATAGCCCAATGAACAAAGACAACTGTGTTCAGAATTGAACGGTCTCAAAATTGTTGCCATATATGTCTCATGATTAAACCGATTACCTAATACTCATAAAAGTTTTAGCGTTCCTCACCTCTAGTCTAATCATTTTACTTATCTATGAGACTTAAAAGGAAAAAAGGAGATAAAAACAATGAACCACTAGCTGTGAGGCGCAACAAAACAAAATCGCCTAAAATATGCAAACGGACCGTCTGCCCGCTATATTTCATGTAGGTTTGTAGCCCTGCTACAGTATCTCTCTTGAAGAGAAGTGTGTTAGCTTTTGTTTTACATAAAAAACATACGAGTGCATTACAAACAATGCTACGCTAGAAATCGATTTTGTATGAATATAAGAAATATTTATTTAAAATGTTCATTTTTACACCATTGTAAGTTGGTTACAAAAAGAATATTGTTGGGAAAATATAAATTAGTTTACAAAATTAATTGTACAAATGTTTTGTGTAACTTTATTTTTTTCAAACAAATTGTAATAAATTTGGTAGTGTTCGTCGAGTGCAAATTAAAATGTTAATTACTTCAAAATTGTAATATTTATATTTTCTGTATACTAACCAACTATTTTTTTGAATACTTTTTTTCGTTATAAACTTTTTCCGATTGAGTTATATTAATTAAGATGAAAAAAGAATCGAAGCAATGTACAACTTGGAAAAGATTTATAAAGTTTTTGGCTAAGTAATGAATTAAGATTTTCAATTGAAAAAAGATAAATATTGTTCAAAACGGAAGCACAAAACAGTTTAACACAGTAAAGGAGTCGTCGTTGGCCAAATTAGGTTTAGATAAACGTTTTGTGTACGTGAGTTAACTCATGGAATCAGACACCCATTCTCTAGATTAAGTGGTATAATAAATTTATGCTCAACTGTTCCATCTTATTTTAACGCCTAAATTTTCTTTCATCTATCATTAGAAACAAATTAAAATTTGCTTCAATTTCAAACTTTTATTACTTTTTTTCAAATAACTGTTATATTTAAGCAATTATTATTTCAATCGTATCGTGTAATATTCATTATTTTTCCTCCAAAAAATATTCAAAGCACAAGTAATTTATTTCATTATTAAATTATTTCATATAAATATGGGTATGTAATTTCTCTCCATATGTCAAACCTCTGCGTTTGACATCGGTATAAATGGTTTATAATACAGCAATGAGACGCTAATAATTTTAAGTCGAAATAAGTGGTTTTTAATTTACTTGTCAAGTCAAGCAACTTCATATTCTCTTCGGTAAAAATATATTTAGCTAATATTTTTAACGATATTTAGTATGGAAGCAGATTTTGAAGAAATTATTATTGGGAAGAAGTATGTATTCATGTTTACTAGCAGTACTAAGACAAGAGTCAAGAGTTTTACCCACTGTTGCTCAGTCTTGAGTTTGCTCAACTTTCCTAGGGGAATTTCAAACATAGATCTGCATATTCTTTGGACGGACATAGTGAAGGTAAAGGGATTTCCCAAACTTTTAAATCTTAAGACCAATTGAAAATAACTATGGATAAAAAAGATTACGTTTTTTCAAAGAAACTTTTTGAAATCCATATCCAGTTTAGTTGATATACTCTCTGGTAAAGACAAAGTACACGTGTTTCAAAAACCACATCGAGACCATTTCAACTTTATAATAATAAGTTAACAATGTGCACGTTTTCTTACCGGAAGTAAAACATCGATTCATAGTGCATTAAAGAGTTCACCTGAAATCATGAACGAATAAATGAAAAGGAAAAGCGAAATCTCAGGTCAATTATTTAATTCTTCCTTACTAAGATAGTTTGACCCGTTATGATAAAAATTTAAAATTATATACATTCCAATAGGTTTGTATAAAAAGTAATGTTGACTTTAATTTGGCTAATTATTTATCTCAATCCCTTTAGAGGATCGTGTGTAAAGATTAAAAGCATAGATAAAAAAATGTCTTCAATGTAGTAGTGCTACGATAAAATGTATAGTTTTTACCGTGAAAATGCCTTCAGACATGCACAGCATTTCAAACTGTTAAAAATCGAGATAAAATTAATTTTAGCTTTGATGTGAAAACGTCAAATTATAATAAACAGGATTTCAATGAAAGTACACTCTAGTTAAGTGTATATGGATTATTAAATACATTTCATTTACATACGTGACATATTTTTAATCCTTCTTTGTACTGTATGTTCAATGAAAAGTCTGTATGCCAAACCTTTACTGGGAAAATTTAAACTGGTACTTGTAAAACTATGTTTTTTAAAATAGTTTTTGTTTATAAAAAATATATTTACCACAAAAGTTATTAACCATCAAGGTTATCTTTCTAGCTTACTGTAACTTCCACAAATGAAAACATAAATCCCATATTTAAAGCTCTATTTGAAACTTCTGCTGAAATATCTTTAAGTTATACATTAAATAACATTTCTTGAAATTGGAAAATTATCTGCTTTATCTATCTGGGGCGTCTTGTATAGTGTGAGTTTATTTGTTTACTTAGAGAACTTCCTGAAGTTATTTTCGATGAAGATTGTTGTTTTTTGCTGTTGTATAAAATCTGTAACACAAAATTAACATAGTTTTTAATCATTTTACAACAGTTACATGTATTATTTATTTACGTAATAAATAATGTACCTTCTTATTTTCCTTCTGAGTATGTTAGTGGTTTCTTTCTGTCATCCATTTATGACAAAGTAATAACTATAAAAATAAAAAATTACAAGATGTGTTTTGAACATTATTTTCAAAGTTCATAATATATAGGATTCAAATAGTTACGAAACCACCTGTATTATACAATCTATTATTGATGATTCAAGCTCAATAATACATTTATCGAATATAGCATTTAGTCTATAGCATGCATCCAGTTTTGCTGAGTAAGATTTTTTTTTAAACGTATGTCTAAATAAATTTCCTTATTATTATTTATTTTCCTAGCTTTTTTCAAATATTTTTCAATGTAAAATTTTTAAGCGTATGTTTCAATTTCTGTAGATGTTTGGCAACTTCCATAGCTGTCAAAGTACGTAACTATAACTGGGGTTAATTTTAGAACGGTACACGTACACGTAGACAAAAGTGCATCTCAAGCAAGCCTTTGGCTACAAACGATGCTGACATTAATGGAGAGCCAGGACTATTCTGGAGGTCATTTGTCACTGTCCCAGACTGTACAGGACAGGTGTGCTTGTTCCTTGTACACTTTGTGTGGGCCAGGAGCATTCTACATGTACGTAACTAAAACTGTGTAATTAAACCATACTATGTTTCTTTTTCGAAGTAGTATAAAAATCTTTTTGTTTTCATTTCGTTACAGAGGATAAATTTCAATATAATACATGAAGTTTTACCACGATTAGAGGTGGGTGATTAATTTTGTACAGCTTTAGACTAATCCATAGTAATTTTTTTATGCGAGACTTTTTTTCAATTGAATCCTTTAATTTTAGTCTATATCATCTACGAAAATTCCATCGGACACCACAAAAAGAGATAAGTGAAATATATTCGTGGTATTGAAATGTTCCTACATTATTTTTTCTATGATACTACCATTAATATTATATCAAATTATATCCAGCAGCAAAAGGATTTAACAGATTGATTTTGAATGAGAATACTTTAACCTAGCTTAAAAAATTAAATAACATAACCTTTAAACACAATGGAACAGTTTATTGTAATTATTCTAATTCTACATGGTTTTTATTATATTTGATAGAATAGTTGATGATAACAGTTTTAATATTTATGTGATATTAATTCATCATGGTACCAGGCCAAGTATTTAATTTTCAACAAAGTTTTTAACCGGATTAAAGAAATTATAGATTTGTTTTGTCCTGATTTATTATTTGAGTTACTGTCGATGAGCAAACAAATATTCGCTCGGGAATAGCAATGCCTGTATTTGAAATAAGCTATTTTTTAAGTAAAATTATGCAATACGTAGCTTTCTAAATAACCTTTTGCCCATTTCTTTCTCTTAAAAGTCTGCATCAGTGGCAGCCATCTTGAATTTTAATCCCTAAAGAACAATGTTAAATTCTGGCGCCTATATCTCCTTGACCTATCGTCATAAATTAACGGAGTATGTGTCAAATTAAAGGTATTACAGTCCTCCAGGGCACCATCTTACAGAACTTCTTATTTTCGCTCTCAATAAAAAAATAATCATGATTTATATTGTAAAATATTCCTGATTTTTGTCTTTATATCAAGTTGAATTTCTGAACATATTAAAAGGTCATGCCCTTGAGACACATCTCATCAATGTACTTCCAAAGTATTACATTGATACTTTGATAATTAACGCCACTACAGACGCCAAAGTGAAGGTATGTTCCGCCAGAATTTAACATTGCTCTTACGGGGATAAAATCCAAGATGGCTACCACTGATGCAGACTCTTAACCAACTTGTTACTGGAGTTGAACGGGGATTAGGTTAGGCTGATCATTGTTTTGATCACTAAACATGACCTCTTTAGGAAGTATTATAACACTTTAGTGAGAATTCATTTTGAGCAGGATAGTAAAGTTTGCAACATTGTCTAGCTCACCATAAAAGACTAGGACCATTGAGAAAAGTATTTTTTTATATTTAGGGGGATTGTGTATGGTTTTTTGAACCTAGGAAATGAATCGTGAAAAAGATTCAGGGGTTTATCAAAAAAGACACAAACATAAGCTTACAAATTTACCTCATTATGAGGAACACAAACAACATAAACCTAAAATGACGTCTTGGAGAGTTCTAAAACATTTCAATGAATTATAACTAATCAATATACAGGGTGTTCATTAAAGTCGGGGACAAACTTCGAGGGGTGATAGTACTCATCAAAATAAACGAAAAATTTCTTATAAACATATGTCGAAAAATCCTTCGTTTAGCCGCTAGCCGCCATTTTGTATTTTATACAAAAAACTTTATATATGAAGAACTATTTAAGATACAGAAACCAAACTTTGCACACATATTTATTGGCCAGAGAAAAAAACATTCTCAAAGTATCATTAAGTTTCCTTTTATATTTTCAAAATGGCGGAGGTTCTTAAAGTTAATGGTTTTTTTGTTATTTAAATTAAAATATTTTTAACCGCCGTAATTTTGAAAATATAAAAGCAAACTTAATGATAATTTGAGAATATTTTTTTCTTTAGTCATTAAATATCTGTGTAAAGTTTGGTTTCTGTATCTTAAATAATTATTTATATATAACGTTTTTTGTATAAAATACAAAATGGCGGCTAGAGGCTAAACAAAGGATTTTTCGACATATGTTTATTAGAAATTTTTTGTTTATTTTGATGAGTACTATCACCCCTCGAAGTTTGTCCCCAACTTTAATGAACACCCTGTATATTTCTCTGTAATATTAAATAATTTATTATTATATATTTTTACGAATATGATAACTATGACTATCAATACAAAATTACTGCAAAATTAAACTATTTTACAGTTTTTGCCTTGAGGTGTTTAATATATTTGTATTCCTAAAAAAGTTTCATGTCCATGATAAATAAAATAATTTAGCCTGGATACATGGATTGTTAATTTAAATTACATATTCTTATTACATTTTTTTTAAATTGTCTTTGAATCCATCCTTTCCGTTGTCTTTGACTAGTTCCAAAAGTATTTTGCGTTACTTTTTTGGGATAGAATTATTGCGTTAAGGTTTCTTCTACTGGTACATTATTCAGTTCATACGTAATATTTATAAATACCAAAAGTTATAAAATTTACGAATGTACTGCAAATGTTCTTGGGAAAATTACGTAAAACAATTCCATCCTAGAAGTCCTAGAGGTGGGAAAATACTCAATGTACTTAAATTGAAGCTGTCCCAAGATAATCACTGCGGCATCATGAATAAAACACAGGTATCGACGACTCAGCCTGGCTGGTGCAACTACGTCATCGGCTTCATCAGCACGCGCTGATGGTCCAGATGCATCATTAATCAGCTTCTCTCTGGAAATATCTGACTCAATTTTTATATAAAAAAATCTATCCCACCGGAGGTGTGTTATCACGCAATGTAGACAGATTTATACATTTAAATCGTATGAGCAATTATATCTTAAAAATATAAACGTTACGGATACTGTAAAATAAAATTAACTTCAACAAAAATATATCTTTATGAATAAAAAAATTTGGTTAAAACCAATTTTGAACGTTTTACGTGGCTATAAGCGTTATTGGTAACGGTGGACTTCCAATGTTGCCAAGTTGTGCACTGTTTGAAGCTATACGTAACGCATTCTTTATCACGTAACGGGTAAGTGACAACATGGCTAAATAACCCAATGACCTTCTTTAACAGCTACTACTTCACTAATGGAAGGATCAGGATATACGATAGGACATTCTTTTCAACTATTTACATTATTTTACCAAGGTCCAAATGTTTTAGGAGGTACAGTATTTTCTTTCCATTTTACATACTCGAAAATAAAGATCGCCATAAGGAATACTCCTGAAATGTAAATGCAAATTTTTAAACAAATAACCTGTCGAGCTCTTTCAGAGTGTTTCTAAGTATATCGCAATCATGCTATTTAAAAAAGTGGAATATGTTTTTATTTTTTGTTTTTATTGCATGAGTATAAAAAAATAAAAAATAAAAATCATGACTCAGCCACGCTTAAACTCGGTTCATCACGGGCTTCATCAGTGGTGATGGACTCTTCACGTCATTAATTGCGAGGCCTGACAAAGAAGAATCTTTAGATTTTGTTCTCAGTCGCCCACTGGAATTTAATGGTTAGTTAAATATTGTTTTTACGCCAATCTAATCTCTTAGGATGAATTTGCATCGCGTGTTTTTAACAGGCCTACACTAGAAACAACCATTACATGTTCTAAGTTTTTAAAACAGGAAGAATTATTTTAAGTAATTCAATCATAATGTATTTTAAGAGTTTTATTGTTTTATTAGGTTAAGACCGGGTAGTTTGGCGTAAACATACATACATCACTCGTTCAGTAAACACCTATTTCCTAAACTAGGAACGGAAAATTTGTACTATTCTATGTCAGTATGTCTTACAATTATGTTTTGTAGAGGGTGTAACCCATGATATTACAACATAAAACAAATTTAGAACTATCATTAGTGAGTGAAATGAAAATGAGTTTTTGTGCGTGTGCGTGACATAGATTTGGAATGTTCAGATTCATATAAATTTAATCTCACTGGGTGTCGTGGTTGTAGTTCCCGCCTTCTTAATTTAAGGTCACGGGATCTAATCCCGTAAGGGAGGTATATAGAAAATCTAGCAAACCTGTATATCTAAAATCGATCAATCTCTTACGAATTCAGGTAAAAATGGAGTACAGTGTTGTATTTTCTCTGGAACATAATATCCCCCCAAGAGAGATCCTTACACTAAAGAACGTGAACAACTATAGATGTGTAGCTTCAGGTAAATGGGATTGTAGAACACTTTCCAATGAACTTTGAAGTCACCCAAATATGTTTATATACTATTACGATACATTTACGTCAGTAGCATATTTAAAGCTTAAAAAATTAATTGTAATTACTTCTAACTGTCTGAGCGTTTAGAAATATTGAATTTATAAAAACGCGAGTTATGTTGTCTAGGAGAAAAATCATATAAGCAAATTACGAAATGTTTTATATGAGTAGTTTTTATAAATATATTTAATATGTATCTTAAATATATAGTTGGTTAATATAATCTCGTATTATGACCTGGAATTTAACATAATTGTACGAGAAATCTTTTTCAAATTCAATGTTACCCTAGAAAACACTCGACTGCAGTGATTTATTATAAGGTGAGGGAGGTTTTGTCTCTCTTAGCCTCGGCTGTTTATACCGAGATAGCATCAGAGTATTGTCTGCTTGGTTCGCTGTATTCGATTGTTAATTAACTGTATTCGATTGTTAATCAACATATTTTCCCTTGAGACCTCATCTAACATGAATGAATTATCAGTAAATGATATACAGTATTACAAATACTATATTCAAGTAAACTCTAAGAATAATCAAAGTATTGTTTCGGTAAAAATTTATTTGTTTGCAGTTTTTATTTTTCAAGGAAATGTTTAATAATAATGTTACGTGAGGGGTACTATGTTGTTTTGAAAATAATCATTATAGTATTTGTAATGATTAATTACATATTAATTACAATAATTATAAAAAATTATCATTATTGTCGAAACGATAGCAACATTTTTTATTTTAGTAAGATTCATCTAATAAAATATTTTATTATGTTTTCAACAATAAAATACGAAATATTTTTTAAAAATTGAATAAAACAATAAAATTTGCGTCTAAATGGACGGACAAGATAAATACGAAATTTTAATGATTGTTTTTTTATTTTTTTAAAGAGCAAAGGTCATATCAAAAGTTACAACAATTGTAAATAAGTGAAGCGCAATGTTTCTATTAAATAAAATATAAGACTGTGCTATTTATCAAATTAAATTTATTCATTTCATATTGTCTTATAAATAATTGACTAAGAAGAAACAACTTTTCATTAACGATTCAAACATAAAGATTCACTTATTCTAGCTTAGTATTATGTATAAATTATACTTATAAACTTATAGTTCAGATCATTAGATTCCCATTTTACAAATCGAAATAGTGACCTACTCAGGTACGTATTTTAAGCATAGTATGAATCAGAAATGAGTTTAAGATGATTGTGGTGCGATCTTGTAGTCTTGTCACTGACTAAGGCTGACATTTTCCTTAAATAAAACTGTTAAATATTAATAGTCCAAAAATAATGGTATATCTAAGAAACCTACAGTTTAACGTGGAGGCTGAACCACGAGGAAAGTTTGCGGATTAACGTAGTATTCAATAGTGTGGACGTTAATCCACACAAGAGAACACTACACCCATCAACTATCGCTCACAACTATACACAATTCGTGATCTCCATGTAGCTGGATTACATGACCTTTTACCGTGTTTAAACAAAAGATATTATACTATTTGATATTATATATGAGCAATCTCTTTGGCGGTTATGTTAGAAAAAAATATCTCAAGTGTTAAAACGTATATTGCCTTCCTTTTTTGAGACTCCTAAACACAAATATTTTAATTAAAGATAACCTTTATTATAAACAATTTCTAAATTTTGCTTGAAAAAATATTTTAAGACTTAAGTACTATTTGTCTGTTTTCCTACATCACATCATGATGCGTCATGTATGGTATCAGTATTTTTAAGCAAAAAAATTAAATTTACCTCTAGCTAATTATTATTAAATATAAAATAAACTCTAGAGACGATACAGTAACAAAGTTGGCAGACTTGATGCTGTTGAAAGTTTGAACGCAGCATTATCAGTTCTGCCACACTTCACCAACAAGATTTGGTTACTCAACTTCTCAGGCTTTAGAAACACTCAACTGTAAGATGAATCAGAGCTTGTAGAGGCCCTTGTGATGTCGAGTGGATTTTGTAGTTTACGCTTATTACTATCTAAGTTAATTTAGCAGTTTCCGAGAATTATTACTCTTACTTCCAAAACTCACCCAATTTTGAGACGGTATTTCCTGTTAAATATTTAAATATGTTTAACGGTATTTTAAATTACTCAATTTTCTGTTACCAATTTTTGTTAAAACTAACTTCTAAGATGTAATTGTTTTTAAATAAAAAAAGTTATAATATAAGTTAAATTTAATAGTTTACTTATAAAGTTACTATGCACTAATTACTTCATGTAATTATTAATTATGTAATTATGTATACCTTTCAAACTATGCCAAAATAGGTACCACTACTGTAAAATTAAATATAACACTATGTTTCAAAACTACAGTTCCATATCACTCAAAAATTGATTTTGTCACAACAATGATATGGTGGCATTGAACAGCTGGCAATGGTAATTAAATAAAACCAGCTGTTATTATAGGTATTCTTTAACTGCTAATTTTATTATGTTTAGTTTACGGTGATTTGAGAATTTGAAACCACCTTTACGGTGGTTTCAAATTCTCTTTGTCTACATGTCTACTTTTTCATTGAAATCCATGATGCGACAAAATAAAAAAATATAATAATAATGATAATAATAATAATAAACGTATAATGCAAAAATAGTAAACACTATGGAAATAGTAAAGTATTTTAAAAGTAAAATAGCAAAACAAGTCAAATAGTAGTGAATACGATTAAACAACAAATATGTACTTCACGCAATGACACATTTAGATGAGAAGAAGGGTTATTGCTAAAGATTATAAAAATATGTTGCATTGTTGATCAGCTGTTTTTTCACTATGTGTTTATTGCATGCAAATCTGACGATCAGTAGTTTTCATGGAGGATATTAGCAGTAGCTCGCTAACGGCTACATTTACGCCAAAATTGTTAAGAGTAAAAAAGTCTTTAAATTACTTTTTCTATCCAAAACTACCATAACATATAGGGTGTTCCATAAGAAATTATCAAGTTGTCGGCCATATTGGAAAATGGCGGCCATATTTTTCGGATTAGAAATTAATTTTAAAATCCTCTAAGAAAATAAAGGGGTGTCCCCCATAAGAAGTTAGCTGCCATATGCAATGCATGGTATAAAAGTTAGCTATTGGTTCACTTTAGGTGATTGTGGTTTGAAACGGAAAATGTTTTTGAGCCATAAATCGTAAACGGTTACATTTACGCCAAAATTGTTAGGTGTAAAAAAGTCTTTAAATTACTTTTTATACCCAAAACTACCATAACATATAGGGTGTTCCATAAGAAATTATCAAGTAGTTAGCCATATTGGAAAATGGCGGCTATATTTTTCGGATTAGAAATTAATTTTAAAATCCTCTAAGAAAATAAAGGGGTGTCCCCCATAAGAAGTTAGCTGCCATATGCATGGTATAAAAGTTAGCTATTGGTTCACTTTAGGTGAGACACCCTGTATAATACAACAAATTAAGAGCTATAGCACACATTGCAAAAATTAAATTCCACATTCTTTCAATATAACAGCTGCAACAGCAGATGCAAAAGCTTCTTCTTTTGTTACAATAACCAGGGAAAGTTTCACTTTTAAATTTTAAGCCAGGTGTTTGGTTTACAAAATCCCAATAGTGGGACGGTTAAAAAACATCCCGAATATAAATTTTATATAAACCGTTAATGAATATGAATAGCTCCAAGAAAAATGAAATTATATCAGACTAAATAATGTTGATGAATAATGAGATATTGGCTGATAATAATTGAATACAAGATAAGTTTGTAATTTGAAAATGAAAACACTGACTACCTAACTAAACAGCAAAAGTGAATAAAGAACAATTTTGTCAAAAAATTTTAACACAAATACTCAAGACGTCTCATCAACTTTGGTTATTTCATATTATAAATGAATAATTCAGAACACCTGCTGGTAGCTTACTTCTTCCCACTGAACTTCATTTCATTTTTAAATCTTTAAAATAAACATGACGGACTGTTTTACCATTTTATTACTTAGCGAAGGTTTATGAATGCATATCTTTAACAAAATACTAATAGTTGCTTATACTAGTTAATAAATCATAGAAATGTTACCTATTATACTATAGTTCCTTCAACTAAATTTATTTTAGGACAAATGTTTTTATAAATTACTTACCTTTGGAATTTTTTAAAGTCAAAAACTTATAGACCAATAACTGCTTCATAATATGCCAGCTAAACATCATTTGCCGCGTGATGTTTTTGCAAAATAATTAACATCCCGTTCCTCCATGTTTTTAAATGTTTCTTAGGAATTAATCTGCGTGTTTTTCCAGTTTAATAGTATAGTATTTTTTACACTGTTTATAAATGTGTGTTTCCATATGATATTTTTTTAAATTATAGTTCTTATAAGTGTTGTCAGCTAATATATTCTGTTCATTAGTAATATGTCAGAAATTCTCATGCACAATCCTTGGGTGTAAAACATAAATTGGGTTTAAAATATTCAATTTGTGTATGTATAACATAAAATGGTTATATTTTTCTACTTCATACATATCTCAAGATACATTTTAGAAGTATTTCAAAGAAAAATATCAGACATTGCTCCTGCTAGGAAGACCAGCTAATTTATATACTCACACTTGATTTTCCATTAAAAAACTTTTATTTGTATTTAGTTTCAGAGTCAATGTTAAAACGTATATTTTACCCGTGGAAAAAAACAAAGAAAATACAAATTGAAAATCTATCTAGAAAGAGAAAGTTTTAAAAGTATATCAGAGCTATTTTACGTGAATATAAAAACCCAAACAACAAAACAAGAATACATTTAATCGTTTGTTTGAACGAACTTTGAAACAAAATAGCTCTTTACTAAGCATAACACAAAAAGTGAACTGGAAGGTTATTTAGAAGAATAGCAGTGAAAACTTAGAAAGAAAAATTAGATATACGTTTGTAAAAGTGTGGCAGAAACATTTATTGTATCAAAGAGCACCTTTGTCAGATGATGGATTGTTAGGACGTTGGAGTTGTCGCTCTGGGCAGTGTCGTCGCATTACTTAAATTATTTGTTGTGGAAAGTGAGAGAAAACTGTGATTTGTCACAACTAAATTTTAAATATTATCTGCAATCTTACCTTAGGGGGTTTCGCTCTGTTTTATTGTAAAAAGCATAGTTACCATAATGTAAAAAATATTAATATGAAAAGAAAACAAGTTTATATTGAGATTTAATCACTTTAAGTGTGGTCAAGTATTATTTTTGTTCAGTTATATGTGTATAGACAAAAAATTAAGAAACCGTTACAAAAAGTATAATAGTCAAAAATTCAGGGCCCGTAAGTCATAATTTTAGAACTGGTATTGTTTAATTTTTGTTGTTGACAGTGATAATGTCCGTTTTAAAATTCTGATGATGAAAAAAGGTTTCGTGCTTGCGTCTGTCTTTTTTCGATCGTTAAATCAAATCTTTTGATTAATTAATTAATTTTGATTAAAATTCCATTAACTTTAATGCTTAGGGTCCTTACTATTACTATTTTATGGCTCTAAACTTAATAGATAAGAAGTTAAAAGCGTTTAAATGCCCAGTAGAAACTATAAGGTCAGTTTTTTGGATAAACAATAAATTTATGATATTAAATATTGAACAAAAATAATTCAAAAATTTTTAAGAAAACAATACATTCTCCATAAATAATGTATAGTAAAAAAAAGTAAAAATTGACCAACAGATAAACTAGCGTTTTCCACAAGTATCAGTATATATTTACTAGTATATACAAAGGTAATTAAACTGTTATACTGTTTAGTCACTGTTTATTATTGTTTATTGTCTCATTTCTATTTTCTCAAATACTTTAAAACGTTTATATATTCATTAAACGAAAATTCGCATAACTTTTCATTTTCATTTTTCATTTATTCTATCAAACCAGTTTAATAATTGTATTAAGTCATTTGACACATTTCTACAAATATCAAGATAAGATAAAATGTTATTCTATTGTTGTTGTAAAATAGTGGTGTAAATGTTACCGGACCTTAATGCCAGCTAAACTACATGCGACACTAATGACCAATCAGCCAGTTCTTCAATCAGTTACTGTGATTGGTTGGATGGCACTGATTACTCACCACTTCATTAATCAGTCATCAATGTCTGTTAATTGTACAATACCAAGAATTGAGACAATTACGGTGATTGACGAGGAGCAGAAAAATGTAAATTTGTAAAGACAAAACTCAAATTACAATCGTAATGTTTAGACACAAATATATCTTAGTTCTGGGGGAGGTGGTATTGACAATCTGTTAGACGAATATTTGTATTTACTTCCCTGTGGGAAATAGGTTAGATCATGGATATGTCTAAAGGGATTGATTCCAGTTCATCTAAACAGCTGTTCTTATTCTTTTATATTCAATACAATTGTTCTGGTAGTTTCTATGGAACCCTGTTACATGTTTCCCATCTTAAAAATCACCAACACCCCCCAGAGCTAAGACATATCCATGTCAAAATGTAAAACGGAATTTTATTGTTATAAGGACAGCTGTTTAGAGGTACTAAATACAATCCCTCTAGACATATCCATAAGACTGTTTCCAAAAGGGAAGTAAATACATTTTTTTAAATTTAATTACACACGAGTACATTATACAATTTTTTTATTTATGGTATACAAAGAATGCTATAAACGAGTATAAATTTCACAAAAGAAAATAAAAAGTGGTAAGAGGTACTTGATCAGGTACATTAAAAACTAACAAACTCGCGCTACTTTGAAATAAGGAAATACGCTGAGTGTTATAATGAATACAAATTAAAAAAATAAAAAAATAAAAATGAATAAATAAAATTATTTATATTTATAATAATATAATAATAATATAATTATAAATATATGATGAAGGAACCATAATGGAAATGTTCTTAGCTTACTGTACACAATGAAATAGGTCCCTGAAAAAAGGTAGTTGATATTGGTTTTAGGAAGCTGTTGAGCCAAACATATAAATATGTTAATTTATTAAACATAATTTATCTTCTTGGATATGATATTTCGTGGTGCTTATATATTCTGCAAATCGACTTATTTATGAGTAGTTTAACCCTTGATATCTACATATTTTGAAACACTAAAAGTTCCAAAGATATTTTCTTTAAAATCTCTTATCAAAAACGTGCTTAAATTTTTAAGGTGTTTGTAAAAGCTTATTCAAAGAAGTTTCAAAATTATCTGTAAATGAAAATGACACAATGTTATATATATTTTTATATTCCTGTCTTTGAAACTAGAACGGTATATTTAAAATTTAGAAACCCCTTTCTTTAGGTGATTTAATAGTTTGGTCAATATTTTTTTATCACATAGTTATTAATAAGTAAAAAGGTTGAGTTCTTTCAAGTTACCTTTTATAAACTGCTCAATGAAATCAGATGGAGAAGGGAATGCAATTAAGAACCATTGTATATTACAGTACACATAGCTGTTACTCAATTTGCATATAAATCAAGCTTCTCTCATAAACTATAA